>JACVBY030000578.1:0-1200000 GCA_017589505.3 Metroxylon sagu | reverse complement strand
GGATTTAAGCAAAAAATTTTAGATCAAATGAGTAATTTGTGTCAAATTGGGATTAAGTAGAATCTGGATGCAATCCAAAAGTTTAGATTCAAGTTGAGATTGAATCAGATCAAGTTTGCATTTAAGTCAAAAATCTAACTATTCTTTTATAGTTAAAATTTAATAATTGATAATTAAATATAAAATTACTAAAAAATAATAAAGTCAAAATAAATAAAACTAAAAAGTATCCATTAAACTTGATTTTTTAATTCAATTTTTTTTTTTTATTTCATCTTAGGTAACTAGTCATTCTTAAGTTTATGAATTATGGCTTTTAAAAGATACATTGAAATATTTAAGAATATTATAAATAAGAATCTATGAAAATAAATAATGAAATATGAATATTTTCAATATTATTAAAGTAGAAAAAAATAAAAAATGAGTTAAGTTACATGACTTATTCAATGAATTTATAAAGATAATTAGGGTGAATAAAAAGAGGTTTATATAAACCAAGTTTTTGGGTTAAATTGATAAGGTTTGGGACGAGTTGGGTATATTTTTATCGGCTCAAGTTAGATCAAAATAATGTGTAGATTGAATTAGATCGGATTAACTCAAAAAATAAAACATTCGAATCTAATCTAAAATTTAAATTGGATTAAAATTTTTTTAAGTCTAATCCAATTTAGGAGTCTTTAAATAGGAATCAAATTGGATCTAATCAAATAGAATTTGAGTCAGGCTATATATCGATCTAATCAATTTGCAGCATTAGGTCTAATGCCTGGTGATCCAACCCATTCAGAGTCCTAGGTCTAATGCTCCATCACCCAAAACTTTTGCAGCCCAAGGTACGATGCCTTGTTCCTTTATTTGGTTTACAAGGTCTCCAATCAATGGTTATTTGGCGTGGTGGTGCGGTGACCCTTTCACCGGTCGAGAGCCTTTGGTGGTGACGGTCTAAGCCACCGAAATATTTCTACACGGTCCATCAAGCAGTAATTTTATTGTTATATTAAGGCTATTATAGTCATACCGAAGTTCGTATCCCAACAAAACCCTAGCTCCCTAATATAAAAGCCATCCTTTTAGACGCTTGCCCTTTCCTCTTCCGAAAGAAACCCTAAGCGCAACCAAGCGCCGAAAGAGAAAGCGGCGGCGAGATGAAGTATAATCCCAGGGTATCGAGCTCCCGGCGCAAGTGCCGAAAGGCCCACTTCACGGCGCCGTCGAGCGTTCGGCGGGTGCTGATGAGCGCGCCCCTCTCGTCGGATCTCCGGAACAAGTATAACGTTCGCTCCGTCCCCGTCCGCAAAGACGACGAGGTCCAGGTCGTGCGCGGCACCTACAAGGGCCGCGAGGGCAAGGTTGTGCAGGTCTACCGGAAGAAGTGGGTCATCCACGTCGAGCGCATCACCCGCGAGAAGGTGAACGGCTCCACCGTCAACGTCGGCATCAGCCCCTCCAAGGTCGTCATCACCAAGCTCAAGCTCGACAAGGACCGCAAGGCCCTTCTCGAACGCAAGGCCCGGGGCCGGGCCGCTGACAAGGCCAAGGGCAAGTTCTCCGCCGACGAGGTTGCCGCGGCCGCCGCACCCTCTCTTCAAGAGGTCGACTGATTCTTCTGTTCGTCTAGTAGATCTATCGAATCTCGTTCTCTGTCTTCTCCGGTCATCATCGATTAGGATTTTTGCTTTAAATATTAGTTGAAAGTTTTTAATCTCTGCGATGGTAAACATTAAGTTTTAAATTGTGTCATTGTTATGCTATATCATATGGTCGACGATTAAGACGATGATGTTTTTATTCCCTTATGATGGTTAGATCTTACTCGGATTTGGATTTAATGGTTTCCATCTACTCTGGATCAGGCACATAGAGTTTATTTTCCATTGTATTATTCTGTTTGCTGTCTCTGTGATAATATGCTCTGTGGCTTCAATTATTGGGCGGTTTTTTTTTTTGTGCCCTCTTTTGATCTAGAAATCGCATATTCTAGTGCCTTATAGATTTCCTCAAGACTTGTGGTTGAGGAATTCTACAAGTACAAAGTTTGATGAAAAGAGAAAAAGGATAATTGGTGCTGTCAGACAAGATATGTGGTTGCATCATACTAATCCTAAAATTGGTTGATGAGATTGCTTTGATGAAGTTCTCTGTGTTCTAAGTTAATGCAATGCTGTTTCTTTTTACCTTGTGGAAGACGGTTTGATATATATATCTGAAAGTGGCTGGTATGGAATTAAATTTTAATTTTATTTATTTTTGTAATTTTTGGTTTGATAGCTGATTTGCTGATAATAACATACTCCAACCACTGATTGAGTAGTTGTTTCTAGATTGTATATCAATTACCACTTAGGATCATGTTATTAGGTCCAATATGAAGAGTTAGTGATACCATCATATGAAAGTATATCAGAAAGGAACGAGATGTCAATCTTTGATTAACATGGTTCAAAAGTGCTGGCATTGGAATGTGGTCAGCAACTCTCTTTTTCATTCTATAATGCATGATCAGGTGAATTGGTTGGAAGCTTGTGACTAGGTCATCACTCTTGGTTTGATTGAAATAGTGATCAATTCTGTTCCAGGGATTGATTCTGGTGATGTCTCGATAAGTATTAAGCTTAACTGACTGCAGACTAAAATGATTTACTGTTGATGGGATATAGAACTGTACATCGTGCTGTGGGGTTTTATGATGTTGAAAGTGTCCTTTTTTCCATTGGTTAGTGTGATTTTCAGGCTGTGTTTTAGCATGTTGATTGTCACATGCATAAAATTTTGCCCATGTGGTCTTTGTGGGAGAGTAGTGGTTGACATAATTTGGTCTTAGGTCCTATTTGCTAACCATGGAATGTATCATCTTGATACCTAAGGTGTTAAAAGAGGGAGGTGAGTGGTTAGCAGGTATAATTAGGATATGAGTGGGATTAAAGAGCTATAGCAGATCTGCCCTTCTTTATTAATTAATATGCTCAGTGTCTTGGCCTGCAAAGGGACTGTGTAATCATCTGACAACAAGGTTTTGTTGTCATGTATTTAGTTCAACATTTTCTTGTATATTGCCAGTTTTGCTGCATCTCTTCATTTGATCTGCATACACTGAAGAGCCTATGTTGATATTGATGTGCTTTTAAGTCAAAGAGTGTTGCTGTATTAACGGCCTGTTTGGATTGGCTGCTGGGATGCCTTTAAGCAGCTGTTTTTCAGCACCTATATGAGATAGGCGTTGGCCAACGGCTGGCACCAAAGCTATATCCCAAACAGGCCCTAATATAGTAGGGTATAATCTTAGTCAATTGTTTTATCTTCTCCTTTATGGCTTATATTTTTTGTAGGAAAAAACTAGTTAAAGAGCACCTCATATGCATGTCAAATATTCCTCATTGGCTTATCAGTAGGATGGGTGCATGTTCCTGATTTTGTATGGGTTGTAGTGGCCAGGTATAGTCAAAAGAACCTAAGGTAGAGCAGTGGAGGGGATGTGTTCACAATCATTAACTGAATCTGGACTTGTTGCATTTCAGTCATTATTTTTAATAATGAGTGTCTTTTTGTTCTGTGACATTTGTTGAGGTGTTTGTGGATTGTAGCTGTGCTTCGCTAGGTTAGTTCAATTATGGGTTCCAGAGTCCTTGTCGCAATAGAATAGTATAAATATTTGCATTCATCTTTTCACCACAAGCAATCCTTGGTTTATCAGCTGTTTAATCTTCCCAGAAATCTTGTGTCCCCCACTCACCTCCTGCATCTTGTCCTTGAGACAGATAGGGAGTTACAGAATTGTTATTATCTGGGGCAGTTGATTATGTGGGCTTTAACAGTTCTCTTGTTTACTGAAGATATTTTGATGCTTGATCTGTAGATCAAATTAACTGGCTTTTCAGTCTTCAAAAGAAAGAGCACTTGATTCATGCTATCTGGTTGATGGCATTGTGTATTTGTGGATAGGTAATTGCATGTTTTATTTTCATCTTTGAAGGCCCTTATGATTGATTCTAGCGTCGTAGTAAGTTTGAGAAACTATTTTCTCTTCCGTGTGGACCTGGCAACTGGAGAAGCTTAACACCTTGAGTTGAATTGGCGCAAAGGGTATTATGATAGAGATTATGACAGAGAAAACTCTTGTTTTGCTTAGTCATGCAAATGTTTGCCTTGTGCAAACTCAGCATTTGTGGAGCTTTTTTCATATACACTCAATATTTTATTTCATAGCGGCTCATGTTTTACTGGTTTTAAGAATTATGGTCAAGGTTTTAAGAATCTACTTGGCTTGGCTTGAGTAACATGAGTTGCAAAATGCCGTGAGATGAAGCAAATTTGGTTGATAGACGCTTAATATGCATATGCTTCATTAAGTAACAACTGTATTCGTATGTTGCTAGTTTTATCATACTTGCCGGAAGTTTTTTTCAATTTCTTACCCATTTATCTTTTTTAAACCCTCTGCTTCCTTCCTGAATTTAGCTATGCACAGCAGCTTCTAGATACTACAGGAATGTTTTTAAGTTGCACTAAATTACATTTAAGGACAGTTGAGTGTGCTGATATTAAGTATCGTATATCTATTATTATATAGGATATTTACCGACTGTGTGACTCATTAAGCATCCTATGTTAAATTGGGGCTTTTTCATTGGGGTTTTTGGAGATGGGGAAGTGATGAATAGGTTACTCGGGGCTCGGTGGAAGGTGAGTATCCGGATGAAGCCCGTTACGCTCCTCAGAAAGCCTGCTCTCGCCCCCCCTCCATGAAGGCCATGCCCAACGCCACCATGCGCGGGAAGCAGCTTAAAGGATAGAATATTTTGGAGCACCATGGATTCAACCTTATGGTCAAGAGTGACGACATAAGATTGTAGCCATGGAAGATGATTAAAATTTCAATCCTTGACTAGAGATACATAAGATATTATCAAAAACATATATTTTAATTTTTATTATTTATTTATTTTTTAGGACGATAATATATTTATATTTAAAATAAGCAGAACCTACCTCCATGACAGCTTTCATACATCGAAATTTCCCGTTGTAACATTCGAAGGAGGGAAAGAAAATTGAACTGCATGTACCAAAAATTGCTGCAATTTCACATGCACGCAACTCCTATCACAAGACATCCGTGGTTGCAAGGAACGGAACGGCCCCTACTGTCAGGGGCTATAGTATTTTTCAACTAGCATGCATACCATCACACTGAGGAAACTTTATACATTGTGAAACGAGAATACAGAACTGAAAAAATTTGTACATCAACTAGCCCGCATTTTCTAGATGGATTTCATGTTACCTCTGATGTCCGAACTTAATATTTCCTGGCAGCTCTCATCATGTCTAGAGTTCTCTCATATAAATCTCAACTTGCTCAGATTAAACGTAAACGGTTTCAATCTCTGATGTACGTGAAGTATGAGGATATGTATTAGTTGACCCCTGAACACTATTACGTGTCTCTGCCAACACCTGGAAATATGCAAAAGGCCCCCAACCTGCACTCAAAACGAAACAAATGCCAATCAACTTCCAAAGTTAAAAAGAACTTACGTGCCAAAAGAGGTCTGAGACAACGCAAGTATATAAGCAATGCTATATCAGGCCCATTATTTTGATGTTCCAAGCTATCTTGCGACAACATTGACAATTTATTGCCTAAAAAGTTGTGGGTGTCCTATAATCACTGATAAAAAGCAGGTATTTCATGATGCTGTGAATATTGAACAGCTCAAACTATTGATGCAAAAGTGGTGCGGATGATGATAAGCATTATTCATGAATTATGCAGCCTGTAAGCAGCCATATGGGTGATGTTGGAACAAGCCGCAAATCCATAAAGACCTTAACTAGATCTGACCATAGATTTGAATTCCTTGTTATTCACTTGAATTTGATTTTATTTTGTCTTTGTTATTAAGCCAACTGGTTGCAACATAGACAACTTTGTATGCTCCCTCCCAGAACTTATAATGACATCTTAACAAGATAAGCCCAGCCAGATTCCCGACCAACAACAGTCTGAATTCCTTCCACAGTTTGTCAGTCAATTAGCCAAGTTTTTACTCGCCCTAGTATGCAAAATCCTTGTGCTAACCAACACCTCACAAAGATGTAGAATGAACTCACTAGGTCATGCAAAATCCTAATTCAGAAAGCTAACCCTTCTTTTAGCATCTGTTTCAGCCAAGAATTTTATATTCAACATTCTTTTGCCCATTCCAAACCTTTAGCTAGAGCCAATATTTCTAACAACCATATATTTATTGCAATGTTTTCACATTTATTTGCATTTTGGCTGGTGGAAGGACCATGGACGAGGACTCAGATATTCTATTTGTTCACTTAATGATGTGGATGCATACATATCAAAGAGTTAAAGATATATGAGTGGTTTATGATATACACTGGGTGCAAAGAAAAGATGCTACAGTTGAGGCCTATGTACAGAAAATTACAGGTTCTTGAGACTCCAACTTATGCATCAAGTCACCCCAAAATCAACACATGGTATTAGGCCACTACAACCATAAACAGGAGGTTTTGATGCATAAGCAAGAGGCCTCCAAAACATGTTACCTTCACAGGGATTTTAAGCTTCATAGATTACGTCCAACATTTTATGTTTACAGTTTTCAACCCCAACTCTAAATTTTTCAGTGGGATGTAAAGTCATCCTATGTTTATTATAACTGCACCTAAACATGCATAATAGCTATATCCCCCTTAAACATCTCAATGATGCCACAAATGGGCACTGGAAATTTTTATACCTTATCTGAATCCCCAAGCTCTCCATCAGCTAATCTGGCATGCTGAGTATACATTATGAAAGATCAACTAATTGATGCACAGTTCCAATTGGAGGCCGCAACAAACATACAACCTAGGGAAAAGTGATCTTGAGGCAAATATTACTATACAGAAAAATATGTACGTCACTGCATTGTGTACATCTTGTTGATGCCTAACAAAAAAAAAAAAAGGTACTCTAGGCACACTTAAACAATGCATGTAATGAATAATTGGACAACACAATTGCCTTGCTATCGCCATCGCATGAGCAATTGAAGCATCAAAATCAAAGGTAAGCCGCCCAACAGATAGCTGTTACCATTAGGCTACAGTATCCCTTTATTACATCCATAATTCATGCCACTCCCCCCTCATGTACACTAAAATTTGCACATATCTGATACTAGAGGAAGGACCATCTGAAGGGTGGTCATGATTCATGAAGGGTGTAGAGTAGAAAGGCATTTGGGCTTTGCAAGGGGCAAGAGCTCACAACATAGAATGGTTTCTCATTCTAGACAGAGGCATGTATGGTCCAGATATCATATAGAAATTTAAGAATTTCAGAACCTGGACTCTCACTGTTGCAGGAAACATAACAAGGTGCATGATGTAATAGCCATGGAGACATAAAAAGGGACAGATGAAAATTTATATGCTCAACGATTCAATACAACACTCCCACAATTTCCTGGGGCACTTATATCTCTCCCTTAGAGACCAGGGACAAACGGGGTTTTATGACAGAGATGAGAAGAGCGGACAACTTGGAGATGGAATATGCATAGTAATTTTGATTTTAAGGCTAGATATCAAGGTGGAAAAGTTTAAGAGCTTGTAAAAAGATAGAACGACTCAGTGCAGAAAGCATACTCATCTTTTTATTCTGTATATATATTGGACAGAAACACAACCCCATATTCATGAATAATTCTGGTAGAAACAAATACTTTTCAGAAATCAGAAAAAAAAAATGCAGAGTTTCATTAAAATTCAGGTAGATTACAGAATAATAAAGAATCCAATCTAAAAGGGATGCCAATACACCAGACTCTTGCCATTGCGCGAGTCTAGGGAGGTCAGGCGTACACAGCCTTACCCCCATGTGTAGAGAGACTGTTTCCATGAAAGATATATCCCATACATCTTGTTTAATTCCTTATTTTCAACTAGATTAGCAATTTTCTGCTATTGGAAACTTCATCTACTGCAATTTTTTTTTTCAATTATTCCAACTTTCTTCACTTATATAACAACGTGACATCAGCTGTCCCCTTTCTTTTTTGATGTACAAGTTGGGTCTGCTCCCATAACTACAGAAGCACATATATACCCATCTTCTAAGCTAGAGAACATATTTTGCACGCCTGACCATTTCTCCCGATGGACAAAACATTTCAAATCTGATAATTATCTTACAAGTTGTCTTTTAAGCCTCTAGAAAGCCACTATACACGATAATTAATATGCATCTTTAATGCATTTGACCAGTCCTGAGCCCTTGTTATATTGAAATTGAGATGACTCGAGTAATTACAGAGCAAAGGCATTCCCAACAAATGAACAAGAAAGGTTATGCTTTTAGCATTTCTACTCAAAAAACAATATTATAATTTTTTTAATATAAATTATTTCTCAAGAAGCCTTCAATGGTATAAGTATTGCTAGAACTTGCTCAGCATGGAAGAAAAAGAATCAGACAATTTAATGATATAGAAGCAGCAGGGAGCAAATCAAAGATATGTGAAACATACCCTCTGCATCATAAGGTGGCGGGAAGAATTGCAGATAGCAAAATGAAGCAACTATTAATCCTGGAAAAAACAATTAAGGTCTCAACAGATGATAAAGAAACGTAAACAAATAGTACACCATCTAGAGATGCAAACCTAGAAAACCACCAGCAAATACGTCTTGCCAATGATGCCAATAATCATCCACTCGAGAAATTGCCACAAGCGATGCACCAAGTAGAGGAAGAAAAACGATGCAAAGTTTGGCAATGTGGCCTCTGCGATCAAAAGCTTGGATTTTTCCTGAAAGATACCATGCAAGGAAACCTAAGCCTGCAAATGACCCTGCATATCCATAGATGGGAAGAACATGAGCAGTCATTACGAATAGAAACCTTAATTCAAAAACTGGATATGAAATTATCCTATAAACTTCTAATTTACAAATGATTAGTACTCCGAAAAACAAGAGGACCCTCAACAGCCTTTTCAAGCACAAGCCAAATGCAATGAAGACATTCATGATACCAAATAAGCTTAATAAGTTAACAGCCTAGATCAACTCAAGAACTACAGAAATAGACACGATCATTCTGCACCATTTTTGATATGCACAGCAGACAAAATCAACATCTTTAACATTATCAAGGAATAAACAAGCATTAATAGACTCCAAAAATATGATCATGAAATACATTATAATGAGATAGAACTTTTGCACCATATCTCTTATGACTGCCAGAAGAACTATCATTGATAGTTACATCCATGCATGCCCAATCCTTTTGTAGAAGCATACACAGGCAAATGCTTGTATGTTTTGGGTTCAATGATATTTACATATTCACATGATTGTCCAAATTTAGTTTGTTATAAATGGTTTGATGAAAACCATGAAGGCCTGATAACTGGCCTTGATGAAAGCTCCATGAAAGAAAAGGTAGATATTATCTAAATATTAAGTAAGCATACTATATGTTTGATATTCAAACAGCCCCCCCACCCCCACCCCCACCCCAAAAAAAAAAAAGCTGTTTCATCAAACATGCTAGTATTCTTTGCAAATGACAGCCACATTGCACCCCAAAAATAATAGAATAAAACAAGGCCTGCTGTACCGACCCATACTAGCCATACCATATTGTATCGGTAAGATACCGGTATGATATCAAGTTTCAATTTGATATGAACCAAATTGATCCAAACCAAGCCAAACCGCCATGTACCACCCGATACCAAATTATAGTTAATTGTGTGAAAAGAATTAGCACCTTGTCTCGGTACGAAATGCATACCATGTTGTACCAATCCATACCATATCAGACTAGTGATGTACCAGCACGAGTTTTGGCACCAGTTTTACCGACCTCGGTATAAAATAGAACCCATCATTGTCTAAAAGAGAGACAAGTCCTTGTGCACATAATGACGCATGGAGCAAAATTTGGCTCCATGCAACAATCCAATGAATTGGCACTTGTAAACTGTTTCGAAATAGTTTTGTAGAGACTTAGACCCCTTAGTAGAGTTGTTGCTAATACAGCTTAGAGCAAAGCTCTTGAAAAGAAAGCTTTCGTAAAACGCTATTTGTCATTTGGTAACTATATTTTTAAAATGTTGTGAGATTTTAACATATGTTTGGTAACTAAGTTGAGAAAATACTTTTAGAATGAGAAATGATAAAGATATTGCATGGTACTTTCAACTGTCTAACTATTTGTATTATCAAATTTTGTTATTATAAATTATTATAACAATGTTATAGTATAATAATATTATAAGAGCTAGACTTGGCTACATTCGAATGTAGCCAAGCCTAGATATAATATATGGTATATAGTATTATATATTATAATATTACTTATTTCACTACATAATTATATGACAGTTATAGTAATATTTTCATACAATATTAATTATATTATATCATATTATATTATAACAATATAATATAATATCATTATATTCTATTACATTACATTATATTATGTTATATTGTATTGTATTATATTATTATAATCATAATATTAATTATGATTGTTCTCATGATTTGAATCTGCTATCCCTAAGTCCAATAAAAACAAACTCCAAATAGGCTTGAGAAAGCACTTATAGACAACAACTCTAAATTCGAGCTTTAAAGTACTTTTCTTAGCTTTTGGGTAGAAGAGCTTTTGGTAGAAAGTTGTTTCAAAGACTGCCAAACAATCCTTTATCCCCTATGAGCGCTTTTTGGGCTTGGGAAAGCACTCTTGGCCCCTCCAAAAGCATTCACAAAAGGAGCCTTAGTCAAGGACAGTGCAGGGCCCTAATGGGCTACATAGAAGCTCCAGATAGTTGAAACTACAGAAATAGACCTACAAGCAACTTATAGTCTTGCACTGCCTCATGTTGCCCATTGACTAAAACAGCAACATCAACACAATCAAAGATAGACAAGACTATAAGATTTATTCATAATATGTTAAATAAGTGAACTAACAGATGATTGGATATCATCATAATCCAAATCAGGAATATAATGTGACATCATATCAGATATGGCAAGAAATGTCCAAAATGTAATCTATGTTCCGAGTTATATAATCAACAGTAAAGACCACCAAACTAACAACCTACAATAGGCGAATAGCTATTGCATCACTTACATGAAGAATGCCCACTTGGAAAACTTTTGTGCCCTTCCCTGATAACACTCTTTTCTCCATGACATATAACATTTGTTGTGACATTATCATAGACCTATACATGAAATGTGGATCAACAGTAACCGTTTAGGCTCAGAAATGCAGGACAACAAGAATAATATATAGGGATTCCTATGATAAGAATTTATTTGCTAAAAAAATTAAGGATAGTCACAAGAATGATGACCCACCGCTTTTCCATCAGGGAAACATCGCCAAAAGAAGTCTGGCCGAGGTCGACCAACAGCATCCTTGATTGCATCCGTTATCACCCCAGTTATAAGCACAGAATACAGCAGGCCTGTTTGCAGATTTCATTGATTAGCTGCCAAGTCCATCAATATACCACAAAAATGCAACTATTCTAAAATTATAGGGCCAACAAAAATAGCTATACCCAGTATTGCATGATGCAAATCATACACATCCTTCCTTCTGAAGTATATGCCAATGAAGATCACAAAAGGCAATACAATTCCAATAACCTGTGAAAAAAGAAGAGCGTATTTTTATGTTGCAAACTTGCAATACATAAATTAAATATCACAAACAAAAGACCCAGATCCACTCTCCTCAAGACTTGATATTAGTAACTTAGAAGCAAGAACATACTGGAACAGCCCAAAAAGGCACTGTGTTACTTTTTAGTGGGTACTTCAGATCGGTCATCATGTCTTTCCCCACAAAGCGATAAAAAGGGTCTATAACATTCAGTATGATCACTATGACCCCAAGAAGTAGTAGAATAATCCAGTCATGCAGGTGGAACCTTGCCACTTTTCTTCCATGGGATTTTATAGTATGGGCACCCAACTGAATATCTGCCATAATCCTGCACTGGTAGGTGAATAAAAACTAATTTAGAAAAGGAAAAGATTACATAATTCAGAAATAATTGTTAATCATGTTATTAAGAGAAACAAAGAGAAAGCAGAACATGGTTGTGATGGTCAAACAAAGGAGGGAAGAGGGGAGAGGTGGGGAGATCATAGACTAAGATCTTTCCCCTTTTCTCTAAGAAAAAAATGGTGCAAGAATACCATAGAACTAGGGTTTGAAGTTTCGCTGAAACAGGTCAGTTTCAAATGAGACATTCAAAACTGACCGGAATTTTCAGTTTCAATCAGTTTCAACTGAAACAAACCAAAATAATTTTTCTTCTTTTTTAGTTTAACAAGTAGATATGTTTAATGTTTACTAATATTTATTATATAATTCAAACGCACATTTATCTAAGACCCTAATGATCCTATATATTTTCATCTAAGCTTTGTTATAATGGTGTTTAAGATGCATTCTTGAAATTACAAACATCACAATATGTAGAATTAAAGTTGTAGGTGCATGTATTGAAGCTTCTATAGCTCTAGAGATTGATACATGTAATTAATCTTATACTCTTGAATACTTATTTTGTTAGTTTATGCTTGTCTGAGTTTTGAGTAGTATATGGTTTTTTACCAATAGATTAGTATATATTATATATATGGGTAGGCTTGGCTACACTCGAATGTAGCCAAGTTTAAGATCTGATCACCTTTTTCATCCTTAGATCCACACAGATCCCAAGACCACCCACCTTTTTCACTTTTTTCATCTTGAGATTTGTGAACTATGTGAATTCAAGGATGAGAGATATGACCGGATTTAAACCTGACTACATTCGAATGTGGCCAAGTCCATCTCATACATACATACATACATACATACATATAATGCATTATGCTTCAATAAAGTTTAATTTCAGCCTAAAATGACCCAAAGCACATAAATTATGACACCAGATAACTTAAAACACAATAAAAAAGGTGTGACATAACTTGCCTTAATTTTTGAATTCTTTGTTTGTAATTTTTGATTTTTTGACTTAATGATAGAAATTCCAATACATACATACATACATATAATGCATTATGCTTCAATAAAGTTTAATTTCAGCCTAAAATGACCCAAAGCACATAAATTATGACACCAGATAACTTAAAACACAATAAAAAAGGTGTGACATAACTTGCCTTGATTTTTGAATTCTTTGTTTGTAATTTTTGATTTTTTGACTTAATGATAGAAATTCCAATACTTGGAACAAAACTACTAAAACCGGCTTTTAAAACCTAGCACACAAGTTAGATAAATGCAAATGATTTTCATGATATCATAACCTGTTAGGATCTTTAGTCCATATGAAGATAAAATTGATGAAACCAAAACTCTACTTTGGGTACCAAAACCAACTTTTAAAATCTTGCACAAAAGTAAACTCCAATGAAGAGATGATCTTGTGATATCATGACCTCTTAAGGTCTTGAGTCCATTTGAAGAAAAGTTTAGATTTTAAAATACTTGATTTTGAAATTTTTGAGAATAACTAAGCAATGATATCAACTTTTTACTCTTGTGAATAAATCAATACTTCAGAATTTTCCTTTCACCCAAATAAATTTAAATTTTTTAAAAGTAAACATTTTATAATTCTTGGAAAATAAAATATGTATGCATCCTTAAAATTTAGATTAAAAAAAATGAAATGAAAATGACTTCATCAGCATCACTTCCTCCAAATAGCTAAGATGCAATTTGTGTGACTAATTATTGTGCATGTGTTCATATAGCCAGCACATGGCAGGCTAGAAAGAAAAGCATCCCATCAGTCCCCAAAAGGACACAGAGACAAGATTGATTGTTAGTATCTTAAATTCTCGATAATGTAAGAAAGATCATCCACAACATTATAAGTTTCATCTTTTTTACATGTTTAAAGTACACATGACTTATCTCAAATTACCAATAGGTACACCTACAACAACCACAACAAATGATACTTTTTGAAATGTGACATAAATAGTCACATCCCATGAGCCCCTTCAACAACTAACTTAATTTTAGCAAGATCTTTGGACATTGAAGCAACAATCAAATTCATCAATTTTATTTTAGAATAAAAAACATTAATATACTAGATAGCATATTTCTAAATCTTTTTTCTATTAAAAAAATGATGAATAACCCCATCAATGATGGTGGCCCCGGGATTACCTATCTATGTTTTGTCTGATATTGCCAAAACTAGGCAAGATGTCAGACCAAAAATGTATGTAGTCCATTTTTTGTGATTTAAATACCAATTGACTAAGTTGGACCAAGGGGCATCAGTTCAAATAGCAATCCATTCAGTTACACTAACCTGCCAGTGGCAATAGTAAATTAACATAATTCATTATCATGGCCTCATGCAGCCCAATTATGACAAAACCTGTCATTATATTGGACTTCTAAAATAAATAAAATTTACTCAAAGCAAGATGCTAAGTTTGAACCTTCAGAATGGGTCAAGAGCAGGAATTGGTATGAGAGATCAGATAGGCTATCAATTAGCAGAAATAATTGCGCCAACAAATGCGCAGCCCAAACAATTCAAAGCATGTGGATGTCTTAAGTGGGGTTAGATTGAAACATCAGGTGGGCTTGGATCAAGCCTGGCTTCAACAATACACCTTAAGGACAAAGCCTGGAAGCTTTCAGCATGCGAGGTGCACATGAATAACTGAAAGGGGTTAGCACACGGGTGGGTGGCTATGCTCTTATACATGGATGGAACCATGGGAAGAATAGTTGGTGATGGTGGTGGTGATCTATCCACCTTTTATTTAGGTGTTAGATTTTAAAATATTGGAATTTTTTTCTTCCTTGCCCTAATCAGACTAAGGAATGGCTCTACAGGCCTTAAGCCCATAACAGAACCAACTAATAGTTCTGAGTCTCAAAATTTTGGGAAATTTCTAATGCATCGGTAAAATGGATCTTGATGTTATAAAGAAGTATATGATTGGAGATCCAACTATAAGTGGGCGACCTTAAGGGTACCTCAGACATATGATTCCAAATGTATTCCCTTCCATATGAGATGACCTGTGGATTTTATGGCTGAACATCCATAATGTGTATGAAGCTATTTGTTTGTTTGGAAATCTTATTTAAATAAATAGCTGCAAAATATGGCTCAGTGTAATTTAAGTCTTACAAAAGACCCTCAAATGCATTGCATAACTTGTATCCAGAATGTAATGTCCTTAGCCTGCAGTAAGGTCTAGAAACAAAATAATTCCATGATAGCTGTAGTCAACGAATAAGGTCTACACTAAGTGCCTGAAGTTCTTTAAAAAATTCCGAAACAATAAATAAGGTAATCAATTTAATACTCAAAGGCTGAGAAATCTTTCACCAAGATTAGGTATAGAAAATATGTTGTCACTGCTTGACTTCATCATTGACCCTGTCCAACTGAGGTCAACACACAGCCTAATCCCCACAAATCACTGCCTTTTTTTCCCCTCCCGGTAAGGTTATCTATAATTTTTCGAACATCTCTATCACTTCACAGATTCTTTTGCAACAAGAAAACAGTTCCAATCAATGATCATAACAGAAAATAAATGAGAAAAACCAAGCACCAAGATTCTCAAGAAACCATCCAAAGCTAAAAAATACACGCATCTAAATACTTGGAATAGATCAAATCACGTAATACTCATAAATTAAATCAAGAAAACAGAAAACCTAGATATCAGTAGGCCTAATCAATCAGATTAAAAAAAGCTCGATACATAAAAGAAGGAATAATAAGTTTACATTAGAGAGAGAGAGAGAGAGATTAGGAAGAAAAGAATCGCAACTACAGGTTCCGGGAGACAAGAATAAGGATTCCTGGGGCAGTACAGAAAGATACCAAGATCGCATCTAAAAAATTGCTAGAAAGGCGAAAACAAAAAAAGAAATAGGTGAATGAGAGATTAAACGACCTTGCACTCCGCGGAGAGAGAAACCTTTCCCTTTAACGCCGGGGGGGATTTGGCGAACTCGCAGCAGCTGCAAGTGAAGTAGACGAAGAGATGGGAAAGGAGAGGTGAAGGGGACCGTCGGCTTTAACCAAGAAGTGAAAGTAAAAAATTAAGAAAAAAAAAAAAAAAAAAACGCCGGGATAGTAAACGACGCAGCAGGACTCGGAGACCCGAAGGAGAAGCAAAGGGAAGAGAGGTCGGCGTCGGCGCCTTCAAGGGAGGCGGCCTCGCGTGATTACATCCACTTGTCGGCAGGCTGGGTTGATGCCGTCTATTTTAGCTTTACGCTTACCACCAGATGATATCCGGAAACGGCTCGCGCTAGTGACGGCCAGGCCCAGTCGACCAAGACCGGATTCAAATTTGAAACCTGAAGCGATGGAAATCGGGAACGGACCACTCTCTCTCTCTCTCTCTCTCTCTCTCTCTCCCTCTCGCACAAAAATTTCCTCTCGATGTTGGAGCCATCGTACCGCTTTCACTAAAGTTGACGTAATGAGATGACACGTCCCTTCCACTTTATTAACCTGTCGATTGCCTCCCATTAAGATATTGATGCAATTTCTAAGGGTAGCGATGGGCGGGGACTAGACTGACTGCGCAAGAGCCACATCGCCCAGGCGCAGTCCCGAGATTACGCCGATAGGCCGATTAAGTTCTGGTAAAGATCAGGTTGCCTCATTCTTGATCTAACTCAAACTCAGGTCAGCTTCAGGTTAGCAAATTTTGGCGAGACTAAGTCTGGCAAAGCTCTGTAAAGAGCTTCAAGCTGGGCCAGCGGGCGACACAGGGGCGACACAGCTTTTCGAACCAGATTCTGCGCACCGATATAAGACCGAGCCCACAAGCCCCATCATTATCCCAGCCCATTATTTAACAAACGAAAGCGAGAAAGGTTTGATCCATGGATGCATTTGCTTATGAGCGCTATAGCTTCTCAAAAGCAGTCTAATAGAGCATCTTCACCGTACGGTATCTAATATATCATGTGCAGCGATTTATGGTGCTTGTTGGTCACACCATGCTCAGAGAACCCAAAAATGCAACGTGCAACGTGCAACATACGGATAACGCAACCAGCACAAACAAAAGCAGTCAAGAAAGCAGCAGAAAGAACAAAAGCTGCTAATGAAAAATTTTGACCGCACAAAAATGCTGCCCGCCCGAGAAGAAACCAAGGTAGAAAGACTACAATATTTGTTGTCCACGATGTGATTTTCAGCTATAAAGATTGTAATGCCCCAATCTTAATTGCTAACTCATGTAACGCCTCAAGCTCAGTTACTGATCCAATCAACTTTGGATCAAAATTATGGAACTCAAAAACTCATGTAAAAATTAATGAGTAGCATGTAGACTTGAGTATAAACACATAATACATCTATATAGCTAATAGCTAGACAGAATCTACTTCCGAATTCTTGCTCATCAATAACTAGCCAAAATTTACCTTCTAATTCTCGCCCATCAATAGCTAGTCAGAATCTATCATGGAGTCATTGTCCATCAATTTTCACACACCTGAATCAGCTCTAATACCATTTGTAATGCCTCAAACTCAGTTGCTGGCCTAATTAACTCCTTTAGTAAGTTGAAACCACATGACCCAAAAACTCGAGTGGAAGTTACTGGATAGCAAGTGAACTTAAATATAAACACATAATACATTTCTTTTTCACTTAACATATAACTAAATTTGAGGTATTATAAAAACCCTCTGTTTCTCATGCCATAAAGTGAAACCGATGATCCTGAAATTTGTAAAGATAAGCAAATGCACGACTGATCTGGATCCTCGTCAAAGTAAACATTAAACAACCATAAACATGAGACATGGCT
Organism: Metroxylon sagu; assembly: GCA_017589505.3. NCBI lineage: Eukaryota > Viridiplantae > Streptophyta > Magnoliopsida > Arecales > Arecaceae > Metroxylon > Metroxylon sagu. The sequence goes on along the minus strand of JACVBY030000578.1, from coordinate 1,182,120 downwards.
CAGAAGAGCTCTCTGCAGGCATTTTGCTACCAGGGAATGAGCCTGATGTAATAGAGCAATCTATTCATTTTGGGAACCCTTCCTAAGAGCAAACAGTCACTAGTAGTTTTACATTAGGATCATGCTATATATATATATATATGCTAAAGTCGTTAGTGAGACTACCACCAACCTTTCAACTACCAGTTCAACTGAACTCAGCACTCCTTTCTTTTTCCACGTTTAGCCTTGCAGTTGCCCATGCACAACTATACAAGCGTCGAGTTAGGGGTGCCATCGGTAAAAAGTCGACGCTGCCACTTGCCAGAGTAGAGCATTGCTTCACGTCCTCCCGGACTCTAAATCAATTGGTTCCGTCCTATTATTATGATGTGCTCTCGGTAATCTGCTGTTATTCCTACCTTCACGTTGCTGGGTTGCTGGCTCGCAACTCCTGCAGCATCTGGAACCATGCACACGGTCCCCAACCTTCATGACAAAATAACGTTGTTAGATGATAGAACAAGAATACCATCAAGTGATCACTAACAGAATGACTGAATTAGCTTAGCTTTGTCGCAAGTATAATGATAATACTCAATGATGTCAGTGCATGAGATCTTAGTCAAAGAACAGAGGAGATCCATCCATGTAACAAAAATATCCTTGCATAGCACGAACAATTAGTTTAATCAAGCCTTATATTAATTTAATTTATGCACTCAACCAGCACACACGTATGTTAGCGTGTCTCTGATAAAGATTTCTTAACAAAAACCCATGGCACCAGACTAACTGCCTCAATTTCCCAAACAGAAACTACATCCTCAACTACTGATGGACACCAACATTAGCCCACCCCCCCTCCCCTCTCCAGTGTAACCCTAGGCTGCAGTTACAACTTGAAGGCTAAGACCTTGAAATTTTCTCATGGTTCGTTATCCAAAACTGTGGTTGAAATATCAGATATTAGAACAGAGTTTCGGCAAGGAAAGAGGACTGATGGAGCACTCTCCAAGTTTCTATATGCTTGGAAAGCAAGGCCTACCTAAGGCTTAAGCCAAGGTCAGAGTAATGATCCTGCTTTTTTTTCTTTTAAGCATAATTTTGACCAAACAGAATCCTATACCAAGCCTGATCAGCTAGGAGAACAATCATAAGTTGTGGCAGAATATCAAGTCCATAAGATCAGCTGAAAGGCACTCAGCAGTGCAGGTGAAGGGATTGCTCCTACAGTGATGCACAGGCCAAGTTACGAGGGGATGATATTGGTGGTGAGGTAAGTTCACATGCAAGCTGAGATGGTAATGCAAGATGCAACAATATGCCTTGTTAGCAACTCTAGAAGTGGCATGCAAGAAGATACACATAGGACATGGAGCCTCAAGTTGCAATGTTAAAGTAGGAAAATCCACCATGATGATGAACTTAACTAGAAAGAAATACTGAATGGAAACTTATAATACAAGCTAATTGTGGGTTGTGCTGGCTGATTATTAACCAGGAATGATGCAAACTAGATGGTGTGACTACTACGTTACCAATGACATAAGAAAGTAGCAAATGACCATTAGAATATTAGGATCCTTGGAAGTTAGGTTGCATCTATTGGCTTGATCCCATCTTAACCCAAACAGCATTTTACAATGGCATGAACTCCACAAAGAATAGTGACTCTAGTATAAAGCCTCGACTTGAGTGTGAGATTGTTGTGTGTGGAAACCATCTTAGCTAGCTTCCCCAAACTGCAATATAACAACTGATGTAAAATCTTTATCTAAATCATGTCTGTGATTTTTTATCACAGAAACAATGAAAAAGGATTATGACCAAAGTCTAACATTATGTAAAAGGATTATGTCTGATGTAAAAGGATTAGAAATCTGGAGAAACAGTGATGGTTTTGGAGAGGAAGCTCAAGTTTTTCAAAGCTGAGAATAAGATTATGACCAAAGTCTAACATTATTATTGATCACACTCTTGCAATGGTTGAGGAATTACATTTTAAGCAGAAGTGAAAATGGAAAACTGTCATAGAAATAGGAATAAGAGAGAAATTCACTTTCGGATTATGATGTTCTGTTGGACTCAGAAGAAGGAAGATAAAAAATGCGAATTGCTCAATGGAAGAAAGGAGATTTTGTTAGAGAAGTTAGAGCAAAGTAAGACAGAACAAAAGAGGAGTTTCGGTCTAAAAGAGAGAAATAAAATAAGGTCAAGTACTACTAGTGTAATGAGAATTTTTTGTTAGTAGATTTTGCTAGATGTACATAACCTCAGTTGGGCCGAAATCAAAATGCTTATCAATGTGGCAATGGAAAAGAGGACTATTTTCCGAAGAAATCTACTGGAGGAAAATAAAGAAACAAAAACCCTCTCAATCTATGGTCACCCTTGAAAGGATCTCTAAGGTGGTAAAGCATCTTAATAAAAGATTTTTTGCAGATAAATCTGAAGCTTTAAATCAAAAGGAACGCTTGAACATAATGGCAGCAACGTAACGAATGGATTGCAACAAAATCTCTAAACTTGAGAATCGATCATCATAACTCCTAAGCATATTCCAATTCAGAGAAAACTATTAATAACCGAGATAGAAGTCGAAGACAATCGAAACCCAAAAATGTTGTGTTTATCATTGCACAAGAAGCAAGATGACCAGTGAAAACTTCACTTTTCCGGCGAGAACTCAGCAAATGAGATAGCGACATGTGTTTCCCTTCTGCAGGTTCCCCGGTGTATGTCGAGTGTCAACTTGCACCCTTCAATCCAACACTAAAAGGCAAAGAGCAAGAAGAGATGAAATTGAAGCGTTTGACGGTGAGGATAGAATTTAATAAAGATGAAAAAGGAGGGAGGTTGTGACCGTCCGGAGAGGGGCGGGGGGGGGGGGGTTTGAGTGAGAAGAGCCCAGATTCGCGTTAATTTATTGGCGCTCGGGTGGTTGGATTCGTCTGCGACGGTCGAGGACAGCTATTTTTTAAACTTTCTCGACTCCATCCCGTCGCGTCCTGTATTGTGAGCGTGATGACGTCGTGGCCCGTGGGACAGCGGGCCTTTCTTATGAGGCCCGAACCACAAACGATCATTCACGGCGTGTTTAGTAACAGGATGACCATGGGAATCTAAAATGAAGTCACCGTTATTCTTAACAAATATGTGTAACATATTAAAGTTTACTTACATTCAATTAATTTGTTAATAAATTAAATTTTTATATTCTTAAAAGTTTAAATTCATATTAAGCGATGATAGACTTGAGTTATAAAGAATTTGAGTTATAAAATCTTAAAACTTTATAAATTTTTTTAACTTTTTTTTTTTTCATCTAATGTGAATTATTTTGCGATATTATAATTTTTTCTCCTTTATTATCTTACGTCTTCATCGCATGCTATTAGCTAGCTATAATTTAATTCGAAGAAAATGATCGGTACTACAAAAGTCGCTTCATGCCATAATGAAAGTTTATTTATAGTCATTTCATAGGTAGTTTTCTCTTTCTATTCATCAATTCTTGCACATCAAAATCGATTCTAATATCATTTATAATGCTTCAAACTCATCTATTAGTTCAATTAATCTATTAACAGATCAAATTCATATGGTTTTAAAAGCTCGAATGTAAATTATTTGATAACAAATTAACTTGAATTATAAATTATTTAAGCTTTTTTATTTATTATTTTTAAATTATATTAATTATTTTTTAAAAAATAATATATATATATTAAATTGATTAATTTTGTTTTAAAAAATTAATTCAAACTAATTTGATACTGTAAAAAAATCTTTAAACCAATTCGATTTCATCCGTGGGAACCATTTTAGTCGTTCCCAACCGGTGAGGCCAAACCTCAACCGAGCCTGATTATAACCGTTACAAGGAGCGATGGATGGCTGAAATTAAGCTCGGAACAACGAAAAAGCAGCAAAAGCGCGATTGGACAGGTCACTTTTTTTTTTTTTTTTTTCTTTTGGCGGCGAACGATAGAATTGATGCGGTCTCTTGGTTAAATATTTCCGCATTAGCTGACGGAGATCCAGCATTCAGCCGAAAAAAATGATCGTGCGAAGAAAAAAGCAAAAAAAAAAAAAAAAAAAAAAAGGTCGTGCGAAGCGATGCCGATGAGGCGAGAGAAAGAAAAGCAGACGGCACGAACGCGACACGGAGGCGGTTCCCAAGACGTTCCATCTCGGAGGACTCGATCCTCAGAGGCAACGCTTTTGAAGCATTCGATGCAATTTGTTTTAAAAAAATAAAGCTATCTTGTGGGTCCGATCTCAATAATTCAGACCAATCCATTTAAAAATCAGTTATTTTCGGACCACGGCCATTTGCGTCAACCAGGACCCTCAAGTGGAGAGGCGTTTTCTTTCGCCAATCCCATGCTTCTTATCTTTTCATGAACAACCTTGATCAGCAAAGTTCACGCGTTCACTGTCCTGATTGGGTGCCGGAAGATCAAAATTAAGAATTAGCTGCCTCCAGCGTCTCCGATCTCTGTTTCAGCGTAGTTTTAAAACCATCTCCTACCCAAAAATTTCATATAATACTTTCTCGGCATCCAAACGGGTCTAAACCGCTGTTTCCAGAAATTTAGTCTGATTTGAACCACGCCATTAAGCCTTGTGTCTGCGATCTTTAACGCTACTCAGACGACAAAATAAATAGCTGGCGCAGATTCTGCTTAAGAGTCTTCGTTCCCATGAACTCAGATTCAATAGTTTGGGCGGATTTTGACGTAGGACACAGCTCGAGTCGGTTCGTCTGCAACTCTCTGCCGTTTAACCCGAGTTAGGTGAGCATGATCTGAGAGATACGAAGTAATAGAACTCTGAGATCGCTCACCCCTTCATTGTTTCCCAATTGCAAGATGGTGCATGATGTGGCTTAGTACTTTTGTGTCCTGGAAATCGTAGCTATTCGAACAAGTCACATGGTCGTGAGCTGGTGCCAAGGCGACTGAGAAGTGACTTGTGAACTCGTTGAGGTGGTTATCATAGTGATTGCACATGCAAAGAAACTTAAACCGGTTTTCGCTTGTAAGGTAAGCTCACAGCGGAAGCCATGATGACCGGCCGGCCATGATAGTGATAGGATAAACAGCAAGCAGGTTTGGGTTAGGCATTTTGACAAAAGAACATCAATAATTCTTTTTGCAAGGCAACCCCATCATCTATATCATGAAAGAGTTATGCCCTAAAAATCAATCGCAATTTGTATTGTAATAGTATTTTTTTTGTTCTTCCAAATCATGTACATGACATTTTGGTTATAAATAGAAGGCATCATGTTTCATCATTTGCTGCTTTTTATAATTATGATGAATCCCATATATTAGGACAATAGTTTTAGGGCTATGATGAGACCATGCCAGTGAAACCTAAAACCCTAAAACCTAATCTAAAACATTTTCAGTCGTTGGTACATTGAGTCGAGGATCAATGTTACCGGAAAGTCTGGCGCATCTTATGTATGCTCGATACAGAGGGTGATTGATCTCACAATCACTTGTGTGAGACACTAATACAAAGATATGCATGCTCATTAAAGAAATGAGTTCACTGAATCGACCTACCAAAAGAATATCTTATGGATACTTACTTATTTGTCAAAAGATGATTATCTAAGTGGGAGTTGTGCAAGTGATCCTTAAATCTGAGATCATCATAGTATCTTATGCACATGAATCCATGTTTTGGTTTACATTTATTCACGACATTAAGTTGTGTACGAGGTATTCTGGATATAGTGGATTGTGTATGAAGATTGTGAGTAGATCAACAAAAAATCAATCACTTATAGTAAGAGAAGACAACATCCTACTTGCTCTAATCTTATGATGATTCAGGAAGTCTTTGATCAAAACAGAATAAAAAATTAGAAAGAGTTTCTAATGTTTCATTAATTGAATTATCATTAGAAGATTAAGAGAGACATGAATAAGTAATTAAATTTGATATTGATCCATACTCATATACTTATTTAGGATGCAGTATGATTGAAGGATTGAATTGCATGGTAACTTGACACTGAAGGGTATGTTTGATATATCCATCAAATTCCATATCTTTCGGGTAGACATGATACGTTGCTAGATGTCAATCTTGTCTTGTAGGTTTGATTGAATTAAAGAGATTAATTTGATCAATAATTAGAAAGGGTTCTAATTATCAAGTTCGGAATCGCATTGAATGGACCTATAAGGATTAGAAATATTCTAATCATGATAGGTTAACTTGCACCCACACCTACTGCTAGCTAGATATGGAACCCAATGGGTCACACACAAAAGGAACTGATCAAGGGTCTAAATGGATTAAATCATATTTGTAGGATAAATATGCTAGCACGTGTTGCAAACCCTAGCTTCTGATTCGAATTAGATTCGAATCTGATTCTTGTATTAGGTTAATCTAATATGATTGGATCATAACCTAATGTGGGTTGGCCAAGAGTTGGAACCCAATTGGCTTTATTTGGACCATTGGATGGCTCTTTGAATAATGGATTTGGACCATTGATCAGCGGCTCGATTTGGACCATTAGATGGCTCCCTGGATGAAGGACCTGGACCATTGGTTGTTGCTTGAATCTGGACCATTAGTTGGTGCCTGAATCTGAACCATGGATGATGGTGCCTTGCTTTTGGACCATTGGATGGTGTCTTAATATGAACCATTGGATTATCATAAAATAAGTGTGGGATGAGGTTATCAGCGTGAAAAGGCTGATAGCACATAGATAAGACGAGCGAATACGTCTTTCCGCTCTCTTAGATGCACCCATTCCTTAGCACCTCATCATGATGAGGCGCTACCCTTGGGACACGCCTCATCATGATGAGGGGCTACCCTTAGGACACGCCTCATCATGATAAGCCATATGGATGCGATGCATCCCTTGGTGATGCATCCCTCCGCCTCTTATAAATAGGAGTGCATCTCGGGTTCAAAAATATATATAAATCCATCGAAGAGGAATCAATTCCCTCTCTTTCTTATTTTATTTCTCTTATATGTCTTATCCTAAACTAAGACAAGGAGGTCTTGTTCAGGATAAGAGATTGTCTTGTCCTAAACTAAGAAAAGGATGTCTTCTTCAGGACAAGACCTAAATAAGGATAAGGAAGCCTTCTTTAAGACAAGAGGCTTTGAAGAGTTTTTATAAGAGAAAAAAAATTAGAAGGAAAAAAAAGCAAGCCAATCAAATCCTTTGGAAGGATTAAGCATCAAGGATCAAAGTTTTGAAGGAAATAGAGTCTTGAACCCAGTTCCTGTGTGGATCAACGTTGGAGGGTGAATACTTAAGCACCTTGTGGATATTCCAACATATTGGATTTAGCGTTACAGGTACTCTTCTTATCCTACATTTACTATTTATTCATTTGATTGTTACCATTAAGGAGATTTTGGCTATTAAGGATTTCTTGTAAATAGATTTCATTAAGAAATTTATGAAATCTATTCACTTCCACTGCACTCTTAGGCATGCACACGAAACCCTTACATATCATGCTTTAAAACCTCAATGAATTGATATGGTAAGACATCTATTTATCTAATGTTTTTAACACCTGTCCAAGTGAGATAGAAGGATACAAAAGAGAAAAAAATAATAATTATTATTTTATAGGAATATATGATTATTTATAAATATTATTATTTTTTAATAAAAATAAAAGAGAAACAAATAAAAATAATAACTTATTTTGCATCATCTTTATATATATATATATATACACACACATTTATAAATATTTTTTTCCTAAGTAAAAAAAAAGATAAAAGAATAAAAATAATGACTTTATGAGATTCTTGAGTGGAATTGATGGTTGGTAACCCTTTTCTCTCGACATCTCTCTTTTCTCCTCCATAAATTTGCATTCATGGGATAAACATTCGGAGGGAGCCATGCTTGCTTCGAAGGGAACAAAGAGAAATAGATCAAGAAGAATAGAGACTTATGATCATACTGCTAGTGATGTCAAACGGATCGATCTGATATAACCCAACTCGATACAATGACTGGCACATGGGCCACCGTACTATGCCATGTTGGCTCGTATCCTGTAGCGAGCTATGCTAGCACGGCATGCAAGTATAGAAGGGTCAACCTGGCACAGCCCACAAGCTTGGCCCAGGGTAGGCTAGGCCGTGCCGACCCATATAATAATTCTAATATTATTTTTTTAAAAATTATATATATACCTTTTTTGTGGGTAAGCAAATGGCTTGTCGTAATTACATCATTTCATTCTCACTCTATCCTCTTCTTCATTTTCTAATCGTTTAGAGAAAAATTTTTAATTTACTAATCTTTATTTTTATTTTTGTCCAACGCAGTTCGGACCCTAAGTTGTCGAGTTTGATAGGCCAACTTGCCAAATAATTATTTATTTATTTATTATTACTATTTTAAAACTAATTTTGAAGAAATAAAATAAATTAAATTAAGTGTACTTATCTTTTTTTTGTGACTTGTTGTTGGCGTGGCCCATCACGACCATTCATCTTGTCTGGCCTTTAGGATCATGACGAATTACGTTATCTTTCATCTTTGATCTTTTACCGCTCTACTTATTATTATTTGGAGGAGACTTTTTATCATCATTCTTTTGACCTTCTATCCTCTCTTCGACATCGTACTAGTCCTTAAGGCAAATCAGCATCTCCACTGTGTCGGACTTCAATAGTTCCTCCTCTCATCGAGCACTCGTCCTCTTGCATTGAAAATAGACTCCGATGCTATTGTGTATACTGAAGGGATTAGTAGATCATAGGTCATGATAGAGAGTAGAAGATAATTATTTTCTTATGCTCTCCATCAAACCAAAATATCAAAATTATATATTTCTCTTTGAGTTAAAAAAATTTATAATATTATGAGTTAGATAAATATTTAATTCGGTAAGCGAAGACGATAAATTAGTGGTTCTTTGGTTTTTAAACAACAAAGACCAAACACTTACAACATTTATTGTCGGTCCTAAAGTAAAGAACTTTTACTTTATCATATTTTTGATCATAATATATATATATATATATATATTTCATTTAATAAATTGATAATTTCTTCTCTACATCTATTTATATTTATTCATAATTTATATTTTAAAAAATTACTTCTAATATTATATATGAACTCTCCAATTTAATTTTAGGATCTATAACTAAAGCTAAACAATAAAAATATAAAATTTCTTTCTAATATTTATTAAATTTTATTTCCATCGATAAAATTATGCTTTCAAAATTATAACTTTTCCTATATTCTGAAAAATAATTAGTAATATTATATATTTATTATAAAATAAGGAGAGAAGTAGGATAATAAGAATCAGATAAAATATTAGGAGCTTCATAAAAATATTATAAAAATTACATAATAATATCAGAATTATGCCAATGATATTCTAATAAAAGTTCATCCGGAAAGTAACTATTATAAAATATGGTAATAATATTTTTATATTCAAAATATGATTGTAGCATTAAATATGTTAAATTTCATTTATATTTTACATCCAATAAAAATTATTTACATTTTAATCGATGGGCAATACATAAAGGTTTAAATTTTTGTTTTGTAGCTCCTGATGATTGTATATATTTAATAGCATTCCTAACTTTACTTATCTATGATTTAATAACTTTTAGTCCATATTGTATAATTAAATTTATAATATGACATGCGTCTAATATGAAATAATTTTTCATCTAAGATGGAATGTAGATGCAGTGTGAGTAATTCAGTAGTAATATTATTATTAAATATATTATCTAAAGTAATTAAAATTTTTTTATCAAGTATGTGGTACTCATATACCATTTGCATAATATAGGCATGAATGATAGTGGCAATATATAGGTGTTCAATTAATTCAAAATTAAGAATTCTTTTTTGTAGAACCCAATTGCAATCAACAAAATGAGCGGTAACATAAATTTAAGATAATTCAACTATACTTGTTAAAATATTTGACGTAAGTATCATTCTATCATCAAAATTTTTGAAATATAAAATTAATTTTTTTTATAATCATAAAATTATTTAAAACAATCAAATTTAACAGTATTTTAAGAAATTAAATTTAACCTGAGAATTTAAAACATTTTTCATATAACTTTCAAATCTTGAACTTTCAACAAATGAAAAAGGTATTTCACTTATAAATTTTGATAATTTTTTTTCTATTTAATCTTTGAGAATAAAAAAAATTTCGTAACTCATCTCTCTAGTTAATTTTAATCTAAGATTGGGTGGCCTCATATGTTACACTCTCATGTTTCTTTCAATACCAAGCCAAATAATCGATTTTTTCAAAAATGTCATAGTTGTAGTTCTCTTTGCAGATATTACAGATTGCACGAAGCCTCTTTCTAGCAATATCCTCGATATCAAAGTGTAGCCAGATTTTAAAAGTCTTAAATTTAGCTCTAGACCTGATGGCCATTGATGTGGCACTAGTGGGCTCAGGGACATCGGGTTTGATTTGTGACCGATATACCCTATACTCTATCATATCAGTGTCGAACTCGAACCCATGGCCGTAGGGTTGGCAAGAGATATCGGTACCAAATATTATCGATTGTGAAGGATAGAAAGTAAGAGTAGAAAGTAGAAAGAATTTAGGACATCTAACTAGAAACCAGAGAAAAATTAAGATAGCTTAAGAGAATTTTGAAGACTTGTAGGTAGAATGGAAGACGAGGAAAGCTTAGGAGAGAGCTTTAGAAAGGTTTAGAGAACCTGTGGTTTGATGTGGAATGGACAAGAAGGGTTAAGGCCTCTTTATAGATGTTGGGGCTTTCAAATGACTCAAATAATCTTAGAAATTAGTTATTTATGACCATTAGAAAGGGTAAATAGGTTTTTTTAATCACAAACCCTTTTTTGTTGTTATATCGGGTATTTTGAGGATTGAACGAAAATGCCCTCCTCAAGTAGTTGTTTTTGGCTATTGAGGAGGGCATTTTTATTCTTTCTTTGGTTGGCTTGGTGTGTCCAGCAGGTCATGTTGGCATGCCAGGCCTGCTGGGTTGGCCCAACGGGCCTAGAGTGCCTAACAATCTGGCTTTCGTGCCGGCCGGTTAGTGTTCCAAGGGCCATGCCAACGCAATCCATAGGCCTTGGGGGCACCCCAACATGGCCTGCCACATAGGCCATGCCGGGTTTGGGCCGATATGGTTCCTTTGGGACCTTTAGATGCTATATCTCTCACTCTTTCTCGCTCTGATGGAAATATATATATATATATATATTAAAATCCTTTAAAATGGAATAGATCCGACCTAAAGGAATAAATCGGTCCGACTCCCCGTCCAACAAACGAGTTTTCGTATTAGTCCATTCAGACTTTAAAGCACGAAATGGACGATAAAGGCCAAGTAGTACCTGACGTTCTTTTGGATCGCGTGACCTTACCTGGATCCAGGGTGTGTGCAGCCCATTCGGCGCCTTTGGTGGTGACCATGATCAACCGTAACAGAATATTGAACCCAGAATTTTTTACAAAATATGACACCTTTTCTTTACTCTCCTTTCTTACATATCGGGGGTTGAGGAATTCGTACCCCTGAAGATTCTATTAGTAAATTATATAACACCAAGGACGTACCCTTTTTTTTTTTTTTTTTTGCCTTGGAAACTCCAGCCAGATCCGGCATGGTCCAGCTATCCCATGGTATCTCTCTCTCTCTCTCTCTCTCTCTCTCTCTCTCTCTCTCTTTTCTTTTTTTTCGACGCTCCCCTTGCCGATCCCGCCCGTTGGATCCTGCAAAGCTTCTCTAAAGACATCCATCTCGGTGCAGGAAAAATTTTCTGTTCTCTTTTTTTTTTGTGAAAATAGTTTTCAGTTGCTTTCGATTTGTGTTAGCTAGGGTTGTACGTTGTTATTATTATTATTATTATTATTAAGGAGAAAAAGACCAGTGTATCTCTTTTTTAATCCTCTAACTTGGGCTACCGGTAAGCTACTGATGGCCACCGAAAGATGAAACTGACCGTTGATGGCTTTGCTGGACTTATTGGCAGCTATTCTTCCTTCTACTGTTTGAAACGAATTGATGAGGACAAATTTTCAAAATCTGAAAAGCTAATGCATAAGATTGTCACATTGACGTTAGACTAAAAAACAAGTCCCAAAAAAAATATTTTATAGCAATAAGTAAATAAATAAATGTAGAATTATTTATATATGTTCATGTTCTCTCTCCACAACGAGTAAAGGAAGGCAAAGACGAATATATAGCAACGTCATTTTCATTAATCCCAAAGACATCGAATCAATAATCTGCTACCCCTGAGTTTTTTTTTTTTTTGAATACGTTGTGAACAATTCATAAATATTTTTCTCCGATTCTCAATAAATTCAACCATTGAAAAATAACTTATAAAATCTCAAGAATTTTATATGTTCAAAGAATATTGTGGTTCGGCGCGTAGCATGGTGGCAGACAAATTCAAGTGGGCGCAGGAGTTGGATGAGATGTGAAAGGGCATGGTGGGAAGATGTTCCTCTGGATGTCTGATGAATTTTTAATTTGGAAGCCGCAAAGGATCATCTTTGAAAATAATCTATGCTTTAAACGCACACGTATTTGATGCGGTTCTTCTTCGAGAAAATTAGCATCACGGCATCTGTCGCATGAGGGCAAAAAGTCGCCCACACAAGCATGCATATAAACCGCACCTTCTTTGTGTTAAACCTTCAAATCTTTAGACTATAGGCCCAGCACACTGCCACAGATCCGCAAAGGAATCATCAGGCCGATGGCATCTCAACAAAAGACCAAAAGACTAGTCTGTGGTTCTACATCAATGCCTTATGTTATAAATCTAAATTAACCATCATCTTAAATTAAAATTGGCTATCATCAATGCTATCTATCATACGCTAAGTCTAGCCATCACCTTATCCTAAAACAGACTATTATAAACCAAGCTTAACCTTCATCTTAGGTCGAGACAAATTAAATCCAGTGCCATGTTTAGCCATCACCATTCATCAAAAGAGACTACTACCACTGCACCACTGTCCTAGTTGTTAGTCTACATGCAAGACATGTTTCAAATCAGCATCGCTGGCTAAAATCAAAACTAAAACGATGCTATCACCGTTTAAAATCTTGCATTCAACACATAAATGCCAATTTTTTGGAGGATGCAACGAGTAAATGCTTGCGTGGTAGCTTCATTGGAGATTAACTCTGCTTTACACTGGATCAATGGGAAAAGATAACGGATAAGGAGCAGTCTGCGAAGACGGAGTGCATTGTATTGTCCTCTCTCATCGTATCAAAGAATAGCTTGTTTTTTCCGTGAAAATTCCCTTCTGCATTCATTGATCCTAGGCGTCAAGGGAGTCCTCTGAAGCAGTCAAAAAGGATTTGAGATGGTGGCCCAAAGCCATGTCATTTCAAATAGGGAACAATTAAAGTTTTCAGGAAAAAATACAGCAGGACTCGCCTTTTTCATTTATTAACATTTGGTTCCAACATAACCTTTCCATTCATCTCCCACGCCAGAGAGTCATGCAAAAATATTTAGAACGTCCCTGTCCTCTCGGTCTTTCTTATCACCACCAACTCCTAACCACTGCATACCCTCGCAATCTGGTATAGTTGATTCACCATTTTCGACAAAACAAGCACTGTTATAAGTAGCTCAATAACAAGAATCTTGTTGATGACTGTTGTGGTGGCCGTATGAAATTTGCCAATAAGGTCAAGGGACCTTCATCGCCGCTTGGCCAGACCCTTCGCTCCCACAAAAGAGAGGAATCCTTGCTATGATAAAATATTAGATTAATTCTACCTAACCTTCCCTAATTATGAGTATTTCTTCTTATAAACTAAAAAAAATTATAATTAAATTTTAAATTATAATTTAATTTATACTTTATTACCATCATTTAAATAGCTGTTAAAGTTAATAAAAAAAGTAGTTACGTGAATATGACGGCTCTTTAGTGATTTTAAATAAATTTTTATTTAATCAACTTTAATTAAATGGATATATATTATTTTATAATTATTTTAGCATCTATTGATCCACATGATGAGAGTTATGTGATCATTTTTTTATTAACTTTAATATCTATTTAAATAATAATAATAAAGTATAAATTAAATCATAATTGAGGGTTTTTTTTTTTTAGTTTAAGTAATATATATATATATATATAAACACCCTAATTTCGAAGAATAAACCTGAAAATATAATATTTTTGAAATGAAGGCTTGCTCAAATTAAATAGAATAACAGGCCACGAACGCCCTCACCCTCCTCCAAGGATGCAATACCATACCAAACCTTCAAAAAATCAAACCCCAAGTCGTCGTCAACGGATAACAACTGCCGTGCGATACCTCAAAAAATCGACGCCATCTCATCAATGACTGCCTTCGCCACCGCACCATCTCTGCCAAGCTCGTTTCTTTCTGTGCCACCTCGACCATGAACGACCTCTCCTACACTCGCCTCCTCATCTCCGACCTTCCTTTCCCTCCTCTCACCAACTAGCGGAGCTCCCTAATTATTGGCGGCTCCTCCCACCACCCCTTCCCTCTTGACTTTCTCCATCATAGCTCAAAGCAAATCTAATTCCCGACCTAAGGCCTTCATCTTCTCCTTCCCTCCTCTAGGTCTACGAATGCTCTTAGGTTCTCGGGCCACGGCTTGATCATGTAGAGAAGCTTCTCATCAAGCATTATCTACACCAATTGGCTCGTTCATGTGCAGAACATGGGTTAATAGATGATATGAGAGAAGTGTTTGATGAAATGCTTGAGATAGATTTGGTTTCCTAGAGTTCGATGATCGAAGCCGGACATCGATACAATCGATGTGAAAGCACGGACGTAAAGGAGGAGGAGAGGGTGCATGTCATCATCCTCAAACTGAGGAGGCATATATATATAGTGATTGGTGGCAGCGAGGTGCTTGGTTTTTATCACAGAGAGAGGCTCTTGATTGCCTAACTTATCCAGTTATCATCTAGATTTCTTCACCATTTTATGAATGAGAGAGAGAGAGAGAGAGAGGACGAGGGTGCTCTCAGAAGATCATGGATTTGAAGATAAAGGGAGTACAAGCTTATGTCGTGGTATCAAAAAGATGCGACAAAAGATGCGACACCGGAAGTGAGCAGAAGAATTTGGAGAAAGGTTGTTAAGAAAGGGATGGGAGGCAAGAATGATTTGGATTAGAGTGAGGAACACCATATGCAGTTTTGTCATGAATATTATTTTACCATCATTGAAACAAGGATTCTATGGTTTCAAAATAGAAGTGCTTTTTATGAGAAAGGACCATTCATGCTTACTCTTTCATGAACAGGAAAGAAAATGGTCCAAGGTGAAGGACCCGCCATCAGCAGGACGACAAAAGCCCTAGAGGTGGCTGAAGAGTGCAAGCAAAGAGGTGTTGATATGGGCAACCATGGCAATCAGTAAGGGGTTGAAGTTAGCCATAGAGGTGGCTGAAGAGTGCAAGCAAAGAGGTGTTGACACGGGTAGCTATGGCCATCGAGTAAGGGGTTGAAGTTGGAGGTGCGAGCCATGAAAATAGAGATGGCCCCCACTTAGACTCATACTCCACTACCTTAACTGCTCGCGCGTTAGTGAATGCTTTCTCCTATGACTTTTACCAAGGGTTGATCATTAAAGATGGACGAAAGGGTTAGATCGGAATGAAATTTTAACTTGGTAGGCCGCAATGAAACTATTTAATTATCAACGGACCTAAGCACAAAATATAAAAATTCAAGAAGACCTTTTTTTATTTTTGCAATAATATGAGGCACATCGATTCAAAATAATACGCTATGGTTTATGAATTTTAGTTTGCCCAAAACCATAACAAATGGCCCGTGCAAAATCTATCGATCGGGGTGTATGCGAATGTGCGCCGGGGGATGAACCATCAAGGCTTTACCCCCATTTGGACCACTATTAGACCATCATTGTTGAACTGGAACCGAACCCAACTAGCACCGTAGCACCGTCCAAGAGTCATATCATGGGTCCATCTCAAAATTTTATGGAGCTGTTCCAGGAAGCAGGAAAGGAGGATAGGATGGAGGTAGGAAGAGGAGGCCACCTAAGTCCTCTCTTTGAAAGGAGGTTCACTAACATCCACGGGACATCTGACCCTCCAATAAATATTTGGGCCCCTTGTAGATTGTGGGACCCACCACCATAATATCCTCTACGGCTGCCAGGCCAAAACCTTGTCACGTGAAGCTCCCAAATTCCTCAAACCCCTCCTTGAAATATACCCTCCATGGAACCCACCTGAGAAACGCTCCCTTCTCAATGCAATCCAGGTTGGATGTGGTACCAACGGCGTGCTACCCCCCTCCTCCACCTACACAACACACACCACCCCCCCCCCCCCTTTTCCTTTCCTTCGAGTTCTCGGCAACAACTGGAAGAAATTGTTTACAAACAAATATAAAGCATTAGAAAGAGCAAAGACCAAGAGATCTTAACCTGGGAAAGTTCTTAAACTTTGGTACACCGGACCATATTCGGATCCTACTGTATCTAAACAGCTCCACCAAATCTCATCAGTGTCACTTTTTAAGTCGAAACGCTTGACAGGACCACCTTTGACATTGGGGCCTGGCCTGCTGCTGCTCAGGACTAATTATCAAGATGTTTTCCACGCCGCACAGCAGCAGCAGCAGCAGCAGCAGTGGAAGGACTCGCTTAGCTAAAACTGTTCAGCTACCAGGCAGCAACCACTAATCAGGCTGGATATCACTCAACCAATGTCATATATCAGGAGCAATTTCCAGTACGAAGTCTATCTCAGATGCAAAAGTTTTGTTTGATTGTAAGCAGCTTTCAACTGCATGAGACCAGAAAAATAAGCTAAAAGTGCTCTTTCTGAAACTTGATTAATTCTTATATACATGGAGATCTCATTCAAACACTGCTGGATATTTATTCAAAGACACCAATAGACCGGCATGACACTTTCTGCTTCAAAGAGCAGGACAATGACAAGATAGACGCAAGCAGAAGAGACTCTTCGGATACTCGTTCCCCCTTATTGCTATCACAACATGGACAGAACATGATACCGATACATAACATTATGACCAACACTAGATGAACACTACCCAATATCAAAACCGAGTAATAATAGAGTTTATATATGACTTTTAGCGAGAGAGAGAGAGAGAGAGAGAGAGAGAGCTTAATATACCACCGAAATCTCTCTCCAAGAGCTCACTAACAACCAGAGATCATGATGCCCTAGCCTGCCTCACATCCCCCGGCAGTGCATCAGGGATCACCGCCGCGGCGCTCAATTTCTGGTACTGCGGGGCAGAGCCAGCCTGAGAGTAGTACAACTGCGCATGGCCCGGGTCAGCGTATTCGTAACCATAATTGGCCATTGCTGGTGGGGCCTGAGATGGGTGGTGGTGCATCACATGATATCCAACTCCGGCGTACTGGTGCGGGACCTGATCAGCGGCTAAATGGATCAGAGGCGGCGCAGCCTGGGCCGGCTGCAATGCAGCAGGGGGCGGGGCAGAGGCGGCCGCGGTCCTAAACAAATTCGCCTGCAATTCAGGCTTCACGGGGGCTCTAGGGAGTGACACCGTGGGCTTCGCGGCGGTCGGGTCGGTTAAATTGGGCGGCACCGCCGCGAGATTGTAGTGTTGCGGGTTCTGGCGGACAGGCAGGTAGTACATGGGAAGCTGGGGATCATAGGGATGGGCCTGCTGCGGTTGTTGAATCGGGTGGGCGATGGGGTAGTAGGAGGGAACCGGGACAACGGTGCCGGTGGCCGGGTGGTGAATGTAATGGTGGTTGGCAGGAATGAACTGCTGCTGCTGGAACTGTTCCGGCGGCATGGGGGGCAGAACATAGCTGGAATCAGGGACCGGCATCGAAACTCTATAGCTCGGATCGGCGGAGACCGGCAGTTCCCGTTTTGGTTCGGATACCGGGTTGATGGCGGTGGCGGCGGAAGAAGCTCTCTCCGGATGGTACATAGGTCTAGACGACGACGAATACGGGAAGAAAAGAGAAAAACTTCATTAACATTAAACAAAAAATAAATAAAAAGAAAAAAGAAATTAGCAATAATTAAGTGAGATTAGAAGAGAAGAGGAGAAGGTACCTGGTGGTGGAATCAAAGATGGGGGCGTCGATCGGACTTGGCTTGGGCTGAGGAGGGGGGGGCTGTTTGCGGACGCCGCCGTGGTCGGACTTCTCGTCGTCGGAGAAGACCCGGCTGGAGTTCTCGGTGGGCGAGATGGTGGGAGTGGAGGCGGAGGCGGTCGGGAGGGGAATAGGAGGGGGAGGGGGGTGATAGGGAGGAAAGTTGGAATCTTTGTAGCCCTCGTCCGGCCGGTGGCCGGAAACGACGACGGCTGCGGAGGAGAGCTTCATGTGGGCCAAGTGGTCCTCGAGGCCGCCGATCCGCTGATCGGGGGGGCGATCCTCGGGGCGGACGCGGATCGGGGGAAGGTTGGAGAGTGAGGGGGCGGACGAGGTGGATCCGAAGGAAGATGTCGTGTCGAGCATCGGGGAGTCCGGGACGGAGTGGGCGTCCTGGCCCTGGCGCGCGAGCTTTCCGGAGGAGTCCGGGCGGGGAAGGATGAGCTGCTCGGGCTCGGAGGTGGCGGCGACGCCGGGGCCTCCACCGCCGACGCCTCGGGAGTGGGTGGAAGAGTCGTCCTCGAGGCCGAGGAGGCAGTTGACGGAGGCGGAGTCGGCGGAGAGACCAGGGGAGAGGCCGTCGATGCCGATGCCCATGGCGCTGTTGAGTGCGTCGACGAACCAAGTCTCGGACTTCGAGTCGTCGAGGAGGGATCCGATCGACGAGGGGGTGGAATCTGGCTTGGAGGGGAAGAGGAAGAGGCGGAGGCGGTTGGAGCGGCTCGAGCCGATGTTGCCTCCGCCACAACCGGGCCCGACTGCGCCGGCGGATGACTGGATGATGCGATCGTACTCCTCGATCATGTTGTCGAGGTCCTCGTCGGTGGTGACGGAGATGAGGGAGTCGAGGTCCTCGTTGGGGAGTTGGTACTTGAGGGAGAAGGAACTGCCGCCGAGCAGGCTCCGGGAGAGCTTGGCTGAGAGATCGGCGAGGGAGGAGTGGCGGTCGACGACGACGATCCGCGTCTCGCCGCCGAGGTAGCAGAGGGACCTGTCCGTAGGGCGAGGGACGATGCGGCCGCCGTAGCTGCACATGAGGCGGAGGCGGGACGCCGCCGCCGCGGCAGAGGACGAGAAGGGTTCGTCCCAGGACTCGCCCCCGCGGGAGCGGGGCGAAGAGTCCACCGAGTCCGCGTAGCCTATCCCGCCGCCGCCGGCTGCCATCGTCACCGGCTCCATGGTTCGATCGCCTCTCGCCTCGCTCGCGACCGGATGGTTTGGGGTTTTGGGGGCGGGGTGGGGGTAAGATTGTTGGGGTATTTTGAGTCGCTTCTTTTTTCTATCACTTATTTTAATTTTTCTTTTTTTTTGTTTTTGTTTTTCCCCTCTTTGGACCTTTGATGCGGAGGGCTGCAAGGGGGACGCGGGACCCAGAAGAAAAATTCGAGCAAAGGAGTTGAGTACGATCAGAGCCATAGAGTTGAGTACGATCACCGCGTGCTTCTCCTACAGAAATTTAGCGTTCGTATGCCCAACTCACTGAATAAATAATGGTGCAGTGGTCGAAATCCTACAAAAGAAAAGTTAAAGCTAATAAGATAATTCTAATAGAAGTAGGACTTATAATATTTTTTCATAATAATTAGACGAGGAGAGTCCTATAATGAGTGGATAATAAAAGTTCTACAATGATTCTTAATAATGATTGAATAATAAGTATCCAATATTAATAATTTTAAAAATAAATATATTATATTATTTTTAAGATACTTAAACATCAAAAATTATATAATCTTTTTACTATATATATATATATATATATATATTCAAAAATTAAATAATATAAATAAAATATAAAATGATATATATCTTTTTATTATTTAATATATAGGTTAAAATTTTGTAAATTACATATTTTTTTAATATATAAATAATCTAGTAATGATAGAATATATTGTTAACTTTGATCTACAATAAGGGGTGCTCCGAAGTTAAGGTATACTCAAATAAGTCCTACTAAACCTTTTAATTTAAAATCAATCAAAGCTTTAATTTAATTGAAGAGTGCTGCCACCAATTAACCATCATATCTTAATTTAGAAATAATTATAATTTAAATCTTATAGCTTGGAGGGTTCTTCAACTTAAATTTTAAAATTAATAAAATATTAAAACGAATCCTAAGGTTTTTTAGTTATTATACTTAAAATCTTTCGTTACTTTGTTAGTATTTGCAATGCATGTACTAATTATTTTGACTTACCTATATTCATTCATGTTCCAAATGAGTAACCGATATTTACATCCACTAAGTTTTTTGTCAAAATCCTAGAAAGAGCAATTGGCTACTTTCATCTCAAAGAGAGGTTAAGAGGGGTAACGATTTGAATTGATAACAAGAAAAGAAAACTTCGAATACTTTAGAGCCAGTGAATTAATTAAAAACCTATCATATTATAGGCAAAAAAATAGTTGTGCAAAAAAAGAAAAGAATGAATATTAGATATTCTTCAATTTCTACAAAAAATTTTTTTTTGACGAAATATTGGAGGAATCGGGTTTTCCTAAATTTATTAAAATAGATATAGAAAGAAAATATAGAAATATATAGGAAAGAAAATAAAGAGACAGAAAAGGAAGTAGAAAAGTGGAATGAGATTTACAAGAAGAAAGAAAACAGAGAAAAATAGGAAGTGGAATTTTTAACAAATTATTTATATTAACTACTATATTTGATTGGTTGCCCATGCATATCAATTCAATACTAAAGATTCAGTACTAAATCAAAGCCAGGCATTGCAGATCCAGTACTACAGCTGCTTTTCTGTTCATATCCTGCATACAAACAACAAAGCATAGTTTTGCTGCTAAAATCTGGCACATAAACAACAGAAGCAATTACTAAAAGCTAGCACAATATTACTACGATTTAACATTTATCTAATAATAAAAGTAATCCAGCTATATTTTAGTATGGCTCTAAAATTATACCCATGAAAAAATTCTGACTTTAAGCATCCGATATGCTGCACAGACAACTACAGTATAAATGAAGTAAGAAACATCTAAAGCGGACATAGCTCTTTTATCGAATAACAAAAACTCTTAAATATAATAAAGAATAGTTTCAAAGTTTTAAATTTTACATGATGATTAATGTATTGGTCTTCGATAGGAATACAAACCAAAGTTGCACTAAGCTATTTCCTCCAAAAGCACAAAAGAAAATGAGATGCCTCAGTATACTTGAAGTATAGAATGAATTCTTTGCCCATCTGAATCCCACATTGTTGAGGCCCCTCATTGTGTAGTCTTGCCTTCATGGCAATCTCATCATGCTTAGAAGATTGTATAAGTAATATTCTATTGATACAATAATATCATATTACTCTTTTGCACTTCTCCATATGATCCCCCTTGATTCTATCTCATTATTTTTTCCATTTGTGCAAACAAAAAAAAAAAGAAATGCTTGAAGACTATAAAAAAATAGTAATAATAATGGATCTATCCGTCCTTTACTATATGAAGCATGAGAATTATCCGATGGAATATGAAAACTATCTACCAAAATTCATATTCATTATCAAATCAAAGCATCATTCACTAAGAATTAAGCTCCTTAGCGACACCCAAAAGTGTAGAGCTTGGCTAGTTCTTCTCCCTAGTAGCTCTACTGAAAAGCAAAGCCTATAAAATCTCCATAAATGGAGGTGCATTGTTCCTTGGCCTAGCAATAGATTAGTACACATAAAGCTTCTTAACAGCATCACCATCATCTTCCTCTGCTTTGTCCCTCATCAGTTCTACCACCAAGTGAGGCACCCTCTGCATCATCTTCTTGCAACTCCTAATGAAAAGCTTGCATGAAGATATCCACAAGAACTTCATTGTATAGTAATGATAAATCCTAGAGAGAATATTTGCATCCTTAAAAAGGCTATCATTGATCTCAAGCTTTTGCAATTTTAAGTATCCCTCGAGCATGTACCTTAGGTGTAAGTTGCTATTCCTTACAAGGCGACTGATAGAGCCTTCACGCCTTACCATACTTTCCACCACTTTGAGTTCTTCATCATGAATGGGGTCAAAACTCATAAAGATAACTCAAATTTTTGATAGATTATATGGCATCATTCATGTATTCACTAATTTTTACCATTCAAATGCCATTAGTTGCTTCAATGTCTCAGTTATCAATTGGAGAGAACGAAGCTCTCAACTGGATAGGCAATAGTAATTTTAGGGTTTTAATTTAAGGGTAAAATTTTAAAATATGTCATTCTGTTAGTTCCAATCGAATAATGACTCTTTTTATCATCCAAATAGGTAGTATGTGCCTTATACATGCTAATAAAATAATGCCATATAACTTCAAATGGACGGACGATTTTAATTGTAATAACTAAAAAATCTTAGAGTTTGTTTTGATATTTTACTGATTCTAAGATTTAAGTTACATAATGCTCCAAACTATAGGGTTCAAATTGTAATTATTCTCTTAATTTATTGATATAATTACTCAATCCATTAGTCCAATGTGCTAGTTAGGATTTAGTGAAATACACACAAAGATGGGTATTATCTGTTTGAGTCCTCAATATTACTTAACCAATCATCGTTAATTTCTTTACAAGATGGGTGCACTAAGTAGCAGTATTGATATCTCCAATATATTTAGAAATTGAATTATATAGATAAGCTCTAACCCATCAAAGAATGTCTAAAACTTCACACAACGGCCAAACAGCCTGGCAAATAGAGGGGAGCATAAAATTTGGCCCACATATTAACGCATCCACATTCTTAAATAACATGTACATTTTGAAGCTGGGATGTTATTATTCAGTATTTATTTCAATGTATTGAATACATATGTTATGAATATATAGATGTCTTGAAAATAACTTAAGTAGAAGCTAAAAGCTTTCCTTGACCTGGCACTTTTGAGAAAGAAATAGGATTCTTGACCCAATATTGAGTGGTATAGATGAGTTGATTGGCGTTTATTCGTTACTTCATTATAAATATTTTATTCAAATATGAAAATTGGATAAAAACTAAACTGGATTCAATTTAATTTTAACTAATTGGATGGTACGCATAGAATATGTTAGAATTGGCTGATATAGGCTGGTTCTTGAGTAATTATTGAGTAAATTAAGTGGAAAATGTAAAGAAGATCCAAGCTCATCTAACATCTTACGGTTATGCACCATCCTAGATTGGCTAATTTTAACCATGTTATTTAACTATGATTAATTTCTAAGTTAAGTGGTTCAAGCCTAATCAATTTTGGTAAAATTAGATGCGGTAGAAATCCGTTTTAATTCACAAATCAGACCTAAATTTATCCCAAAAAATAGGATTAGAGTTTTACTTTTCTTGACTCAAATTCAAAATGATTCAAAAATTTCTAGATTAGATCATGAGTGATCTAAGTGACCTAAAAAATGAAATTTATAAAAAAAAAACTTTGATCACCACTCATAATTGATTATTTAGATATAAGGATGAGATATATTTTTCTTTGATATATAATGTAGTTAATGCTAATGAAACTCAACAAATGATGGAATTAGAAGTACATTTTTTTTAAGTTGAGTAATCGGCATCAACAGTTTCAAATATCTTTAAGAAAGAGATGAAAAAATAAAATTATACATAACTTTACTTTTTGATATTGATGTTTGTTTAATTTTAAAAGTACATTTTTATGGACTATTGCTTAATTATATTATTTTCATATTTTATAACTATTATTTTTGTTAGCATCTAATCATGATATAATTTTATACCTAAGCACTCTAGTATTTAAAGTAACAAATAAATAAAAGAAAAAAAAGTAAGAACTGAATTGATTATTGATAAATTATTTTTAAAAAAATTTAAAAAATATATACACTGTATTTTTTTAAAAAAAAATTAATTTAAAATATTTTATAGATTGATCATAACTTAATTATTTTTAATTAAAATTTAATTTTAATAAATTAAATTTAAAAATGATCTGAACTTGAAATGATTTCATGCACCTTAATTGCCACCATCAGATAGAATGCTGGAGCCACTTTAAACCGATCCGGCCGTTCGGTGTTAACCCGGTTTAGCGAGAGCTGTCCTCTCGGAACATGCAAGCTATTTCCTTTCAGCTCTTGTGATGGACCAACGCTGAAAAATTTCTTAGTGGCACTTATTTTGCACCTCCGGTGAGCTAAAAGCGGAGGCAGATAAGCCTCGAATCTCTTCGACTTTTTACCCAAGCCACCTCTCAAATGGCCTCAGTTTCTCTGAATATTTCGGCGAAAAGATTGAAACGACTGTGATATTTTCTTCCCATTTCTGAGCTGAATCAGCGACCCATCGTTAGGTCCAACTCGTCCTGCTACTAACTTTTCTGTGACATCTTCGATGGGAGCCCTCCGTGGGGTGGGGGCCCACCAAGCAAAACCATCATCGGTGGCCAGTCTTGGCCACCGGTTTTTTTCGAAGGAGATGGGTGTGACCCACCCTTTGTTACGGGCAAACTTAATGCCCATGGATAGAAGTTGTTGCCAGCTTCCAGAGGATGGTGGGCACCTTGCGGAAAAAGACAACCGCAAAGGCCAACCAAATCTTAGTTTTACTGATTCTTTGCCGAGACTTTTCAATCTCAGGATCCTCTACGAGAGGTCGATCATGGAGAGAATAGGCCATGTGTTCAAGTTCTTCCAAGTGCTATTAATGTTGTTGAAATTTATAATCGAGTTATCTAAAAATTATTAAATATTTAAAAATATAATATATTAAAATTTAAATATAAAAATTTAAAATAAAAAAATTAAGATTTTTGCTTGAATTATCTTTCTTAAAAACTAGTTTTCACCTTTACATATATATTGTAAACGATTTATCCTCAATGTATAATCATCTAATTCGATCGCAACCTTCTATTACAAAATCACATGAAGGTGCAATTTAATGACTTCTTTAAATATTTAAAAATAAAAAAATAAAAAAGTATTAAAAAATAAATATATTTTTTTTTTAGCAGAGCTTATAAGGCATAGTCTTTCTTTCGACAACATAATCACAAAACATATATAGCATAAAAAAAATAGACTCATGCTTTGATTACTTATAATCTTAAATTTTTTATAAGCTTAGTACAAGCCTTAAAAGGTTTAATAACCGTTATTTCTAAATCATGTGAAAATAGTAAAATTCTAAATTGTTTGAAGGACTTTTGAATGCTCACAATCATTGGTCACACTCGCGCAAGCGTTCTCATGGGCGTTTTATTTATTTTATTTCTTTATTTTTTAAAATTTAAAACTTATTATTTTTTTGAAAACCGTAAGACGATCAACAAATCTCAGTTATATATCCATCTTGCAACTTAATCACAAATAAATAGAGGTCCTTGGCCTGTAAGATTTGATTGGATTACCTCGGTTGAGGGGGAGATAGAGGTATTCTTATCATTGTATCAATTGAGCTACTCGTAATCGTAAGCAAGCAAGCTCCTCAAGAGGCTTGCGTTGACTCATTCTATAGCTTGTGGGAAAGGAATTCTCATTTCATCCTCCTCCTCCTCCTCCTCCTCCTCCCACAGTTAACAGTTGCTGTTTCTTCCCATCATCACAGCTTCAATACCCTCCTTGAGATTATTGTTGTAATCGTCAGGCCCTGAAAGTGACTGTTTGTTTCTTCCTCGCATGCAACTTTTTCTTGCTTTTTTTCTTTCTTTTTTTATTTTTTATTTTTGTGGACTGGAAGAGAGAGAAACGAAGAATATTGTAGTAGATAACCTAAACAAACAGTTGGTCATTTGCCTACTCCAAAGGGACTACTAGATGTTGAATGGAGGAGAGGTTGGATAGCTACTAATGGCTTTGGCCATCATGTGGTGGGCCCTCGTTTGGTCCTTGGGAGGATGAGATGAGGCCAAATGTGCACATATGATTGAATACATAGCGCATGATATTTTTATGATTCCATATCAACATCATCCACGTACTAGTCTAGCATTATCCTTTCTTGAGATGGTCTTTAAATATCATTCCATTGAGGCTATTATTATTGACTAGGTTTGGTAATCCTTTATGCCGCTCGCCATGGACTAGGATGGATGCCCTGCATGTCCCCAGAGAAGCACTGCTAAATTCCCAAACCAAAAAGAAGCGTTGAGTAGAGAAGAAACCCCATGGTTTCACTTCCTTCATTCGAGGGGAGATGTTGCCCGTGGGGTCTCCAAGGATTTTGTTGCAAAGATGAATGATGGTTATGGCCAAACATGTTACTAAAGATGCTTCAATCCATGCATAGGAATTAGTCAACTTGTCTTAAGTAAGTTATTAGGATGTGTTAAAGCTTAGAGCAGCATGGCTTGTCATGATTAGCGCATGGTTATACTATTCAAATGTAGGACGGATTGTGTTTATGCCAGTGGGGCCATCATCCATGATTGCCGTGGCCTAGGGGGGCCCTTGCAGCGGCTTCCTTACGGCAAGAAGAAAAAGACGACCAGATTGAGAAAAGTGTAGGTTCAAAACTTCACCATGCTTCAAACTGAAAGCCTTTGCAATGCTGCATCCATTGTTGCAGCAGCTTCCCCTACTAGGTTACATACATATGATTATAGATGTTATATGGTAATATACAAGCGTTGCTGCCCTTAATATTTTTTGTTCAACATATGACGCCACTTCTCATCAAATAAAGATATATATATTTTTTAAATTTCTTCTTAAAAGTCAAGAAAGGAACTATTAGTCAAACATCAATATAATTAAATCAATACCGTCATTTCATCGTTTATGATCAATTATCTTTCAACTATCTCAGCTGGTCTAACAAGTAAATGGCTTCATTTCATTTTAAATAAACATCAACATAACTGCCATCCATCTTCATCATAACGGGATTATTTCCCGAGCTAAGCCGGTTTCCGGTTCGCGATTCTCCTCCTTGATTCCGATCGGATCCAGCGGGATCCGGCCGTACCGAGCCCGTAACGGTGCCTTGGAACGCGACGCAGCGCACTCCCTCCGCCCCCACCGCTGCGGTCCCGCGGCGATTGGTAGGTACCTCTGCAACTCAACCATGGCCATTCTGCAATTTGGTAATCACCAAACGATTTCCAAGCTGACGTGGCAGAAAGACATTGGCTAGGTTCCAGTGGCACGTTGGATAGAGGATGGGTTCGGTAAGTGGTTTGGGCCGGGTAGATGGGTAGGACCACAGCGTCATTTTGGGGTAAGCCGGTCAAACGTCCATTATGGTCACATCCGGTGAGCCTAACCCGGCCGTACTCTGGATACCCGGTAACTTGCACCACGTTGCTCTGCGGTAACGAAAAGAGCCTGGGATTTTGGTCTTCGTTCCCTCTGAATCTGATCTTGGGATGCAGGAGCCATAAATAGCATGGCTCGAGCTTCCTCCGATTGAGTTTGATCTTTGCACGAATCTTGAAATCCGGTCCATGACGCTAACCTCGTCCTATTGGACGTTCATCGGACCGAAGTTTAACGAGCGGAACATTATTATAAAAAAGGAGAACATTATTAAACACTGGATAAATTGTAACATGTTGGGCCAAACTTTTAAGGGCTCGGTTAGGTGCTTTTTTTTTAAAATAATTTTTTAAAAAAATTTAGGTTCCAATTTCATCCGTTCAGAGCTCCCTTTGCAAGCCTTCAAACTTTATATAACGGTTCGTTTTTTTTTTTTTTTTTTTTTTTGAAAGTTTAAGGGTTCTGTTAGATGCTTTATCTTTTTACCACTGCACCTTCAGCCAAGCTATCCTTCCTCTTAGCCAATCATTATATATATATATATATATATATATATATATATATATATATATATATATATTCGATATACTTTTGTCTTTACTATTTGGATTGAACTTAATCGACATACTTTTTAATATTATTAATTTTGATTTATATATTATTAAAGAAATAATGAATCATAAAAGAATGTAGTTAGCAAAAAAATAATAATTTTATTAAAAAAAAAGACTTCTCCTCATGCATGGTAGATGATCGGAGATATCAAGGATACATCCTTGACTTCTCCTCATTTGGCTGATAAATCCATAATCTTTCTTTTGCTCATGTATTTGTATTATTGCATTTATAGTCACCCATTGCTTTTTTAAAAGAATTAGCAATTATCATTATTTTATCAGTTAAATTACTTTTATTTTAGTATTTCATCAAAAATATATTTTTATTTTAGTATCCACGATATCAATGACCCTATAATATAATATGAGAGAAGATCCATTCTTAAACCCCATCATATGAATTTCCATCTATAATTTTTTGTTCAAAGTAATTATAGAAATTTGGTATCTTAAAGTGAAGCGAAGCGAATTTCTAGCACTAATGGAACCGTATAGTTTTTTTTCAAGGGATGAAAGAATATATTTTTTAATGTGTGCATGGCTTTGCATGGTAACCAATAGACCATTTGTGTTGGTTTTGCGAAAAAATTCAAACCCTTGATATATTATATACGTGTATTTAGAAATGCAATGGTACAAGAACTGAAATTTCCTCCATTTTTAAGAGCATTTGGCCATCAGCGTTGCCCCGTTGCTAAAAGTTAATAGATCCGAGGGCCAATGTCATCTTTCAAACACGAACAAAATACTCTGCACAGAATTTGCCGATCCACCTCATGCATTCCATCACCCCAGACAAAAATACCACCACTGACCCATCCAATTGTAAAGCACCAGGTCCTAGGCACCGATCTAAAAGCACCACTGCAAAGCACAAACGCCTGTGGATTTCCTCTTTTGCTTCTTTTTAGCTGGTAAACGGACCAAAGCCGGCCACCGGAGGCCAGGTAAGCGAGGAACGAAGCGCCGTCTCCAATGCAAGGGAACAGCTGCCACCACGGCGGAGTTTGAGAGCCCGAGACCTCGGTTTTCCGCACCGGCATTCGGCCGCTGTCCCACGTCCCATGCGCGCCAGCTTCCCGGCCTCATGATTATTTTTTCCATCTTCCGCCGTATGACTGCAGGAAGAACTGACGACCAGGGAACTGTGGCCTACTCATCACAACGTCGGCTTTCGTCTTTGATGCAATAAAGTATTGATAAAAATGGCTGGGCGAAAGCACCAAAGTTTTCACGTCCCCGCGACTTCAGTCATTCGCCGTTTGGACTCAATGTGGCACAGATTTTTTTATTAAAAATTATTTATTTAAATAAATACATTTGATAGAAGGTTGTGATCATATATTTTTAGTTGCATAAATGATGAGGCTTATATCTCCATAGATGATTATTCCTATTATGAGCATTGCACTTGCTACTTTTATTTTTTATTTTTGGTAATAAAATGAAGAACCAGAATCTTAAGAAGACATCACATAGTTCAATTGCTGTTTTGTCCGAAAGATGCATCCTAGTTGGCTAAAAGATTGCCTCATGATAAATATGAGAACAAAAACCTAGAGGGATGGTAGGAATGGTAGTAACGAATTTTCTCAACTGAGAATGCAAACAAATCGATGAACGGCCAACAATCCAAGATACTATAAAAGTTGAGTCCCATTCTAGTTAGATGTAATGGATAACAATAAATTTCAAAGCTACTTGAAGGCCAAACTAACTTATCATCAATTTAGGGACCAAAATAGAACTAGTAGAGAGAGAAAAAGTCATAGCTTTGAGAACTCTTTTATAATAATCATGAATTACTTTTCAGCTCTAGTTGAATTCATATGGATAGATCTATCAAAATTTATCTTAAAAAATCCTGATTGGAAGGAAGAAGGGAGGGAATTGACTAAGAGATGAATATAGGGTAAATGGAACCTGAATTGGGTTAAGAAATATTACCCTAGATGCCAGGCATAATGAGTGCCTTAAAGGTGGGATAACTATTCAGTGACTTATCGAAATACATTATTCAGTAATTATTCTAAGATCAATGTTTAATCTTCAAAATATACCTCATTCCTACTATTCCAATGAGACATAGCCAAAGAAGTAGGTGTAGAAAGAACAAAATCCATAGCCTCTCTGGTTGACTGAAGACCTTCAAAGGAATGATTATTGAGAAGAATCCACACCTACCCTGATGTGGTACATTCAAAAAATAAATGGTCAAGAGTTTTAGTACTCACATGACATCTCTTACCTCCTGAATAGATAGACAGAATTCATTGGGCGAGAAGAGATTAGGTTGGGAGACTATTGTGTACCAGCTTCCATACAAAATGAAGTACTTATTGATGAGTCTTTTTTTTTTTTGGTAGATAAAAAAAAAAGAAACGTACTCAACTATTTTTAACTAGTCTTTTTCCAATCTCCATTATAAGTAATATACTTGCGAGGTATCCTACTAAGGCATCCAAACAAGACTACTATGTTGGCATTTGTAATAAAAGGAGTTCATGATCATGGTGACAGCAGGGATGACAATAGGTTAGAAAGGATTGGAGGTCCCAATATCTATTTTTATCTTTGCCCAAAAAAAACTTGTTCTCACTTTATCCCCATAAATGAATTTCTTTTTTATTCCAATTCTTATCACCATATAGAATAAAAAACTTATTCCCATCCCGCTCCATCCCCATCCCCATCCTGCCCTTTCTATTCATATCTTATCCTATCCTACCTCGTCCCTCCTCACCCTAATAATATATATGAATTTTTAGTAAAAAATATGAAATTACAACAGAGATGAAAGTAAAAATGAAGATAATAGAAGAAGATTAGATTTTAAAAAAATTTAATATATATAAGAATAATTTTGTGTATATGAAAATGTATAAGGTTAATACAGTACTAAAATATAAGATCAACGTAGTGAGGTAGGGATATACTTAATCTCATCCCCGCTTCCATCCTTAGCAACTAGGGTAAAAATAATTTTCACCTCTATCCTTATTCCTATAAAAAGTGAGAAATCCTTGCCTTGAATAAAATGAAGCAGAACATATTTCTATTTTATTGTTTAAATTGCCATTCCAAACCATGGAAGCTATAATTGGCAAAGCCAATATTATCGTAATAAGTTACATTTAAAGCTTTAAAGGACTTAGCTCAAGAAAAAACAATCAAGAACTTGAAAAGATTAATTTGATGATAATATTAATATTAAAAAAATCAATTATAATATTTTTTGTAATATAATATTAAAAATTATCATTGAAAATGCAATGAATCACCTCCTCTTATGATGCTTAGGATCTCGGCAAGGTGTTTTGCAAATGGCCAACTCTTTTATGATGCATCAAACGCCAAATATTGCCATATATAAATAAGTATCAAAGTAGAAGGGGGAGCGACAAGAGGCATTTACTAAAGCAATCCAAGTAAACGAATTTATGTTTGGATGATTCATCCAGCATGTTTTTGCTACATTTGCGTCCAAGCAAGCAGAGTAGGCACTGAATGAAATAAAATAACTAATTCATATAGAAATAGCATCCTATCTGATGGATATATTACATGTGACCTAGGTAATAAGGATGTTGTTAATTCTTTGAAAATGCCACCAACTAGCTATGCGTTTAATCTAATTGTGGACTCATGTACTAATTAACAACTGCTAGTTCGCAGCACAAAGGACACTTTGTCGAATGAAATATACCAAGATAGCCCCATGGTGGAGCTGCTTGCTATCTGAGAATATTTCTTTTTAATGAAATATCCCTACCTTCCAGATTCAATCAAAAGATTGAAGCAATTCATCACAATGCATCCAACTTGGTGTTGGCGCGGAACTATGCATCATACTGTCCGTTGTTGGTCGGTACCAGCCTCTATCATGAATTTTGATAGATTACTTAGCTTTTTTTTTTTTTTTTTTTTTTGGGGTAATATCAAGGCTGATCAAAGACACTCCTCAAAGAGGGCTCTTTGTGCCAGAAATGTCTGGTGTTCTCAGACTTCTATAACTTCATGTGCAAAAAGTTCCATGCTAGATGTGATTAAATTTGCAAGGAAGATCCTATAACTTCACTAAATTTAAAATCTTCTCTCCATCCAGTGATCCTCTTTAACTCTTGCAAAAACTACGGCAAGTTTAGGCCTTCAGGCAAGTCTTACATTCAAGGTGTCATGAAATGATGCTCAAGGCCAGGATTTTGGGCCTCCATACTGACGGGCTGAGGCTCTCCCCATGTTGTTCATGTACTATTTATCCAACTCTGTGCTTAGGCTCATCTCCAATGAATTTTAAGACTCCCAGTTTAGTTTCATAAATCAAAAAGCTATTGGAAATCATATTTGGTTTAATCAATGAGGATTAATCAATGAGGATTCTTGGATGGATGGCTAATATATTGATAAATGTATTCTTTGATGAATTTGTTAGTATCCGACATATTATTTTTTTTAATACATAAGTTTCTTCCTGACCTTGGATTCTCGTTCCAGGGAAAATAGTGTTCAGAAGCCCGCATTATATCACCATGGATTAAGTCCAAATCCATGATCCTTTAATCCCAATTTTTAGGTATAATTTTCATATAATTAGTGGTGCACTATATGCAACCGTTTTGGTGCTTCTATCAAACAATTTTCTAACATGGACAAAGCAAGCAAAAACGTATGGAAATATAAAATTTGATCTATATGTTAACTTGTGGGCATCCCTGGTAACATAAGAAGTTCTTTCTTTTTTCTCTGTTACACAATGCTGACAACAACCTTGATTATTTGAAGAGTCAAAGCTCAAATTCCCCTCTTCCTCTATGAATTCTTTCTCATCTTCTCTGATTCAAATGCCAAATGCAAGGGAAATTTTCAACAATACTTGTTTCTGAAAATTATTAATCATCCTGAAAGATGGTTCCATGTTGTGACCATGTGAAATAATTTGCACCAAATTATAGATGAATGCAAGACGAGACGGAAAAGAAAACTCCAATCACACCAATTACGATCGCCGAAACAAACTCCAATCACTCCTAGCCACGTGGCTTAGCTAAGAAGAGCTGCCCCCCGTCCTAAAACTAAGAAGAGCAATGATTAGTGCTAAATTGTCGATATTGCCCTTCAATCTATGCAATTGAGTCTTAGAACTTTCGGGGTATCTTGGTCATTGGATCCACCGCACGGTCCCACGTTTTAAAACCCGCTTCCCCTCCTCCCCTTGCCCCTTCCCTCCAGCGCCCCCGCTCACCGTCCTAATTATGGAGGGCATCTCATGCCTCCCCTCCGAGTCCTCGAAGCCCCTCCAATGGCCGCCACCGCCGCTTCCCCTCCCCTCCCTTTCTCCAAATTTCCAAAATACCCTTCCCTCCCGTCGCCAAAGAGACCCCGGCGAACCGTCGCCGCGGTGGCCTGCGGCGGTGACGCCCCCGACCTCCGGGTGGTCTTCGCCGGCGGGGGCTCGGGGGGCCACATCTACCCGGCCCTCGCCATCGCCGACGAGCTCCGCACCTCCCGTCCGGGAACCCGCATCGTCTTTCTTGGCACTGGCACCGGCATGGAGCGCGACCTCGTCCCCGCCGCTGGCTACGAGTTCCTACCCGTCCCCAAGGCCCGCCTCACCCGCCCTTTCCTCTCCCCACAAAACGTCCTCCTACCCCTCGCCCTCCTCCGCTCCATCTTTGCCAGCTGGAACCTCCTTCGCTCCCTCCGACCCCACCTCGTCGTCGGCACCGGTGCCTACGTCTCCGCCCCGGTGTGCTTCGCCGCTGTCCTCGCCGGGATAAAGCTCGTCATCCAGGAACAGAATTGCTACCCGGGGATCACCAATCGGGCCCTCGGACCGTACGCTGAGAAGATCTTTCTCGCGTTCAATGCTTGCCTCAAATACTTTCCTAGAGTGAAGTGCATTGTTACTGGGAATCCAATTAGGCTATCAACTGGCCATCTGGTGTCCAAGGCTGAGGCAAGATCGCTTTTTTTTCCAGAGGCAGGGGAAGGTGGATCTCAGGTGGTTCTCGTTCTTGGCGGATCGACGGGGGCCAACGCCCTAAATGTCGTGTTCTTGGAGATGTATCTCCAGATGCTGGTGGAGCATGAGGACAGGTACATTATTTGGCAGACGGGGGCCGAGTGGTACGGCGAAACCAAGAACCTCGTCAAGAATCACGGGAGATTGCTGCTAGCACCGTGAGTATTATGCCACTTTGGATTCACTCACTCGTGTAAAATAATATTTAGAATCACTTTTGTGGCTCACTAGCAGCGACAAAATCACAGCAATATTAATGAAAAAAAAGCAATGCTTGCGTCATGCATTTATGGAGTTTATATAGGAATCCAGCCATATATGCTTAAAATCCTTGAAGAAACATACCCTAGTCCTGGCCCTTTATGTTATGTTCTGGACCTGTGCGACTTGAACGGCAATTCAAATAGGAATTAAAAGGACAGGTCACAGGTGCACCAAAAGTTTCATGCCCACTCAAAGATTGCATTGTGGTCTTAAGTTGCGTTAGACCCACTTTCGCCCTCTCTTCTGCCCTTTCCTCAAGCTTCTGTCCCAACTTGCCTTACATTCATGCATGGTGATAGTAACATCTGGTCTTAGTTTCCTTATTTGTGTTGGAATTTTGAATTCATGCTAGCTGTGAATTGGTTCCTTCAAGTTAGATTCTGTTTTGGTTTAAGGAGGATACTTATTTTCAATTGATTATAAGCAATCTCTTTCAGATTTCAAATTGCTTCAATTTCTAGTCGAAAGCTTGCTTGAGGTGAAAATGGCTCAAACATGAATATTTCCTAAAAATGTTTTCCATTTTAGTTTCTCCAAAAACTCACCACAAGACTGCTGAAGTTTATGGGTTTAGCAGATTTCTATGTTCAGTTCAAAACTCCCTGGCAGATTTCTATATTCAGTTCAAGACTTCTTATGGTTACACAAACCATTAAAATCACATCATAAGCCATCAAGCAAAATCTTGAAGCACTAAAAGTTATGAAAATATTTGGTTCCTTGGTAAGAGAGCTGGTGGAGAACTTATATGAATAATTGAGAGATAAGGTCTGACAAAAATGGATTTAAATTTAGAAAATGAGCACTTTGGGGAATTATCTTCATGGATTTTATCTTTTCCATCAATTTTGTCCTTGGTACCAGCGGTCTAGAATTTATTTTCAAAAACAGGGTTTTGTTAGTCTCTTTTGTATTGAAGAATGGTTTTGTTAGTCTCTTTTGTATTGAAGAATATCTTATATTAATTTTATATGATGAAGGTTCTTGGATGCAATGGATTTTGCTTATGCAGCTGCTGATGTTGTCGTCTCTCGCGCTGGAGCAATGACCTGCACTGAAATCTTGACAACTGGGAAACCCTCTATTTTGGTATGTATTGTTTTCTCTTTTATATCTTGGACTGTTAAAATATTCTAATTATACATATAAATTTAAATAAAATATGAAATATGCAAGATACTGCATGTAATTTTTTGTGTTATTCTTTGACAGCAGGATGCTTGGTATTTTTGGAAGAAATAAAATAGTTCACATGAAGAAAGTACTGGAAATTGATTAATGCAAATGAGATAATCGATGATGTCGAGCATGATCTTGTATGCTTCAATGAACAATTTAGTTATAGATGAATAGGCTTGTGGTAAATCTTAAAAGTTCTCTGTCCACACAAATCTTGAGCAGGACAACATTACCTTTTAGTTACTGCTCAAGATTGACATATGTATGAAGTTTGAGAAGCAAGGTTAAGAGGTTTGGAACATGCAAAACTCTGGAAGGCTGTAAATATAACAGTTTTTATAGTAATTTGGATAGCAATTTGGTTATCAATATAATGAAGACTAGAAATATAACTCACACATATACCCAGAAGATTAAATGATTCTTGTTGGGCTATTTGCCATTCTTGACCTCAATATTGAAGCCAAATCTTTTAAGCGACCTGAGCATGATGCTCTATTATTGGAGTGCCATGGGCATGGAGTGTTTTGCCATGTGGTGTCACGTCCAGGTATTCAATAGTGCCTGCACCATAGAATTCCAAAAACTATAAGTGCCCATTTTACTGACCCTATCTAATAAGGATGCCAAAATTAAAACTTAAGATATCTCTATTTCAAAATACAATAAAATCTACAAGTAAAGTAATTCTGTTTTCTTTATGTAAGGATTCCATATTCTATCTACAAGTAAAGTAATTCTGTTTTCTTTATGTAAGGATTCCATGTTCTCTCTTTCCATAGGACATAAGAATTAGCCCAACTTAGCTATGGGAACAAAATAAAACTTCCTTGAAATCACTCTTATGGATCACTTTCTCCTTCATCCCCCTCCACCACGGTGTGCGCCCACATGGAGAGTCATAGGAGGACGTGCAGATTAAGAACATGCCAATGATGGTAATTGTATATGGTGATTGCATAAGTTAATAGAAGGCTTTTCAATGACACTTGATTTGGGTTCATTATGAGTTCAACTGCTGCAAAGGCATAGCTTCTTGATTTATAATATTCCAATCTAGAACAAAATATGATTCGCTTAAATTCTTTTTTTTTTAATGGTTATGTGCATGAGTTTATGATGCTATCATATTAATTATCATGATGCAACACATAATCAAACGGTCTGGTTTTGAACTTACTTTGCATTGTGGCCTACTACTTCCATGCCAAATGCTCAAAGGTACTACCTTCCAAGGTTTTAAATCTCGTGCGATAAAGGTGTTCCAACCCAGTTAGGCATCACAGTACTTGTTTGGAATTTTTTTTGCCTTAAAAAATTCTTTGTGAAGCTTTAGTATTTCATTCAATTTTTAAATATTTTTGAATTTCAAAAGTTATATCTTTATGATAAATTAGATGAATTTAAAATTAAATTATGGTTAAGACAGGACAGAATGGAATGGTCGAGATCGGTTTCGGAATCTCTCTGAAACGGGATGTCTCGATCGTCTCGGCCACTGTCCTGCCAAGACTTAAATCATTGCGACCTCCAAGTGTCAAGTGGTCCAAACTCTGGTTTGGAGCTTGCTTTGCCTTGTGGCCCACTACTTCCATGCCAAATACCTAAAGGTATGGTCTCCAAGTGCTGAGAGGTCCAATCATTAAATACAAAGACTAAATTTTGTTGACAAATGTTTTGATATGTATGTCATTAAACACTTAGGTAGTTACCATGTATTGTTTGCCCTCCAGCATCTCTTAACAGACCGGCGCCTATGGAGACCCTAGCTAAGTTGACATTATTAAGATGTCTATCTCTCTAGGATTTGTTTTGAAGTGCTATAAGTAGAATAATCTAGGCGATTCGATGCCAAAAGTATGTTGTGAATTGTTATTAGTTATTGTTTCTCTTTTAACATCTAATATTCTTTTCTTTTTCTTATATAGATACCATCACCAACTGCTGCAGAAGATCATCAAAGAGAGAACGCTTATATGATGGCAGATCTAGCAGGATCAAAGATCCTAGCAGAGGAAGAGCTTGATTCCAATTTGCTTGGAGATGCAATTAATGAGATCTTAGGTATATGGGCTCTTGTTTTAATGAAACCTCTTAGAATTTTATGATAAAAAACATGAGATTCTTTCCTAATTTTTAATGATTTTTCAAGAAAATATCCTCTGTTTAGAAGTGGCTGGACAAAATGATTGTAAAAATTCTGACAACTTTAGACCCAAGTTTAGAAATCATGTCCATTTTCAGTAACAAGCTCACCATTATGCTTTGAGTATATTGTTTTCCAAAGAAACAATGATTGGGTTAGCAGTTAAAATGTTGTTAATGGGTGCATATGATTTGATGTCTCCCTATAGTCTTTATTATGAGTTTTATGCTTATTTGAGTTGTTAGTGTGTAAATTAGTTGACTAAATTCAATCTGTACAAACATAACTGAACACTGCAAAATGCACTTCTTAAGCTGTGAATAACATATATGCATAAAAAATCTAATAACTTAAATTTTTATAAATTACTTAAAAAAAATATGTTCATTTGTCTAAAACATGTTATTTATGAAGAAATTGAAATTGGTCTATTTTTGTTGAAAAACTGGTAAAATCAAGCCCATCCTAGCTTGCCAAACAGAAAACAGAGACAATTTTTTCCATGCGTATTTTCCATGCCAGTGCATGCCAAGTGCCAGCACGAGATGACATGGCAGTACTGTCTCAGACCTTGATTGGCATGGCTATAGTGCACTATGCTTTATTCCTTAATTGTGACTGTCATTAGATGCCTTAGAAGATGTTGCGGCAATGTTGTGGTGAGATTTTTTTACAAGAAAGGGCTTCAAGTGAGATCTCTTTCAGATTGAATAAAAGATACTTTGGAGCTGCTTGTAAGTTAAGTGCATTTATCTGTTAGGTT
This sequence comes from Metroxylon sagu, assembly GCA_017589505.3. Classification (NCBI taxonomy): domain Eukaryota; kingdom Viridiplantae; phylum Streptophyta; class Magnoliopsida; order Arecales; family Arecaceae; genus Metroxylon; species Metroxylon sagu. The sequence continues at coordinate 1,143,749 of JACVBY030000578.1, read as the reverse complement.
GCATCAAAATATTGATGAATTTCATGAGCACTTAGTAGAATTGGGATTTGAACAATGATGTCTCTTTTTATCTTTGATCTCCTTATTTCGTTGATTTTTTCTCAAACATGTCATGTCTAACAAAGCAGAACTTGTGATTGAACAAGCCAAACACCAGCATTCCAATCACTAAGGGTAAGAGAAGCAACCAAATAGCAATGAGAGGAGCTTGTAATTACTTGAGCAATATTGTTGAAATATTCTCAGGTGGAATGGGAAATTTTAAATTTTTCATATTGATTTATGTAATACATTCATCCATTTGCAAGTCTAAATTATGGATCTGATGCTACACATTCTTTGTGCTTTATTAATAATTTTGCACTTCATTCTTCACTCCTTTCACATACCGACAGCACATGGTTCTAACTTTTGCAACTCAACTGTGCTGATTGATTCTCAAAAAAAAAAAAAAAAACATTAGTTTTTTTTTTTTTTTGGTTGGTATATACTCATCCTGGACTGGAGGTACCATTTTCTTCATGATCTTTTTGATGTTTTTTCGCATTTGAAGGTCTTAATTCACTGGTGGTTATAAGTTACTTGTGTGAACTGAAACACGATTGCTCTGTCCATTACAGGGGATGAGAGCCTGATGGCAGAGATGTCTGAGAAGGCAATGAGAGCTGCACGGCCCAATGCTTCTTCAGATATCGCCAGATGTATTCTTTCCCTTGTTGGGCCATCCCCTGCAGATCTAGAAGAAAATACATCTGAATAATTTTCATATTTTCAAAGAACCTCAGTGATTTTTGCTCTTTCATTCATTATTTCCCTTTGTTTATTACTGTGGTGGAAATACTTATATTGAGATGAGTTTTGCCGTGCAGTAAGGTTTTACAATTGAGCTTTGATGGTGATAACATTATTTTTAGAGTCCCTCCATATGATATAGGAGCCTTATGGAAACAGTTCGGGAAGAAAGATAATGGAAAGTGTCTGGCATATGGTGATGTTGTCTGGCAAAGTTTTAGCTTACAGTGGTTCTTGATACTTAAAAATGGAACTCAATTAGCATCTGATTTGCTTTATTAGCTTAGCAGAGCTTACACGCTAAAATGTTACTGCAGTGTGGGCTGCAAAAGAATTGTGTGTGAATTAAAATTCAGCAACAGGCATGTACCTAATATATGTAGAAATTTGATACCTTAAGGAATATTACAAAACAGTTATTTTCTTTTGTTATTTTTAAAAGTATCTCCTATGCTAATGGGTAAATTATAAGTCGAGAAGTGCTCAAAAACAATTGCCTACTTAATCTGTGTCCATATGCGCACAAAAGTGCTTGTTTCCTCAAATGTATGATTATTTTGTTGCGCTATAGAAATTGATTCAGATAATTCACTTTGAAAATTTGAATATATAAGGAATTTGAGCATATAAATAAAAGAAAGGAATTTAGGTGTAATTTATTATGCATGTATCATTAGATTTTTTATTTAATAAGTGATACATATACAATCATAATTTAATAAGCAATACATGTGTTACCATCACTAATGGAGTATAAAGATTGTGAACCCATCTTTTGTTAATTGAAGAATTTGATGATAAACATCTAACGAATTATAACAAATTTTATTTATAAATAAATATTATATTAAAATCATTAGTATGCATCATTTATTAAAGCATTTAATATTTAATTACCGTATCTAATCACAACAAACATTCAAACATTACTCAGTGTAAAGTCCATCTTATTAGTATAAAAAGGAAAAGAATAAAGTAAATGGTGATTTGACGTATGAACATTCTTTTTCTTTTCAATGCATAACAAATTAGGTATTTGAGGAACAATTTATCCAATGCCAAAAATTAAAAATTATGAAAGTGATGCATGTATGAGAATAATTATTTTTTTTATATAGCAATTTGATGATTAACATTTTTTAGAGTATGTATAAAATTGTTTTTTCATCTGTGTATTGGAGAAAAACCACTTGGCTACCATGAATTTGGCCAGAATCTCAGGTATTAAGGATTTTCAAAGATTAAAAATAACACAATAAAACTTGATTTGTGATACAAAATATGGGCAAAAATGAGATGAAATTGCCTCACTGATCATATTAATCTGGTTGATTCACAATTCTATCGAATATAAGTTGCCTAACTAGAAAGGTATCGGTGGTTGCCTTTGTTATTCATGAGAAAGCTCTATCACTTTTTTTTGCCCAAATAATTCCATATGGCCAAGATTTGACTTTGATCAGTGAGATCTATTAACCATAATATCATATTTCAAATGCAGCCCTGTGCATTTCAAAATTATCAATATATGAGCAGCCGGTACCTCGCAACGTGAAACAAAATTATAAACTATATAACGGCCGTTTTATAGAAGCATCCATCAGGCCGCATGCAAAACTAAATCACATAACGGTGGTCATCAACAGTTATTTCGGCCGTTATGTTTCGGCCTTTTGTTCCCCTTCCATACCAGCGAAATCTCAGCGGCGGCCGCAACCCGGCGGCCTTCTAAAACCCTAGACTAGAAACCCTTTAATATCCCGCCACCGGCCGTCGCCATGAGCCGCCTCATCCTCCGTCGCGTCCATCTCTATGCCCGCCCGCTGCGCCCTCCTCCTCCTCCCCTCCCCTCCTCCTGCTCCTCCTCTCGGTCCCCTCTCCCCTTCCTCTCCTCCGCTCCCCGCCCCAGCTTTCGATTCTTATCCTCCTCGTCCTCCGATGCCCAATCACCTCCCCCTCCTTATGACTCCGACGCCGCCGGATCCCCCACCGCCGCCCTGGCCGACACCCGGAAGGCCGGACCCCTCGTCGCGAACGTCAGCAACAAAGGTAGCAACGATCTATTCTTCTTCTTCTTCTCTTGACCTCTACAATGCTCTTTTGATCTCGAAAATCGAATCTTTTTTGGTGTGGCGGGGAGACAGAGCTGAAGCAGCTGATCGAGAAGTACCACGAGGGGGATGACGAGGAGTTGCTGCCGCAGATCATGGAGGCGATACTGAAGCGGCGGCTGTCGGGGAAGCACGAGGAGACCGACGACGAGCTGATGGAGGAGCTGCGGATGAAGCCGCTCACGGATGTGAAGGACCGGGAGTTCGAGTCGGACTTCGAGGAGATGTATGAGACTGACGAGGAGATCGAGAACCTCTACAATGCGAGACAATATGTGGAGAAGAAGCTGATGAGTGATGAGTACTTCAACATGGATGACCGAAAGTGGGATGAGATGATCCAGGAGGCCACTGAGAAGGGCTACCTCAAGGACACTAAGGAGTGCGAGGAAATCCTCGAGGATATGCTCAGCTGGGACAACCTCCTACCAGGTAAAACTTTGATTATCAAAAAAAAAAAAAAAAAAAAAAAATCTTGTTTCATGTTTTACAGTCCTCTTCTCCATCCATCTTTCTTAAGAGTTTACATGCTTCATGTTTCAAATTTTAATTGCTTATCTGGATTTAGATTTGAATCTCGTGGTTTTTGAATGAATGGTACAAGATAATGGAGATGATAGATTGTTAACTTCCACTTTTTGCAGTGAATTGATGATAAAAAACAATGTTTGATTTCCACTTGTTATGGTAGACTATGTGCATTATGATTTAGACACGAATTGCCTGCATAACTAGTGAAAAAATAGCAGAGAAGTTGGAAGAATAGAAATGTAATGGCATTGTGTAAATATAGGGAGCCAAGAAAATCTTTTGTTTATTGGCAGCCAGTTGAGAATGAGAAGGGATGCTTGGTTATGTTTTATTTTTATGGACTGCTGGGAATGAGTTTAGTCATTGCAATGGCCCGACACATTTGTCTTTCTGCTATCCAAAATGACTAGGATATCATATGATGCAACATCAAATGATCCTTAGAGTGCAATGCCTCATAACACTAAAGTTCAGATATGTGATATTCATAAACTGCAATTCACATTAGGACGGTCTTGATTGATGAAACAGTTATGAGTGCAATGGCACCAAAATTCTCTGTTGGATTGACAAATTTATCAAATAGGTTTTGGTGCTTCAGAAACCTCTCTCTGTTTATTAAACAAGAAAAATCACAGATCTATAGATGTTAAGCCTATGAATTCTCATTTCCAGTTTCTGTATTGGCAGCAATTTGACAGAAATTAACCAAATGGTGCATTGTATAACTAGTATCTGTTGATGAAACTGCTAAGAGGCATACCTTCATCCCACATCTCAAATCTAACACATAGAAGTTCAAACACTTTAATCCTTCCTTGGTTGCAGGGAGTAACTTTACCCACATGGAGAGAACAAACAATGCCCAGACACACAGAGAAAGCTATTTTTTTCTTTTCTTATAATTCTTCTGTTTATCATTTCTCTACTTTGTTATATAGTATGCCCCTACAGAATCGAATCAGTTTAAGTCCATCAAATGAAGTGTCTCAACTGTTTCCCTGATTAACATGATTTTGCTCGTTGATTAGAATCGTGTTCATGATGCCCCATGAAACTTAGATTCCATAATCAGTAAGTCACTTTGTGTTTTTGATAGTTTTCTACTATCTTGTGAATGGATTTTCTCTTCAGCCAAGTGATTCACTTAATATCTGTTCCTTCAGATGAGATAAAGCAAAAGGTGGAAGCCAAGTTCAATGAATTAGGAGACATGTGTGAACGAGGAGAGCTAGAACCTGAACAGGCTTATGAATTGTTCAAGGAATTTGAGGATAAGATGGTTTTAGAATGTGCAGAGATAATGGAAGCAGAGCAACCCCCTGAAGAAGATGAAGTTGCTGAAACAGGAAAGAAGGTGGAGTTAGATGATCCACCTGGCGAGGGACCCATTCTCCGGTGGGAATCTCGTATTGTGTTTGCTCCTGGTGGCGATGCATGGCACCCAAAAAATAGAAAAGTAAAACTTTCAGTGACTGTGAAAGAGCTGGGCCTTTCTCGGCATGCTTTCCGTCGACTAAGGGAGCTAGTTGGAAAGAGGTACCATTCTGGTAGAGATGAACTCACAATCACGAGCGAGAGGTATGCATAAAATTGCTAGTTGTTGTAATTCAGCCTGTTTCATTTCTGGCATGCTTATTGACATTTTAGATGATTGTAGCAATTACCACTATTAATTGTAGGAAGAAATGTGACAAATCTTAGAAATTGAAAGACAATAAATTTGTCCCACTTTGCTGCTCACAGTGCACAAAAAGTTGCATGAAAGGATGTAGATTGTCCTATTTTTGCTGCTACTTATGGTGCTTGGTTCTTTTCTCCTGTGCTTGATTTTTGGTTCTTTGTTTGCTTTTAGAATAAAATGGTCTTTGAGTTATAAAAAAAAAGGAAAATATGTATTTAGAAAGTTTCAGATATTTTCATTGGTTATTTTGTCAGCTGTAAGCTGCCAGAGGTGATTTAAGTGATTTGCTAAAGCAAGAAGTTGTATTTTTCAAGGTTCTGCTGTAGAGACAAAAATTAAGGAACCAAGTCAATTTTGTCCTTGCTGTCAGGTTTGAGCATCGGGAGGAGAACAGAAAAGATTGTCTGAGGACTCTATATGCCTTGATGGAAGAGGCAGTGAAAGCTGATAAGCTGGCAGACGAGGCTCGGAATGCCTATGTCAAGGATAGACTCAAAGCTAATTCACAGTTTATGGAGAGACTAAAGGCCAAGGCAGCAAAGATGCAGGGATCTCATTCAGTTTCTACGTAAATTTTCTTCTGGAGATGTATCCCAGATGAGAATCTTGTGCCTATCATTCAGATGACATCTGCTAGTGATGATGCTGCATATTTTGCTCAAAGTAGCAGAATCCGTGCATGTTGCAGTTTTGTAATCATAGTTTGGTTATCTTTCCCTATCATGGGCTTGCCGCTCTTTTCTGGTCAGAGTATATTTGCACTTCTGTCCTCATATTCTTCCTAATATTTAAACTTCAAGCTTATTTATGAAGAATAAAAATATCATCAAAGATGCCAGTGTTGTTGTCTCTTAGTAGATGATTGGATTGATTGTTCATGGTCAAATGGTTGGGGTACTGCCATGGATGCCATTTATTTCTTTACAGATAAAGCAACTTTGTCAGTAAAAGACTTGACTTCTTTACAGATTGCGTTCTTCTTTGGTCAAGCGTGTGCTGCCCTCTATTGGCTTGAGTTGGATGCGACCCCTTGCCTGTGCTTGATATATATATCTTAAGATAATTTTTTTCTTTACATGTTCATCGCAGCTGAAGAAAGAAAGCAGCTCAAGGTAAACTGGTGTCTGGATGTTTTTCTCGTCCACATCTTCATATAATTCATATTCTTTCCACTTGCCTTGTACATTTCATATTTAAGTTACTTTTCTGTTGAGCCATGAGCTGAACTCGTGATAACTCACAAGCAAGGAAGAGAACTAGAATCTGAGCCTTCAAACTTCCTTGTTGGATGATACTAAAGCATCCATCACAACATTTGAATGTTCTCCTTGTTTAGTTTCAATGTTTATTTATAACCAATTATAGGTATTGAGCTATCGTAGTCTGCGTTGTGGAACAATTCTGGGTCCTTAGGTTTATCTACCAAATGCACCATTTGGTTTTGTGGCTTCCACTGTTCTGTTTTGATTTTGTGCAAAATTCCCTGCCTAACCTCTAAACCACAAAGAAAATGACATTGTGATGGGTTGGCGTTGATGAAGTTAGACATGAAATACCTGTCCAATAGCTGTTTGTCAATGCATTGAAGAATGAGAATGAGGAATTTGGAATGGAAAGGAAGCCAAGGTAATCATCTGAATATTCAAGATGGATGGTGCTACCACTTTGAACTTCCATGCGTCTCTAAATCAGCCAGGTTTGGTATGCCCACCAGCTGCAGTGAGGTTCCAAGCCGGTCATTAGTGAACTTTTCATTACAGTTAGCACCTTCATAATCATTTAAGGTAAAGAGATAATGTTTATTCGATTTTTAATTTCTTTTATTAAAAATCGGAAACAGTAACGAAGGCTGCTTTACCTGAAATTGTTGCGCATCTGGACTGTGGTTATTGGAAGCTAATCCTGCACTCTCCTTATTTTATTAAGATGGATGCAAGAAATTGAGGACAGTCGGTGAGGTTATGCAGAATAAGGTTTCAATAATAGTATTTTTTTTTTACCTGCAATGCTATGATTCTGTTACTAATGGTTATTTGCTTTTAGGTTGTGTCAACCATTTACTAGTCCCAATTGCACTGCAAGGTATAATGCGAAATTTGATTGGTTGACGGGGTTAATTATGACCTTGGTCATGAATAACCTGGCTTACTCACTGATAAAAGCCAGTTGATCTTGCAGGAAAGATGTATGAAACTATGAATACATCGGTGACATTTCTAACAAAGGAGAAAATGTTAGGCTAGGCCCAAATTTGCCACTGCCAATTTGATGTGACCTTACGGTGTCAGCTACAGACTTGCTCTGAACAGGCCATGGCTTTATCTAAGTGGACCAGTGACGGTTCACTGAAAGTAGGAGCGGGCATGAGTTGGATGGGCTCGGCCGGACCAACGGTAAAAATTAGAGCGTGGCCCGCTGAAAATATGTCAATCCTGTAGAGTATAAGTATATATATATATATATATATATATATATATATATATATATATAGTTAGATTTGGTTATATTTCAATTTAGCCAAGTCTTGAATTCGATCTTTTTTTTTCATCATTGGATGCATACAGATTTCAAAGTTACCATATCTTTTTCATCTTTGATATTTATAATCTATGTGGATTGAAGGATAAAAAGGACAATTAAATCTGTACTTGACTACATTTGAATATAGTCAAGTCTAGCTCTCGCTCTTTCTCTCTCTCTATATATATATATTATATAAGAAAAAACAACACACACTTGTTGTCATTAGGATAGTTTTATTGTGCATTCCTAATTCTTAAGTTTCCTATTTTTTTAAAAACTTATTTTATGTAAATACATATAACAATAAAAAACGCATATATAATATATCAATTTAAATTTTTGGATTAGGTCCACTCTGGGTGCGTACGTTGCACATTAAGCTGCTGTATTGAACTGATTGGCATGTTGAGCATCTTTTGAAATCCAAGAATCATAACCACCTATTTTTTCATGCATGGAGTGTCTCCAAGACAGGTTTCTTGAATGCTGGTACGTTAAATATTTACAGATATAAGAGGGAGACCAAAACAATGATACCTGGTGAGGCCAACTATTTTGCTTTCTATGGTTGTGACATCTGCTTGATTCTTGTATCTCAGGATTGCAAATATTACAGTCAGCTGATTTCTCAGCAAACCCCACACCTAATTCTTTATGCTTGGATTCTTTGGTAATTAATTTCTAAGAGTAACTGCTCTGTACTTGATTTCCTCCGCTGAGGCATTGGTTCATGTGCTAGTGCAAATGACAAAGTTCTGAACTGCGCAAAGGGTTGTGCTTGATTTAGTCAAGCCATAATAGTAGCAAGTTTTCTGTTAAGTTACTGCAAGTAATTCCAGTTATTCTCGACCTTTATTTTTTTTTTAATCAAAAGCTTTTCCCCTCCTGTTCCTGCTTAATGAAAAGTACTCATTTATAAGCTTTGTAAACTTCTCACATCCAATAATGATGCTGACCTCTCTGGATGGGTTCCAACCTTTAATATGAATTATCTCCTTTTAACTTTTCAATCTCCTGAATTTTCTCAATTTCATCCGAACTTTGCTGATTTATGACTTCCCCTTTGCTCTCTTCCAAATTTCGAACTCTTGTCGATCATTTGCTTTTGTGGTGACGTCTGGTTGCATGTACCAAAACGTTAAGCACACCTTTGGTTTAGTTTCTTTAAAAAATGCAAAGAGTTAAACACACACACCCTTGGTTTAGTTCTCTAAAAAAAAAAAAAAAGGTAAAGTCAGGGTCTTTTGTTAACTTTCGAAAGTTCTTTGATCAGGTGGTAATGATGGAGTGATTTTCAATAGAACTCTTTGCTTCTCCTTCTCATTTCCAGTTAGTGGGACATGTTAATTGATTTTTGTGACAATATTTTATCGATTGCCAGATTAAAGGAGTACCATATTGAGCTCCATCTGTTTATCTCTTTCAACAAGGGAACTTGAAGGATGATGGCAGGCAGTTGAAAATTGCTCGCCTCTTACTAATGGCCAAGGGTGCGTCCATTATGAAATCCGCTTTACCATCTATCAAGAATTATAGGAAACGATTATGCCTCTGTTTTTCCTGAGCGTGATAAGTTTTCCTCACAAGGTGTGCTCGTAGAGATAAAATTGACTTACATCTGATTGTTTCTAATCGCTAAAAAGAATGCCTATTTCTTTCTCAATGTACATTGACAAAACGCATTTAGTTGGTCTATGAGCTACACAGCAACACAGAATGTTTCGGGTGGACTTTTGTGGCTGATACCTGAGCCTTTCCTAGCCAAGAATGTGAGAGTAATTACTTTTTCCAGAGAGAAGGATTGAAAGGTCAGTAAATATATTTGAGGGCTGATCCACAGGCTGTTTGGATGGTCACATGAGGTCATCCAGCTTCAACCGGAAGAGTTCCACTCGCATGAATTGCCGGGGCTCTTTCTTAAACCGGTCATCCTATTAGCATATCAGGCTCCCAGATGCATGCAACAAAAATCCAATCAAAGTCTGCAATAATTAAATTAGAAATACGTGATCTTAATCAAGATTTTCAATAAAATTTTAATACATTTTTCTTTCAAATAAATATATCAATTTATAAAATTTATTCAATCACATACCATGCTGATTTAGAAGGACCATTCTATAATCAGCACGGTGGATATAAAAGAATGCTAAAAAAATATTTATAAGGCATTTAGAAGGACAAGAATGAAAAAAACCTAGAGAAAAATTTTCACAATCTCAGCATCATACAATATTGTTTCAATCTTCTTTTTATTCATCATATCAACTAAGACGAACCGTTAAGTTAAAAAAAATTGTTTGAATAAATTTATGGGGGAAATGTATTCAACTGAAAAAAGAAAAAGAAAAAGGTATATGTACTTATTCTCGTACCTTACGCATGTTAAATTATTTCAAACATTAGGAAAGAAGAAAGAAAAGCATAAGGTGCGCATGCTGTGACATCTGAATGATTTAAAGGTTGAGTATAATAGATCCGTAAGCCTAGACCGAGTATTGGACTGTCCGGGCTTGCTGCTGTCATGTTGATGGGCTCGGCTGTGTCATATTTTTCGTGCTGTCATGGTTCTGTCACGTTTGATGGGTTGCTCAAGTTCAAGTCAATACACTTCAACCACGGCGTTTCGACCTCGGCTTTTAAGCCACCTGAGCTAGGCGATGCTCGTGCCAAACCAGAACTTGTACCTTCTTATAATCTGACCGCTGTCTGAAAGTGTCCCATCCATCAGCGAAGCTAATGGATGAACGAACCATTGAAGAAGAAGGTGACTTGGTCGCTGTGGCGGAGATTCTCAAATAATTTCCCTCGCAACGTCGGTCGCACATAAATTTCCTCCGGCCAGGCGAGCTCGGTAATGACGTGCCATCTACCGTACTGTAGCAAGCTTGATTAAGGTGGTTGGCACGTTGCCACAGCGACCATTTGTTACGTTGCATGGTCCCAACAACAAGGGCCAGGGCCATTCCTTTCGGCCCCCAAAGGATCTCATTCCACTCTCAGGCAGAAGGAAAACTGGAATGCTTTGGCTTTGCTACACTGCATGCATGTTGGATTGGCTGGCCACATCGTGCCAGCCAATCCGACCCTGCTTTGAAATACGATGGCATATATAAGTGGGAAGAAATAATCATCTTTTCCGAACTTCCACTACTTGGATATCCATTTTGCTCGACACTCATCACTTCTGACAAGGATACAAGGAGACATTGGATTCCATCTTTCCACTGCATATCAAAGCGTGTAACTAGCCATCAACTTTTGAGGGCCACGGCTCTGTGGTTCCACGGTAGCACCAGCAGCAAAACGAGACAATACGTCAAGGACCCACTCACCAACCCAACAGATGCTCCAGTGGAGCGGAATAAGCCTATCCGTCCCACGACGCGCTTTTTTTTTTTCGGGAATCCCTGGACCTCGGTTCCAAGGTGAGGTCATCTCGTCGGCTAATTCCGGTCCCCCCTTGGTTCCCCATAGCTTGGTCTCAGTACATCTTTTGGCTGTCACCCATTGCTGTTGGGGATTAAATGTTTTACGGATGGTAGAGATGTGTCCCAATCATTATTGGGTTATTCCGAATTCTACTGGACCAAAAAAATCTTCATTTTTTACATCTTTTTCACTGGCTAAATAATCCTTCAATACGGAAAATACTCATGGATAACAAATCTATAATATTAATTTGATGCTATTTGCTACTGGTGGTTATGGTGGTGCTACGATGGTATGCTGCTGTTTCCAATCTCCTGCTTGTTTTTGCCAGAATAATTCATTTTTTATTACAAAATTATTCAAACTCTGCCTCGCTGAACTGTCGGTGAATTCTATGAGTATCACATCAATACGGTGAAAAATTAATAATTACATTGGGCACAGGTTCTCTGAAACATTTTAATGTACTAATATTTAAATGTCTCTGCGTCCAATTTTATAACCAATGGCAATTACAGTTATGTTGCTCTTTCTATATTGCAAAGGTACTTCAGAAAATAATTCATAATCCTCAAAATAAGACAAGAAGCACACCAATCTACCAACCACCAAGCTACATCAGAGGCCTATGACTGTTTTTATTACCTAGAAGAGGAAAAAAACAACTTCAAAAGTCTGCTTTAGAAAGGCAGACATGACCTCTTTCACAAGCAGAGAAGCTCTCACATGCCCAAGTATTCAATCTTGCTTCCTGCGCTCCAGCTCACAAAACATAACAGGCATGTTCATCCCAGCCCCTAGTTTAGTGCAGACAAAACCATTGTTACCCAGTCGCCTCATCTCTGAAAATTTTCAGGTCCCCAGGACTCAGAATTTTACCACTAGAACAAAAAACAATCAACAGGAATTAAAGTTCCAAAGACGCTGATACGGAAGCTGGAATACATTTTGAACATTGATACTTTTACATGACATAGTAATCCATTTGCCAGGACCAATCATACAAGCACATCTGGTGCTGGGCAAATTTTGACAAAGGAGTTCTACACTGAATGCACAAACTACGACAAATTTACGAAGATGAGAATAAGAAACTATTAAACTTCGGTGGCGAGTGGAAGGAAAATTTCCATGACCCTCTTTCCTCCTTGAACTGAGATGGTATTCTGTTCCACATTTGCGATATACTTGCATGGCATCTGAACCTCTACAAGAACCAATTTCCACTTAACTGAAGAAAGGGTGAATTGCGCTCATACATCCACCAGATTTCCGGACTTTTCTCAGCTTCTGGTAGTTAACCTTTCCAAAGTATCACTGACATGCCTCATTGAAGGTCTCCTTTCAGGGATGAATTGAACACAAGCCAGAGCTATCTTAAGCACCGCGATAATCTCATCTTCTTTCTCTGGTTCCTTGGCTAAGAAGGGGTCCAATACATCTAACAGGGGTTTCCTCTCGTCAATACAGAACTGGACCCAACGCACCAAATCCATTTCTGAAGTATCCATTAAAACCACAGGAGACCTTCCAGAAATCAATTCCAGCAAAATTACTCCATATGAGTAAACATCCCATTTCTGTGATGGTTTTTGAGTACTAAAGGCTTCAGGTGCTTGATAGCACAGAGCACTACTCATGATAGGACTAACTGCGACATCAGAGATTTGGTTCTGTGACTTTTCTGTTGACAGCATCATCGGGGATTCTCCTGCTATGTTTGCAAGGCGTCCAAGTCCAAAATCAGATATGTATGCTGCCATTTTCATATCAAGGAGTATATTGTTGGGTTTGAGATCTCCATGGACATACTTCTTGGGGCTGAATTCATGCAAAAAGGCCAAGCCCTTGGCTATTCCCTTCATGATTTTTAGCCTGGCATCCCATGACAATGGTGAAAAATTAACATTTCCACCCTTTCCTGAAATCAGATGCATAGAAGGACAACAATCAGAATAATAAATCAGACGCATATATGGTACACTAAGAAGACATAAGTGCTCGTGTTTGCGGTGGCGATGCACAATCCTGATGACTGAAACAAGATCAATTATAATTCTATATAACCATGCAATCCAAAAATATATTTCTTATTGTAAAACATATTTACAGCCTTAGCTTCTAAAACAAACTGCAACAATTTAATAAATCCAGATGACTGAAACAAGAACAATTATTATTCTATTTAACCATGCAATCCAAAAACATATTTCAATTTCTTATAGTAAAACATGTTTACAGCCTTAGCTTCTAAAACAAACTGTAATAATTTATTTATTTTTTATTTATCTACAATGAATGATCGAGAACTCAAATACAATTGACTTTGCTACATAAATATATCTTTTCTAGCATTAATCATGTACAGTTTTGCCAATTACTCATAGACTAAGGCTGTATGATAAGAAAAATCTAATATACATCTGCAAGTAATTAAATTCTAGCCTTCCTACGCTAAGCAAAGCATATGAAGTTAAAGCAAATTAGATGTCGACATAGTCTGCGTTCTCACCATGAATTGCAGCAGAGAGGGTGCCATTCGGTATGTAATCATATATAAGAAGTTTCTCTTCATCAGACCAGTAGTAAGCTCTTAGAGAAACAATATTGGGATGCCTGACCTTCGCTATGGCTGCCACCTCTGCTTGGAATTCTTTGAACCTTGGAGACCCTCCTTCACCTAACCTTCTCACAGCCAAGGTGAGACCATCCTCCAGCACAACCTTGTACACTATGCCAATCCCACTCTTCCCCAAAACAAAAGCAGTAGCCTTTAGAAGCTCATCCAGGTCAAAGTGCACCTGATGATCCAATGGTATGAGATCAAATTGCTCAACATTCTCTGCCTGCTTCTCTGATTCATCTTTCCTAAAACACAAACACTTCTTGCCACCCTTTGAACCCGTATCAGACTTTCCACCTTCTTCCTTACCATTCGAGGAAACCGCCATCCAGTAGCAGTAAAAGAACACCACTGCCATTAGACCAATTGCGACAACATCACCTGTGACAATCGCAATCACCGCATTTTTACTCAGGCCTCTGTGGTTACTTTTCTGGCTACCCTTTGCTTCAGATGCTGGAGGTGGGCGAGTTTTTGGCAAAAATGGTAACGTTGGAGAAGAGTTCACAGGTGTGCCGGAAGAACAGGGGTTCTTTAATGGTGTGCCACAGAGGCCAGGGTTTCCAATAAACGCCGTCGGTCCTCTGTTCACCAATTCGCCATTCTGAGGTATTGGACCACTGAGATTGTTGTATGTGAGATCTATATAGACCTTCTCCGGCAAATTCCCAAGGCTCGCCGGAATCACACCTGAGAAGAGATTGTGCGAAAGGTCTAGCGTGCCCTGAAGGCTAGAGAGGTTGCCGATAGCACTAGGAATCGAGCCATTCAATCTATTATAAGAAAGATCAAGCTTTTCCAACCCAACCAAGTTGATTCCAAGACCAACTGGGAGAGGATTTGTGAAGTTATTGTGGCTTACATCAAGGCTCTTCAGCCTTTTGCACTGGAACAGAGCAATTGGTATTGAACCGTTGAGCGAGTTGTTGGAAAGGTCCAAGCTTTGGAGATAAGAAAGCTTGCCAATCTCGGAAAGGAGAGGACCAGACAAGGAATTCCCGGAAAGCACCAAGCTTTGGAGCCCCCGGGCGGCGAAGAGGCCAGGGGGCAAGCTCCCCTGGAGCCTGTTGTTTCTGAGGTTGATGTGCCTGAGGGAAGGGAGGGAACCAAGAGAAGAGGGAAGAGGCCCCAAAAGATTGTTCTTTGGGAGAGTTATGGAGACCACCTTTCCTTCCCTACATGAGATTCCATTCCAAGAGCATGGGTCTAGATTAGAAAAGTTCCAGTTGGACAGGGTTCCTTCTGGGTCCTCCCTTATGGATGCCTTGAACGAGAGAAGGGCAACACCCTCTTCATTTAAGGCACCCACAGGGAGTAAAAAGGTGTTGTAGAGCAAAGAGAGCACACACAGGGGTGTTAGTAGAGATGGAATCCCCATGAATGGAGAGAAGTGTTGGGAAAGTTGGAAAACAAGCAACTTCTCCGGTATCCACAGAGCCTACAAATGGGCACAAAGAAGGACAAAGGAATTTCGGTTGGTTGTCGAGCTTACCTCTGCTGTGCCAAGAGCTCCGTGAGAAGAAGAAGGAAAGGTTGGGGTGGGAAGGGGAAGGGGAAGGGGGGGGGAGAGGGAGAAGGGAGGACAGAGGTTGGGCAGAATCCCACTAGGCCGCTGAGCATTTACAAGCGCCACCCGTGGCTCAAACTTTTCTAACGTGGCCGAGTAGGGGGCTGGGGGGAAGGGTTGGGACTAATTTAGCGCAGCGTTCGCATATGATGGGGTCAGGGGTCGGCCAAATCCCTGCAGCTCGGGCCGTTGGAAATGGCAGGCTCCCGTCCCGCGGCGCGCATCAAGGAGCTCTTTTCCTCCCTTTCCAGACGATTCTTTCTTTAAAAAAAAATCGCTGAAGACTTCGAACCTTTTGCTTTTCCGCCCTTTAAGTTCCATCCGTATCCAGAAACCGTGGTCCACATGTTTAACATTTTACTTTTGAGAACGATGGCTCCGACTGTTTCTCGTAGAAATAAAAGAGTTACACAATAAGTTATCTTTTCATTGTTCCATGCTAGGTAGTTAAGAACTCCCACAAAGCCCAACTAAAGCCCCTACCTTCAGAGTGAGATGTTACATGGTACTGATTATATTGACTTAATGAGTGACTACTGCATTCATTGATAAAGCTAGTGAAAGATATTGCCAATGATCTGAATTGAGTTGTATCTGTACTATTTTAAAATTTGTTGACTAGTGAGTGCTAAAATTTTCCGGACGGATTTATTAAGAACTGTGGGGAATGCGTGTCTTTGTTAGGCTCGGAAGGGCCAGCCTAACCAGCGCAATCATTGGCATTATTAATCGGAAGTAGAGGAATACTGCGCTGGCTAAATAGGTCCAAGTTTGCAAGGGGGTGGTCCAAATGGCAGTGGCGACCCTCCCCATTCCACACCCTCTTCGGTGTTCTAACCGGTCAGGTGGGCACATTGCACAAACGAACAAATACGACTTCAATTCCACCCCATCATACTCTTCCACTTCTAATCACAACAAGAGTGATACTTTCTGCAGCACATTATTAGTGCCAAATTATCAATCCAAAGCTCAACTGATTGAAGATTTGAGCGGTTTGTAATCGAGTATGACTTGGTGAACGGAAAATGTTTCCCCCTTAACTTCTCTTCTTTTAGTTTCTCGGCCTCAACAGGTTGGGCAGGGTGTGGAGGCAGAGTGGCAGACATTGCTTAGCTTGCCGTTTTGGAGCACTACAGTTCTTAATACAACTGTCTTATGTTTGAATAGATGAGAGGAGCATATTTTAAGTACAAATCGGTGGAAATCTCGATAGGAAATTGGAAAAAGGAAAGGGAACCACAAAGGATTTCATATAAAGAAAGCGAGTCTCATGTGGAACTTTTCTCTAATGTATAGCATCGATTATGACTACCTTTATTCTCTTTGCAGCAGGACACGGTGGGGAAGCAAGCCCATTAGCATGCCTTAGGGAGTACTTTTCTATATAGTTTCAAGACTAGGCGACCAACCTTTCCACTCCATGCATTGCTGGCGTCGGTTGTTAAGTATTGGAAAGCTGAACCCTCCGTACTCCCTAGCTTGCTACTAAGCCACTTAATTAAAGACCTACATGACTTGCTACCAAAACGCAATGATGGACTCTAGTTAGTGCAAGCCTTAACCACAATCTATAGGATTCCAAATAACAACACCAACGCAATAACATGATGTAATAATATTTCTCATACCAAGCGAAGAACAAACAAACAAACAAAATCAAACAGACAACAAATAAAATAAGCAATAGAGAAGATATAGAATCAAAGGCTCAAGTTTTGTCCAAACCTGAAACCTACAGCAGTTTAGAATAATATAGAAAAATATCTTTCTAAAGATTGTACTGTGAAATACCACATGCAAATAAAAGTAAAATGATTCTCCTTGGTTAATATACACTCTCACAACATCCTAAGTATGAGGAAGGCAAGGATGAAGAAAGGTACAGAAAGATTTTTTACTGTAGGATAGCCCAATTGAGCCATGTACCCACAACAATTAGAATTACTCATGTATGTCGCAGCAGGGAAATATCTTTCATGGTGCATGTATGGTGTCACAAGTCATTAGCGATATTTTGACAATGGTGGAATTTTATTAGAAAGTGATAATTAATTTGTTGTATGAGTGAGACTTCACCCCTCCCCCCCCCCCCCCCCTCTCTCTCTCTCTCTCACACACACACACACACTTCTCTTTTGTTTTTTTTTTTGAATATATGGTGATCTCTCAAGTTTGAATATGACAACTAGCTGTGCTACCAACCGTTGGCAATGGAGGTCACACATAAAGAAAATGGAAGAAAGAAAGTTCTAGAATAATAAAAATAATTGTCACCTTAATAGAGTTTCAACACTAACAATATCCTTTCAATAAGATGTGCCTTACGGTACAAACGTAACTTTTGAAATTAAATTTGAATTCTTTCCATCCTCAACATGAGAAACTTCCACCATCAATATTATCATCTCATGCAGTTAGACAGACAGACACACACACCAACAGGCAAAGGAAAGACCGCAGGATTTTGTGAAAGAAGAACCATGCTCTGTTCAAATTGGGACATGCATTCTGATTACAAAGCTTCACCTACCCGGAAGAAAAACTCCAGTTTCCGACTACCGGGCTGTCTGCTTCGTTCTTTGCAACGAGGGCAATTTCCAACAGAGAGCAAGATCAATTCTCTTGTTCTACTGAAGAGACATTTGCCTTTTTATTTTTCTTTAGACCACAGGAAAAAGCTCCTTTACGTGATATTGGTTTCTGAATGGTTCTACCAAACCTGCAGTAACCTCTCATATGTAGATCAATTGAGAAAGAACCTCTAGATTTAACTGCCAAAATAAACTGACTCAAACTCTGAGAGCCACTGGGAAAGGACAATTTTGCGCGAACGTGAAGATTATGTTGTGACCCCTCTCCCATTTGGAGGATGTTCTACGTTTGGACTTTGGTAAATATTTAGACAAAACTTTGACCAGAATTATTTTTTGACAGCTCTTCCCACCATTATTAAGGGGGAAAAAAACAAAACCATCCTCATCTCAGTAACATCATTAGAGCCTAGCATTGAATAGAACTGATTGATGTCATCCTTGGTTTGAGCCCAGTGCCTGCCAGCCTAAAATTAGACTTTTGATTACATGCAAGAGCCTCACGATGCCTAATTTCTAAATGATTGAGAAGACTTTTTTCCACATTTTCAAAGGTTTGGTACGACATCGAGTGTCTAAAATTGTCAAAGGCTGGTGGATCCGTTTACTCATCGATTAACTTCTTGTTGGGCTTTAGATTTGAATAACTGACTTCTTTGACGACCACCAACCCACCTCCATCAATTCGTTGTCGCAGCAGGACAATTCATGAACTAAGACCACAGGGACTGTTGTTGGGGAATCCAACAAGAAATCACATAAAAAATGATGACTTTTCTGCTCGTGATGGGATATTTCTTAGAATTTGGCCTCTGTTTGGTGGTTGAACAGTGGAATATAGAAATAATTACTCAGAAGCATTTTGATCTAACACATGACACATGAGAGGAACTTAAAAGGAGCATTCGAATCTCAAGGCTTTCACCTCAAAAAAGAGACTGGTGGGCCAGAGTGCCTTAAAGTTCAAAATCATGGTAATTCTCATCAATGTCAACAGAAGAAAGGTTGTGATATATTTTTCAGCCTCAACAGTTCAAAGGTACGTTTGGCTGGTCATCATATTCGGCTAGTCCATCAGCGTCCATACACATGGAGCATCACAAGAGTGCAATTATTGGTTCCTCCTTTGAAATTGCATGGGACAACACTTGCAACAAAATTTAATTGATTGAAAAGATCAACAATTGGAATTTACGTTAAGTAAATCGACATTTCTTGCTAAAATCTCACTTGGAAGCTTCAAGTCTTCCCATGTTCGAGTTTTCAAGCGTCAAGATATGATCATTGGAGTGCGCATTATAAGCGAGAAAAAGTTCAAGTGCTCTATTTTTTATTTTTTATTTTTTTATTTGAAAAAAGCCACAAACATGTAGCATGCGTTTTTTTTTTTTATGTGTTCCTATTCTAATCCAACCTAATAAAAAAAAAAAAAAGGATTCAAAGTCCAACAAGGAAATAGCTAATTCTATTGGCTTCGAAGAAAACCGGTAAGACTTCTTAGAACTCAATGGGTTTGAAATAAATAAATTCTTACATCGAAGGGTCCTCCATTTACATGGCATGTGCACTACGCTAGAATAGGGAGGGCATATTTGATTGTTGTGATGGAATGGATAAAAATCTTTATGGCCCTGCCTTATAAGAACAAATGAAAAGGAAAAATGGTGGTGAAGCTCCAATTAAGGCATTGGAAATTATGCTTTACTAGGATATGATATATATATATATATATATATATATATATTATGTTATAGGTGCACCAAACATAAGACTGATGAACTCTGATTTTGGGCTAGGCTGAGAGGGGCCTAATCACGCAGAAGTTAATGGATTACAGTGTAGACATTTCCGAATCTCTTTGAATTTAATCACCATATGTTCTGAAATTTCACAAAGATGTTGGACAAACAATATAAGAGAGATACAATTTCCACAGGCATGATAATATTTTTTTCAGCAGGGAAAAGCAATTGATCTTAATAACAATTTCACAGAGTCGTTATGATATAACTACTCAAACAATAGCATAATTCAGCAGCAGCACATGAATATTCGTAGCGTTTAACAACTCTCTTCACTCATTTTTCACAAATCCAGCACATATTTTACATATTTTTAATTCAAGTATTCTCCTGCTTAAAATTATCAAAATTTTGCTTCGCTGATATAAGACAAGAGAACAAGATTTACAAACATGGAAAACGAAGTAAACCCAAAGTATAAGCCACATCTCTTTCCTCCCCCTCTGAAAACAAGCTACGCTTACACGAAGTATTCATCGACTAAATGCGAGTGACGTGTTTGATAAACAAAGAACGAGCAACATACAGAGGATTTCACCCAAAGAGTAGGCTAATAGACCGGAGTCTTCACATCACAAACATCTCAGATTACCCTGACATGGGGCAAAGCTCAGCCGCGCACGAGAAATGGTCATGACAACGGTACGCATTCAGCTCGTACCAAAGCCCCTCTGCTAGGCCTGTCACCAAGGCACCCTTCGCCATGAGCACAAAATGACAACTTGAAAAGCTTATGAGCGAAGAAAAAGAAAAAAAATAGAAGTTGGGCTGGGGGGCTTGGCCACCACCCCTATATTGAAGCTCTACTATACTACTTACCAGCGACAACGAGTGCATTTGAATGCAGGTAATTACTAGCAGATAATTTGTCAGCAGGTTGTTGAATGTGATCCGTTGAGGTTCGAATGGTTCGACTGGTTCGACTTCTGAAACATCGCGCAGAACGATTAGAATGCAGTACCTTTAGGATTCGATGCAAGGACTTACACTAGATATGCCACAACCCTCCATTTTTATGATGATTCTGAAAAGAATATCCTCCTAGAGAGAATCAGGTTCATGGCTCTCTTGCTATTGGCCCACCTCGCTTAACTTGTGAAACCAGAGAGAATAAAGCTAGAGTCAAAATAAACACTTTGAACGAGAAGGGAGAACGTGCGAACTCGGACCTGGGTGGTCGCTGGGATCTGAATGCTGTCTGAAACGACTGACTTCATCTCTTGGCAACCGGTTTCTGCTCGATTTTTTGAACTGAGTGGCTCGGCCTGTAAACTTTGGTTACGGGTGGCTTGTGTGACCACAGATGGTGGTAATTCTGGTAATGAAGTGAAAGGCATGTAATGCACAGGCAACGATGAACAGTAGTGCAGAATGGGGTTTAAGGTGGGCATGGGAAGCAAACTTGCTGATGGCAATGGAGAAAGGGAAGGCAAAAGAGGGGGCCGAATTGAACTAGCCATGCTGGTCATTCCCATTCCGAATCCCACGTCCATGGCGTTACTTGGTCCCCTTGGTGAGAGCGGAGAGAACTGAGGCGTGCGCAAGCCTTGTGCCGCAGCAGCAGGTGGCATCCATGGAGCTTGACAGAGACCGCTGCTTGACAAGATCTGGATCCAAAATCATCAGTAAGAGCAACAAGTTGGCACGACAAATTAGACATTATACCATGTCATGATAACAGAGATAAAGTAAGTTCTTCTTGCTTGAATTTGTTGCTGAAGGGATTTCATATACGCAATCGCCTCATCCAGCATGGATGCTCTGTCCAACTGCAATTCAGAAACAACTTTAGCTGCATGAATTTTACTCCAAAAAATAGAATAAAATGAAATAAAAGGCTGCGTGAGATAAAGGAATGACAAATGGAAGCAGGATAAAAATCATGCACCAGAATATTAGCCACGTAGACAACTTCTTGAGGTCCCAAAAGTAAAGAATATCTCAGAAATAATATGCAGATAAAAAGCATTTCATTGTTTTGCACCAATATACATGGTTAAACCATCAAAACTAAAGAATTTGCTTGAATCTTTTTTGCTAATAATTAAGTGAGCTTGAACTCTTCTAGATTTAATACATATGATTCATTAGTGTAACCACTTAAGCCAACCCTATTTCACCTCAGTGGGCTTAATCTACAGCAACAATGAAGCAGTTTGGGTTGGCTAACTTCATTGGGCTTAATCTCATTTTACAAAATTGGGCTTTAGACAATTAAGCTATGCTTGGCTACAGAATACGAAAAAATTATACAGAAACTGTAAAATGGATGGACTTATCATGGAAGATGAGGGTCCTGTAGCGTTTTATTAGAGGAATAGAGGAATAGAGGAATAAATGGTAGAGGATAAAGAGAGGAGATAGAGTATATTTAATGTGCATTGGATATCAAGATAATTTGGATTCTACTGCAAGGACAAAATTATCCTCTACTTTTTTTTCTGTATATTTAATAGAATGGATAGAAGTGAAGAGATAATATGATAATTAAGCTATCTCATGGAAAGTATATATCCTCAGACATCATAAGCAACGAATAAGTTTATTTCATCGGTCCAAAAGCCCTTTAGCCAAATAAGTGAGGGAATTGGGGGGATATCCAATTACTTATTCCCCATCTAAACATAGAGCTTGTTTTAGCAAGCATATACCAGTTATAAAGAGCATTATTCTCATTATTCATTTATTTATTTAAGCCTAGGTTAGGCTGGGGAAAAATATGGGAGGAAAGCTTTTCTATCAATTTTTCTTACATTTCATTGGAGAAAGAGAAAAATTATAATAGGGCCCATATATATTTTTCTGATTCTATCAAAAAATAAATTTCATGAAGTGATGGTGCTTATTTTTTGATCCCCTTTTCCTCTCTCACAAAAATATTTGACACCGTATCAAAATTATCTTTTCATATTTTTTCTTTTTTTTCTTTCATATCTCTCGAATAATACATCAGTACTTCAAATGATTCAATTAATTTTTCTATAAAAAAATAAAAAAATGATTAGTCAAAATCTTTATTTTAAGTTTCAAATCTATTTTTTTATGTAAATTTTCTATCAAATGTAGTAAAACTTATTTTCTCCTGTAAAACTTTTTTTAATAGGTTTTAATTTTTTTTTCAAAAAATATCACTCAAAAAATACCAAAGGCCATGGATAAGAGGGATGAAGGATGGCAAATTCACTCCTTTCTCTGCTTTTTATTTTTTTATTTTTGTTAAATAAAGATATAAGACAAGAAAATTTACTAACTGAGACAATTGAAACACTCCATTCCTCCAGCTTGAGCACATGCTCCCCAACTTTCACAACTCAATAAAACATATATCAAGAATATATTTAGAGGATAATCAGATACCATCTGGTACAAGGAATTAATTCAACATCTTACCTTGCGAGAATTGGGTACGAGCTCCTGCAATGCCTTCAATTTCGCTTTTATCTTATCCCTCCGCCTCTGTTTCAAAAGCAGAGTCACTCAACCACCCAATCGTTCAACTAAACAAAGCAATACTAACACCACATGGAAGCAAAATAGGATCGCAATCACTTCTTGTTACCCTCTCTGTTTGGTTGTGCATCTCCGTCGTCCGACTCCGTTTCCTTTTCCTCGAAACATGGTGCTTCCCTTCAACCTCCTAAATTTCGAAAACATTTTTATATTCTTACCTGTCATCCACCATGAAAGAAACATTTTTTTTTCATCTTTTTGTTAAAAAAAGTTTTTTACTTCACTCGGGCAGCTGCGAGGGTCCTCCAAGCCCATGGCGTCGCTCTTGGTCCCGCTCGAACTCCCCTTCTCGAATTCTCCCGAGCTCTCCCCCTCCTCCCCCACGCCAAGCGCCCCGGAGGTGGCGGCGGTGCGCAGAGAGAGATGGGCGTCGCCGACGGGAGACAAGGGGCCGAAGATCTCCGCGAAGTAGTCCATCTCGGAGGACACGTTCAGAGCCGATGGTTGCCGCGGAACCGCGTCCTCGTCGTCCTCCCCGCCCTCCGGAAAGCCCCAAGGCGACGAGCTACGGTTCATCATCTCCCTCCTCCACGGTACAAACAAGAAGACGCTACGGCTGGAAGGCTTTGAGAGTCGAAGCAAGGAAGTACCGCAAGTATTGGAATCCAGTGTGATGCTCGGAGGCGTAATATAAGGTTATGGTGGTACGCCATTTCTGCCGCGCCACGTGTAGATTCGTCCATGGCGGAGGGATCGAGAGGTGGCGCGGGGTAACGTAACGGTGAGCGAGAGCGGTGGTGGGTTTTGCTTATGTGTCGCGAAGACGAGCTGGCGAAACGTCATGGCTCGCGGGCGACCAACGGGGCGTCGACTGCTGGATTTTTGGGTGGCGATATGGCAGCCCTCCCTTCTTTTGTGGAGCGGACACGAAGCGGATTACTCGGCGGCTCCTTTTCCACCGTTTTGCACCACCGTTTACGTAACGTCCTCTGGCTTGTGAGATGGCTCTGATATCGCGACCAAGTTTTTGTGAACCCTTCTGATTGATAACCATGGAATCTTATAGAAGTTCTCTATCTCATATTGTGTTATCGTCCGTGTTATTGTACCCTCAAACATCATTCTTTTTTTTTTCTATTGCACCATGCGTGCACCCACTCTTTACCCGCAGGTAATCCAGCTTCCGCTTGAAACTGGGAAATAGAACGAGTGCTCTTGCTACAAGCCCATGTATGAATACTCTGCGGCACGCTTTGTACCATTGAGCCGCGATGCAAACATTGACTATTGTAATTATGTTTGAGAAATGGATGGATACCCGTGACCATCCAAATATGCATAACGTACAAAGATCATACTGCAGAAGATCCCATTTCATATTTACATGCATTACACGCGCTCGGTACTAGTTATTGTGTGAGACTTTCCTGATTCGAATGAGCTTGGGTCTCACATTGCATCAAAGCACTGTGCATTTTTCACCTACCAATTCTTTCTTTGATCAACAGCTATTTCATCCCCTTTAATTCTGTTAGATAGCCATGGCCACTCAATTGTTGAAGTTTAACATACAGATGCTTCACAATGTCCATATCATACTTACTGATGCCATAATTACATGTTCATCAAATCAAGGCACCCCAGACCGATCAAGGGTTACGCACTTTGTTGGGGAGGAGAGTGCAATCAATTTTCCGTGCTTTATCTTGTCAACATATTGCATTTGGTGCGAAGTCACTTCACAATTTAAATAAGGCACATAGACAAATTTGAGATCTTCTGTAGAGAAACTAATAAATATTTGTGACTAGTTGTTAACGAATCTTGTTCTCCCAGTGGAAAGCTGAGATGTTCACTGGACTTTCCTTTCCTTCACTGGGCCCCTTGGAATTTTGTTGAGAACATTCTGATCAAGTTTCTTCAGTTGTTTCTCGAGCTGATGGCTTCCCTCCACAGCTAGGCGGGCCACGTCGTCCTCATATTTCTCATATAAGGCAGGCAGCGTCTGAATGCAGAGAAAGACTACAAGAAAACAAGGCCCTCAATGAGACATCCATTTTGAAATTAATGTTGCGAACAAAGCTTTGGGTATAGAGGTACTCTACACAGCCTACCAAAATATAAGAGGGTAAGGAAGCTGCAGGCGCTTCCTATCGCTGATAGTATCCAGAGAGAAAAAAGTGTCTGTAGGAGAACAAAAGTAGGGTTAAATGCCACCATATTTGTAAGGGACTTTAGAATAACGGATGAGTGAGGAGCCGGGAAGGAATAGAACCATTTACCAGGAGGAACATCTTGAGATCGTTTCCACATGCAATGTCATGGATGATGGACAGGGAACGATTGAGCTTGGACTGGAAGGTCGGTACAACTTCATTGATGGCTTTCCTGGCTTCTTCTGATAAATCAAATCCAGGGATCCCGGGAGGAGGCCTGGAACACATCATAACTAGCAGTTAATTTGGTTCTCATGATCCCATGCCACAGCGTATCATGTTATGATGCATGCTCTTGCATAACATGCCTACTCCCTTGTATGCATGGCACAGAAAATCTTTAGTTTAGATCGACATAGTCTAGCTTAAATAAACAGCTTGAAGTGACAAAAAATCAGCAGAGGAAATACTCGAGTTAGTTCTAGTAACAATCCAAAGTATTTTTTTTCTGAAGAAGAATAGTAACAGGTTTGTTAATACTATGTGTACTTGGAGATATTTGAAGTTCAACTCATAGGCTGT
This sequence comes from Metroxylon sagu, assembly GCA_017589505.3. Lineage (NCBI taxonomy): Eukaryota > Viridiplantae > Streptophyta > Magnoliopsida > Arecales > Arecaceae > Metroxylon > Metroxylon sagu. The sequence continues at coordinate 1,117,902 of JACVBY030000578.1, read as the reverse complement.
AATTTAAATTAAGCAAGATAGGCATAGCAGGAGAAATGCAGTGGTTTTAAGCCGAGAGGCAGTAAAATAAGAATATATTAATAACTGAAAAAAAAAGAACTTTGAAAGAGATAATTCTTCCACTGTAGAGAAATAAGCGTACAATAAAGAAAGGGAAAAGTAAAAAACGAAGAAGAATAGGCCAAGAAAATTACAGGTCAAGTAGAGGAGCTCCATTAGACCAAATGAAAACCACCAGCATAGCTGCCATAGCCATGTGGCAAAGGAGTGTGAGAAAATGGTATTCCATCACCTCAAAGAGCAGCCATATCACGGTAAACCCAACAAGTATCGCTGCTGACAACCGCGCGTTTCTCCACAGAAGAATGTTGGCAACTGTGCAACCATCCAAAGCAGGAGGATTTGAGTCATCAATGCTATTATTTCATGTTTCAAAACAGTTGCTGTCTTAAAAGTCTAAACATTCTGATAACCATTATAATTAACGGTTTCAAAGACCTCCTTGTGTGGTAGACAGATGCATGTTTGATATATATAATAGTGACACCATTAACTATTATGCCTAATATTACAGTGCAAATTAATTTTCCTTGCCGAGGTGCATTTATCAGATAGGAGATTGCAACTTTTCCTTTGCATGCATCACACGTACCATACCGTAATTAATGCAAATTATAATAGGAGCCATAATTTATTTTTTGATGAAAAAATAGTTTTGGCCTTCAAATTTTCACTCATAATTTATTTTGATTCATAAATTTTTAGTTGTTACAATTTAATTCCTTATGTCGTAAGAGTATTGTATTCTTGACATTTTATTACATAAGTTTAGTTAAAATTGATAGAATAACTGATGTGTTATTTTTCAAGCTATTCGATTAATTTTAACTAATTTATGTAATATAATAATAAAAATGTAGTATTCTTAAAACATAAGAATAAAATCATAATAATTGAAAGTTTGAGAAGCAAAGTATATTTTATCTCTATTATTTTCGTTATTTGTTTGATAAAATTTGATTTTGTTTAATTCAAGCGTCCATATCAGTTTAGAAATAATATTTTATTCTATGAAGTGACATAAATTCTCAGACCGACGACTATAGATGCGGTGCTAACAGCTACACTTCAGGAAGAAAACGTTAAATGGCAGTACCAATCAATTATGTTACTTTTTGGTACTCAAATAACAGTACCATAATCAATCAGAAATGTTATGTCTATTGTCATATCTTTTTCTTTCTTTTTTTTCATTGTTCTATTTCAAATAATTCGGTCACATGCTCGACTTGGCAAACAGTGTCAGTTGGCTCGATTACGATGGCAAGCAATGTTACCAGAGGGACTCTTTTATCAGGGAACGTCACTGCTACGAAAAATTAACCTTGATTTCATGCTTCTAAGCATATCATTTTAGAAGTGTCGAATGAGGTAAAAAGATATACCTTTTCCTCCACCTAGAAGTTTATGAAGAGGCTTCTGTCGACCAAAGAGCATTTTTGGGGTTGATGGTTGGTCACCAGAGTCAGATGACGAAGAACTTGGCATGGTTGTGAGATCTAGAACATTTTTGGCGAGTCCAAGAGGGAGACTGGCCTCTTATAAGGACTCGGATGCTATGCTTGGTACGCAAGGAAGGCAGAGATGGAAAGGAAAGGATGGCTTTGGTCGGTTCGCGGAATGACCTGACAAATTACGCTATTCGGAGGGGGTAATGCGAAGGCTAAACTTGAATTTGTTGCCACCTTCTTCTCCCCGTTTCTTGGACCATGCGGTCCTGAGGCATCTGCCAATCCCCCGTCTTCAAGTTTAGTAAAATGGAGGTGGCTCCACTGATCAGTAAAATGCAAGTTTCCACTAGCTTTAGTAGGAATTTCTGCTCCGATGCTCTAAATGGTCTAGACTTGTCATAAGATCAAGACAAGTATTGAATCACCTCTTTTTCCGTTGGCCGAGTGTGCAAAAGTTTGAGACTTCTAACACATTTAATCCTTGGAGAAATGGGATTATGCCCAAGTATGCTGCTATTCCAAGACTCTGCGATACCAAACGTGATACCTTCGTTGCAATAAGGCTGGGGAAACGATGGATTGCATGTAAATATCTCGGTAAACTTTAGCATCACCTCTCAAGCAAATCCATCCTTGTTATTTATTTATTTAATTTATAGCAAAGAAAAACGTGTAAGATCTCATATGAACAATCTTTCGTGCATCAGTAGAATAATTTGTGCAAATTGTGGAGAAAGGAATACTATCAAGCAAACTTTTTTCTTCTTGATGTTGCTTAATTCACTGAGAAATCAGGTATTTGATTTGTTTTTATGTAAATATATGAGTATTGAATCCATTAGTGTAAAGAAATGATGAATCGGATGTCCTCTAAGAAAATGTGTTCACAATCTAATTCACTATTAATTCAGGCTACAAAAGTAGATGAATCGCCTTTTAGAATGATTTTAAAATTTTGATTCAATTCCATAATTATTTTCAATCCGTCTCAGACCTCTGTCAATTCTACAAAAGGAATTGAAAAGGTTGATAAAGGTATTACTAAAGTAAGGATGATTTACTGCTCATAGTCTCTTATAACTGCTCTTGTACTAGAAGTTTCAGGGTAAACTAAGTCATCAAGATTAACCTTAATACATCCTCAGTGTAGGAGCATCCAAGAAGTAAAATTTGTATGAGACTCCATAGAAACATATGAAAAAAAGCATCATATACCATATGCATTAAGTGATGTAGAGATAGGTAGATTAATGCATTCTTTAGCTTAAGTTATAGTCATTCTTGCTATCCTAACTAAGTTAAGAGATTTTTATGAAAAATAAGCATCATTGCAGGCCCTTTAATTCCACTTTGTAGAGTAGAATAAGAATATTTGAGTCTTATTCATCAGTTTATTCGTAGGTCTTGTAGTAAGGAAACTCAGAACCTGATGGATTGATTGAGTAATAAGAATATGGTTACTAATATAAACCCATACTAACCTGGAGCTTGAACAATGAAGGAGCAAATGATTTAAGATTTCAGCATTCTAATTGCATCTTTTGCACATATTTGAATAAAAGTTATTCTATGAGCAAGATAGGACGAGGCTGATAGTCCTTTATATCACAATCTCTACAAAAAGAATGACACCTATTAATGAATCTTGAACTTCTAAATTATTTTTATTCCAAATTGGTATAAGTTTTCAATGGTCTCTCTTAGAATACTATAAATCTCTTTCATAAATATTTTTGACTTATAATTAGGTCTTCAAGCCAATACATTTCTAGAGTCCGTCCCTCCAATTGAAGTTACAATTTCCATCTATCACCCTCGATGATTAGAGTATTAACAATTGATAAAAGAGAAGTGGTATGTACATTATACTCAATGGATCATTTGTTGATAGGAATCGAAGAAAATCATAGTAGTGTCTTTATTCTAATAGAACATCTATTGTCGATGGATCACTACCAATGGTAATCCTGCATATTTTTTTAATAGATAAAAGGATATATAATTCTCCAGTCTCGTGTCAGCATTAATACTCTGTAGATTAATGAAAAAACGTTTTAATCTTTTTATCATTTGTCGAATGATGTTCTTTTATTGTTGGATGACAATGCTAGGCCTTGCACTCCAAAGGTAATAACGCAAGAATGTTGCTCTAATTCACTCAACTCACAAGATGTCACTTGGTAATGAGAGTCATTTTGAGTTCTAGTTCTAGAAGGGTTATTTCAATTAAATAAATATTTATTTTATTATGAAATCTATTAATTTATTTCAATATTTAAATTAGTAAGAGTGTGTTATGAGTCTAGAAAGTAAGGATAGCCCTTCCTAAAACCATAGAGCAACAGTAGAGTTCCTACAATTAGAGTCATTATTGATATATACTTATTTACATATTTTTTTAGGTGATTTCAAGGAGACTCCAACCGTTGGAAAGCTGCATTATATATCAATAATGACTGGGGTTTCCCAACATCAAATGCCTCAAGGAATTATTGTTGTTGTTAATTATTATTATATAATATCAATTAGGGAAGAAATATAGGGGATGAGATTAAATTTCAACGTTACTTATCTCAAAATAATATATACATTATTTTTTTATCAATTAAATTAATGTTAAAATATATTCGTTCGTCCTGCCTAAAAAAATATTCTGTTCTATACAATTGGAAGGACTAATAAATTTGTTGATCATCCGATGGAGCGATGGTTGTCAATAATTAAACTTATCCTGCTCTAATTATTTACTAACTTATTATAGCATTAGTCGAGATAGGAAACAGTGGAAACGTCACTCCGTTCGTCACGTCTGGCCCGGGCAGCTGCCGAGGGGCGCAAACGAGCGGAGAAAGCCGATACCCAAACAAAAACAAACCGATGAAACGAGTCAGCATGCGCTAACAGCGTCCCCACCCCACCGGCCTCGTTCCTCTCCGTTGCCTATACAAATTTCTTTCAAGAACGATTCCTCCCAAGATCCGATCTCCATCGCCCTTGTCTGAGCCCACGGCCCGTCCCTCTCGCCCTGCCCCTCCCCACAAATCATGAACCCGCTCCACTCTTCCACTTTCTACTCCTCCTCCTTCGTCCCCTCCTTTCTCTTCCTAAGCGCTCCCTCCGAAAGGCTCTGTATCCAATTTCCCGAACCCTTCCGCCGTGATCTCGTTATCGTCTTGGCCGGCACCTCCACCCGCCGGCCGTCTCTCTCCGCCCCGATGACTTACGGCTTCCACAACCTCAAGGACACCTTCTCCGTCGATGTCAGCCGCGCCGAGGGGCGGCCCCTCGACGTCCCCCTCATCGCCCCCTTTACCATCGCCTCCTCCCGGCTCGACGCCGTCGGGAACGTCGCCGTCCGGGTGGAGCTCCGCAGCGGCTCCGTTGGCTGGGGGGAGGCCCCCGTGCTGCCCTCCGTCACCGCCGAGGACCAGCCCGCCGCCCTCGCCGCCGCCGGCGACGCCTGCGCCCTCCTTGTCCGCAGCCCGGCAATGACTCTCGGCGCCCTCCTCGCCGATGTCGCCCGCGTCCTCCCCGGCCATGAATTCGCTTCGGTAAAACATGAGTTCTTTGCTATCTACAACTTTCACTGTGTTTGTTTTTTTTTTTTTTTTTACCGATCTGGACATAGCTTTGTTTCTCTTGATCGAAGGTAAGAGCTGGTGTTGAGATGGCACTGATCGATGCGGTTGCTAATAGCATTCGCATACCTCTTTGGAGATTATTCGGGGGAATATCGAATTCTCTGACCACCGATATAACAGTTCAGTTTGCTCCTTACCCGAAATGTCGCCCTTCCGATCACTATTTCAACTATTTGTCATTGCGATGTTCTCATCTCTTGGGCATTTTGATTGAACATTGTAGATTCCAATTGTATCCCCAAATGAAGCCGCTGCGTTGGCTGCGAAATATTGTAAACAGGGGTTTAGCACATTGAAGCTGAAGGTGGGGAAAGATTTGAATTCAGACATAGAAGTTCTAAAGGCCATAAGATCAGTTCATCCTGATTGTTCCTTTATTCTGGATGCAAATGAAGGCTATACTGCTCAACAAGCAATTGAAGTTCTCGATAAACTTCATGGTAGGTGGTGCCGACAAAATTTATGGGTAAGCATGTGCATGCAGTGTTGACGTGATTCTCGATGGTGCTGTCTGCTTAGACAAATTTAGTGTCGTTAGACTTGCCACTGGGAAATGTTTGATTTTTGATAAAAGATCTCTTTCTTGTTTGAGTTACAATATGTTGATACATTGTATTATACTGCTGTCATATTTTTAATTTTTGAGCATTGTAACGGATCTAGCAAAAAGTTACCTTCCTGTTCGTTTTAATTCCAGAAATGGGTGTTACTCCTATTCTATTTGAGCAACCTGTTCACCGAGATGACTGGGATGGTCTCCATCATGTTAGCCATGTTGCGAAGGAGAAATATGGTGTATCTGTTGCTGCGGATGAAAGTTGTAGGAGTTTACATGATGCACAGAGAATCATACAAGGAAATCTTGCTCATGTCATCAATATTAAACTGGCTAAGCTGGGGGTTCTCGGGGCTCTTGAGATAATAGATGTTGCAAGAAAAGCAGGTATTGCACTTATGATTGGTGGAATGGTTGAAACAAGACTTGCCATGGGCTTTGCTGGTCATCTGGCTGCTGGCCTTGGTTGTTTCAGGTAAACCTATTTCATTGTCCATCTTCTTTTCTAGGACAGGGTGAAATGGTTAAATATCTTCATGCAGTTTTCTTATTTGAAATATCATGTTGTTGTGATGTCATATAATGCACTTAATTGTGCCTTGATTGTACATATGATGCAGTTTTGTTGATCTTGATACACCTCTTCTTTTATCTGAGGATCCAGTAATTGGTGGATATGAAGGTATATTCTTTTAGCCTCAAATCATGCTGAAATTTTATCATACAATCTAACAGCTCACCATGGGTTTTGTTGCTATGAGTCTCTTTTACTTTTTTCAATCTCTTCTGCTGATACACTAGGAGGAACTCTGTGATTTGTGAATCGTGTAATACAATTAAATCTGGATTATGCACTTCCTTTTCTATATGATTAGTTTCTGGAGGTGTCTACAAATTCACCAATCCGAGGGGCCATGGTGGTTTTCTTCATTGGGACAATATTGCTTGGTGAGTCATTTCTACTTTCTAATGATAAACTGATTTCATGTTGTTGATGGTTATTGAGATAAATTACTTAGTACTGCAACTTCCATATCATAGATCTTGTTTATGTTTGGGGATAGAAAGCTGCTTATTTCTTTCTTGCTTGCCTCAGTACAATCAATAAATTATACTTTCAAATGTTTTGTCCAGGGAAATGAACTGTTTCTAATGTTTACTCAAAATTGAAGTAAGACCTAGGAAATAATTATTTGAATTTTGTAATGCTATGAAAAAAGAAATCTTGAGACCATTGGTTAAGCCCCGCCCAAGTGAACTTGTTTGAGCTGGTCCATTTTGTTTCTTTTTGCCCGTTTTTGTTCATCTTCTTCACTGAACCTCCCCTACCGCCTACCATCGCCCACCAACAACCTGCCCCTGCATGGCTGACCAGCAGCAGGGGTGGTGGCCGACCAGCGGCAAGGTGGCAGGGGTGATCGGGATCAGGTTTGGCGGAGAGGCCATAAGACCCCCCAGATCTGTTCCTTCCCCCTCCCGCTCCCTCTCTCTCCTTCTCTTCTCTTCCTTCCCCCATCTCTTCTCCTTGGCGGAGGCCTACTGGAGCTGATGGCCTTGGAATGGCATTTCGTAGGAGCTCCAGTGGCCAGCAGCGGAGATATCAAGCCGGCCATAACCCTTTTTTACCCCTCTGTTTCATCGAACCTCTCCTGTTCCAATTCCTTCTTCTAATTAGTGTTTGTGGGGGCTCTAATCAAGCAAATCTAGATCAGTTTGGGGTTGCCAAGGGTCCTTGCACCATTCTCCACCATCGGCTATCGTTGTTGACCACTAGTAAATCCTTTGTTCCTGGCTCTATTTTTTGTAGTGATTAGTCATGGAATGGGTCCTTTTTGGCTTTCTTCCAAGTGGCTCACCGGCGATGGGGTGTTGTCGGAACATGGGGGGTCCAAGGGGGAGGTCCTCCTTTGGGTTCACCACCACCCGGAGCGGTGGAGCTTAAGTGAATGGCCGACTAACTCGATCGTGTCCTGGGGTGAGGTTCAGGTCCTCACCACCGCGTCTCTCAGTGCGACCGCTGGATGGGCATTGTCGGAGTGTGGCTGCTGTCATGGTGGCTGAGGGCTGTGTGGGAGCTCGGCCGTGGTTGGTGTCGGTCGGCCATTGGGGAATCCATGGTTTGGGTTGCGAGAAGAAGAAGGCTTTGGCCTTCGTGGGTTGAACTTGGCCCACCTGATTGAGCCGCGAGTAATTTTGGGTTCAGCCAATTGGTTTTGGCTTGACCCAATTTACAGGATCCGGTCTAATCATTTAGGTTAGTGGTTGGTGGGTTTGGGTTCATGTTTGGCTAGAGCCAATTTGGTTCCAGACCACTCTTTTGGGCCATTGCTCAGAGGGCCATGTGTTGTGTTTTTGGGCCGGTATGCTTAAGTCCAAGACCCAAGCTGTTGGGCTTTTGAGTCTGCCCAAGTCTTGACCTATGTAGTGCAATGCTTGGAGGCTGTGGGTTGGGCTGAGGTGCTTCAGCGAAACCTTTTAGTTGTAGGCCGGGTTGAACCCAATGAGTAAGCAGAGCCTTTGTGGAATGGGCTTAAGTCACACCATTCAAGCCCTAGTTAATTGCAGCCTATTGTAGACAAGTTCAATTTCAGTTTTCCTAACTAAAATATAACCTGGGCCAAAGAGATTAGTTATCTAAGCTAACCAAATTGAGCCAGTGTTTACCCCATGGAGGTAGTTTGATGATTCAGGTAATCTAAGTGTAGGAGGTTGGATTTATTTAAAGCCGTAGACCATGTAAGCCTAAATAGGGTGTTTAGTGGGCTAGGATGGGTTTAAGGCAATTTCAGCTATGTGATTTGGAGATTATTTTATTTATGATAAATAAATGTAGGCGATATCATTAGTGATAGATTGACATTGAGCAAGTTTGGTAGTACGAATTGATGCCTTGAGATTCATGCTAGTGGTCGTGGTGGTATGTGAGTTGTAGATTTTGGATTAATGTTTGAAGTAACGAATTCCAAATACAACCAACTGCATGATTTTAATGTGATACATATGTATACTATGAATTATTGCATAATTGCCCATATTGGTATGAATACCTGTATGATGTGATTACAAAATTTCATTCTATAAAGCACATTTGCCATTTATTAATAAATTACAAGAAAACACAAAGTGAGGTGGGTGCAATTGGACTAGCCATGTGATGCTTAGTCATGGATAGGTACATGACATCTTTCTGTAGTCGATCAGTGGCTGAAGTGTAGTAGAATTGTGGCATCTCTATTTATAACAGGCCACTGACGGAAGTGTGACGCCTCTCTCTTTCTCTTTTCGTAGCTGGCCACCGGCGAAAGTATGGCCATAGCTAGTCCATTGCCAAAACATAATAAGTTAATTAAATAAATATGAAATATATATTGAGAAAAAAGGGGTTATTTAGACTTATTACGTGCCTGATATGGTATTGCCTAGTATGGCATGGATTACTGTTTAGTATGGCATCGCTTAGTATAGCATGGATTACTGCTTAGTATGGCATGAATTATTGCCTATTGTGGCATCGCCTAGTGTGGCGTTGATTATTGCCTAGGATGGTCGTGACTAGTCCAGGTATCGAAGCATTGGATCCAATATGCAAAGATAAATAGTAAGCCTGAAGCTAATATGTATTGAGGATGTGAAATCCGACATATATGTAAGTTATGCATCGGATCTTCTTATAGATTAATGTGACTTCCTAAATTATGAAATTTGGTATTTATGGTATTATTATATTATCATGAGCTATCTTTTTCGTTGTAATTTGAACAACATGCTAATTGATTGAACCTATACATCTATATCACTTAATGAATGGCATATGTATTAGTTGGTATGAGAATATTTTGTCGATTTTTCCTATTTATGCTTATAATTAATATGTGTGCATGCTTAATTCATGTTATTATGAGTGGAAGAAGATTTCTTACTGAGTTGTTAACTCATATCATTATTTTTGTATTTTTTTCAGAGTTGCAGGATGTGTAGCTTTAGGATTCATGTTCAGAAATTTTGGTGAAAGTGTAGCTAGCATTTGTATCTGATACATGTTGTAGCTAAACCCTGTATTTTGGATCGATGAGTTATTAATGAAATACTTTGGGTTATATTTGCTCATATTATTAGTGGTTCAAAATTGAAGGCCTTGCATACTTCCTAGGGTCATGCCTTAGGGATTATGCAGCCATGTCATGAGCTCAGCTTGAGTAATGGGTTTGGGGCGTGACAAATTTTGTATTAGTTTTTGTGAAAAAATGAATTTGTTGTTGGGTATATGATTATTTTACCTTAAATAACAAAATAAAAGGACTGTATGGTCAGGAAAAGATCAAATGCTTGTAATCTGAAGTCTCTGTGGATGGGATAACCTATTAATTGAGAACTCCAGAGATAGGCAAAAGAAATGCTTATATTACTAAATAAGAGATTGTTGGGAGCTTAAACTTCATCTACTTACAGTAATGATAAGATTAATTTTATTGGCTGTTATACAGAAGCAAGTCATTTCTTTGGCAGGAAAATAAAAGATATAATGTGATGTAGGCAGATGATGTGAACTTTATTAGTTATCATACAGCAACTAGTCATTATCTAACATGAATTTGTCCAATATTTCCATGACACGGTTAAGAATGGTTCTGCCATTTATAACAAAACAGTAGGTTGTCTCAGAATTTGATGTATGATGTTCTCTACATAGATTAATCTTGTCCTGTGAGTCTGAGGGTTGTTTGTGGAAGCCAATAGATCGTAACTGTCAACTAGACACAACAAGATGGGCAGAGTTTGTTAAGAAGATTCTTGTGGAAGAGTTTTTATGCAGATGGGTGGTGATTGATGCATGGTTGAGAATAAACCACTAGTGAATTTGCTATACTGTTGAACCAGAAACTATTCATAACTTACCTGAGCTGTTTAAGTCAGCTCGAAAATCATGTAAACCATGTTGCGCTTATTTTCTAAATTGAGTTTTCCATGGTCAATGTCCTAATCCATGCAAAGCCTTTTTTTTTTTTTTTTTTTAAGTTGGACTAATATGTGAGATTAGTGAAGGTGATATACATAGGGGACACCAAAAATAATGGTTAATAGCAAGATTTGCTGAACCATATTGGTAGCTCATGCTGGTCGATAATCGGTTTGATATGGTATCGGTATGTATCGTATTGAATTGCCGCAAACTGAGAAAAGAAAGGATTAGGGGGGGCTAGAGAGAACTGGTAGGCCAGAGAGAGAAGGAGAGAAAGGATGGAGAGAGAGGAGAGGAAGAATGGGGAGAGAGGAGACCTATATTTGGCGAAGACGTCTGCCAAAGACGAGGATGAAAGCTGGCAATGGATGGCAGCTGATGGTGAGAGCTTCGATGGGGAAGAGGGCGATGGTGAGGGCGGCGATGAGGGTAGAGAGGCTAGGTTTTTTTGGTATGCGGGAGAGATATGGATGAAAGCTGAAATGAGCTTTTTTATATTTATTTGAATGAATCGAATCAAATCAAACTTGAACCTTCCATTCGAACCCATAAGTGAACCTGTTATTCCTACGAATTATTTTGTCATGCCGAACTGCACTCGTACAATCCGATTCGCCTTGAATCATACGGTTCCGCACAGTTTGGAAAACCTTGGTTGAGAGGAAAGAAGAGAAATGAAAGAAAAAAAGAGTTAAGAATGTGGCCATTTCATGTGTTTCTCATGGTTGGCCCACATAAAAGTGATTTCATGCCCAGCTACAGTTGTTGATTTATGGGTAACAAGAAACAAGCACAATATTTACTCGAGAGAAGTTGTATCATGAGCTTGACCTTTCTGCCCTAGGATGCCACTATTTCCAATCTTACTTTAAATTTTGGTTAGTTTTTCAAATTCTTAGATCTTTTTCCTGATTTCAAGAATCCATTGCATCTGAGTCAAACCCTTGTTTACTATTCCTCTTTCTTACCCCAAGATATCCCTAAACTATATAAACAGCTTAATTTCCCAATTCTACAATTTTAAAAATAACCTGATTAGATTACTCTTCTAAAGATTTAAGATGTTCCAAAAATATGCTGGACTTTCGTAGAAGATGGGATTCTAATGATACGTAGTGGCAAAACCTGCACATGCTAACTTTGAAACCAACATATGAGAGGAAATCTGATTTAGCAAGAAACAAATTATTCAGGAGATACTTCTGAACCAAAAGGTGAAGGTGAGCGATATAATGCATTAAAAAAGGTTAAACATGATTTAATTATTTTCAGATTTTTATAAAATTTAAATTTTAATTAAATTATTTCAAACCTAGAATCTTTAAGCAGCCATATGCATATGCACATGCATTATAACTAGTATGTCATAAAAGTGCCAAAAGAAATAACTTATTACAATCTTACACACCATCAAACCTCTAGTATCATTATTCCCATATCTCGTCCTCAATTCAAGAACCGAACCATCTTTGGTTGGTTGGCATCAATTTACTGTCAAAGCTTCTAGTTTGCCACCATGTTCTATCATAGTGGTTTGATCTAGAGCTGATAAACTTTGAATTGGGTTATATATTGGTAGCTAGGCTCGATGCTCATGCTTAGGCTCGGCTATTAGATTTATATTTTTAAGCAACCCAATTTAGTCTTAAATAGTCAATCCTAGGCCCACAGATCAGGCTCAAATTTCCTTCCCCTCCCCCTCTCCTCATTAGGATCTAATTAGGATTTTTTTAGTTCCCATGCTCGCAAAATTTTGAGCTAGGCTGGGTAGGCTACCGGATATGTGATTAGCTCCAATATGTATATATATTTTTGAACTGGACCAGACCGTGTTTTAATTTTCCGAGCCCAACTTTATTTTTAGATCGGCCTTTTTTTTTGGTCTAGGCCTGTCCCATGGACTTATTTTCAGTGCTCAAGCTTGCATAATTTTGGGCTTGGTTGGGTGGATTGACCAGTTCACCTAGCTTGTGTTCAGCTCTAATTTGATCTAATCATCACAGATTTCATGGTGAGCATATCATTGATGAACATTTCATTATGACACTTGATTTACATGATTTCCTAGATTGGATCACCATACCATGAAATTACCTGACATGCTTGATCAGATGGAATTCTGCTTTCCCAAAACAAAGCCTAAAGACCAAGTTCACATACAGTGAGAATTGTAGAAAATCACTGAGATTGTTGAGACTGACCTAATGTCTATTGTCACAAGATGAAGAGCATGCCCGAGGAGATGCACTGCATTAATGGAGAAGGCTCTTTATGCCTCAGCATGAGAACAGATTTGATCAGCTCAAAGTTGAATGACCTATTCTGTCCAACAAGAAATTTGCAAAAGAGGAAGAAGATTGGCAGAGCTCATGAATTTAGTCACTAAACGGGAGACAGACCATGATGAAAAGGTGAACTAATAGACCTTCATGTTTGAAGCTGAAGGAAGAGGCATGCCCATGTTTTCATCCATGTTATGGTAAATTTATTTCTAGAGAATTTATGTGGATGCAGTTCTTTAAGCTATATATTATTTAGCTATCCAACCTTTTGCTGAGTAGATGCCTGCCTAATGGTTGGGTTGCCATGTTCTCATTTAAACTACCTTGAGTTTCTAGGAATTTGTGAGGGCCTTTGTTCAGGATATCACTTACAACAGCATTGATGTAGATAATACATCAAGCCCTTTGGTGCTGCCTACTGCGCTGAGCTAACGGCTGTTGGTATATGTGATGAAAGTAAATAGGAATTTATATTTTCTTTTTGTCTGAATTTTACTGATACTAAATGATGGTAAACATCTATGTCCCAGTAGTTTCAAATCCATTTTTTTGGAACATTGTGATCACATTTGATTACCATTAACATGTATGCATCTTAACATGACATGGCTTTAAGTCTGAGAAGTGAGAAAATTGGCTGAAAGACCTTTCATTTAATGATTGTAGATTTTTTTCAAAAAAAATGATAAAAATTATATTAACTCTGCTATAATTGCAATAAATTTAAATGGATGATGAGAAATACCTGGACAGTAATTTCTTCTCTTTAACTCTTTGTTTTATCTGAACAGAAGCTTTCTTTGGCTGCCTTCATGAATCTGGGTGCCAGCTGTAGCCTCCCCAATTCTTCTGTTTGTGTTATTGAGTGAGGTGGTCATTGGTCTGATCTAAATTTCCTTCAACAATAAAAGAAAAGGGTTTGTAGCTTGGGGTCCAGAAGCACTTGTATCAGCTCTTTTACAAATGTAATCACATGGACATATCCTTGATTCAAAATGCTTGCCCAAGCCCAAACTATGATAGGACGTAAAAATTTGGTTTATGAGCATGTAGTGGGCTCTTTTGTTCTTCTTCTTCGGTCTCAGCAACTAGATCCAAGAAATTGTTGAGAATCTTTGATGCACCAGCCAACCTGTATGAGACCATTGCTATCAATAAAATCACATAATTATATCTGTTTTTCAGATGGTTTATGGAAATCTACATGACCTCAGCGAAAATGCATCCTGAAGTCTTAATTTTACAGTATTCTATAGCAAAAATGAGTTGGGTGTTGAAAGTTTGAAATGGACCAGTAGGTAAGATGAACTCTTTAGATTCTTTTTTTTTTTGTTTTTTTGAAGGGTACACTTCTAGCGAGACCTGATGAGTCTCTTTAGCACCGTAGAAGTCTATAAATTAACATGTTTAATTGATAACAATGGCATGCAACATGCATAATTTTCAAATGAAAAGGGGATGATTCAAGATCCAACTTGGGAAGAAACTGAGATTTGTTTTGAAATTGTTAAAGTGTCTTCTACTTTTTGAGGTCAAGGAACATTTCTGTTCTGTTATCTTTTTATGGTTTAGGGTATCTTTGGTTGCAAGGGAATATGTAGAAAAGGAAAAGAAAAAACAAAATTATTTTTATAAAAGAAAAGTCTTTTAGTACAGTAATTGACTTTAAAAATTTGTTAGTTTTTTAACTGTAAACGACTTTCAAAATTTGTTAGTTTGCTCCACAAAAATGGTTTTTCTGCATAATTCCTTGCAACCAAACATACACTCAGGCCAAAAGCAAACTTTTTACAGCAGGAATGCATCTGGTGGATGCTGTTCCTGCTAGATTAAATGCTCACATGGTAGCTATCAAGTGAGTCTTTGCTGCAGCTTTCTGTTAGGTTATGGCTATTGATTAGCTATTTTTATAGTTATATAGCTAAGAACTTGCTACTCTGGCTTGAATTGTACATTTACTGTCTGCAACTCTCCACGTGCTCATATTTTTTTTTTGCCTCTACGACAACCATATAACTCTTTTATTGCTTATTCCTGTCTTCTCATTTACCTTCTGTTTCTCAGTTCCAACACCATTGCCATCCATCCTGCTGTCTTCCAAGTAGATAGCTGTTGGTATGAGCGATAAGCTCTATTCAGTAATAGGGAAAGATGGTTACAACAACCTTATGGCTGTCTGATTCAAGAACAAGAAAGTGAAATATTGATGGTCATTTTATTTGGAATAGTTATCCCAATTGTTTCCTTTTCTTTACAGCTTAAAAAAAAAAATGGTTGGAATAACCGTTTGTTGTGAGGGTACTTTTATCCATGAAAAATATTCATTGTCCATTCCAACCAGAAAGCCTCTTCTCAAATTTTTCCAGAATTGCCGCTAATCTAACTTGGTTAAGGCATGAGGGCTGACAACCCTAGGTAAGTAACAGGAAGCTTCTGGCCCCGCATCAGAGTACTGACTGGCTTTATGGATGATTTTGGTGAGAATGTCAGAGAACAGAATGAAGAGATAGGGGGAGATGGGGTCTCCTTGATGCGGAGCATTTCAGCATTGAATCAGATTCTTTTTTTGTCTATTGAGGGAGACTGTAGTTGTTCATGAACAATGGCAGCGATCCACACCACCCATTTTGGACTGAAACCTCTTCTCTTAAGGAAACTAGGATGAAATCTCATTTAACATTGTTTTTTTTGGTAGACAATCTCATCTAAAACCTTCTTAAAGAACGTTTACAGATTACTTCCTTTTGTGGTGATCACTTCATAGGCACTGAGGTAGTAGTCTAAGAGACATCTGGACTTGATAAAAACCATTCAAGCTTGATCGATAAGGTTGGCGAGGTGAGGTTGTAATATGAGAACCAAAGCTGTTGTGATGATTTTAAAAGAACTGCGAAGAAGGCTTATCGGTTTGAATCTTGAGAGGTTCTTGGCATCTTCCTTTCTGGGGATGAGGATAATGTACGAGTAAATTATTCTCTCCAGTTCAAATGATCCTTGATATGATAACGTTGAAGACAAGGAGGAGGTCTCCCTCAATTGCCTCCCAAGGCTTATACAATGAAGCAGGGAATCCATACAGCCCATTTGCTTTGTCGCTTGGCAGGTTAACCATAGCTGTTTATATTTCATCTCCGGAGATATCTAGTGCAAGCCGTGAAACTGTTTCGAAGAGAGTTCCAATCCAGGTCAAGATCATAGAGCTCGAAGAGAGTTCCAATCCAGGTCAAAATCATAGAGATAGTTAGATTCTAGGATATTTGGTCTGTTAGGATTGCTTTCGTGATTAGCTTTCTGTGGCTTCTAAAGAAATGGAGTTGGATGTCGTTAAACCTTCTTCTTCATGATGTTACTTGATGCAAGAAGGAGAAGGTTTCGTTTTCGTCCCCCTCTTTTAAGCCAATGAACTCCCCATTGTTGCCACCGAAGAATCTCCTCATCGTGCAATATCTTTAAGGGGGCGTTTGATAAGCCAAGTAAGATCAGTACGGTAAATCATTGATGATTTTTATATTGCCATGATTTTATCTTTTATGATTTAAGATTTTTTTGCTTGGTATGATATGTGCCGCTGGTTAAATATTTCTAATGATTTAATATCACCATATTTGATAAACTATAGGAATCCTAAATCACTGATTACGAAATAACAAAATTACTTCTAATTAATTAACATCTCTTTATCTTAAAAATAATTATCTCTAATATATTTTACAAGTACTATGATAATTTATCATTATTTCATATTATGTACTATTATAATGTTTAGATTAAGTTATAATATAATTATAATATTATAGTATAATAAAAATTATATTATAATATCATATTATATTACAATATTATAATTATAATTATGTTATATTTTATAATATCATAATATTTTATTATATAACATTATATTATAATAATATAATATTACAGCATATTAATATAAAAATATATCAAATAGTCTAAGCTACTCAAGTGTAACCCTTTTTTTTTTTTTTTTTTTCTGAATTTCGAACTAGGATGGGGCATAATAATTATTCTAAAACTTAGGTTCGAGCTTAGACTTGAAACCCATTAGGCAAACTTGAAATCAAAGCTTGGCTTCAATTTCGACCTGCAAGGAGGAAAACAAAGATTGAAGCTAACAAAAGAGCCCTTGTGATATATCAAGGAGAGACTTCAAGGTGAATGAAAGAGAAAAGTTGATTGCTTGCTCGCTCGCTCACCCTTTGGTCTCCTCCTCTTAGGATTTTTGAAAGAGATCCCAAGCTTTGCATTCCCTTCCAACTTGCCTTGGCTTGAGATTCCACAGATTTGATCAAGTTTAGGAAGGGCAGTGGCTATGATTTTAATGGCAGATTAGCCTTCAAATTTTGGGCTTTTCTCCTATTTAACTTTGATTCTTTGCTTCTTTCTTCTTTTAGAAGTATGACTTCTTTGAAGCATCAATTTCTACATTTTTCTCTTTGTTTCTTGATCAATGATTTCGATTTGAGATGAGATTAGAATGTTAATGAAAATTTGGTAGGAATCTGAGGTTTGATTTCAGATTAAGACAGTTACGTGAGGTGGGAGATGGTGCTGTTGAAGATGGTCTCCGTTGTCCATGTTGATGCTCTCTAGGAGATTGCCATAGGCAGGAGAAGAGACCAAAGAAATTCTTAAAAGAGCCAATACTACATTCTCTAAGAGAAGAGTCGGTAAAAAAAAAAAAAAATAGCGGGCTTAAAAATTTCCTAAAGAGACGAGAGAAGGGAGAAGAGATGGTAGAAAAAAGAGGGAGGGCTGGATGTAAAACCCAGTTTAGGCTTATAATCAAGTATGGTTTAGGCCCAGTAATCGAGCCTGAGTTGAGCTTATTTATTAAACCTAGTTTCGAGCTTGGATAGACCATTGAGTATAAGTTCGAGCCAATTCAATAGTCTACTCGAGTCCAGTTCAATTAATATGAATTATAATTTTAAGCCAAAATTCGATTCAAATATAAAAAAACTAAGCTTATGATTCGACCAATGCCCACTTCATGGTATCTTACCCTAGTATCAAGCACTCATGACCCAATCAAGAATTATGAAGTATTTAAGGCATTTGCTTTTAGTCTGACTAAAAAAAATTAATAGTTTGATGTGAAAAAAATTCTGACCGAAAAGAATAATGTTCTGCATGAAAAAAAGAAAAAAAAGAACTAGTTAAAAAAATTAATAATTTGATATTAAAAAAATAGTTTTTTACTAAGAAAAAAATATTTCTCATTGGAAAAGGTAAAATGAATCAGTTAAAAAAAATAATAGCCTGGTTGGTTAAGAAAAATAATAGTAAAAGGAAAAAAGAAAAAAAATTGGCTAATAAAAATTAATACTTTTGTTATGAAAAAGAAGTTTCTAACTAAAAAAAAATATATTTTTATGGAAAAAAAAGAAAAAGAACTAGCTCAAAAAATTAATAGTTTGATTAAAACAAAATTTTAGACCAAAAAACGTGTTCTCTACAGGAAAAGAAAAAAAAAATTGGCTCAAAAAATCAATAGTTGTATGCAAAGAAAAAATAATTTTTAATTAAAAAAATATTTTACATGAAAAAATAAAAAAAACCATCTAAAAATAATTAATAATTTGATTAGGTAAAAAAAATTTAAACCGGTTAAAAAAATTAATGGTTTAATCTTAAAAAAATCTGTCCTGAGATACGAGGAAAAAGACCAGTTTTTTTTTTAAAAAATCCAATTAAAAACATATTTTGAGTGGCTAAAAAAAATTAATAAAAAGAAAAAAGGTGCACGCCGCGAGAGTCTAAACCCAATTACCGGGGCTAAAAACGCACGTCATGGCCGCTGCAGCAAACTTCTTTCATTGAGAAAAATTGCAAGAAGTAATATTTTATCAGTATAAAAATTCTATATATTCATTCTCAATTTCAGCTTTTATATATGTATAGTAATAGATATACATACACACCCAAGTAGAACATTCCCCGATTCCAATTTCCAAATGATCATTTTGGCGAACGAGAGCGGAAGTCCTCCTTCATTTATTTATTTATTTATTTATTTTTTCCGCACTCCCTAGGCATAGCATCTAAGATGGTAATCTATCATGTGATCGTGAGTTGTTTTAATATTCTCAGATCGTGACCTGTTGATAAATGCTAGGAATCTCGTTCGGTGGGACATTTATTGCGTTGTGCCAAGCAGACAAGAAATCCGGTCGGGTGGTGGATGAAGCGCCGCGCAAGGATCAGTAAATATGTTCGGTTCATGCACCAAAGCACCCGTCCTTCGGAGAAGATGGAAGGTAGACCGGAGCCTGGGGCATCGGGCCACCAAAGAAAGCGACTCCTCCGCACTATTTAACGGTGGTGCCCTGGAGATCGAGTTGGTGGCCAGCCAACCATTTGATTATTTCTTTCCGAGAGCCCGTCAAGGAGCATCTAATATCTTTTTTATCTTATTATTATGGTAACTTTTTGTCGACGAGTGACCTAACGTTTTCGTCAAGAAGCCTTTAAGACCTCTTTATCTAGTCTTTTAATATATATATATATATCTTAATTTTATTCAGCAAGAATCCAATGCTTCAGCACGTGTTGTTGGAACCAACATATTATTGAAATAAAATTATTATTAAGTAATGTGTATATATATGGATTGCCACTGCGCGTTTTATTTCCAGCACAGATATTTATGATTTATTTATAATTTATATTTGTATAGATAACTAATAAATTTTTTTATTATTTTATAAATATTTTATGTTTGTATAGCAACATATTATGTTGCGGTACTAAGCTTGTTTTTATATTATAAATTTTCCTTTTTACCATGCTGTATGAGATTAAAACATTAATTATTTTTTAAAATATTTTTTTTTCATTTTTTTTTTATTTTTTTTGTAAAAAGCTACATAAAGAGATATTAAATATTCTTTAACGAGTGCTTTGGACACACGTTAACAAAACCTTTCTTTATCATCTAATGCATAGATTATTTTTTTTTTTTTAAGTGAAAAAAAAAGAGCATAGAATCTAGGTATTTGGACATTATAGGCTTCATAAACTCGCTAATGAGGAAAGTTTCGGGAACAATGAAAGGTTTTTGTGCGGTGGGGAGGAGAAAAAACCACCAAGCGAGGGCTGCGTAAAGCATCCTACGTCCTTCTCTACTGTTTTAAGAGTTTTGTTACCGTACTTTTTTTAAAATTATTTTTTTAAAAAAAATACTAATAAAACAGCAAATTTTGATCATTTAACCTTTGTCACTCAACTGACAGCGCAAATCCTCTCACTTTACTGTGAAGTCATTGTCCTCGTCTCCTCCATCGCTACCATTTCCTTTGTTTTCTTATTGGCCCATCGTTTTCTATCATTTCTTTTGTTTTCTCATAACCACCGTTTTCTCTGTAATTCCTATCTCCTCCTTTATGTTAGTATTTTTCTAAATAAAATCATCTCCTCTGTTCCTCTATCAGATCCACCGTTTCCTTTCCAGTCCCACCGTAATAGTGGGCTCCATAAAAATGCTATCAGCCTCACCGTAGCAATGCATTGTAAATTCTTTGTTCCATGTCTCCTTTACCTCCTAACTGCATCATAGTTTCATTGTAACAGTGATCTCTGTAAAAATAAGCTCACTATAGGAGTGACATACTATGCTGTATGATAGAAAGAAGTAGCACCACTACACGGCAAAGCATAATTCTTTGCTATATTAACCAATGAAATTTAAATTTTTAATGCATCAGCCATGCGTACAGTTGGCTGAACCAATTGTCAATAAAATGTCTAACTCTTTAAAAAAAGAAAAGAAAAAAGAGCCTTGCATGATTGATTTCTTCCTTGTAACTGGATTGCCAATAGCTCAGTGCTTCTAAGAAGGAGAAATATTTAGGAGGTATTCCACATCTAACACAAAAAAAATTATAATTAGTACCATTTGAGAGAGGTTGAGAATAATTTCTAATTATCAGACCATTCAAAGTGATCTCCATGGGATCTGAGAAATGTTAGGAATCGATCTATAAGGTGCTATGAAAATTTACATGTATGGAGAAAAAAAAAAAAAAGATTAGCAATATTTTTAATTTTCATTCATAAATGTAGCAAAGTATATTTGAGATTGGCTCTATCATTTTTTTTTTTTTTTTCTTATTTGTTTTCTTAAAACACCGAGACTGATCAAATCCAAGAAAAGAGAAAGGAAGGATGGAATCTCACTAGCGTCCTAGATGGTGAAGGCAAAGGAACCGCATGAAGGTACCAAATGATTACTTGACGGAATAAGCATCTGTAATATCTTCCTGTAAGACGGGCTTCTTTATGAAAATATGATTTGTGGTTACGCAGTCCAGATCTTAACAAATAATAATTAAAAAAATCTAATTTAAATTAGGTGGTGCAAATGAGCTATGCTGAAGCCAGCTATCAAGCTGCGCAAGTTTGACATGAGCTTGGGTTGAGTCACATAATTTGCTCAAACTCAATTTGATTAAATCCTAGGCTGAGCTTCATTTTTAAGAGAATTTATTATCTATAACAACATAGGTCTCATATAAAACAAATTAATTGAAAGGTATTATAAAGGTTTTTTAATTCAATACAAATGTTTAAGGTTTTCTCAGTGCATAATCGATGTAAAACTAAACATTACTAGCACATGCTCGTGTATATGTCCTCATTTAAATCCTAGCTTCCTCACAAGGCTAAAGATCTAAATTTAAATCTAATCAATCTAATCACACTCATAAACATCACGATCAATCCATAATCAATCTCAAAAGAGTTCAACTGAAATGTTCTGTAGTTGATATAAATCATAGGTTGAGCCTACTTTGATATCATATATAACAATATAGAATATTATTTTTTTAAAAAAATAGTTGAAAGATATTATTTAAGCTTTTTAATCTTATATGAATATTCAAAAACTTTTCAATGTGTAGCTGATATGAAACTAAATATTTATCAGCATAGAATCTTACATTATCATTATCTTTTATATTTTGAGCCTTGATTGGAAGGAAAGAACTTGTACCAGTTTTCTCAGTTTCAACTAATATAAGTCATGTCTTAAGAAATATTTACCATATGCATTGAGCTCGTTTTTCAATCGAGTTGAGATTAGGTGAACCTGAATTGAGCCGATCCTTGCTGCTCATGAGCAGCTTGAGAACGTTTCTCGCTGTAATCCATGTCCTTTTTATCAAATATGAGTTTAGTTGAGGACTTATAGCAGAGTTAGTAAAAGAAAGAAATTCAGTTCTCAGGAGTAACACCAGCACTGGTGATTATTTAGGACAATCCATACGGTAAGTGCATACAGACAAGCGGCCTCCTCGCCGACCCCTGGAACGGACAATGAGGAGGCGCGACCCTTCCATAAATCACCCACTAATACATGGCAGTTGGTAACACCGTCCGCGCTCGGTTATAATATAGAAATATATAGCCTGCATCCATGGCCAAGCGTCCATCACTCCCTCAACCAACTCTTGAGAGAGCAAGAGAGACTCGACCAAATCAACAGCGCGGGATGGACACACCGCAAGCGCCGAGCACGCTCCGGCCGTTGCCAGAGTTGATGTAGCCACTGTAGTTGGGATTCTTCTTGTACTGGCAGAGGCAGGCCTGCTGCGACTTGAGCTTAGCGCAGCAAGCGGAGCTCGGCGGGGACCCTTTCCGGATCGACGGCGCGCACGCGATCAGCTCGCTGGGATTGCATGTCGCCGACTCGGCGGTCGGAGCCTGGTTCAGCAGCAGGCCGAAGAGCACAACAGACAGGAAGAGGAAGGAGGCCTTCATCTTTGAATTGAACACTGGAGAAGAGACGGCACCGGTGGAGGATGGGTTGTAGGAGCTGGGACGAGCCCTCGATTTATAGAGAACCAGTTTGGAACCAGTCCGGTCTGGGCTCAGGGGAAGCCTTAATTGCTGGATTTCGAGGTCCATAATGAAAAGGTTCTTGTGGCGGCTGAGTTGTAAGGGAAATTTCAAATTGGTTCGTTGGAGGGACATCTGTCGAGAGAAGTCTGGCCCAGTTTGCTTCGGGGACAGTTGGCAGGTGCAGAGTGAACTGGAATGGATGTTACGGATTTCTTTGGAGTTGTGGGATCTCACGACTACGAATTCCGGACGGTTCAATTATAACTGCGGTCAGCCCGGTGGGCAGATCCCACTTGCTACGGTGGGGTCGTAAGCTTGAATCGCTCTTTGTTTTCTGGCGCCCGCCTTGACTTGCTAAGCGTTGCTAATCGATCCTTGCGATTATTATGATAGCTGCTATTTATCCTATCCAACGTCGACCGGAGCTATTTAATTTAAAATTATGATTACTATAACAGACATTATAGAAATTTTTATATGATATATTTCTTTATGAGAAAAATGAAATTAAATTTTGAGAAAGAATATTAATGGAACGGTGCAAATTCGTAATGAAAACCATTATTTGTGTTATAATGGATTATTATAATTTATAATAATAAATGATCAATGAATTAGCTACTATTTTTTCTGATGGAGGAGTCCTGAAACCATTAAACTTGAATTTGCTTTGATTTTTTATTTTTAATATATATGTAAATATCCAATCTCATCGAAAGAAGGGAACAAGGCAAAATGGACTCATCTCCGTAGCCTGTCGCATTCCTCTAACAATTAATTTGCGTTCAACAACCCATTGTTGCCTGTCTCTGTTTGTACGTTTTCTATGCTGTTCTTTTACCATGGTAGTGCCTGGTAACCTTAGCTCTGAATTTAACTCATTTATTAGTTAGGTTGGTTCGAATTTAAGCCTATAAAAAAATTTAAATATCCAACAAATCATTTAAATCTATTTAGGATCAATTATGGTCCTAATCCAATCCAAAATTTTAAGGTTTGAAATAGATTTAAATCAAATCATATTTGCATTTAAACCAAGTATCTAACTATTATTTTATAACTAAAATATAATAAATAATAATTAAATATAAATTTACTAAAAGATTTAAATAAGATTAAGAACAGTCAACTTAAACTTAAATTTTATTCAAAAGATTTTAATTTGATTTAAGTAAATAATTATCTTTAAGTTTATAAATTATGATATTTAAAATATTTATTGATATACTTAAAATATTTATCGATATACTTAAAAAGAATCTATCAAAATAAAAAATAAAATATAGATATTTTACTGTACTTAAGTGAAAAAATATAAGAGAAGATCTAGTTGTAAGATAAAAAGAAAAATTAGTTTAAATGTAAGTTTATTTAATAAATTGATAAAGATAATTGGAGTAAAAAAAAAGATATATAATTAAGAGGAATTTGACATTGGCCCATCGAACTTAAACTTTTAGCCACAATTAAGTATCCAATTAATATCCGACCCAAACTATCAAGTTTCTTTAATTTTTAATCATTCTCAACTGTGTTCGATAATAAGATAAGTATATTCTATAAGAAGATAAATATGTTCAAAAGGACTAAAAGTTTGATGGCTAATCTACAAAGATTAATCGTTAAAATCTGATCCACTGAAGGACTGAACATTAAGATACTTTATAATTAATATTTATGAGTCAAATCAAATTGGGTTCAAATCAAATTATGTCAAAAAAAAAATATAAGACTTAGATTCAATTAAAAATTTAGATCAAATCCAATTTTCAACCCTTATCCAATCCATAGATTTTTAAATATGGATTCAATTGGATCTAATTGAATCAAAACCGAATTGGATTATGGGTGGACCTAACCTAATAGGTTCTTTGTGTTACTCTCTGCCACAATTTCCTTGCATGCACCTATTGATTGCCCATGCTTATCCTCCAATTTTTTTAATCATAACATCAGCCAATATTGGATGATATAGGATGCTATTGGCTAGTTTTACTTGGTTTGGATCAATTTAATTTATATGAAATCGAAACTCTATACTGTACAGTATCATATAGTACATATTAATATGGCAAAATTTGACTAGAAAGTTGTATATTTTTTGTCTCACAAAGTATTGATGCTTGCCGCTTCAACTAAAATGTATTAAAAATATAGTAAAAATGTGCAATATTGAAGCAAGACTTGCATTATAATGCTATAATTACTATCATTTTAAATTATGCCTTATCTAATTCAATATTGTATAATGGGTGATGAATTTTTTAATTAATAAATAAATTATAAAATTTAGTGTTAGAAAATCGTGGGATGAATTAAAAAAAAAAAAAAAAAGGCAAGAAAGCAAGAAAAATCTGATAGGCAACCCTCATCAGAGCAGGTCATAAGAGAAGTAGGTCAATGATAATTAGTTGTCTCAACCACTCCAACCAAACAAACCGTACCTCAACTTTTAATACAGCTGTCCTTGCTAGTATTTAGCACATCCAAGGAGACACAGTTAGCCACATCTCATGGGCCTCACATCTCATGGGTCTCAACTCTTTGAGAACATCTGAGTCCGGAAGGGATAGAGCTTAGTTTTTACGGTGGAGAAGCATCTTGAATTCGATTGTAATAGTAGATATATTATTCCCCACTTTTATAAAGGAGACATGGGAAGGACCCATCAATTCATTTGATGAAAGAGTGAAATAGACATGGGAAAGAACAAATAAAACAAGTATGCTATACAAAATCATCTAATCGAAGCTAACAAACAAATGGGAATTAGAAAATTAGGTGGAGCCAATCTTTCCCCCTCAGACTAAAATCTGAGGACTGCTGAAAAGATATCTGATACTCAAATTTCTAACTCTTTTGCCTTCTCGAGTAGACCAAGATCACAGCCGATCTCATGAGAAAAATAGATATAAAGGCGCATCTATATACAGAGGGAATGGAAAAGAATTTTAAGGTTCAGAACCACACGGCACCCAAGAGATACGGCCAGTTCTTTTCATCAAATTATCAAGGAGCTTGCTGTCAACTGCAAAAGGTTTGGAACTCCAAGAAGATCAAAGTCTTCCAAATAAGCCGGACACTAGGAACAGAACTCGGAAAACATGCAAGTTTTTGCAGTCATTTCATCACTAATGTAAAAAACCAAAAGGATTCCAGAGCTAGACCATCGCCAGATAACTCCATCCGTCTAGGTATATAAATTTGGAGGATTTAAAGGAAAAAAAAATAAAAATAAAAATTCAGAAGCATAGGATTCTGCAGCATCCCTCTGAAATTGAACATTCTAACTTCAATATTCCAATTGAAACAAAGATTAAGCCAACTAGCTACCCCAGCCACCGACACTTCTTTGTCCCAACTTTCTTAGATGGCTAAATGGCTCCTGTTCTTCAGTTGCGAGTTATTGAACAAATAATTGTTATCAGGCAAAACCTACATGTTTCCACCGTGGTGGGCGAATGGCTGAGCTCTTCAATGATGTTGAGCCAGAGAAGGAGATGATGGCGATGACAATCGAACCCCCTCCTCCCTCAAACTCACTGTAACAATAGGAGCTTCCTGAATGATTTTTGTCAATCTTCATGGATTCTTGCTAGCATAGTTTGGTGGCCCTGCTTGGAGCTCAATACATGATGGAATGAAGCCAGCCTCTGCTGATCAAAAAGGAACGCTGATAGAGGGGTAGGAGAATGAAGTAGGGCGGCGTGGCAAGAATGGATGAGAGTGAAGGCAGGGCATGAGAGTCTGATGTAATGTGAGGGAAAGGAGTATGTTTCACGACAACATTATGATTATGATGGACTTATTTTTATGTTTTCTAAGAATATGATCAACCATTTGTTATTATTATTATTATTTGGGGGTTGGGGGGAGGGATCCTTATTTTCCGTGCCTTTTTAACCGAATAATAGATGAATTAAAAATTTAGAACAACCTTAACTCCTTAATTCCGAAAGGAAGAAGTTAAAAACTGAAAGAAACGAAAACTAAAAAATTCCAGTTACCACGACAACAGCAGTGCTCGTGATTATTTAGGGTAGTCCATATGTCGTTAGAGCCAAGGCGCAAACCTTCATCACTAAAACCTGGAACAGGTACTGAGAAGGGAGGCCTAGCCATACGATACTTAACAGCCATCACTCGCCAGCACATGGCAGTTACTAACACTAGAAATACTCCGTCACCATAGATAGTTTGCATCCATAGCTAAGATTTTTCTCACTCTCTCAGTGAACTCTCTCCTGAGAAAGCGAGAAAGCTTGGCCTGGTCAACAGCGAGGAATCGAGACGTTGCAGGCAGCAACCACCTTCCGGCTGTTGGGGGAGTTGACGTAGCCGCTCAAATTTGGGTTCTTCAAATACTGGCAGAAGCAGGGCTGCTGCGCCTTGAGCTTGGCGCAGCAAGCAGCGGACGGCGGAGACGAGTTCAAGATCGCACCGGCGCATGGGCTCAGCTCGGTGGGGTTGCACGTCACCGCCAAAGCAGTTGGAGCCTGGTGGACGAGGAGGCCAAAGAGCACAGCACACAGGAAGAGGTAGGCAGCCTTCATGTTTCTTAACACTGGAAGAGAGGGCCAGTGGAGGATGGGAGAAGGAGAAGGGATGAAGCCTCTATTTATAGACGGCCATCCGGAGAAGCCTCGGCGTGATGTATGGGTAACTTGATGACTTGGAGATAGAGAGCAGGGAGGTCTTTGTGGACGGTGAATTGGACCGAAAGATTTCAAATTCGGTTCCTGAGGTGGACGTCCGTCGAGAGAAGTCCAGCTCACTTTAATGCTGGAACACTTATCTGCTTAGAATTTGGATGGACGTTCTTTGCCCGAGTTCTGATCTCACAACGGGGAGTGCTCACTGCGTGGTGGAGTCAAGGGTCTTGAATTTATGGAGGTGTGGTCCACGTTCTGCTATCTAATTCAATGCTGTTTAATAATGGCGACTGAATTTTTAGTTGATGAACAGAGCTACTGAGAGAAAAAAAAAATCTTATAGAGAGCTCTCATCAGGAAACTTTATGATTTCATACGAGAACTCGATCATCAACCGTTGGTTTTACTTAAATGTATTTAAAAAGAAAATATGTTCAATCTTCACTCCAACTCTTCGAATGATCGGTGAGTCCATCGCTGTTACTATCATTTAATATAGGCAATGAACCTTCGAAAGGGAAGGGGACAGATAGCGTCCCAATCCAAAAGGAAGGGGGTCGAGAAAGGGAGAGGTGGAGATGCACCCATGTAGTTCGCATTATCCAGTAAATATCCGTGAGTTACCAAACGAATAATTGGATTAGCGAAACCTAACTGTTTGTACTGTGATGGGTGAATGAATTAGTTCCTCAATCGTCTAGAGCAAGAGAAAATCTGCTTTGAAAATAATATAATTTAGGATGGTGATTATGATCACATAATAAGCACATACAATGATGATTAGAAGACTAAATAAACTTGCTGCAATAAAGATGATTCGCATCCCCCATCTTAATGGAGCCTTGCCAAGATGGCTTGGTGGCCCTACAGAGTGCCATTTTGTGCTCAAGCCACGATAAAGTGAGACCCACTATTCCAGGCAAAAGTGAGACGGCTAAATCTGGGGAAAGTAGCACGCTTGGCTCTCTGCCGTTCGATATCGCATGTAGATCAGGTGGGTTACCACCTCAATTACGCCACTAGCGCGCACTCATCAGGCGACAAGAACCTGACCCCCTCGCGGCGTACCGATGGATGGTGATATACACGATGGTTATGGTTGGGGTTAGCAATGATGGAATGGCAGGGACGCGTGAACCATCATTCCCATGGTTCGAGTGGTCGTGCAATGGGTCCCACCACTCTGTTCTAATTTGGAAATTATGACATAAAATATATTGAAAATACCCATTTCCTAACCTCCACCATCCTCATAAAGCTTCTGCCCATTTTGCCCCCCAGTCTAAGCCACGCAGCAGCGCATTATTTATATAATAATGTGGCCCAAGACCTTTACCTTGTGACATAAGTATTCTTCTATCCACCTATCAATGACGTTTATGCAACGTGGAAGCTATCCAGGGATTTGCAACCACCAAGAGCACGAAGTTTTATGTGATATGCGTGGGCTTCCTACCACAACTGGTTTCACACGGGCTATCCTACCACAGATGAGAAGAGCCCACCAGCAACCAGACCTCCGCTTGACTATCGGAGCTTTGCGGGCAGAAAAAAAGACACCCAAGCTATTCGACAAGCACGCAGTTGAACATATTTAAATATTTTATTTCTTTTTTTTTTTTTTTTGAGGGAAAACCCGAGGGAAAGAGAAAAGTCCCCCACCGACTGCTATTAACATAATTAAATGTTACATGGAAGATGAGTTAAGAGTGATAGCTATTTTATTACAAAATTGTGTATGCTGCTCCACCGGGGCATTTCCTCACATGCTAAAGCCTTGCAAAATCCGCCACAGGATTGCAAAATGAGCAGCCTCCTCCTCCAAAAAGGCTTTAGCATTTTTCTCTCCTTACATGCCACGAGAAAGCTTTAACCAATTGACGCTAAACTTTTCTTCTATCAACTAAAATTTTCTTCCACCTCTAGTTAGACCACATCTTGCCAATGCTTATAAGCAACCACTTCAACCCCGTACAATTGGCAAGTAGTTGCAGTTCAAGAACGAGCAATTGATGAAAAAATAGTCAACTGATTCCAATGCCTTCCCACACATCACAGATCCAATATTTAACTGCCCATCCCATCTTGGCAAAAACTTTTACTGTACACCTTATTATATCAAAGAAGTCAAAAGAAACTTGATTTTCTCTGGAGTGAAAGCTTTCTCTAACCGACTTCCAAAAAAAAACATATTTAAACAATGTCCTCTCCTCGCCCTCTTCTTCTTCTTCTTCTTCTTCTTTTTCTTCTTCTTAACTGATGAAGGGGGATGTCCACCCAAAGTATACCATCAACCTCCTGTGACTCAAACCGGGGACCTCCTCCAAACTAGGGAATATGCAGTCATTGAAAAAGAAAATTAGGAGACAGACACCTGCAAAAGAACTTTATTAACGATGGATAGGCAAATACCAGTTAATTTTCAAAATATGGCTGTGAAAGGACATTGTGACTGACCCGTTAACGTTAGGAATATCCAGAAAATTGTTATGGATAACTCCCATAGACTAAGATTGTCATTACAAAGAGGTGAATCAACAAGGCATGCTTCAGCCATCCAAAATATACACAGTTGCAGCGCTCGTGAAGGTTTCATATTTGGCAGATTCGTGAAACTCCACGGATATATCAACCCTTTTGATGATCAGAAAAGTCAATCCACAACCTAACCAGCAAATCTTCATTTATTTGCTGAACAAATAATAATAAATGATGTAGGAAAATCAATATATAAACTATCCGACACCAATATCATAACGGCTGTGTTTGGCTCAGAAATGAGAGAAACTGGCCCAGAAGTTAATGTGCCTATAGTTACTCCACAACGTAATCGTTGTTTTCATTTGGCATAACTCTGGACTCGGAGCGTTTTAGATCGTTAAGGGGGTAAAAGCAAAGAAAAAAGAAGTGACAGGTATAAATGAGGGCTCTACGCCAAGCTATATATCTCGCCGGCCCTTCAGTTTAGTGTAAAATATTTTAGTCTGTGTAACATACATGATACTTTAACATGGATACGAGTATAATACTTAGACACAGCTCAAGAAATTCTGAGATATTGAAAGAATCTGATCTTTAGATGTACCTGCATCCAATAAAATACTTAAGTCTGTGTAACACAGACAACAGGAGTAACTAAGGACAGTTAAAGAAATAAGATGTTAGAAGCAATATGCAACCAGTGAACATACTTTGAACAGCCTCATGCGGTCCCCTCTACTTTGATCAGCCTCATTTGCCTACTCTTCCATAGGGATCACTGTATTCTAACATCCTTTTTCCCTTAGTCTGCTCTCTGTTCTTGTATATTGTACTCCTTGTTTTTTAATATTTTAATAAATTTGGGGGAAGACTCATTCCTTCAATTTTCCATTAAAAAAAAAAAAAAAAAAAAAAAAAAAAACATACTTTGATCATCAATGACTCAATTATACAGGTTGTATATTTGCAACAGACATTCTTACATTCACAGGTGCATCCATCTGGCACTCCAAAGTTCTCTTGATATTTTCTTCAGCCCTATAAAATCTTGTGGGGGAATTCCTTTCCCCCACTGTTCCATCAAAACAAAAAAAAAAAAGAAGATATTTTCTTCAGGCCTCACACAAACCCCTGCTGCCCCATCGCTTTTCCCTCCCCCCTTCCCCCCTTCCCCCAACCCTCGCCACCCACCCTGAATTAGAAATTGAAAAAGGAACTTAGGCTATTGTAATTAACCTGCATATGATTTTTCAGCCAAATAAAAGATAACTATGGCCAATACATAATTTGCACAGACCTGGTCAGGCATGCTATGTGAACCCAGCTTAGTGTACCTTAAGTAGTTGATTTGCATACACACAATCATATATATATATAAGCAGATACATAATGTCTTTGGGTTAGTGATGCCAAGGGAAGACGAGGGAGGTGACAGGAGGATGGTTGTGAGTTTATGGGAAGCAATGCAGTGTGATAAAAATTCAATAATAGCCAAATCCAGATGTGAGGAAATGGAGGTAAAAGAAGACCCTAGGGACCAACCTAAGTCCTTACAGAAGATGGAAAAAGCACCAGTGCAACCTAGTTGCATTTGTAAGATCCACAAGCAGCAACTTGTGATTGCTTTTTCAGAATTGAAGTTGTCCACATGAATTGGAATCTAAAGTAGTGTGAAAAAAAAGAAGAAAAGTGGGTGACAAAAAGAGAAGAAAGCCTGGAGGGTTCAATTCCATTGAATTAGACTTGATATTAAAAAGATATCATCATAACCGATCAAATTGCAATTTTTATCCCACGGTCAATAAGGCACAGATGCTCTCTGATATACTCTGAGATTGTATGCATTCCAAAGATATGAACACCACTAGTCATATTCTACTTTAGCCAGAGACCAACAATCTTCAGAAACAACTGATAAATCCAAACTAACTCACTACCTCCTCCAAAGTACAATGTAATTTCCCAGCAGACAACCCTTTGCCAACTAATAAGCTAGACTCTAGCTTGCTAATTTTGTAACTCACCCATAAGACAGCTGAATATTTAAATTTTATACAATGAAGCGAGCAAGAATACTTGATTATAGTTTTAACGCTGTTTTCTTTCTTTAGTTACCTCCCCTTCATATTCCTTGGAAGTCTTTCCTTGTTTTACACTAAGGTACCCATTCATAAGTCTTTCAATCTACATAAATCTAAAAAATTAGAAAACTTCACAAAAAAATGCAAATGAATGAAGAAACAAGTTGCTTAAAACCTACCCTTATTGATTTAAGCACAATTAAGTCAATTGTGAACAATAATACTGTGAGTACTAAAAAAGCCTAATCATTTTGAAAGATATCCATATTAAAGAAAGCTCTATGTTTTTTGATGATTGGTGGGCGTGCTGAGAGAATGTACACAACATACAACTCCAGTGAAATTAGCTAATTTAGTTTTCAGTATGCATTTAATTTTTAGTTATAACAAGAAAATTACATCACAGCCCCTTGCTTTTGGAAGATCCAGTCATACCTACTCAGAACATAAAATCATACTTTCGTGTAAAATAACTTTAAATCTTAGGTATGCTAGATTTGACACCAAACTTTCAATCTTAGGTATGCTAGATTTGACCCCCACGCCCCTGGTTGCCAGTCTGCACATTATCTTTCATTTCTTCTACACATCTCAAATAGATGACAACAATAGCATAGAGTTCCTAACTAGTCATAAATCAATGTCTCATGTTTTTCCTCCTTTCTCCCTCTTTCCTTATTTCTAATCTAGTTTCTTTTTGGGCATCACAGCTTACTTCTCTTTATTAGATTACAGAACCATTTCAATAGTTAAACATCAACGTCCTTCAGTTCCTGCATGCAATTTTCCACCAAGCAACTTATAGGTATCTTAAAAGGAACTAAACAGGAAGAATCTAAACCTTGAAATAGTTAGATTATGACATGAAATTGCAATATCCTAACTCCTGATCCCATCAAGAGAGTAAATGGAGAACTATTGCAGCTTAAACAATTGTAGGAACTTATGGATCAGGAAGAACTTACAAGGCATTTCAAAAACTACCATTATGAGAGCTCACTTGATCTAGGTTTGACACCTCCTGCCTGCTAATAAACTGCGAGCAGCCCCCAAATTGAAAGAGACTAAAAGGGCCAAGCATGTCAGCAGCAAAGTTGTTAATATATAAGAGAAGGGTTAGGGGCAACTAGATGAAGGACATGAAGAGGCAATATTGGAATTTAGAGTTTCAATCAGATATCAGCTCCCAAATGCAACCAAAGTCGTAACCCTTGTAGATGACATTGGATTCGGGGAGGCCAGTGATTACCAATATTTCAAGAAGAAGAGTATTGAGAAGAGGAAGATGGAGCCTGGGGGTTATCGATGGGAATTTCAATATGTTAAAGTTGACTACATAATTTATTTTAGTCCCTAATTAAACTGTTAACTACTTAGAACAACCTACTCAGCCACAAGTTTCACATGGTGACTGCAAACATTTTGCAATATATAAGAAATATAGCAAGGAATAATTGTCTTTAGGTCCTTAAAAAGATGTTCAATGATCTACCTATCCCCAAGTAAAGTTAAGGAAAAAAAAAAAACCTTTAGGTCTGTAATTAATCACTAAAAGTAAACTGTCTAAAGCTCCCTGTGAAGACCTTTAATGAGTTGCTTGTTCCTGTAGTTGACATTTCATATGAAGTTCGCAGGCTGTCAACTAGCTGCTAACTTCAAATGCGACTAGCTTCAGACCATGTCATGCACATTAAAGAATGCATAGATGGCTGTGAGCCTGTGACGCCTTCGTCTCACTGAATATATGTTCTACCATTTATCTGAACCAGAATGAAACATAGGTCACAAGAACTAAGCTCTGACATCAATGCCAACCAAAATTATACCAACATTTTGATTGGAAAAAAAAAGGACAATATGGTGGTGAAGGTAAACAACAGAGCTTCAAATGCCAGGAGAGTGGACAGAGATGAGGCCGTGTTGTTGTCAACAAGGGAGGGTGGAAGCCGAGAATGGAATATGAGTCAAGCTCAAGGTCCAGGTCAAATGAATTCATCAAGGGCCAGTCATGTTAAAAATATAGCTCAAGGTTATAAATTTGATAAAAACTTGGATTTTGTTATTACTTTATTTTATGTTGCATTTGAGCTAGTCCAGCACTCCAAGTGCTACAATACTACAAATATTGATAAAGTAATTTAAACCAAGGTTTTAAGTTTCATGGGACAGAGGTGTTTTTCTATGGAACAAGATGCCCTACATCCCGTTCCATTTCAATTCTCGACCTAGTCAGGCATCCCAATGCTTACTTTGGATGCTTTTTTTCTTAAAAAAATAATTTGCAAAGCTTTAGTATTTTATTTGATTTTTAAACATATTTGAATTTCAAAAGTTATATTTTTATGATAAATTAAATCTATTTAAAATTGACATTATAATATATTATGGTTGAAACGGGATGAAACAAGATGTCCAAAACTGGTTCCTAAATCTCTTTGGGACGGGTTGGAATGCTGAGATGGTTCCTGTTCTGTTGAGACCTGAATCACTGATTTAAACAAAGGTTCCTATTATCTATATGACACATTTTCAAGTCTTATATAACATAATTTTCTTGAGTTACAGCTTTCCATATGTTTCATTTGAACTGGTCTCAGCATTCCAAACGCACACCAAATGACAGGATTAGTTCAGATATTGCCTAGGTAAATTATCAGAAGGATCCTTAAGCTTTCCTTAAGATTGTTCATAAATTTGCACAATAAATTTCAAGAGAAAATTATGCAAGAGTAACTAGCATTCTTAGGTCTTCACTTTCCCTTGCCTTGGCAAATAGCTGACCATCAGGTTGGTTTTGATTTTCCAGATGCAACATCTTCCATACATATTTTCTGAAGATTACATATCACAGTATGAATGGAAAATTCATCTAGCTAGCTAGACCATTGTCATCAGGCAGTTACTCTTATTTTCATACACTTATTTTAATGCTTCTTGTTAACTTGGCATAGATGTGTGAAGTTGCTTTGTCACTTATAACTTGCATGTTTTTCACTGCTTTTACACTTAGGATAATGTCCTAGCTTATAGAGAAGAGATAGTCAAAAAAGAAAAAAAGAAAGAAAAGAAAAACAAGGAGAAAAAGGACCCCAACTG
Organism: Metroxylon sagu; assembly: GCA_017589505.3. Classification (NCBI taxonomy): domain Eukaryota; kingdom Viridiplantae; phylum Streptophyta; class Magnoliopsida; order Arecales; family Arecaceae; genus Metroxylon; species Metroxylon sagu. The sequence goes on along the minus strand of JACVBY030000578.1, from coordinate 1,082,781 downwards.
GAGAGGGCACCTCAACTGCATGTTTGCCAAAACAATTTTTGTTATGGGAGAACGTCATGCACAAGATTATTAGTGCCCTGGGTTGAGTATAGAAAGTTATTGCCAGAATTTCCATTATTGCAATTGAATCTTTTTGAGCTGATTGACATCCTTGATCATGTTCTGGAAGCTCTTAAGACCCCATTGTACTGTTAGCAAAGTAAAATAATAGAAATTATGCTTAAGGATGTGAATTGGCCTTTTTTCTTTCCAGCCTCCCATCATGGAGTTTGTTGTCGTTGCTTCCATTCTAACAGATTTATTAGACTCTATATTTGCAATTCATGCCAATCATCACCTTGTGAACTCGTGGTTTTACAACTAAAGTCTAATGGGAGAATGGCATGCAATGCACATGACTTTTGACAGCTTTCATAAGTCCTCTAGTTTTGAAGCAACAAACAATGGATTGAGCATGCAAGGCATCAAAGAATGAGCAAAGCATTCACCATTGTGTGTTAACACAGCTGTTTTGAAGCTGGGGAAGGCTAAGTAAGAAAAGGCTATAATTCGAATTAGAGTGGTTTTGATAACAGCTCAACAGTCAAAAAACTCTGGTGCTTACCAGTGCAAATATAGAACTTGTGTGATATTCTAATCCTATAGGTATGCAAGAAACATAAATATGAACACTAAAGTTCATATTTCACCTGTTTGAGTGGACTGATCCTACCGTTCAAGTTTTTAGTGCATCTATTGTCTATGAAAAGGTTAATTTTTTAACAAAGCAACAAAAAAAGGAGAATTAAAAAAAATGCATCATTCCATTTTTTTTTCACATGCAATCTGATTAGTTCTTGCATTTTCCCTCATAAATAGGAGAAAGGTTCTAAATCTAGGAGGGTTCTAAAATTCACCAAAAATCTCACCAAGTATATTAATTAAATTCAATAATACACACTTATTGTAATATATCCATTCATATTCACCTCACAGTTTATTATGTTTACAACAAAAGTGAGGAGCTTTAATTAGGCAAAAATTGAGATTTTTCATATGAATTTAATTAGTCTAAGGAACTTATTCCTCTGTGTTCTTCAAATGCTACTCTCCAGAAGATTCCCAAATTGAATGACTGATCTAAAGAGACCCAAAACGATAATATTTCTAAACTTAAATATACCAATACACCTATAACTCAAACGATTCTACATGTAGGCATTCTTTTTTATTTGGAATAAACTTTCCAAAAGAAGGACCTAACCTTGACGGCGTCTGGGATCTATCAACTTCGATATCCCATAACAACGGCCAAAAACTCGCCATTCAGGACACATAATTGCAGTTCTTATCTCCCGATATAAAGAGTACATGGATGATAATCTATTCTCGTATGCTTGACCAATAATTTTGCCAAAATTCCAGTAAGAATAGTAAGAATAACCATTTTCTACATGGGTCAGTTTTAATCATTAATAACTACAGAAGCAGCACAAAGTCCAGAAGATGCATTTGGGGTAAAATCATAATACAGCAAGTGAAAGATATAAAACAGGACGCATACGAATTTTCACCGAGTAATAGATCATTCTTTACTGTTATAAACGATATGAAGAAATCAATATACAGTAAAAAACGCAAATTGGAACACCACCGTCAGCGCTAGAGGATTCCAAATGGCTAGATAAGTTACTACCAGAAGCATTTAAGAGTTCCCCAGACAGAGGAGTTAGGGCTTTAATATGGCGAGAGCATTGAAAGAAACGAAAGGGAGGAGGGTTTAGGGTTTCGAGTCGGTTACCTGGTCCCCGAGAAGGGGCGAGATTGAAGCCAACAGAGACGGATTTGGATTCGAGAAGAAAAGTGGTCGCCATGGATTCGTTCGATTCGACGAGAATGGAGAGCGATAGCGAGGCGAGGGATGGAGGAGGAAGAAGAGGGCGGGAGAGAGAAAACTGCAATTGGTCTTTAAAGTTTAAAATTTGTTGAATAAATTATAATAAATTCGCGAAACATTTGACTCCTGTGAACCCCTTCCGCTGTCGGACATGTCAGGAGTTGCTCGCCCAACGATGACCAAATCATGACACGTGGCTTAAAAAACGTAAATAAATCGAGCCATATCCTAGCGTTGATCGCCAATTTTTCTTTCTTTTTATGTGATAGTTATAAAAATATAAGTCAATATTGCTTATAAAATTTGGAAGGGAAGAAAATATCATAAGAAGAATTCTATTTTATGTAAATAGGTACAAACGTGCATGACAAAGAATGATTAAAGTAAAATATAAAATTAAAATTAATTCATGTAATTGACATCCATCCCCTAATAACTTATTTTTTGAGGAGCTCTAGAATTTAAATTCGAGATATTAGTAAAAAAAATTATATTTAATTAATTACTTAGATATAATTATGTCAATTTAATTTTTCTATTGAGCTCAGTTTTGGATACCTGAACTTTCTATACCATTTATATATGTCCTGAGCATAACATTTTAGCTTCTTAATATATTTTTTTCTTTCTTTTTTTATTTGCTATTTTTATTAGTTTTGAGGAGGGGATGCATCAAAGATCTATAAAATTAAAAGACCTCATAATTTTTGGGGAGAGGCTCCTTGTCCGATAGATGTTAGTGCCACGATAATAAATCTCAGTTTAATATATCAGCTCATACTCTGCTATCTTTTTCCCTCCCCCTTCATCAGCGAAAATTTCGAAGAATTTTATATTAAAAAAAAAACTTGAAAAATTCTTTGTGCACCCAGCGGTCCGGCATCCCTCAGCATATCCTGACCAAATAAAGGGATGCGGAGCGAGCCCTGCACGGCTTCTAATTTGCCTTGACTTCTGTCCGCTGTCATTTGCCATACGCGCGATGATAATAGAAAAAAAACCTAAGAAAACACAGCTGTCAAATTGATCAGTCTACATTTGTACGTTGAGTGGATCAAATTTAAATTTAATATATTTAATTCGTTTAACTCATTAACAAATTAAATAAATAAATGCTTAATTTTTTATTATTAATTAACAGATAAAGTGGATCAAATTGAATTATTTATTTATTAAACAGATTTTAATTTAAAATTTTAATTTATTGAATAAATTATCGGATTTAAATTGATGATTTTTTTTTTTTTTTTTTAGACATTCGGATTTGATGCATTTATGATTCGGTCCGACTCATTTGCCAAGCCTATCGGCTCTGGCACTTCCAATAATACGGCCGTCAATTTCGATTGCTTTATATTTTTAATTTTTCAATCAATTAATCAACAAACTTTTAGAACCATATTCTTATTATCGACCAGCATTAAATTCAACCCATTTATGATACGCCTCGTTTACCAACCCTATCAACTCGCACACTTCTGGTTGCGCCGACGCCCAAATTTTCGGCTGCCTTCGATTTTTAATTTCTCAATCAGCGGATAAAATTGAGTTTCTAACACATATAAAAATCTCCACGGCCGATAAAAAAAAGCGGGGAAAAAGGTTGGGATGGCAGCGCAACGATAGAAGGGATAGCAGAGCTCGTTACAGAGGTAAATAGGAATATAGAATTTCCGATAAGAAAGGTAGGTTCAAGGGGGTCTAATAATCTCAGGTGGGAACGACAGTGGCGATGGGGATCTCCATCCCGGTGGTGGCCGTGATCTTGTTCCTCGATCTCTTCGCCTTCGTCCTCGCCGTGGGAGCAGAGATGAGAAGAAGTACAGTGAGTTCTCCCACTCTCTTTTCCTCTTCCTCTGTTTCCCTCATCTTATTCTTCGTTTCTAACTTCTCTCCTTCTCTTACTCTATTTAAAGGGGAAGGTGGTGCCTGACGAGTATGATGAGCGGACATACTGCCAGTACGACTCGGACGCGTCGACGGCGTACGGGATGGGGGCGTTCGGGCTGCTGCTGGTGAGCCAGGCGGTGGTGAGCGCCATCACCCGCTGCCTCTGCTTCGGCCGGGGGCTTACCGCCGGTGGGCCCAGGGCGTGCGCCGTCGCTTCCTTTGTTGTCTTCTGGTAAGTTCGGTCACTCCGATTTATCACTTTGTGGTCATGTTACCATTTAGATTTTCCACCGCTTTTGTTGATAATTTACTGTCACATGGAGATGGAGGCAAGTATTGGAGACATCGGTCGGTGGCTAGTTATTCTATATCGCCTCTTTGATTAATTTAGTTTTGATTGATTGTTTCTAATCGAAGACGACGCCGGGCTTACTCACAAGCACGCATGAAATGCTTATCAAAAAGCTGTCTTTGTCGTAGATCTTGTCAGGGGACTCAATAATTTAGTTGTAGTTCTTTTTCTCATAGGTGTTGAATCTATTCGCACAAGAAATACAGGAAAATAAGGCAGTGCCCAAGTTTTTTGTTGTCCCGACTTGTGCATGATTTTGAAAATCAATTGAAACAAGCTGTTTCACTTGGAATGTCTCTACAATTTGAGTAGGGAATGTTAAGTGGGGTATGTAACTGTTATAGCACGTTAATTGGATGTTCTGGACTCTTAAGATCAATATGATTCCAAATGACAAATTTGTTCCTTTTGTATATGAATAAATATGGCAAGACCAACGACATGATAAGAGATGACTGGTTTCTTATGGCTTGGTAGCATCTTTGTCACACCCCGGACCCAGTTGGTGGTGGCCCAGGGGTGACAGCCCACCGCATGCCAGGCATGTAAGGCATCCAGTACAGTATCATTTATAAACAATGAGGGTTAACAACTATATAACATACAAAATTTAATCCTCTATAATACAAATTATGTAATGTTGGGCAATAAACCAAAGTTCCAAAATAAATCCAAATGGGGTTACATATAACAAAATATAATCAATTTACTTTAAGAAGCTTCCAATTACCCATGTTGTTGCCCCTGATAATTTTGTGGCTCTGAAAAAAAATATTGTAAGATTTAATGAGTTTACACTCAGTAAGTAAGCCTACTATTACATAATATAGTCAAATAAGAATTTTACAAAGTCAAGTACATGTCATGCTTCCAAATTTAAAAACATTTCATCATATTATAGAATTTGGACAAATCTCATGTTCAAATAAATTGGAAGCAATTATTATGAAATAATATTTCAAAATACCATTTTAATTCTAAATCACTGTAAATCTCATTTTATACTAATGTCTCACGTCCACGTAATAAACATCCCAAGGATATAACCTCCCTGTACGCCTCCAGTGGAGGAAGGGTGCCGGAGTCAATTAGGATATACTGCTATATCCTGTCACAGCACATCCTTAGGATGTGTGTTCTCCACATATTCCTCCTGTGGAGGTGGGTCTCGGAGTCATGTAACGTGGATCGTGATGACATATAATAACACAATCACAAATAACATTTATTCGCATAACAGCAAACATATATCAATTTACTTTTCATATTTTACCAAATTTGATAATTTCACATAATCATGTAATAACCAGTTGCATGTATAAAATGCCAATTTAATTTACCAAAATTAACAATAATCAAGTCAAATAATTCATTTGCATAAATGTGGTACCACCAATATCATTTTTCAAATAATACTATAAATCAATTTCATTATTTCAATAATGACATAATTTAATAATGATTTAAAAAATCATTATAACTGACTTACTTACTTCACAACGCTAATCCCAAAGCGTAAATCAGCTGTATGGACCTCTGAGTACCTACAACATAATTTTTCAGATTTTTAAATTTTAATTTTAGGATGTCAAACTGACTCCTACACTTAACCCAATCCAATCCTAGGCTCAACTTAAGGCTTGAATATCTCCCAAATGGGGAAATAAAAATTTTCCGACAAACTAGGATCCATGCTGATCACGATCATATTTTTCTTTTATTGGGCTAAACCCAATTTGGGGCCCAAAAATTCGGCCTAAAGGGGCTAACTGGACTGGGCCGAAGCCGGCCCAGTCCCTGTTTTTTTTTTTTTCTTCTGTTCACCGTTTCACCCCTGGTTCAGGTGAACCAGGGGTGGCAGATGGCCGGTGCCTAGGGCCGCCACCGGCCCCCTCCTCGGCCCCGCCCGGCCGCCGGCGGCCACCCCTCTCTCTTCTCTTTCCTCTCTTTCCTCTCTTCTTCTTCCTTTTCTTCTTTTTCTTCCTCACCGTGCGTGCAGGACAGCCGGCCACCGCCGGCCGGCCGGACCCTCGGACGCGCCGCCCGGCGCCACGGGGGGCGGCGGCGTCGCGGGGGTCGCCGCCACGGAGCCCGGCCCGGCGAGCCGGTGGGCACGCCGTCGGGCCCCGACCATTCGGCCCTCTCCCTCCACTCTTTCTCCTGCCGGTGACACGGCCGGCCGGACCCCGCCGAACGCTACCCTGGCGCCGACGAGGGTCGCCGGCCAGAGCTCAGGCCCGGCGGGCATGCCGCCGAGCCTAAACCCACAGTGAAGGGAGGGCCATTCCACGGCCCTCCCCCCTCTTCCCTTGCCAGCGGCACGGTCGGCCTCCTCTGGCCGGCCGGACCCCACCGGATGTCGCCCCGGCGCCGGTGGGCCGCCGCGCCGAGAGACCGGACTCGGAGAGCCGGCGGGCACGCCGCCGGGCCCGAACCAAGCGCGGGAGCCGGCTTGGCCCGCGTCAGGGGAGGGCCCTCCTGCGGCCCTCTCCCTCTCTCTCTCTACACGCTCTCTCTCCCTCTCCTCATCGGTGAGGGGGGATTACCTGCGGCGAGGTGTCGGGGACGAGCGGAGGGCGGCACGGTGACGGAAGCGCGCGAAGAGGAGAGAAGAAGATGGAGGGGACTGCCAGTCCCCTCCCTGTCTTTTCTTCAGCGAGGGGAGGGCTGAGCCCTCCCTGCACCCATGTGCGCGCTCGTGGGCGCTGGCGCGCATGCAGCGCGCCGCGTGTCGCACACCCATGCCACGTAACGTTAAAAAAATTTTGCAGGTGGGGGGGGTTTACATCCTCTCCTCATAAAAAATTTTGGCCTCGAAATTAATGCATAACACAAATAAAATTTTTGAGGCCCAAAATGAAAATTACTAGCTGTATTTATCTATCTTTCTGGTCAAAATACAACAGTAAATATAAATATATACAAATATTTGTGCATATATACAAATATCTATTCAGATACAAATAGATGAGGATATTTCTTTTTCACCTCCTCTTCAAGTTCCCACGTAGCCTCCCATTCAGAGTGATTACTCCACTGAACCTTAACATATGGAATGCTATGCTGTCTCAGAACTTGATCTTTATGGTCCACAATACGTATCGGATGCTCTTCATATGTCAAGTTCTTCTTTAGCAAAATGGGCTCCGCTTCTATCACATGACTGGAGTCAGAAATGTATTTCCTCAACATAGAGACATCGAATACATTATGTACCCTAGATAGTGCAGGAGGTAATGCCAGGCTATAAGCCACTTCCCCCACTCTGCTCAAAATCTCAAATGGCCCAACGTATCGTGGACTCAATTTTCCTTTAAGTCCAAACCTCATCACATCTTTGGTTGGTGAAACCCTTAAGAAGACATGGTCCCCAACCTGAAATTCCAACTCCCTTCTTCTAACATCAGCATAACTTTTCTGTCGGTCAGAGAGTGCAGGAGGTAATGCCAGGCTATAAGCCACTTCTTCCACTCTTCTCAAGATCTCAAATGGCCCAACGTATCGTGGACTCAATTTTCCTTTAAGTCCAAACCTCATCACATCTTTGGTTGATGAAACCCTTAAGAAGACATGGTCCCCAACCTGAAATTCCAGCTCCCTTCTAACATCAGCATAACTTTTCTATCGGCTCTGAGCTACTTGGAGTCTTTCCTTAATCAGTTGCACTTTTTCTACTGTCTGCTGAATTAGCTCAGAGCCCAACAATTTCTTTTCCCCCACATCATTCCAACACAAGGGAGATCTGCATTTTCTACCATACAGAGCTTCAAATGGAGCCATTTTGATGCTGGCTTGGTAACTGTTATTGTAAGCAAACTCCACCAAAGGTACGTGGTTGTCCCAAGCACCACCCAAGTCCATTACACAGGCTCGTAACATGTCTTCTAAGATCTGTATGGTTCTCTCAGACTGTCCATCTGTCTGGGGGTGGAAAGCTGTACTGAAATTCAGTTTGGTCCCTTAGAGCCCTATGAAGACTTCCAAAACTGGGATACAAACCTGGTATCCCGATCTGACATAATCGACTCGGGGATACCATGAAGTCTCACTATCTGCTCAATGTACATGATGGCCAATCTCTCACTAGAGACTCCAACTCTGAACGGCAGAAAATGAGCTGACTTGGTAAATCGATCAATAATAACCCAGACTGCATCATTGCTTCTGGGAGTTTTGGGTAAACCTATCACAAAATTCATAGTGATCTTCTTCCATTTCCACTGGGGAATCATCAGAGACTGAAGAGGTCCCGCAGGCCTTTGATGTTCAGCCTTCACTTGTTGGCACACTAAACACTTGGCCACATATTAAGCAATTTCTCTTTTCATTCCTTTCCACCAGAAATTTTTCCGTAGGTCTCTGTACATTTTGGTGCCTCATGGGTGAACAGTATAGGGAGAATAATGAGCCTCCCTCAAAATTTCAGCCGTTAGATCTTCCACATTTGGCACACAGAGCCTAGTATTAAATCTCAGAGATCCATCCCCATTTATTTGAAAATCATTCTGAATCCCTAACTGCACAGCTTCTTTTATCTTCTGTAGTTCCAAGTCTTCTTTCTGGGAAGACTTAATCCTGTCAATCAGGGTTGGCTGAAGTACAAGTGTTGCAAGAAGCCTATCAGATCGCTGTACTCGCAAACCAACCTCCAACTTTTCAAAGTCTCTGTGAATGTGAGGCTGAGAAGTAATTATGGAAGCTAGCTCCGAAGAGGACTTTCTGCTTAAGGCATCAGCTACCACATTGGCCTTCCCTGGGTGATAATGCAGGTTCAGGTCATAATCCTTTAGTAGCTCCAGCCACCTCCTATGCCTCAAGTTTAGCTCCTTCTGGGTGAAAATGTATTTCAGACTTTGATGGTCTGTATACACATCATAAGTCTCCCCATATAGATAATGCCGCCAAATTTTCAGTGCAAAGATCACGGCGGCTAACTCCAGGTCATGAGTAGGATAGTTCTGCTCATAAGGCTTCAGCTGCCTCGAGGCATAGGCTATATCACCTTCCCTTCCTGCATCAGAACACCTCCCAATCCCTTTCGAGAGGCGTCAGTAAATAAAGTATATCCTCCAGATGTAGATGGAAGAGTAAGGATAGGGGCTGACATTAGGCGCTGCTTGAGCTCCTGGAAGCTTCCCTAACACTCCAATCAAACAAACTTTGCTCGCTTTTGAGTTAAGTGAGTCAGAGGCAAAACAATGCGAGAGAAGCCTTCCATAAATTTGCGATAATAACCAGCCAGTCCCAAGAAGCTTCTGACTTCTGATACATTGGAAGGCTGACACCAGTTCACGACAGCCTCAATCTTCTTAGGGTCTACAGATATATCGTCTTTGGATACGATATGACCCAAGAAGGATATTTGGCTCATCTAGAAGTCACATTTCTGCAGCTTGGCATAAAGTTTCTTCTTTCGAAGAGTCTGCAGAACAATCTTTAAGTGGTCTTCATGCTCCATATGACTTTTAGAATATATCAAGATATCATCAATAAAGGCCACTATAAACTGATTCAGGTATGGTTTGAAGATTCTGTGCATCAAGTCCATGAATGCTGCCGAGGCATTAGTCAACTCAAACGGCATCACCAAGAACTCATAATGGCCGTACCTGGTTCTGAATGCAGTCTTCGAAACATCCTCAGCCTTAATCTTAAGCTGATGGTACCCTGATCGAAGATCAATCTTTGAGAATACCTGAGCTCTTTGGAGTTGATCAAATAGATCATCATTCCTCGGTAAAGGGTACTTATTCCGCACTGTTACCTTATTAATTTCTCGGTAATCAATACAGAGCCAAAGACTGCCATCATTCTTTTTGACAAATAATACTGGAGCATCCCAAGGAGAGACGCTAGGTCTGATAAATCCTCGATCCAGAAGCTCCTGCAACTGACATTTTAACTCTTTTAGCTCAGCTGGGGCCATACGGTAAGGAGCTTTGGATATAGGTCCAGTGCCAGGGGCTAAATCAACAGTGAACTCGACTTCTCGATCCGGGGGTAATTCAGTCAATTTCTCTGGAAAGACATCAGGAAACTCTCGAGCTACTGGAATATCTTCCAACTGGTGTTCATCCTGCCGAAGGTCTCTGACCATAGCAAGAAACCTCTGACCACATTTTCTTAAGTATTTCCCAGCTTGCAGAGCTGACACTAATACCGAAGCCAGATGTTCCTGACTCCCACTAAAACTGAATTCAAGAAGATTAGGAATTTTAAAGATTACCCTTTTCCTGAAAGAGTCTATAGAAGCATGATAAGAGGCCAACCAGTCCATCCCTAGGGTTACATCAAAGAATTTCAGTGGGAGGACTATCAGATCAGCATTCAACCTCCTATCTTCCATGTCAATCAGGCAGGATTTATACACTGAGTCTACCATCATGACATCTCTATTTGGAAATGCAATATGCAACTCTTGCTCTAGAGGAACGGGTGTCAATGATGCATTCTTGACAAAATAACTATCAGATACAAATGAATGTGTGACACCCGGATCAATTAAAGTTTGAGCATAAGTGTTGCCTACTTTAAACATACCTGTCATAAAGATTAACTTAACTTATATGTCATGCAGTATCATATGTTTTTCCTCTATCTACTATCATAATCCATGCATTATACCAGGTATGAATGCAATAATTTTAAAGAAATAATTTAATTTAACAGACATACCTGTCACCATAGTGTTAGAGGCAGCAGCGTCCTGTTGAGTGAGGGTAAAGACCCTCTCTTGGGTCCTGAGCTGCTGCTGACTCTTCCCCTGATATGGAGGGGACTGCTGGTCCTTCCGGAAGGAATAAGTAGCCATCTTGTGGTCCATCTTCCCACAAATATAGCAGGCACCAGTCAGCCTGCGACACTGTTTGCCCTGATGGGCCTTCCCGCAACGAGGACAGCGGGTCTCCTTATCCTTCTGCCCTGAGGGAGCTTGAAAGAAACCCTTCTTCTTATTAGTCTGCCCGGAAGACTGGCCAAAAGGAGGTCCTCTCTTCTTCATTTGCTGCTCCCTCATCTGCTGAATGATAGTCATGTCCCTCTCAATGACCAGATCCTTGCTCGCTCACCACTCTAAGTGGGGGAGCTCGAATGTATCATTGACTACACTTCGGCACCCGGGGTGGTCCTCGGTAAATTTGGTGATCTTGGCTCTCTCAGTCATAACAAAATCTGGAGCAAATCGGGCCAATCGTCTGAACTCGGCTTTATACTGGGCCACAGAAAGGTTAATCTGCTCCAATCTCATGAATTCAGACTCCATCTGCCTCTGCACACTTCTGAAAAAATACTGGCGATAAAAAGCCTCCTTAAACTGTTCCCAAGAGATGACCCGACCTTCATAGTGCTGCTCCAACATCAGCCACCAATCATATGCCTCCGGCCGTAAAGGCCTTCTCTATCTCTCTTATCCACCTCTCTGCATCAAGTAGATTGGTGGATCCAGAGAAGGAAGGAGGGGCCAAGCTCTTAAACTCGGAGAAGCTACGACCCCCCCTCCGCTGCCGGGGGCCGAGATGGAGCGGCCGAGCGATCGACGGCCGGGACCGGCCGGGTCCGAGGAGTAGGAGGGCAGACCGAGTCCGCGGAACCCGCAGAGCCGCATATAGCAGCGCATGTACGAACTGGCCGCACGTCGCATGGCCTGTATCGTCTAAGTCACTCCCAAGAAGGCCCGGAGTAACTCGGCCTGTAACTGCTGTGGGTCATTGCCAACTAGGGCAACGGAACCCGTATCTGCTGAGGCTTCTTGGCCTCCCTGCTGGTCAGGGTCACCAGCCTGAGAGTCCCCCTCATGTCGCTGACCACTGGTGCGACGATGCATTATGAAATCCTGCCACGGTTAGGTTTTAATCAATATCATAATAAATCACCAAATCTCAAGCATTTTTAAACAAGTCACTTGAATTTTTCCTAGAGTTATTACCCTCCTGATGTCATGTCAATATTTAGCCTAGAGTTAATCATGTGTTCTGGCCTACCATGTCAACCCGCTCGTACATTGCCGTCACGCCCGGACCCAGCTTGGTGGTGGCCCGGGGGTGACGGCCGCCCATCGCAAGGCATCCGCATGCAGTATCATTTATAAACAAGGAGGGTTAACAACTATATAACATACAAAATTTAATCCTCCATAATACAAATTATGTAATGTTGAGCAATAAACCAAAGTTCCAAAATAAATCCAAATGGGGTTACATATAACAAAATATAATCAATTTACATCAAGAAGCTCCCAATTACCCCTATTGTTGCTCCTGATAATTTTGTGGCTCTCGAAAAAAACATTGTAAGATTTAATGAGTTTACATTTAGTAAGTAAGCCTACTATTACATGATATAGCCAAATAAGAATTTTACCAAGTCAAATACATGTCATGCTTTTAAATTTAAAAACATTTCATCATATTATAGAATTTGGACAAATCTCATGTTCAAATAAATTGGAAGCAATTATTATGAAATAATATTTCAAAATGCCATTTTAATTCCAAATCACTATAAATCTCATTTTATACTAATGTCTCACGTCCACGTAATAAACATCCCAAGGATGTAACCTCCCTGTACGCCCCCAGTGGAGGAAGGGTGCCGGAGTCAATTAGCATATACTGCTATATCCTGTCACAGCACATCCCTAGGATGTGTGTTTTCCACATATTCCCCCTGTGGAGGTGGGTCCTGGAGTCATGTAACATGTAACGTGGACCGTGATGACATATAATAACACAATCACAAATAACATTTATTCGCATAACAGCAAACATATATCAATTTACCTTTCATATTTTACCAAATTTGGTAATTTCACATAATCATGTAATAACCAGTTGCATGTATAAAATGCTAATTTAATTTACCAAAATTAACAATAATCAAGTCAAATAATTCATTTGCATAAATGTGGTACCACCAATATCATTTTTCAAATAATACTATAAATCAATTTCATTATTTCAATAATGGCATAATTTAATAATGATTTAAAAAATCATTATAACTGGCTTACTTACTTCACAACGCTAATCACAAAGCGTAAATCAGCTGTATGTACCTCTGAGTACCTACAACATAATTTTTCATATTTTTAAATTTCAATTTTAGGATGTCAAACTGACTCCTACACTTAACCCAATCTAATCCTGAGCCCAACTTGGGGCTTGAATATCTCCAAATATAGAAGCTCAAATGGGGAAATAAAAATTCTCCGACAAATTAGGATCCATGCTGATCACGACCATATTTTTCTTTTATTGGGTCGGACCCAATTTGGGGCCCGAAAATTTGGCCCAAAGGGGCTAACTGGACTGGGCCGAAGCCGGCCCAGTCCTTGTTTTTTTTTTTTTCTTCTGTTCACCGTTTCACCCCTGGTTCAGGTGAACCAGGGGTGGCAGATGGCCGACGGCCTAGGGCCGCCGCCGGCCCTCGGGGTCGGGCGGCCGCGACCGGCCGGCCCCGGGCCGCGCGCGCCGCCGGCCACCCCCTCTCTTCTCTTTCCTCCCTTTTCCTCTTCTTCTTCTTCCTTTTCTTCTTCTTCCTCACCGTGCGGCGGCACGGCCGGCCACTGTGGCCGGCCGGACGTCCTCGAACACGCTCCGCCCGGCGCCGGTGGGGGTCGCGGCCGGGAGCCGGGCCGGCGAGCGGCACGGGCCCGCCGGGCCGGACGCGCGGGAGCCGGCTTGGCTCCGCGACGGGGGAGGGCCATTCGGCTCTCTCCCTCCACTCTTTCCCCTGGCGGCGACACGGCCGGCCGGACCTCGCCGGACGCCCGCCCGACGCCGGCGGGGGTCGCCGGCCGAGCTCGGGCCGGCGGGCGGCGGGCACGCCGCGGGCCGGCGGGCACGCCGCGGGCTCGAACCCATAGTGAAGGGAGGGCCGTTCCACGGCCCTCCCCCTCTTCCCTTCTGGCGGCACGGCGGCCTCCTTCGGCCGGTCCGGACCCCACCGAATGCCGCCCGGCGCCGGTGGGGCCGCCGCCGAGCCGGGCCGGCGAGCCGGCGGGTGCCGCCGGGCCCGAACCAAGCGCGAGAGCCAGCTTGGCTCTCGCATCAGGGGAGGGCCCTCCTGCGGCCCTCTCCCTCTCTCTCTACACGCTCTCTCTCTCTCTCTCCCTCTTCTCGTCGGTGAGGGGGGATTACCTGCCGGCGGCGAGGTGTCGGGGACGAGCAGAAGGCGGCACGGTGACGGGAGCGCGCGAAGAGAAAGGAAGAAGACGGAGGGGACTGCTAGTCCCCTCCCTGTCTTTTCTTCAGCGAGGGAAGGGCTGAGCCCTCCCCTACGCCCATGTGCGCGCGCACGCTGGCGCGCATGCAGCGCGCCGCGTGTTGCGCACCCACGCCGTGTAACATTAACAAAATTTTTCAGGTGGGGGGGGGGGGAGGGGTTTACAATCTTGAAGTTTTCGTGGTAGTCAAAGTCTAAGAGTCGGAACCTTGTGTGAAGATCTTCATCAGACCTTCATTCCTGTGAAGTTTCACTCTGTTTTCATTCCTGTGAAGGTTCATACAATATTGATCATGTATCGTAAATCCTATGAGAGAACTGACAGACTGAAGGTTCAAACTGACAAACTTTTGTCCCTAATTGCCTAATTTGCCATGTTCTAGTAGTAATGCTTTAGAGAATGTATACGCATGCCATCCATTAACCTTATAGTTGGCAATTTTGAGTAAAATCTAAGGGTCCATTAATGCCCTTGGCTATGTTTGTCTCACTATTCTTTTCGGAATTCCTTGGAATCTTGTCCTCATGGGTGTTTTAGAGCCAAGCACTATTCATAGCCATTGAAATCTGGTTGAAATGGTCATTTAAAACAACTTGCTTCTTCGTATAATGGTTGAGACTTGATAGAATTTGTCTGTGCTCCTAGTAGCATATATGCCAGTTTAGCTTAGGGACTAATAGTCATTTAGGATACCTCAAACAAGACTTGCTTTAGGTCAATCCAAGAGCGGTTTCCCTTTCCAAGATTTTATTTTGCAGATAGGTTGTGAATGCTACTTCAGCTGGTCTGTGGTGTTTCAGAATGAATTCCATTCCATTGTAATCTCCTCATTTTCTCATCCCTTTTCTTCTAAGTTACGGAATTGGACATGGAAAAGAGGACTGTGGAGATTGAAGTGACTAGTCTTAGGTTCTTCTTGTAACAGTGAAAGTCTTGTTCTGTTCTTTTCACTGATATTCCATAAAGATTCTTCAATAGAGGCTTCCTTGCTTGATAGATATCTCGAATAGTGTTAAAATGATCCAGATGACAGGATATGCCTGTGCTATATATGTTCACCTAGTCAACAGCAAAATAATTCATGTGAGAATATGCCTAATGGCCTGTTATAGTTTGTCGTGGCATCCTTTTAACTATTTATTACGTGGGATAATGTTCTGTAAGAGTACACACCATCATTGGTTGATGGTCATTACTGTCTTTGATTCTCCATGCGATGGCTAGTGAGATTCTACCTATTGACGTTGGAAATACAGGAGAGTCTTAAACTGGTCATCTTGTTAATCTTGTTAGATATATTCAATAATGTATTCACTAAACCTAAAGTTAGTCATAATCTAGATAAATTTCTTATTCACCTTTTCTTTCTTCCTTTAAGGGTTTAGAATATCAGAATTTTTTGTGCATCCATGACCCTCATTTATCACCAGTCATAGATCTTACTCTTCATTTAGTGATAATTTTCAGAAGTCCTCATTGCCTTTTATTTGTGAATTGTTTTGTCTTTATAGTATTTGGAAATTGTATAATTGGAGATGGTATGGTTTTGTGATTATTTAGGGCTGCTTAAAATTTCTTAAAGAGTGCTGGGCTAACTAGAAGATGATCATATCCTTGTTGACATATTTTGTCATGCTTTTTGAGGTTATATGGGGTCAAATATTAATTCTTGGCCAGTTTCATATTTTAGCACAAATTGAGAATGCCAAGATGGGTGTGCACCAAATCCAGGAAGCATATAGTGAAACATGAATATATTAGAGTGCTTGTAAAAGTAACACAAATTATGGACAAAGGGATGGAGAATTTATTAAGTAGTTTGTGCATGTACAATGAAGACAAATAATGGTCCAATGAAGAGAGGGACTTGAATCCTTGATGAAGGATTTAGGAAGAGGAGGGTAAGACCTGAGGTAAGATTAAGGGAGGTTGTATGAATAATTATTGGAAAAGCTTGTGTGATATTTTAGGGAGTGTTATACAGGAAATCTTGGTGATAGAGCATTTGTGAAGCTGACCCCAAATAGTCGGGACAAGGCTTGATGGTTTTGCTTATAGCTTTGGTGGTTTTGTAGAGATATTTTTAAATATCATGTCTACATCTTATTTCAATATTCTGACTACATCAGAATTGTGGAAATAAAAAAAAAATCAAAAAGCATCATCATTATCTTCATTCAAGCTTTCCCCTGTCAACCATGGGATGGGCCATAGAGTACAACTTTTGGGCCATAGAGTTGAGAAGCTTCCGTGAAATTTTGGACAGATTTTTGATTGGGCATTCAGAAGCCCACATCTGAAGATAATTATCAGATATTATGTTATGCCAGCTTTCACAAAGTGTAAGAAGTGAATCATTAAGCTGATTGAAAGGAAAGTCCTACAAGTACTAATAAAGGTGGAAGATATTTTTAT
Source organism: Metroxylon sagu (assembly GCA_017589505.3). Lineage (NCBI taxonomy): Eukaryota > Viridiplantae > Streptophyta > Magnoliopsida > Arecales > Arecaceae > Metroxylon > Metroxylon sagu. The sequence goes on along the minus strand of JACVBY030000578.1, from coordinate 1,066,026 downwards.
AAAAAATCAATAATCTGCAGAATGCATTTCTGAAAATTTATACATAACAGCGCTAAGCAATTCTATTACCTCTCTGGAAAGGAAGAATGAAAACTTAACTAGGTCTCATGGAAACTAAACATTGGGATGCAACACTAAGGGTTGGATGATGTGAATGGATGAACCTCGTCTTATCTTTATGCTTTCTCTCTCCTCTTGTTTTGATGACCTTTGGAGGTACGTATTACTAAATCGTGTTGTTAACCTACTTAATGAATTCTACTTGCATGCCTCCTGTAAAAAAGCATAAGTATGGTTTATGATTCAAGTTTGCTATATGTATCACTTGACATAATCTGATTTATGAGGCTTAAGGCATGTCTAAAATGCCTCTCATTAAAGCATGAGGTGAGACATGTTTCAAAAAGTTTGCTCCTATGCTATATGATTTCTCTGGAATGGTATTTCATTGTCTAAATATGAAAAAAATAATGGTATTGAGCATTATGCTTTATCATCTAATAGATCTTGCGAATTATTATGGTGATTTTCCATCATCTTGAATTGATGCAAGGTGTTTTTCCCCTTACTGTTGCACTTAGTCCAACAATCTCTAAAATAGTGACTTGTATATGTAATTATAAGGACATTTTTTGTTGAATTGCTTCTTTGATTCCTGTTTTGTTATGTCTTTTCCTTTCCTTCATGGAGTCCTCATCCATAGAATAGTATTTATACCTTTTATGTTAAGGTGTGAAAGAGCTTTGCAGTGCTAGTCTATGCCTTTATCTTGGCTCAGGGACACTTTAATAGTAAACTGGATTCGTTATGCTTCTTGATGATTCTGATTTGCCATAGTCCATTCATCTACAAGGACTTGGGATTCTAATCATCTGAGTACAAGTCAGTTGCTTAAAGAGACAAAGACATAATCTATTTATGGTTGAAGTGGTTTAAGGTTCCTTGAGAAGTTCCAGGCATGCTATCAAGCTTCACTTTCATAAAGACATGTTTACCATAATGGCGCATAATTTCTAGCTGGTTCACCTCCATGACATGATAGGCCAGTTTGGTCTTCTAGCGTCCAAGCCAAAGGATGCTATTTATAAGGAGATCCTTCCGATCCTTTTTCATGCTTGCGATGAATTATAACATCTTTATTTAGTTCATTGGTTTATTGAAGAAATATACAAACTAACTGAAAACTCATAGTTCATGGATTCTCTAAAATTAACTACAACTAAAACAAGTCTACATTAGTGTACTGAGATACTGAAATTTGCACAAAGTCATGCTTTATACATACAAGATTCAAGATTGGTCTTGTTTACGTTTGTTCTTGCATATAAAGCTAGTTTGAAGATTGAGCCAATGTTGATTCTGGCAATGGATCAGGGAGGCAGTGCTCCTAAAAAGATAGTGAGATCTTTTTTGTTGGTAGATAATGTGATCTTTTAAGAGTCATTAAAATGGAAGTTTTACATACTGGGTGTACTTGATAAACCATAATTTAGTCATATTCATTAACTATGTTTATTTTATAGGGATCCATTTATGGGGTGGCCTTAATGTAAATTTAAAAAGTTTGAAAATTGATTTAGTTATAGTTGTTTAGCAGTTGCTATTGGCATTAGCTGTTGGATTGCTTGAATCATACGTTGCCAGGGATTGAAGTGCTGACAAATTCCAGGAGAAGGTTGAGGGTCCTTTGCTGAAAATAATAGGTTTCTGCAACTAAGCGTCTCATTTGGTAGACCCCATGTTGAGCTGATCTTTGTGGTAGCATGCTCTCAAATCCTGTGGTTTTGGGGAAAAAAAAAAACTTCTAAACTTCTACTTCCTGCTTCTTAATGTGATATTTCTAGATCATGGTTTCTTTATAAGTTGCCTTCTTTCTTCTATAAAATTAGTCTACTTGAGATAAAAGAAAATGTCAAAGTGCAATTATGATATGCAATAAATAACAATTTGAAGATGAAGACGAGATTATTTTGCCATCTATATGGTTGGTGTTCTTACCAAATAAAATTCTATTCAAAGTTTGTAGAAGTTATTTTAACGGGTTGGATGCAACCATATTCATTATTTTTTATCCTATTGTTTTAATTTCCTTATTTTGTGATAAGAATTTTTAGTATTTCCCTCATTAAATCCCCAGCTTCTGAAGTAGTAGGTTATCTTTAATTTTTCAGCAGTTCTGCCTACTAGCTCACAATTACTTCTAAGTTTAAGAGCTTTTTCAACTATGAATGGGCGACATGTGCTATATTAGTGGCTTTTCTGCTGCACTATTAGCCTTTTTAACCTATTTTATATCTGTTTATGATGCTAATTTAGTTTATTACCTTCATAAGAAACATAAAGGGACATAAAAATAAGAAAATCAGCCTTGCAACATCAGACAAATTTGTTGACATCGATTGGAATTTACAGAATGCAAGCATTGTCCATTTCATCTTCAGGGCTTATATGTATTTTTAAGCTGTTCTCTGATCATTTTTGCCAACTAACCAGAACCAACCTATATAAAAAAAAGACTGTGATATCTGTTTTGTATTGAATATTTTATCAGAAAACAAATAGTATAAGGACAACTAGATTTCTGATTAAATTAATGAATTTTGTTATATTTTCATCTGACAAGTCATTCACAAGATCTGTAAACCTATTAATCAGAAATGACTATGTAATATATCTGTTTGTAGGAGGTATATTCTCATAGTTTCTCTTTTTTGTGGTCTGCTAGCCTTGGTTGTTAGATGCGATTCTATGAATTATGAAACTGGTGTATTATTTGACAAATAATTCAGATTACTTTTCCTCATTATACATTTACTGCATCAAATTAGTAATGGGATTCTGAAAGGTAAGGTTTGTAAAACCAGCACTATGACCCATATCGGTTAGGTATTGGGTTGGTGCAGTACCGTACCGACCAATATACACTACACAGGCTAGTGCTGATTGGGTGTTGGTGAGAGTGAATGAGCAAGAAAGAGAGAAAAAAGGCAAAGAGAGACGAGGGGAGGTGGATTGGGTGCTGGAGCTCATCAATGGGGATCGTAGGTTAGCAGTTGAGGGCCAGAGATCGTAGGTCAAAACTGTTGACAAGATCTCCTATGGTGTCATTACTGGAGGACTAAGGGATTAGGAGGGTGAGGCGGAGGGACTGGGGGCGAGAGAGGGTGATTGTTAAGGTTTTGAAAAGGAGGAAAAAAAAGAAAGAAAGATCAAATGCAAAGAGGTCGGAGTTTTATAGAAGGGCCCAGCTTGGCCAGGGTGGCCTAGGTCAGAGTCATCGGGAACTGGGCAGAACTGGTCTGTTCAGCCTAGTTCTAACCATATTTCGTTTTGGGTGCGCGAACCATCTTGGTTCCTGTCGAGGTTGGTTCCTCAAATCATTTGGCTCAACAGATCTTGCTAAAAGGTCATCCTATCAATTAACTCATCCTAGAAATGCCTAAAATCTTGTGTAACAGGGATCCAAAAGCGCACTAGTTTGGTGAATGGCACCCTGTGCCCTGCTTGGGAAAGTTTTGATTCCAATCCTACAAGGGACATTGGCTTGTTGCCAGAATGGACTAATGGCCAGGAGGCTGTTAAATTAAAGTGATCACAAATGCTGAAAACTGATTGAGAGAACTTGCAGCGAAGAAATTTCTTGTAATGACTATTAGGAACAGTAGGAACTACCACACAAAAACTCCATTCAATGATGTATCCTGTGACACCCAAAATTGATCAATTTATTATGCTTATTCCGATCTCCAGGTTGAATTTTGTGGTGGCGGAAGCTTGCCTCTTGGCTGGGTCAGCTAGGAATGCATACCACACGAAGTATCTGGGCTACCATGTCAAACACGACTTGTCATCATGTGCAGCTCTGCGGAAGGGGGTCTTCGCAGCAGCAGCTGCATTAATTTTGGTTTCGATGGTGGTGTCGCTCTTATTCTACTGGAGCTACTCAAAGGCTAGCACTGGAGGATGGCTGAAGCACCAGAATGAAGGTGGCGTGGGAATGGCAGAGTATGGTCCAGATAAGGTCGAGTTTGGAGTGCCCAGTGCTTAAAGAGGTTCTTGTATAATTCTGTTTTCTTATATCCCTCCGAGATTTCTTTTGTTGTTAAGATTATGAAGGTAATGCTGGTAAAATATGGTGATCAACCCAGAAGTTAACCCTGGAAAAAAGTCTCATACAAAAATATATATTTCTGAGGACCATGTAGTTTTTGTGGAAGGATGCTTGAAGTCTGCTGTTACTAATTTCACCTGGAATCCTGTCTTTCTAGTTTTATGTGAAATCCATCCTAGCAAATGGAGTAGTGTCATGTTTAATAATTGTGTCATGCAGAAAAAGCTTGCTACTTGTCACAATAATTCAGTGTTATGTCTGGCTCGAGACCTTCAGGTCATCAGCGCTGCCTGCTGAATGCTAGCACTGGCTCTAAGATTACTGTAAAGGGAGAGATGACTGCATATGTTATCATCAGCATTGATGTAGGCAATGCACATCCTCAAAAGTTTTGCCCCCCTAATGTGGTACTCCCTTCAACCAAACAGCATTTGATCCAAATATCTCCAAGAGGATATTAAATAATTAACTATAGAGAACTTGTAAAATCTGTGCCACCGCAGAAGAACTCATGCTATTTTTTAACTTCACAGTTGAGTATATATCATGCAGCTTCAGTAGAATGCCCAAAAAACAATCCACCATACACCCCCCCAAAGCCGAGAATTCCTTTTCTCTACAAGAGAACTAGTTTCTTTTGCACGGCAGTAATAAATCCACCCATCATGCATCATTAGTCTGGTGAAAAAGCATAGATACTAATGGTCTCCATATAAACTATTGCTAATGCCCGATTTATTTAACAGAGCTTGGGTCCTTCTTTGTTTCGGTCATGCGGTTTCCTCTCCTTAGGTCTGCTAAAATATAAGCAAGCATGTCATGCTAAATGTAACGTTACGAGTTGAATTACGGAGTAGTGGTTGCACCCTTCTCTAAGTGCAAGAGACGTGAAACTTCTTCGAGACTGGTGTCTCGTTCCAGTTTGGCAGGAGTTGCGCTCAGAAACAATACATTTGTTCTTGCCTCTCCAATACTTGGAAGGATCTGAACTCTTCCCAATTTGGTTGCCGTGAAGGATTTGACACTGCTATTGATATAGATGGCATGATACTGGTGGTTGGTAGAGCAGTCAGAGCACAATTTTGTAGAACGACTGGGCATAGATGATCAATGTGATATGCCTTTTGCTCATGATGGAAGGGTTCCATGATTGTAACTACTATACCCCCGATGATGGCAAGTTTATAACGGGCTTGCGGTTCACCTGGAGAGGATGTGGAGGCTGGCTCTAATAATATTGATCGTCCAGGATGCCCGAGGCTTATCATACTTAGCTATTTGTACCCGCAACATGTGCTTTTACTCATACAAATTTAACTGAAATGTGTTGGCTGTGTGGTAACAATTAAATTTTGAAGGCATTTACTTGATCCGAATTTGCCGATGACTAATTTATTGCAATCTTTTTGGTTTAGGAATTTGTTATCGTTTTTTATTTTTTTTGTTCAGCTTGCTATACTTATTTCTTACTTCATTGCTATCATCTTTCTAGTCCAACAGGACGCTCCATCAGGACGTGGTTGAACATGATTCGCTAATGTCAATGTCTGGCATTACAAGCATATGTTGACTTGCACTAGATAGCACAACTCTCTGTTTGTCTGATGATCCTAGAAAATAAGGCCTAGGATATCAGTTTGGCTCGATGCGCCCCACCGCTCCTCCCCTTCCCATGTCTGCCTTCTTGCATCCTTCCCGAAAGAAGATTTGCCCACGTCCTCACATCAGTGATCTCCTTCGGCCAGACTCTGCCTTCGTTGCAAGCTCGCCTCCAACCCAGCGGTTAGGTCACCGCCTTTGTCCTTTCCGACACTTCCTTGAGGCCTACGTACCTTCGCTCCGAGCTCTCTCCTCTCCACCCTCCACAACCTCTCACTCCCTTGCAGCTACATCTTCGGTCCCGTCCCCATTGCCATCGCCTACCTTCGGAGAGAAAAGGAGGAAGAGGGCCGTGACCTGGTCCAGCGATGTTATCATAGAGAGTGGTGGTCCTGGCAATGGCGGCGGGGTCCGACGGCAACCAGGAACCTACTGCGTTGATCCCCAAGGCAGCTGGTGGATGACTGGCTGCTGGCTGCCGACGCCGACGTGACCTCCATCTCCCTCCGGCGCCCCGTCGACCGCGGTTACCTCATGAACCACTGATCTCTCCTCGGTCTCGAACTGACCTGCACCTCGTGCCTCCTGATGAGGCCCCTTTTCCACCCACCCGCCGTCTAGCGTGCCACCAACGAGCTTGTCTTCGAAGACCTTGAGTTTTGTGCCCTACGCTTGGTCGACCTCCCGCCCCTAATCTACCGGCAGCCGCTCCTCCGGTCAGATGGTCGTCGTGTTAATAGAGGAGGAAGGAGGGGGCTGACCAGGGTGGAGCTGGCCACCGGCCAGGTTAGGTGGTGTTGGGTGAGTTGAGCGGTGGAAGGAGGAGGTTGGGGTAGTTGGGGCTCGGCCATGGGGCCGAGCAGAAAAAAACAAAAACAAAGACATGACTCCTGCTCGACCATTTCCGGATTGCTTGATTCCATGGCCTGTGAAACGTTCAGATCAATCGAGAGCACGTTGTTTGATTTTTATTATAATAATAGCAACATGATTCCTATTTTTTTGGGTTAAAACGTTTCTTTGATGAGCACTAAAAATGCTTATCCTGACACGCCAGTGGTTACCTCAGACGTTTGACCAAATGAAGATAACGACCAACCAGGTGGGTTCCCATCGTCCTCATCCAATTGAAATCATATGAAGATCACATGCTCTACAATCAAGTACCAGGATTTAATAACATCGCATCAGCATCTGCCACCTCACAGAAAAACAAAAAAACAAAAAAAAAAAACACACTCGCGGGTGTGCGGTGGGATGAGGCCTCTCAGCATTGGAGATGCGCTCCAGGGTAAGAAAGAAAAACTGATTACCTATCCAACGTGTGACGCGGCGCCTAGACGGATGGGACCATTCCCAGATGCTCCTCCTTCCATGCCAGCGTTTTTTCTTAATTAATAAATAAGCCTCACCACCTTCTTCCTCTTAAATAGTGATTAGAGACGAGATCTCCAACACCACAAAACGGCAGCAGCGAATATGGCTTCTGCCGACCTGTCGCAGATCCTCCCCCGAGTTCTCATCGTCTCTCGCCGCACCGTCCGCAAAAACAAATTCGTCGATTTCGTCGGTAAAAAAACCAAAACTCCCTTTCCCTTTCCCTTTCTGCCTCTTACTCCATTTCCTATTCATGGTTTCATCTCATAATACAAAGAACGAGTGTCATATATTTCTTTTATTAGGGGAATACCATCTTGACCTGATAGTCGGTTACGGGGCCGTCCCGGTGATCGTTCCGCGTGTCACCGGCGTCCACATGCTGCTCGAAAGCTTCGAGCCGATCCACGGAGTCCTCCTCTGCGAAGGGGAGGATATCGACCCCTCCTACTACGAGGCCGAGATCTCCGGCCTCTCCTCCGAGGAGCTCGAAGAGATCCGTCGCCTCCACGCCGGGGACACCGTCATCGACCGCGAGAAGGACTCCATCGAGCTCCGCCTCGCCAAGCTCTGCCTCGAGCGCAACATTCCCTACCTCGGCATCTGCCGCGGCTCCCAGGTCCTCAACGTCGCCTGCGGGGGCTCGCTCTACCTCGACGTCGAGAAGGAGCTCTCCAAGAATGGAAAGGACGCGGTGGCGCACATAGACTACCATAACTACGACGGGCACCGTCATGCAGTGCGGGTGGTGGAGAACACTCCATTGCATTCTTGGTTTCGAGAGTCATCGGACGATGCCAAGATGGAGCTCATGGTGAATAGCTATCACCACCAGGGGGTCAAGAGATTGGCGGAACGCTTCGTCCCCATGGCCTACGCGCATGATGGATTGATCGAAGCGTTCTACGATCCCGATACATATAATCCAGAGGAGGGCAAGTTCATCATGGGATTGCAATTCCATCCCGAGCGGATGAGGCAGTCTGGGTCGGATGAATTCGACTACGAAGGATGCCCGAAGGCTTATCAGGTATGAAAGTGAATGGAAATGTTATCTCTAATAGATTGGATACTAAATTTTGGTGACAGACAAAGGAACGTCGACTGTTAATTTGATTGTACACTGGTTGATGTGCATTTCTTTTGTTATAGGAATTTGGTTGGTTTTAATTGATTCTGGATTGCTATTTATTGTCCCATTTACTGCTTTTGGTGCAGGAATTCGTCAAGGCGGTAGTTGCTTATCAGAAGAAGGTCAACAGCTGCTCTAATCTGAAAGATGAACCCAAGCTGGATCAAGCAATGGAGAATAAAAGGAAGATCATAGTTCGAAGTTTTTCAATTGCCAAGAATTTGTATGATGCTAGGCCGGACACGCCTCCGTCCAAAGAGTCAGATCTCGAAGCTGGGGCTGAATTCCTCCAGGTAATCACAATGCTCAAGTAAGAGGGACTGTAAAGTTTGAGAAGTTAGCTCAGTCATGAGCAGAAGAAAATCTTTCTTACGCTGCTTTATCTTTTTTGTTTGCAGTCGAACACAGTGCTAAGCGTGCAGCAGGAGAATAGGCTGAAGCAGATGGGTGCAACCGTGAGGAATGCATCATCCTATCTACAGAAGCTTAAGATGGACGAGGAGAGGGAGATGGTTGCGAGGAAGGTGATGGGAAAGATGTCCATAGAGCAGCTGTCTGAACTGCTTTCCTTCTATCGCACGATGGGGCAGATTGGCTTGGAGATGTTGGAGAAGAAGCTCATGGCTGCATGAACTCGAGGAATCCACTCTCATGTTTTTTCTTTCGTCATCATAAAAGGCTCCTGCTGTATCTTGTGTTGTACCAGTTTGGAGCTGAAACCACCTATTTTATTTTTAGTTCCTGAAATATGCTTCTGGAACTCTCTTTCGTTGTCAGTGTATGCATTCTTCTCAAAACATGTGATTGCTCATGTGTATATCAACCGCTTGATAGATTTATGCTGTATCACGTAGAAAGTAGGAGCCTTCGGTTAAAACTAGGGTGGTGTCCCTGCCTCCCCTTCTTTTCTTACTTTGTGAAAAAAAAAAAAAAAAAAAGAGAATCCGAGTAATAGGGTGTTAATTCCCGTCCAAAAAAAAATAAAAATAATAATAGGGTGGGTGTTAATGAGGCCCTGACACGACTCCAGGCTACACGACAACAACAATGGCAGAATTCCATGCCCGGCGGGCGCAATTTGTTAGATAAAGATTTATGCCAAGATACAATGCCTAAATTCAAACAGATATGAATCTTGGGCATCGAATGGCATACAAATTTGTTTCAAGTTAAGCCGCTCCGAAAAGTGCAACGTTTTGAACGCTATTCTCCTATGTCTGAAATGCGTCCACGTCAACTTCAATGACACGTCCCCCAACTTATAAAGGTCTCCTTTGGTTAACACTTAATTTCTATGAAAAAATACCTTTAGTAAGGAAATAATAACCACCTCCTCTTGTTTAATTGAAACTTTCAACGCCAATGGAAAATATCTTTCCCAAAAAAAAAAATCTTTCCCATCTCAGGAATCTCAAATCCATCATGAAAATGGGAAAGAGCATTTGATAACGGAGGAAGTCACTTCTTCATTTTTACTCTTTCATAATCTTGATTAAAGTATAATAAAAAAGTAAACCTAAAAATAGCCTACAATACAAAGAAATACAAGATAACATCAAAATAGTAGATTACACAGAAATTACATGTAACGTCTCAAGCCTACTTGCTGATCCAAATGTAAGTTAATTGATAACAGAAAATTTGATGTGGGACTATTTTGGGATATTAGCTCATTAATAAAAATGCAAGAGCATCGTATTTGAATAATGAGAGAGCTTTGGGGAAGTCAAGAGTATTTTATAAGATTACTAGACTTTGGTAATTTCATATATTTAAATAGAAATCAAATTATCATTTATGGTAATCTTAGATTATTAAAATTTTACTATATCTAATTATCAAACAGAATAACCATATGTCAATGTTAGATTGCTAAGGTGTATCTAACCCCTCCCCTTGAAAAAAAAAAAAAAAAAAGAAAAGAAGAAAAAAAAAGCACAAATAATATAAATAAAATAATACAAAGAAATACAATGCCAAAACAATAGATTACATGGTAATCATGTGTAACGCTTCAAGTCCACCTATTGACTCTAGTGTAAGTTAATTAGTAGCAAGTGAACTTTGAGTTATAGCTCTTCAAACTCTTCTTTCCCATTATTTTAAAATATTACAATCTTTCCTTCTTATTAAATGACGTTCTTATCGCACACTACAAGCTAGCCCCTCTTAATTAGGTGACATCATCCTCTTTATTAGGTGACATCCTCATCGCACGCTATAAGTTAGCCAAAATCTATCTCAAGCGAGGTTGGTAGTGCTGCAACGATTGCTCCATGTAATGACAAAACCTTACCACTATTATGCCCATCAACTTCAATAACTTCCATAAATTTAGAAACTATTTTTGGAGTATTACAATCTTTCTTTGGCTCCATGTCATTTTAAGGTATTACAATTTTTCTTCAGCTCCATGTCATAACAAAACTCTACCACATGAGATAACCCTCTTTCAAACTTCACGTCATGACGGAACTCTACCACATAGAATAACCCTCTCCTTATGCCCACTACTATTTTTGGGCATTACAATCTTTACCCAGAATCTACTCCGAGTTAAGTTATTAGTGCTGCAAGTATAGCTCTAAGCAAAACTCTACCACTAACATATGAGTAGTACTTTTTTTTCTGCCCTTCAATTTTCATACAAATCGATTTTGATACTATTTGTAATGTCATTTACTGATCCCATTAACCTTTTAGTGAATTGAAACCATGTGATCTTAAAAACTCAAATGCAAATTAATTGATAGTATATAAATTATAAGTTATAAACTTTTCAAAATTTTATTTTCCGAATATTACATCATGCCTCTAATATGATATGGCTATGTGCCCATGACCATGAAATGCAATTGTAGAATAGTCAGCGGGTATTTGGTAACAGGCTTTAAAATGTCAATTCAACACTAGCCAATGCATTGAAAAACATTTGACGGTACCTGCTCAACAGTCAGCCACGAGAGCACTTTCGAGTTGATGCAACAATTTGCATTTACATATTCAAGAACTAGACCCCAACAGGCCTTGTAAACTTTTTTCTAAAGAAAAGGTCAAGGACTTTTAACAGCAATGACGCTCAAGCTGAAAAATGCGGTTTTTACTCGGAGAATACGATATCAACCAACATTTGACACCAGCCAAGACGGTACACCTAGAAGAAACAGTGCTTGACAGCAGCGTCACAGTTGATTCATGAAAGCAAGGCTAATCTCCCATATACGGTAAAGGTGAAACCACACCATGCCACAACCACACGTTTCATGGTCACAACTCCATGATCGGTACCCTACATGGCAGTCATGCTACTCAACCAGAGATGACAGAAAAAAGGCAACAACAGTTTACAAAAAGGGAGAGCGCACATCTAAATCTAGTTTTTAGTGTATTTAAAAATACTCATCATCCTACAAACAACAAACTCAAATTGAGATGGACACCAGAGTGGCATCGTTGGATATGCAAATTTCGTTAATTAGGCACAAATTACTGAGTTATCAGGACATACAACCTGTTCTGCCATCCATCAGATTCTGTAAATGAGGCACCTTGCTTCCACGAACTTTCTTCCATTTTTCACTTCATTTTCGAAAAAGCTTTTTTAAATTTTCCATCTTATGGGATTTTAATTCCCATCTTCCCTTTCTTTTTCTATTTTTTCTATTTTTTCCTATTTTATATCACATGTTCTTTGCCCCCTGCTTCCTATAACGACGGAATGGGACACAAATGCAAAGACCTGCTAAAATAATGATGGGCCTGCAGATGTGTAACCATCCTACCTTTCATGATTAGCTGGATTCTAGTGAAAAAGCAAATTAACAGGAAACTAAAAATACTAGCTGAGTTTTATCTCCGGCATGCACCATGTGAAGCAAAAAACTGGTAATCCGGATGATTAACATGGCATTGACGCAGCCAATCATCAGCGGCCTGCAACAGGGAGCTTGCAAGTTGCCACTCACCTCCTCCACCTGGAGTCCATATGGTGCTTTTGAACTTGTAAGAGGCTAACCCAAAAACAAGAAGAGATATATTCAGAACACCATCAACCCCTTGAGGATAGGTAATTAGAGGACCAGGGACACCACTGGCACCTGCAAAGAAGGTAGAGGACAAATGATCAAAAAACATAAGCATATAAATTAACAGAAAGATAAACAAATAATATAAGCATATAAATTAATAGGAAAATAAACAAATAATATAAGCATATAAATTAACAGAAAAATAACATGCATTCAAACTCACAAAAATGATCTAAGCCCAGCTAATAAATCTAACGATATTCCTATCCCTGAGAAGAGCTAGGTAGATTCCTCTTTTCTGTTCTTTTTTTCCCTGTGCTTTTAGTTTTTGCCAAGCCTGTGGTCATGTGGCTACTCAAGGAAGAAATAGAAGTTAATGATTATAAATAATTGGATGAATATAAAGCATTTAAGTTTGGCATAAAATGATCCAAATTCACAGTGAAACTTGCAAATTTGAACAGGTTAGATCAGGACCCTGTTTCTGGTTAACAGATTATGAGAAAAAAATAAATAAGAGATTTGATACACTACCTAAATTTGTGCTTTTCCATTCACACATAAATTTTCGTCAAGCATTATTTATTATTCGAAATGACATTTCTAGACACAGTTGCAATGTGGATTCCAGATGAGTTAGAATTCTTTGTTCCATGGTCATCTAGACCTAACAATCAGGAGGGTGCCACAAACTAATTTATTGCTGTGCAAGAGATTGATCCCGTGCTTGGAGTTAGATTAACTATTGCTTCCAGACACTATATATCAAAAGAGAGTGTGCTTGCATGAGCCATAAATCAAAATTACATTGACCACCTTAAAATTCGGGTCTTTCCATAATGACACTTTTGAAGATGTGATGGTCAAAATCAACATCTTACTACCAAAAAGGGTGTTACATCCAAAAGCAGTAGAGAAAAATTAAAAAGAAAGTGACAAAAGGAAATTACAGATGCCACCAAGGTACCAAATTGAAAGATGTGACTATGGTTATGGAATTAAGTTCTTGTCATTTACTTAATTCTTTCTGAAGAAAAATTTCTGGTGAAATTTTAGGTAAGAAGGTATGTTTAGCAAAGAAGAATGAATGGCTTTCAGCTTTCAGTAATATTGGCTTTCTACTGCAGAGATTGATTTTAAGTGGCTACCCATGTCAGAAGATTCTTTCCCCATCCTGTTTCATTTTAAGTGAAAGGCCCCATGGAACCTAAAAAGGATAGCATCTTTCCAAGGCTAAAATAGTTTGGACTGCAATGGCCAGCCACAGAAATAAAAAATCAGTAATAAAGCATTACATTTGATGATAAATGACACAAAAGATTGCTGATTTTCAATATTTTTTCTTATTGTGTTCATGCCTTGGACACACCATCTTTTTAAAGAGTGAACCTATCCAATCTAATTAAATGATATCCATTCCTTCTTTTGAAAATCTTATCCAGGAACAGATTCAAACCATCCCATAGTGGACCAGCAACTTGACAGGGGAAGCATGCTCAGGATATTTGTTTCTGTATGTGGACAAATTTCTTAGTGTGAAAGGAGGTATCGACATCATCAAGGAGAAAGGACAAATGTATCACAACGACAACTTGTTACTTTTTCTGAAGTTATACACCTATACTTATATGTGCATGAAAATAACTGTACCTAGATCTATCACAAGAGAGTTTAGCTAGACTAGGGTCTTAACCACTATAGATAAGGATTCCATAAGCAAGTGGCCTTTTTTGGTCTTGTTCTGGGGGTATTGATGATCATATGAATGGCAACTTGATAAAAAAAAAAACTTACACCATTTCCCCTTTCATCATGCATGATAGACTACATGCTTAGGGATCAGTATCCCTTATCTTAAATACTTCAACTGGTTATGGAGTCAATCATATGTTCTTTTTTCTCTCTCCTTAAAAATTTGACTGCTGATCAGTCTTAAAGTCCCATTGCAAAATCAATCATCAAGAGATAGATTAAACAGGTAAAAAATAATTTAAAAACACTACTCTATTTAGAAGACTAATCCATGGATGGGAAAAAATGGCAAAGTGGCAACATATAGCTAAACCCATATTTATTGTTCATATATTGATAATTATATCTGCAATAGAAAAAGGAAAGAAAGATACCATATGCTCAGTAAGGTTTTCATGTTTGAAGGGCATTGAAGAGACTATTCAAAATGGATACAACATAAATATTGAATAGGGACTTCTTGATGGGTGCCAAGTGCGAGAAGACATCCTCTGCAAAGTTCTTTTGAAATATTTATTTCACTCGCAATGTCTTCAATTTGACAAGCAGTAGGCTTAAATATGGTGTTGACTAGCTATTCTATTTACGACAACAAATATTTCAAGTCTAGCCATGCATGACACCAGCATCCGTCAATTTTTAATATAAATAAATCTCAATTCTTATAGGACCCAGCTTCTTCCTTCCAGGTGCATCTTAACTCCCAAGAATATGTTCCTAATGGATGTTTCTTCTATATGTGCCTCTTGTGAGTCTGCCTTCAAGAGGTCTCTTTCAAGTATTATCTTCTTAAATATAAGTTTTAATTAGAAATTTGTAAGGTGAAAACAAAGCATTTCAAAGCCTTAATATGTGCATCACTCCAAAGATGCATCTTCACCAACATTTCATTGAGATAAAAGTTACCTTTCACTGGTGTAGAAAGATAATGGAAGGTGAGAAAACAAGCATCTAGATCCCTTAACGTCAGTCCAGTTGGTATCCGGTAGATAGGGTACCTGCAACATTTCCAAAGTTTCAAAACATCAACAAGCATCTACCAACCGCCAGCTAAAAGGCATATGAGTTGAACCAGAAACAAATCTTACCATGCAACAGAAATCCAACTGGATGGCAACAAATCACAACTTCTAAGTGTCTTTAATTCAGGAAAACATTGTGCAAGAGCAGAAACCTGGATATAATAAGACCATGTCAGCAGCAATAACAAGGTTCAGTATACATTTGCTTGATCAGTAACATGACAGAGGATACCTTATCAGCCAATGGTTCCCGAATGTAAGGAGGATCCTGTTCAAAGAACTCAAAGAGCAAGTGACCTTGAAAATTTCCAGAATCACCATCATCACTTGAAAATCCTTCTTCCAAGGCTACATGCTTCTCTCTCCAAGGCAATCTATCCATCCTTAGATTGGAGGTTTTTGTAAGATGGTTTGGACTCCATTTACTTGAATACTTCAAGTCTTTTTCATGTTCATAATCACTGCTTCCATCACTACTAGAATCTCGATAATAGTCACCATCACTCTCCTCACCAGCTTGCCTAGTACATGTCCAGTCAGATATAAAATTACATATAATGTAAACAATGGCAAGTGGCATTATATCCAGCAATGTAATTCAAAGAATTAGTGCAGACAGTTTTTCTCTTTTCTAAGAGAGAAGAAATGACCTGAGAGACAAATATTGCTGTTCTAGGGAAGTCAAGACATTGTTAAGCAAGCCAAAAACCCAATTTTCCTAGGACCAGTCGCAATAGCATTTAAAGTACCCTTCTCAACCATAACAAAACCAGCATACAGCGACTTTTTTCAGTAACGTTTTTTTTTTTTTTTCGAATCAACGGTACAGTTTGGCCAATCTTTAAAAAGATGTCAGCCCATGTAAATGATTAGTAGAATTATAAAATTCCTTTTTTTTTTTTTTGTGGGCATGGAGGCGTGGGGGTGAAGACTTTGCACTACAGTACCTTACTTAACTTCCACTAGGGTTATATATCTCATCCCAAGGTGTAATAAAACTAACAATTACCCCAGGTTAGAAATGCCATAACAAAGACAAAATCCAGAGATAACATTTTTTATCCCTGTATTCAAAGATAACTGAAGACATACTTGTCAAAAAAATGTTAATAATTATGTGTTGTTCGTTCCCTCAGTCCATGATACAAATTTGATATTCATTTAAAAGAAAATTCTTTGCTCTGAACACCACAAGTTTGCCCGCCAACTGGACGGACCATAAATGCACATAGAAACAATGATGGCCCCATTTTTGAGCTGTTATTACCTGGACCAGTTTATTAACACTGGTTTATGATCAATCCACTTGCATCTTGACTAAAAAAAAAAATGAAACATAATCTGTGTTACATATAGTATTTAATATGATTTTTGATATTCTTACTTATTTGTAACTGTTCATAACTCAATATGTTTACCCTTCAAGCAAGTTTTATTCCACAGTTAAACAATTCTAAGTATGTTCCAATGTATTTATCATTATGACTTAGCCTACTGATTTACTGTGTTACAAATAGAAATAGATCAGCAATCAGCACAATATATCATTGATTTTTCCATATCTACAATGTTTCTATAATTTCTTAAAGTTCAGGGTTTCATTAAAAGTTATCATTGATTTTTCCACAAATCTGATTTCCTTTTTTTGCTGTAGAGATGTGTCTTTTCCTCAATAAACTACAAAAATTCTTATCAATCGGTTTCAAACCACATATCTAATCCATGCCAGCTGTATATATGCCACTTCAGAATACTTAATGACTGTACAGCAGTCTAACATTTTAAATGGATGCCATGAACATGTAATTATATTATATAACAAAATGATATATTGCTAATCCAGGAAACATGAGAAAACATTAAGGAAGAAGCACTGCCACCACTCCTTTCTGAAACAAACGAATCCAATAATTTTATATATGTTAATTCCATGAATCCCAACACAACCTATAGATGATGAACGAAAAAAATTATGTTCAAAAAGATGTCATTTTCTCCTAACATTAAAAACTTTTAAAATATACATCAGCTATAGAAACTTCTGAACCCATTATCAATTGGCACCTGTAGGCATTGAAAACATTTTCAAAATAAGCAAACACCACAAGTAATGCCAGGTGATATAAAACTTTGAACAATCAAGGTGAAACCAACAGCTACAACGCACCAAACTATAATGTTTAGTATCATGGTTGCTTCAATCCAATCAACACAAATTTTTCCTCCTATCAAGGAAAAAACTAACTAGACCAGGCATGATGTAATAGCAGACATTTGAAGAATCAATATCATTTCAAAACAACATAGCACAGTGACATAAAAGAAAGAAAACTAGAAAAGCAATCGCACGAGTCTACCTGCAGTAAAAACTCAGTTTAAGAAGAAAGGAAGTTGCTATTCATGCTCAAATTGAAAGACATACATTCAAGACTCCTGAACAGGGGCAATGTTCAATACCTAGAATTGATGGATGGCCCACTTGATTCAATATATAATTGAATGCCAGACAAAAAAGGCACATAATACTGAACAACACTATCACCGCCATTCAGAACCAGGGGAACACCGGCACCATACGCGCTCCACTCCTTGAAAGACTCCCAGAGATCACCCAAAGCAAAATACGGCCTGAACTCCACATCGCAAGTTCTCCACCCCCTCATCCTCGTCTGCCAATCAATCAAACCTAGATAACCTCCAAGTTCTGAATCAAGAATACCAAAAATTTCAAAAAAGAATCCATCAAGCACAAACCTTGGAGAGATACTGAGCCGGGACCGATGGAGTTGTGGACTCCAAGAACCGATGCAGATTACAAGAAGGTACCACCGCCGGGGCTGGACACGAGGCGGGCAAAGCTTCTGGCTCCGCGAGCTCTTTCTCCAATCCAGGCCGGTTCTCCGGCTCCCGGGATTCCAGAACCACCCCCACGGCCTTCTCCTTGGGAGCCAGGGGCGGGGCAGGGGAGGCGCCGGCGGCGGCACTGCTCAGGGATCGCTGGGGGCTCAAGTGGTGCTGCTGGTGGTGGCGGCAACTCCGGTGAGCCTTGACGGGTTTGTAGAAGCGTTCCTCGCCAAGGCCGCGCCCGAAATGCAAGCCCGTTCCCAACATTTGGACAAACCGTTGAAAGCGAAAGAAACCCTGATTCTAGCGGCTAGAAGTCCCAAATAGGATAAATTTGGGATCTAATTGATCCCTAGAATCCAATCGAAGACAGCCGGAGAAAAATCCGGCGGGATTAGTAACGGAAAACGGCAGAACGGGGACAAGGATGGGTAATTTGAAAGGCTTTGAGAGAGGAAACGAAACGGATAACGGGAAGAAAAGGTGCGAAAAGAGTCGATCATTCAACGCGAGGGTGGACAGGTCGAAGGAGGGAGAACAACGAGGAAGAAGACGGGAATTAAATTGGAACAGAGATTAGGGATTGGGTTTAATTTTAAATGAAACGCGGTTACGAGAAGCCACCACCTTTAATACGTTTGCTATTGCAGGGTCCGCCTCTGGATTTTTGTGATCAGAGGGTTGACATACTGCCACGTGGAGTCTCAGATTAGTGTTTAAAGTGATTAGAATTTAGTTACCCAATTAGCCTTGAGAAGCCGGGAGGTCCATCGTTTCCAACGCCGCACGGCGCGTGCTCGAAGGGCTTGGTATTTGTTTAACGCGTTACTGCTTCATTTATCGTAGGTTTTAAATAAGAACGTCTCGTTTTGACTACTTAACGGCTCCATTCTTGTGTCGAAGTGGATTGACGATACGATATGGCTGGAATTTTTCTTGCGACCATGCTGTCCAACGGCTATTAATATGAGGAGGACAGGAGAGCAGATGAGGTAGAGCCAATTCATGCAGGGGCTATCAGTGGCCATATTTGATGCATGTGGGAGAGGTTGAGCTGAGAGAATGATGATGTGGGCTTTGTTTGGCCAAGCAATTTGTCTTCCTTCAAAGAAAGTTGTTGGTCATTTTGTCTTGTTATCTGTTTTATTTGGTATTATATATGTTTATCCTAAAGAAGGTAAAGGCACATATGAATACACCTTTTTCAAGATTAAACATTTATCAGATTAATAATATGGGAAGAAGTCATCTTCCTCTTCCTCAATTTTTCTATAAAAACATAAAGATAACATGTAATGGAAGTTTGAGGAATACCCATGGCTATTTTTAGTTCTTTCCAGGTTGGTTAACTAATTTTAAGCTAATAAATCTTTGCAATATTAGAATTTTTTAATATAAAATTAGTGGAGGGTGGTCCTGAAAAGTTTAATTTAAAAATTATTTGTCTGGTTATCTGATTTTCCTCCCTTTATCCATCTTTATCAAAAAGAAATTTTTATAGAGTGGAAAACTGGATTAAGCTTTTTATTTTTGGTTGGGTGACCAGGGGTTAAAGTTTTTTTTTTGAAAAAAAAAATGCTGCTATGAAAATTGAATTAGAAATCTCTCTCAAATAGAAAATTAGGTGTCAATTAGCTATGCTAAGATTAGTTGTTTTGGCTAAGAGTTAAAAGTCTTTCGCTCGCCTCTTCCCTGTGTTAGTGTCAGGCAAATATTTTTGTATTTTTTTTATCAAGTTTTGGAATTTTTTAAAAGATTTTAGATATTAGTTTTTCTAAAACGCATGGGATCCTAGCTATTCATGAACAACCCTCTCCAAAGCAGGATTCTTCGGTCTCTTTCTCTCTAAAATAGAGAGGTTTATTTCTTTTTGTTCTTCTATATTGATGAATTAGAAAAATACTAAGTAAAAGCCATAGACTAAAGGCTTGTTTGAAATTATCGGCAAGCTTGGGCATGTTTGAAAGATTGACCAAGTTCAACTAGTTACAACTTACAAGCCTACCTTGAACAAGTATATCTGAGCTTGGCTTCAGTCTGAGCCAAGATTTGTAATCCCTAAATACTAGCTGCGCCAGCAAAGAAGTACTTAAACCAGTCCAAATTATAGGCATATTTTATCATGTAGGTAGCTTATTTTTTGCTTTTTGGAAAACCAACCCACATTGTGATTGCTTTCTGAAGATGAGAAATTACTTGATAAAATTAATTGGATATTGATATAAAATGCCAGGAAATGTAATATAAAACATTTGAGACTGCCATGCAAAATTAATCTACAGTGAAACCTCCACATACTTTTTTAATAAGTTAAATCGATTCTTGTATACTACATGAACAATCAATTCATGATTCTAGCAGTAAGTGATCTGAAGGATTCAAAGAATCCATTTTACCATCGCAGGGAATCAATTTGTGTGCATCATAAATCAACTAATGATTCTAAAGGAGAAGATAAATAAGGCTTTGGAGGCATTTGCAATTCATCAATATTTCCCTACAACATTTCTAGCATCTTGCTCATTGAGGGACAATTTTCTGGCATTGTTTGTATACACTTTAAACCAACTAAAATTATTTTCCTTGCAATTTCTTCTGTTTCACTCATCATTCAACTAGTATGTAAGTCTCCATCTTAATTCAGATGCTCATAAATTCAATGTAGAAAATAAACTTTACTTGCATTCTCAACTCCAGCATCAACGTTCTTTCTTTTTTCCATCATTTCTGATGCCATCATTCCATAACTATACACATTTGATTTACTAAAGACACCTTCAAACTTTCTGGATAACACTTCTGGGGTAATATAGCCAATAGTTCCTTGATGATCTGCCATGGAAAGTATGCTAACTTTTGCTGGACATAATTTAGCCAATCCAAAATCAGATATCTTGAATAAAATTCTTTTATTTAATAGGATGTTTTGAGGTTTAATATCAAAATGTACTATACGTGTGTTGCATGTATAATATAGGTACTCTAAACCTCGAGTTATGCCAATTGCAATTTAGTATAATTTTTTTAACCCAAGAGTTTCTAGTTTCTTCGGATAAATGTACTTTTCAACTGGTTCAGTGGACATGAATTTATAAATCAAAGCTTTTTTGAACCCCTCGAGTAAAAGCCTAGGAGACCGACAACGTTTTGCAACCTCATCGGCAAATTTCTTCCCATTGCATTTTGAGTAACTTTAGATCTTGACAGGCACCCAAAAACCATCATGGAGACTTCCTTTGGATACAGTGCCAAAACCACTTTGGCCAAGTTTGCCATGAAAATTCTTGGTTATTCTCTTTACATCTGCGTACCTATATCTTTTTTTTGGAGCAAGGGAGCTATATTTCTCTAAAAACTCTTCAATATCTGGTGCACTGTTAGATTTCTTCCAAATCAGAAGTTTACACTCGTGAAGATAAGGAAGGAGCAAAAGGGATGCCAAGAAGAAGACCCCAAGTCCTGCTGTTAAACCTGAAAAAGAAGGGAAAAAGACAAACAGCAGTTAGAAAGTGTCATGCGTGAATATATGCACATAGATTTTAACATCACTGGCTATCACTAATAACTCTTAAGGGAGGAACAAAAGAGATACATATTTGACAGAAGTTTTAAAACTCCCATTCAGATACAGATTTATGGAGTGGAGTTCACACAAATTTGCAATTTTTTTCAGTTTAATATTTCCAAGCTTAGGTAAATCAGTAGCTTTATTTCCTCCTCAAAATATAGAAGCCTTTGAGTTCGAGACAGTTAATGTCCATGTGACAGCGAATTATGAATATCACGCTACTGTTCTTTATTGTCCATATTCAATCGTCCGATATTTTTTGCCGGTAAATTGCTAATGCCCATCAGAGAAGCTTGAGGGTGCAACCTTTATGTCCAGAGACGTTCAGGTTCATTTTATATTTCAGTTATAGACATCATCCTTCCACTCATTTCCGGGTCGTGAGTGGATGACTGAATTGAACTTCCCCTTCACTAGTTTTTGCGTAGTGTGCCATTACCCATTTATTGATGTGTTAACATTAGTTGTGCCATCAGGAAATATAAAGATGAAGAATCTGATTTAATAACCAACTTACAAGCTATTTAAATGCCAATGGCAAAATGGAGAACAGATCGCTCAAAGTTATCATAGAGAATGGTATAGCGTTATTCGAGGTGGCGAACGGATTGGGTGGCTAATGCCGGGCTAAGAACGGAATGGTCCGAGTGGTCGTGCTGGGCCCTTTCTGTGGCCTATAGGCTATGCCAACATGATGGCTCGTGGCATATCAGTCCGGCATAGCTCATGGATTGGCACGGCCTGCCTAGTATAAGTTGTCATAGGTCGGCCCAGCATGGCTTATGCTAAGCTGGCCCGTGGCATAGTATTTTTATATTATATATATATATATATATTATTTTTGACTAACTTTTGGATCAGTCTCAGTTTAGTTATGTTTAGTTTTGGCGTGTTGGGTACGACTTCCTAAGGCAAACATCAACCCTGTAGGATTTCCCTGCCTCAATTTCAAGCTCATGCAGGACCCACGGGCCTGAAATTCTATTATAAAGCAGAGAGCAATGCTGCCGCTGCCGCTGCTTTTTTAACTAAAAAAAAAAAAAAGTAAAGGGCGACGGTATGGGGCCCGAATCTGGTATTAACAATAAATCCCATGATTGGTGGGTTTGCAGGCGGGCTTGGTGTAAAAGGCCGAAACAACCCTCCCTTTGTAAGACGTTGGGCTTGAAACTTTTTCTTGTGATTTGGACTCGAAGCACTCTCCAATGCTAAGAATTGCCCTGTCGGGTAGCATGGACATCATTCCCTGCCGAGAAACCGAGCGTGTGAGAAAACTTTATTGTTTGGAGGTGAAAAGGTTTAGATTCTTCTTTCTTTCCAGAAATCAAAGACTTTTGACAATCTTAGAAGAACTTATAACTTAAGAATTCATTTGTTATCGATTAACTTGCACTCAATCAATAAATGGATTTGAAACATTACAAATAATATCAAAATCAACTTGAATATGCAAAAATTAATAAATAGAAGAAAAAAATTATCGATAAAACGATAGTAAAGAGAGTTTCGTCATGGAGTTACCTTTACAGCACAAATGATCCCTCTTAAGGTAAATTTTGTCTAACTTGAAATGGACCGTTATTTGATAAGAAGAGAAGTTTGTAATATTTCAAAATAATCTAATATCAGATGTAAAATAAAAGTGAAAGAGCTTATAACTTAAGATTATTTACTGTTAATTAACTTGAATGTAAGATTTTAAGATCATATAGCCTCGGCTTCTTAATACGTTAATTAGACTTGCATATGAGTTTAAAGTATTATGAATCAAAGGCTAATTCTTTTGTTAATTTTTATTTTTAAAATTGAAGGCACATGAGATTTTATCTAATAGGATCCATTAAAAATATAAAATATAAATAATATGAAAGATACATTCGAGCCAGGCATGGGTCTATGGGTCATGCCGCCGTCCATTATCGCAAGCTATGCTAAAGCATGACTGCTAACAATAGCTGTGCCAGTACAACACGAGCGCACGGCATGATGGTAGGATGGGCTATAGCTTTCGTAAGCCATGCCAGCATGACACTAAGTTATTAGAACTCTTAGAAATACCTCTTTCCTACTAGACTTGCAACTTTCCATTAGTAAAATTCCTAAGAGGGTAAATAACCATCGTTAAATAAATCCTGGAGTTTCCATGATTTTTTTTTTAAAAAAAAAACTTCAAAACTGCCAACTGACATAAACCTGAACCACTAGATCCAACTTTATGAACTAATTTGATTGCTTAAAACAAGTAACGAGAAATGGCACCACCACATGACTATCGAAGAAGCTGGGGGATGAAAGAGAAAAAAGAAAGGCTGAAGTGCTCGTTGGATCACCTGCTGTCAAACGTAATTCTTACTCTATAAATCTTCAAATATTGTACCAAAAAACATGACATCGTATCACATGATGTTAAGGAAGATATAAAACATTTAAAACAAACAGATTGAAAAAATCATTACAAGTTTTAGGAGAAATTAGAACTCTCGGAAATATCTGATTCTTTAAGACTTGTTTACTTTCCATTCGTAAAATCAATAAGTTTCTACATAATTGCCATTAATACAAACCTTGAATTTCTATGTGCAACTTCAGAGGCCCATTTGATTGGTTAAAGCAAGTAGCTAGCAGTGATATCAAGATGCTTTAAAACATGATGGAGATTTGTCAAACACAGAAGGATAGAGAAATCTATTCTTTAGCATTCGTTGTTGCGTAAACACTTGGAATCCATTCCAGTATCAGGTTCGAAGCAGCCCGTAGTCCAGTCCCTTTGATGCAAGTATTTGGCAGAATGTAGAGAAAGGCCATCACCATCTCCACCGAAGAATAGCTGCCGTTCAAACAATAGTCTACCGTTCCTAGAATGATCAGGTCCTTCATCCTCTAGTCTATTGGAAAAGCGAAGCTCGTAATCTATGCATGGAGTACGATTAAAGATTTCCTAGAAGATATCGGTAGAAAAATTATAATCACTTGGCCTCCAATTGAAGAATGAATGGTTCTGGCTGGCAAATTGAGGAAGGAACAAATTCTCAGATAGATGAATCGGAGAATAAAATTTATATTGCAAAATGCAGTCTGGCATCTGCAAGCGATTGCCCAACTCTTGGTCTAGAATTATGGTCGAGCTGGCAGCGTGGTCAATTATTTTTAAGACATATCAGTGCTCATGCCCACTAAAGCGGATGATAGGTGTGGGACCATCACAGACGACCATATGATGCCCCCTGCTTTCAGGATTAGTGGTGTTTTCTTTTGTGATGCTGGGAGAAACAGAGGTGGTGTTTTTGGTGAGGTTGGAGTTTGTGATGCTCGTGTAGAAAGGAAACCTTACCTCAACATTGCCGCATGGTAGAAAGGCCGACGGGCATGAGCAAGAAAGATTGGGGAAATCGAAGAAGATGAAGAAGGGGATTGTGAGGCGGGAAAAGGAAAGAGCCATAATAAGTTACACTACAAGCTTTGCAACAGATCACACCATGGTAGGTTCATCCCTAGGGTTATAGACAATGCAGATGCTGATTGCCGGCTGTCATGCACCAAACCATAGGATGAAACTGGATTATAACAATTCATCACATGCAAGGTATACAAGACGCCTAAAATACATAAGTTAATCAACCAAACTAAAAATTTATGTCATAATCAATTTATAAAAACTAATATTCATATAACTAAGGAATAAAATATAATATTTAGCATAGAGGTTTTATTAAAAAAAAACTAAAATGTAACTAAGAAGATAAATTGGCAAATGCTGAATCTGCCCAGCTTTCCACTTTAATTCTTTGAATCTAAAAAAAATATAAGACATTTTATGAGCTTATGCTCAGCAAATAGAACTAATTAAAAATTAACAAAAATAGTTGATACATGTCTTTAGAGAACTAATATTCTATTGAATAAACTGATATAGGTTATGCAAATCTTGAATTATTAAAGAAATTTTTAAACTTTTATAAATAATTCATATTAGCATGTTTAAGTTTCCTATAATCAATATTGAACAACTTCAACAATTTTTGTCATCGTTCATTAAATGGTTTATATGTCATTACTTATTTAACAGTGTCATGTCATCTGTTTTGATGTCATTACTTAATTAATTTTTTACGATCACAAATTATGGTCACATATATTCCTATGACAAAGCCAAAGTATTACATTTTAACTTTTTGGATGAGGATTATATCTTCACATATATTCTCTACGGAGATGGGTTCTAATATCTGTCATCATGCCATCATGTCATTACATAGCAGATCGAGAGTTCATATTTTAGTTAAGTCTTTAATTATTAATTCCTTATTTATTAGTAAATGCTTATTCATATAATCATATATTTTTCATTATTTTTTTATTTATAATATTAACATTATTATTGTTATTCTATTAGCATATATATTCTCTCTTAATATCATAATAATAAATTTATTTTATTAATACAGTATTTAGCATTATTTCCAAACTTTAATTAATAACTATTCAAATTTATAATTAATAGCGCATTATTTCCAAACTTTAATTAATAACTATTCAAATTTATAATTAATAGCTATGCAAATTTATAATTAATAACTATTTAATAAATTGTTAACAATGCTACCAAAATTCATGATTTAACAAAATTGATAACAATATCAGTAAACAAAAATAACATATTTAACTAATCATGCAGATTTGCTGAATATCATTATTAACCATAATAATGAACTTTTCTTAATTTAAATAACATTTAGCCAAAAATTGTAAATAAGTTATTTATTATTTTGTCTAATTCGTAATTAGTTTATTTATCTCAACTCATTAATCTCAAAAGTAATGCAACTCAGGCATTCTGCTCATCTATTTAGCAAATATTTTTTAATTAAATTTTCTGGCTCATAATTCAACTCAAACTCAGGAGCTGAACCTACAATGGATCACATGGGTTTAAGTCTTAAAGGTTGTCTGGGCTTAACAATTAAGTACCAACCAAACTTAAGCCTGCTCCGATCAATTAGGTTTCAATCTAACTTAAATTTAATCTGGCTAAATAGATGTTTAAGCCACAGGGTCTAACCAGATTGAACCAACTTTCATTGGGCTGGTCAGATTCTCGATGGGTGAACGGCTTCCCCCAAACTGGGCCCGTTAACAGGCCGGCCCAAGATGCCTTAGTGGGTCAGAAGAAGGGGATTGTGAGGCAGGAAAAAGGATAAGAGCCATAATAAGTTAACACTACGAGCTTTGCAACAGATCACACTAACAAGAAGCAGCCCTGTTAAGCTTCATCCCCAAAAAAGAACGGAAGAATAACGATTTTTCAATTCCAATGCAGACGCTGATTGCCGAGAGTTTGTGGTTTCATGTCCATTGCATGGCTTTATGTTTACCTGGAGTGAAGGACTACGACGCATGGTAAAACCAAGAGGTTGGGCCCCACCGCGGCCCTGACGAACAGTTTGGGAGAGGGAGAAGAGCTTCGAATTTGTTTCTCCTTCACCTTGACTTCCACAAGCCCGCGGAAGAAGCTGGGGGAAGAAAGGGGCAAAACAGGCTAAAGGATGAGAAGCGTTAAAAAAAAAATAAAATAAAAAAAAAAAAAGGCGAGATTCCCAGAAATTTCGACTCTGCTTTCAATAATTCTTGGTGGTGGAAGATAAACGTCATTGAAAAATCCTGCAGCTTTCTAAGTCAATTGAAAGACTTGAAAAATTACAAAGCCTTTCACATCAACAGATCAAAAGCGGGAGAACACGGCCACACAAGGAACGCGTGGGTCCGACGGAGTCACCGTCTGTCATCTCGAGTACCAATCTAACATAGAAAAAAGAAAGAGAAGGCAATATCAGTGGAGGCGTTCTGAGATGGAAGCCTTGAGTCAAAGTCTTCCTAGCTGTCCGTAAGCTCCCAGCCCCCACGCATCCACCAAAAGAAAAGTAAAAAAATCTCACGTCTTTTTCTACGAGGAAAAACTAGCACCCCGATTATTCTGACAAGTTTGCCTGCAGTAAAGGACACCTTAAAATCAGCCATTCCATCTAAAATGAAAAAAAATAAAATAAAATTAAACAGCATTAAAAACAAAACAGCATAAAAAAGGTATCTATTCAATCAAGCGACGAGGGGTAATGAGCCATTAATGATGCAATAGAAAAAGAAAGATAAAAAAAAAAAAGATATAAGGGATGCATTTTCTACTTTGCTTTTGATTTTATGTTGAAAATGTCATAAATAATAAAAAATTTAAAGCATAAAGATATTAAATAAGAATTTAAAGGTATTGAATAGTAATTTTGGATGAATTGAATTAAAATTTAATATTTTTAAAAAATATTTAAAAAATATAATAGCTCAATTTTATTAGAAAATAGATATACAATAGATAATGTTCTAAAGATGAATCACTGCTACAGGAAAACACTAGTACATCATCTTCGAAGTCTTTCTAGTTGCCGATAAGCTTACATCCTTCATACATTCAAAAAAAAATCTTCTCCTATCATTTTCTATGAGGAAGAAGAAACACCTTGACAGAAACGTTTGCCTACAATAAAGAACACTTTAAAATTAGTCTTTTTATATGAAATGAGAAAAATAGAAAACCAAACAGCACCAAAAGGTATCTATTCAATGAAGTGACAAGTGATAATGCGTCTTTAATGATGCAATGGGATGGAGAAGATGTGGAGCGAAGCAAATGAGGGAACGGATATATGGTAGATGACGTTCCAAAGATTAGCCACTACTATTATTTTGTTGCACTAAAGAGTTTTTGGATGCAACACTCAAAGTCTACATTAATATATGTTTAATTTCATAGCAATTATATATTAAAAAAAATTTATATACTTTACAAAGAAATCTAAATAATTCTTTTTAATAGTTTTGGATAAAATTGTGAATCATTATAAATAGTATCAAAAAGAAGACATTGCAGCACTAATTCTTTAAGACTAACCATAAGTCCGTCGCTATATTTGTGATTGGATTTGATGACAAGCATATGTTCAATATATCGATTGTATGCTAAGATATGTGATAGCTTGTGAAGGTATGCGTTTATTTTTATATTAATTTTGTACTAAGCAAATCTAAAGTATTTGTATAACACTAAGAAACCCAAATTATACTTTTTGAATCATTAACTTGCGACCCTTGGACTAAAAAATATTGCAATACATATCCTTTTGGACCTAATCATGTTGTTTGTGATTGGATTTCATGAAACCTAGACTCTTAGCATGATACAATGTGGGGAGTATTTGAGGACTAATTAATTCCTTTTGATTATTAATTTTTGATTTGATCACGGTCCTTACAAAAGAGCAAAAGTCCTAACAGTTTTCCTAAAATTAGAGCTATATAGCAGTTTGATAAGTATTACATAATAATAAAATAATTATAATGAGGGAGGTCCATGGTAATAAGAGTTTCTTCAATGCAGGCGTACATGTTCTTACATACTTGCGGCATCTTTTCCATGACACCCTACTCACCATCACTGTAAATATGTACTTGTAATCCTTGTTTATCCTTGTTTATATTAACAAACTTAGGGGGTATAAAAAGACCTCCTCTTTCCCTATCCCGTTGATGCAAGTAACCGGCAGATAGTATAGAAAGCTCATCACCATCTTCACTGAATAATAGATGCCATTCAAACAATGGGCTAGAACTGTTCCAACATTCAGCATGATCAGATCCTTCATCCTCTAATTTATTGGAACAACCAAGGTCATAACCTTTGCAAGGACTAAGATGATAGGTTTCGTAAAATATGTCAGTAGAAAAATTATAATCACTTGGCATGCAATTGAAGAATGATGGGTTCTGGCTGACGAAGTGAGGAAGGAACAAATCCTCTTGTAGACGGATTGGACGATCAAAGTCATAACTTAAATCGCAGTCTGGCATCGCCCAACGCTGGGTCTTGAACTGTGGTTGAACCATCAAAGTAGTTAATGGCTTTCAAGACATAGCAGTGCTCATGCTTATTAAATTGGATGATAGGTGTGGATCCATGACAGACGACCTTACGACGCCCTCTACATTCAGGATCAGTGGGTTTTTTGGGAGGAGCAGTGGTGTTTCTGTAGGAAGGAAAAGAAAACTTATTTCAAAATTGACGCATGGTTGCGAGACTGGATCCGGTGGGCATGAGCAACGAAGATCGGGAAAACGAAGAAGATGAAGAAGGGGATTATGAGGCAGGAAAAGGAAAGAGGCATGATAAGTAACATTACGGGCTTTTTAACACACCACACTAATAACAAGCAGACCTGCTGAGCTCCATTCCTTAACAGAGGATAAGGAGTTTTAAATTTCGATACAGATGCTGATTGCTGACTGTCTTGAGTTTGACTCGGTCTGAAGGACTAAGAGGCGTGGTAGAACCAAGAGGTTGGGCCCCACCGCGGCCCTGTGAAACGTATTGGAAGGGTAGAGTAGGTTTCAGTCTTTGCCATTGACTTGTTTAGGATACTGGGGGAAAAGGCTGACCAAAAAAACAAAGAAGGAAAAAATTGATAGGGAGTGCAAAGATTTTTCTTAAGGCTTTTTTTTATATATTTCTGATCGTGGGTGATATCATAAATAATAGTAAATTTAAAAATATAAGAACATTGATAAAGATGTAAAAGCATTGAATAACAATTTTAGAATGAATAAAATTAAAGTCCAATTTTTAATAAAACTTTAAAAAACTACAGCAACTAAATTTTTTCTTTTTATTTTTAACTTGGCTCCTTGGTGTTAGAAGGACAAGGTGAGGTTTAATGCAATATCGGCTCTGCTTTTAAGTATTTTTGAAATCTAGTAACAAAAAATGGAATAAAATTCAAAAATCTAGTAGCTTGAGGTAATTTATGCACAAAAAAAAAACTTTTTCAAAGTTATAAAGAAGTGCTTCTGATCCTCATATCTATTTTTTAGCCACAGAATTTTAGTTTTCTTCATCAAATATTAGGCATGATTCCATATATAATCATCATATATTTGATTGGGTATCATTTCATATTGGATATAATTCTCGGATCATCATATATTTGATTGGAAGTTATTTCATGTTAGATGTGTTGATTGGAAGTTATTTCATGTTAGATGTGATTCTTGGACCATCGTATACTTAATTGGATGTTATTTTATGGATTGGTGAGAGAGCTTCAGGCTTCATTTCACTGTCCTGTTCTCTGCATTGTTTGGCTTACTCACTTATCTATCCTAGCTCAGAAGTCAATGCTCTGTTGTTGTTCTGCGCTACTCTTCTCTGCTTTGCTGGGGGTCATCAAGCTTCACCAACTTATTCAGAATTCTGTTTTGCTTTACTTGCTGAACCTTCAAGAGTTTCCTAAACCTTCATCATGAGAATTGCTTCTGGGAACGTAAAGAGGTGTGGGCACACCAGCTAAAAGAAGGGCCATCAGAGATCTTATTTCTAGTTACTCATGTGAGATTATACTGCTGGAAGAAACCAAAACTGCCTCGCCCTCTGCTTCTTTTCTTAGATCAATGGGTGGTAATAAAATTACAGACTGGGCTCATCTGGATGCTGTGGGTCACTCAGGTGGAATCATGATTGGGTAGGATTCTCTTTTCTTCACCCTCTTGAGATCCACTCTTCGAATTATTCCTTAACAGTGGAGGTGTTATGCAAAATTTTATCCAAAGAATCGCTTTGTTTGCAGATTACATTTTCTATATCTCACAGTTCTTTTACATTAATACCTATAAGATAATGGTGCCATTTCGTGATCTACCAGGAACAAGACAGCACTCATATTAAGACGAGACACCTAGACAGCTGAAGCGGTTCGAACAAAATGAATGGCCTACTGGCTATCTCCCATGAACATCAATAGAACAAAAGAAAATCAAACTAAATTCGGGTGCCCGTTGTTTTGTAAGTCATGTTACTTACATGGGGATCAAAAAAAATAATATTATTTTTATTTCATACTGAGAAATCGCAAAAATACTGGAATACAAACAACATAGAAACCAATAACCAAATCCACGACATCATATCTTGAAATGTGTATATGTTTATAGCATAAAGAAGCGACATATACTGTGTACAATCTCATCAATTATAAGATGTATGGGTAAAACCTCTCTAACTCTTTCTGCGTTGATCCACACAATAGACATACTATGAAGAGCGTCCAAGTTTTATTAGGGGTGACTCACCCACCAGTGTTAGGCGTCATCGACCTGCTTTCCCATCTATCTGTAACAGAATCCGGCGAATCAGGAAGAGCATTTTGCAGTAAGACGGCATCTTCGCTCACTGGAACGTCGGTCTCCACCACTTTCCCTACGCTCTCGATCCCTCTCAACACCTCTACAACTTCCTTAATGGATGGTCTCATCTCTCTCTCGAATTGCAAGCATCTGAATGCAAGTTCAGCAACCAAGGTGATCATCGTCTTCATCTTCCAGTCTGTCTGAAATCCAAGACTTGGATCCACCAACTGGTCCAGTTGGCAATTCTGGATCTTACTCATTGCCGTGTTTGCCAAATTGATCTCGGGACGTATACTATTGGTATCGACGGCCGGTTTTGATGATATGAGTTCTACTAGCACTACTCCGAAGCTATAGACATCACTTTTATCGGTGAGGTGGAAGCACTGGAAGTACTCGGGATCAACGTAACCAGGGGTGCCTTGCGGAGCGGTGGACACATGGGTTGCGTTAAGCGGGAAGAGTCGTGACAGTCCAAAATCAGCTACTTTCACATGAAAGCTGCTGTCAAGCAAAATGTTGTTGGTCTTGACATCCCGGTGTATAATTTCTGGCTCAACTGCATGGAGGTAGGCAAGTGCGTCAGCTGTTTCAATGGCAATGCTCAACCGGATAGGCCATGTGAGGGCTCCTCCCTGTGCACGAGGGCCGTGGAGGTGATCTGCGACGGTGCCGTTGGACACGTACTCGTACACGAGTAGGAGTTCACGGCTGTGACGCGAGGTGCAACCGTAAAGAGAGACAAGGTTCGGGTGGCGAAGGCGGGAGAGGATTTCAACCTCATTCATGAACTGCTCGACACGATTGTAGTTGTGCTCATACAGTCGCTTGACCGCAACCACACGCCCATCTCGGAGCTTTCCTGTAGAAAAGCAAAGCATCAGTTTATACTTATATAGTTCATCAATGAATACATTTCTCCAATATATAGAGTCTTATAGATTTAGGGGGCAGGGAAAAATGTGGTAATCTGAAAAACAAAGGCAGACACATTAGTCTCAGTGGGCACGACCAGAATAATCTGGAACCAAAATGTTTCGAGTCAGATACAAAGTTGTTTGTACCTTTATAGACGATACCAAAGCCACCATCACCAAGTTCTTTGGAGGCACTAAAGCCATTAGTGGCCTCCTCGAGTTCCTCATAGGCGAAGATGGTGGTCTGATACCTTGTTCTGCCCAACTCTGGGTCGTTTTTGGAGTATGTCTCGGAAGAGGCATTTCGGCCAAGCAGGATTGAAGAGCTTGAACGCTGCTTTTTCTTCCTGCGCTTGTTCCAGAAAAGGTAGAGCAAGCTTGAAGCGATGATTAAGATGCCTCCCACGCCTGCACCAACTCCTGCTCATGAAAACAACAGGAACCACATAACTGCATGATCATTGCATAAAAATAAGAGAATTTTGAAATATTTAGAATGCTCAACACTTATTGTTCAAGAAAAATTGAAATGAAAAAACTTATTCCACTTTCTCCATTGTTAGTATTATTGATAAAATATGACCAAGTAGAATGGTGTGATGGCTTCTCCGTTGCTTCAAAAGGTTAATCAAAACAAATAATTTATAGCCAGAGATATTTATGTTAAATTATAGAACATCTGCTCCACTGAGTTGAATACTGATAGGTTTTTCAGCACCACGATTATTCTCAAACAATTTCTAGTGATTTTTTTTTTTTTGAAAAACAAAGATAATTAAATAGAGATTTTGATACCATGTGAGCTATAAATCACCAGCTATCAAAAGTAACTGTTGCTCTATAAATCTTCAAATATTGTGCCAAAAAATATGATATCACATGATGTTAAGCAAGATGAAAAGCATTTGAAGAGGCTGGGTTGGTTGGAGTAACATGTTCATTACCTATTCCAATCTTCCTCCCTGTATTGCTCTTTTCTGCATCAAATAATCCACAACAAACAGAGATTAGTACAGAAGAAAATGATCTCACAAGTTTTATCACAAATTAGAACTCTCAGAAATATCTGTTTCCCTTAAGACTTGTCCATCTTCCATTCATAAAATTAACAAGTTTCTAAGGAATTGCCACTAATATAAACCTTAAATTTCGAGGTGCAATTTCATAAGCTAATTTGATTGGTTAAAGCAAGTAGCTAGCAGTGATACCTAGATGCTTAAAAACATTATGAAGATTTGAAACACACAGAAGGTTATAGAAATTTACTTTGGCATTCGTTGTTGCATGGGCACTTGAAATCTTGTCGAATGTCATGCTCGAAGCAGTTTGGATTCCAGCCCCCTTGGTGATGCAAGTAACTGGCAGAACGTATGGAAAGCTCACCACCATCGTAACTGAATGATAGGTGCCATTCAAACAATGGGCTAGGACTGTTCCAACACTCCTCATGATCAGGTCCTTCATCCTCTGATCTATTGGAAAAGCGAAGATCGTAATCTTTGCAAGGACTAAGATGATAGGTTTCGTAGAAGGTGTCAGTAGAAAAATCATAATCACTTGGCATGCAATTGAAGAATGATGGGTTCTGGCTGACGGAGAAAGGAAGGAACGAATCCTCAGGTAGACGTAATGGAGGATCAAAGTCATAACTTAAATTGCAGTCTGCCATCTGCAACTGATCGCCCAACTTTGGGTCTTGAATTATGATTGAACCATCAGAGTGGTTAATATCTTTCAAGACAAACCAGCGCTCATCCCTTTTAAATTGGATGATAGGTGAGGAGCCATTACAGACGACCTTATGACGCTCACATTCAGGATCAGCGGGTTTTTTGGGATCAGCAGTGGTGTTTGTGTAGAAAGGAAAACTTATATTATGATTGAAGCATGATAGCGAGAATGGATTCGGTGGGCATGAGCAACGAAGATCCGGGAAAACGAAGAAGATGAAGAAGGGAATTATGAGGCAGGAAAAGGAAAGAGGCATGATAAGTGACACTACAAGCTTTGCAAC
Source organism: Metroxylon sagu (assembly GCA_017589505.3). NCBI lineage: Eukaryota > Viridiplantae > Streptophyta > Magnoliopsida > Arecales > Arecaceae > Metroxylon > Metroxylon sagu. Next base: position 1,031,438 of record JACVBY030000578.1, on the reverse strand, counting down.
ACGCGACCCTAACAACAGGCAGACCTGTTAAGCTCCATCCCTGCAAAGAACAGAGTAATAAGGGTGTTCAATTCCGATACAGATGCTGATTGCTGACGGTCTGAGTTTGACTCGGTCTGGAGGACTAAGACGCGTGGTAGAACCAAGAGGTTGGGCCCCACCGCGGCCCTGTGAAACGTACTGGAAGGGGTAGAGAATTTTTCAGTCTTTGCCCTTGCCCTTGACCTTGGCTTCTATAAGATGCTGATACATGAATGATACCGTAAATAAAAGTAAGTTCAAAAGTATAAAGATATTTATAAAAACTTAAAATCATTGAATGGTAGTCTTAAATTAGATGAAATTGAAGTTTAATTTTCAATAAAACTTTAACAAACTAATGTAACTAAACTTTTTTTTTTTTTTTAATTTGGCACCTTGGTGTCAGGAGGAAGAGGCAAGCTCGATGCAATTTTAGCTTTGCTTTTAAGTATTTTTGAAGTATGGTAAAGAAAAATGGAACAAAATTTAGAAATCTAGCAGCTTAAGGTAATTTATGCACAAAAGAGACTTTTGAAATCATAAAGAAGTGCTTCTAGTCCTCACATCTATCTTTTAGTTATAAACTTTTAGTTTTCTTCATCAAATATTAGGCACGATTACATATATAATCATCATATATTTGGTTGGACATGATTTCATATTGGATATAATTCTCGGATCACCGTATATTTGATTGAAAGTAATTCTATATTAGATGAGATTGTCGGATCATTATATATTTAATTGGATGTTATTCCATATTAGATGTGATTTTTGGACCGTTATTATTTGATTGGACGTGATTCTTGAATTGCTATATAGTTGATTGGGCATGATTCTATATTGGACGTAATTCTCATATGGATGTGATTTTGATTTTCTATATTTATTAGATGTCACATCTATATATTAGTTGTATTTGTATTCTTTTATATTTTATATTATTTTATTTCTTTTTAGTCAATAAATAATTCTTGCCTTATAATATTGCCTATGTCATTGCAATTATTTATATATATTTACACCAATGCAACGAAACAATGGGTCGTGCAGAATTTAGCATCAAATATCTTGTAAAACTTTACTTTCTTCTTATTTATAAATACATCATTTCTATACATTTTTTAATATATAAATTTTGGTATAACTGAGGAAAGTGTCTCACTTCCTCTGTTTTCCTTTTTGTTTTTATTTTTTAAAAATCATGCAGCTTTCGATCAGTCCATTAGACTTGGAAAATGACAAAGCCTTTCACATCGATAAAGCAAAAGCAAGGCGGTACATAACAATGCGAGGAACGCATGGATGCAATGGAGTAACAGTTTGTTACCTTTAGTACCAACCAAATTAAAAATAAATCAGAAGAGGATCATGAGTGATGAGTAGGCACATCATGAGATGGAAGTCATTGAGCGAATCTTCCTGGCGTCCGTGAGCTCCAATTCTCCTCTTGTCATGTCATGTTCAAAGGAGGAAAAACCTGCGCTCGTCCATTCTGACAGGAGAGTGGGCCTACAATAAAAATGAAGTCTTGACTCAACCAAGTCTCCTCACATAATTCCACAGAGGAAAAAGTTGCACCCCATCGATTTTGACCGAAAAGTTTGCCTACAATTAAGGATATCTCAACATCAGCCATTCTAACTGAAATGAGAAAAAAAAGAGAACCAAACAGCATTAAAAAAAAAAAAAAAAGGTTCTGTTCAATGAAGCGACAAAGTGATAATGGAGTCTTTAATGATGCAATAGGATAAGAAAGATTTGGAGAGAAAGATAGGAGGGAACAAATACAAATACCCCATGGATGATGCTCCAAAGTTTGATCACTGTTACTATTTTGTGACACTAAAGGAGATTTCAAGTGCAATATGCCCAAGCTTGCATCAATATATGTTCGATTTCTGTACGCTAGAAAGATTTTATATTGAAGCAGGACTAAGAAACTAAAATAGTTTATTTTGATTAATAGTTTCTGATGAAATCATTAATTATTATAAATGGTTATTACTAATCCAACTCATGATATATGTGGACTAGGGGATGGTTGACTTAAAATCTAAGATGAAGGATTAAAGACGCGTGATTGAATAATTCAAAGAGACTTTTGTTAAGATAATAAAGTCTTCCAATCATGCAAAAAAAAATCGACACTAACTCATGCTCCTATGTACAAAGTGCTAGCAATGCCCTCAAAATCTAGGGTTATTACAAGCAGAGGTATGCAAAGAATTTCCACCCACCTGCAAATAAATGTGAGTGAAAGTAATGCTTGGATGCCAAGGAATTTGTGCGAACTTATGTATTTAGTTCCATAACATTATATCTCTTTCTACGTACATACATATGTATGTATATATATACATATTTATACCCACATACATATATACACACACGCACACACATACATACATACATACATACATACAAATGTATATATGTATACACACATACACACATATAAGGTAGAATTGATTATATTCGAAAATAGTTAAGTTCAGAATCCGATTACCTTCTCCTTACATCCATATGGATTCCGAAGTTACCCCATCTTTTTTGTTCTTTCCATCTTTGGGATTCGCAAACTGTGTGAATTCAAAGGTGAGGAAGGTAATCAGATCTAGACTTGACTATATCCAAATATAGTCAGATCTATCTCATATATATATATATATATATATATATATATATATATATATATATAAAGTGAATAAATTTAAATTACATTTTTTTGACTAATTTTGGTGAATTCTTAGGTTGTCCCAACAAAAGATGAATTGAGAGATGTTGGATATATATATACAAAAGTTAGGTCACCAGTTATTGTTGTAGCAAAAGATAAATCAATTGAGGCATACATACTGATGCAAGGTCTCAGATTGTTACAGTTGGAAGTGAAGTGTGGACGGTTGGGAAATGGTCATCATCTTTTATGTCAAGTTGGAAGTGAAGTGTGAACGGCGAACTTAGATGCGCACCTGATTGGTCAAGTAGTTAAGACTTCATAAATACGTGTGATCGGTGGTCAAGTTGGAAGACTTTATTGAGGGACAAAGGTAAACAATGACTCAATGAACTAGTGGTAAAAAGCCTTAAAAGAAATGACATCTGAGAAAAAGCTGGCCATCTGACGCTGTAATTTGGTATTAAATTTAGTACTTTTATTTATTTGTTTCACTGGCACGGTAGACACGCACGGTAGACTTGTTGACCTTATCTTCTCCTGAGGGCTAACAGCAGCAAACTACTGCCACGACCAATGCGATCATTTTACAACACCCCACTGACCAGAATTCTGTTCCTTGAGCTATTTTTTCACCCAGTAGAAAAGATGAAGAAATGGTGGTAGATCAGGTGTTACAGAAATCTCATGATGCCATTTTGTAGAGCCATCAAAATTTAATATAACAATAGAAAATGATGCCACACATCTTTCCCCGGCAAAAAATACATTTAGAATCAGCCGGCACAGAGTCTTCCAATCCTATGGTTTTACTTGTCTGCTTACAATGTGGCACATGCAATTCCATGATATGTTTACTACAATGCTGCGACGTTTTAAGAAACTCATCTCTCTCGTTCCTGCGTGGCAGTGGCTAATGAGATAGAATTCTCATGTTATTGGGAAGAAAGGAGCAGTAATTGATCCCGTACACACTACTGAAGACATGAAGATTTAGAAATGAATAGATGTATCATGTACTTCACATTTGCCATGCGATTACTAGCATGTAGCATCAAAGGTCTGTTCAATAAAAAAGGATCAGAGACTCAATTGATTCCATGGAATTGAACAGAAAATTTCTTCTCATTTCTATATCAGTAGTAGCTAGACATTCAACAACATATAAAGATCGCATTCTAGAGCAAAATACAATCTTTCAGCATGATATATGCATGACCAAGTAATTCATGCTTGTTTTGTCAATCAATTTGCATTACTGGTTTGTTGTTTAAAGCTTGCATGTCCACATTGCAAATAGTCATTTGTGGAGAAACTACAGGGAGAATGCAATGCCTAATCACTATAAGAATGCAGTTGGATGAAGCATATGCATAAGCCATCTCTGAAAGTATAAAGTAAATCGTTTCAGTTAAACTTCCACATTTTTTTCAGTACCTTCTCCGGAAGCAATTTCTACTGATGAATTAATCAATGATCCTTGAGGAGAAGAAAGATATGGCTTTGGAGGCAGTTGTATGCCACTTTGGTTTTCCTGCAATATATCTACCACCTTGCTCATCGAAGGTCGATTTTCAGGCCTTGTTTGGATGCACCACAAAGATCACTTTTCTTGCAACATCTTCAGTTTCCTCGGTCATGCCATAAGCTTGTAAATCTCCATCTTGCTCAAATGCTCATAGATCCCGTCTGGAAAATATATTTCACTAGTTTTCCCAACAACAACATCTGTTTTCTTTCTTCCGCCAACCATTTCTAATACCACCATTCCATAGCTATATACATCAGATTTACTAGAGAAAACTCCAAAATTTCTTGAGAAGACTTCTAGGGCAATATAGCTGATTGTTCCTCTAGGATCTGCCATGGAAAGTATACTAATTTTAGGCGGGCATAACTTAGCTAATCCAAAATCAGATATCTTGAAACAAAAGTCCTGATCTAATAGGATATTTTGAGGTTTGATATCAAAATGTACTATTCGTGTGTTGCACCGACGATGCAGGTATGCTAAACCTTGGGCTATGCCAAGTGGTATAACATTTCCCATCAAAGAGTCAATTTCTCTGAGTATATATACTTCTCTAGTGACCCATTGGGCATGAATTCGTAAATAAGAGCTCTTTTAGAGCCCTCTGAACAAAAGCCTAGCAGGCTCACAATATTCACATGAGAGGTCCTGCCAATGCTTGCAACCTTACTGAGAAATTCCTCTCCATCACCCTTGGAGTCAGATAAGATCTTTACAGCACCTTTCAATACCGTGCCATAACCACCTTGTCCTAGTTTGTCATAAAAGTTTCTGGTGATCTTTCTCACATCTGTGTACCTGTATCTTTTTTGAGCAACAGATCCATATCTCTCCAGAAAGGCTTCAATACGCTGTGATTTATCTGATTTCTTCTTCCAAAAGAAGATTGAGCTGGGAACTTTCTTATGCTGGAGTGAATAGAGAGAGCATAAAAGGCATGCCAAAAGGAGAACACCAGTAACTGCTGCTGAACCTACGAATGAAGAAAAAAATGAATGTGTGATTAAACAATGCCAATGCTAAGAGGATCTGTTATGAATAACCATTAACACTGTCATTTATAATTAATAAGATTAAAGGAAGCATGTGAATAAATCACTTTTAGAATTCCTATGGTCATCTTGAACATTAAACTTCGGCTTCAGGGAACAGGTTTTAGAGTCACATGATTACTTCTCCCTCTTCTTCTATTTTTGTTTTTTCACTTGTGTCTGATAAGTAGGTGCCTCAGCCTTCAATTTTGAAAAAGAAGAAAAAAAGGAGAAAAGAAAACAAATTGAAAATTGATTAAAAAAATTCAAGGCCCTTTATAGCTTTTTATGCAAATTTCTTTGCTCTGTTCTGTTCTGTCAATAAATCGGCCTTAATTAATTGTGCAATGAATGACATAATCATCTAGCTATTTTTAAGTACAATTATGTCGGTTAAATACTATAGTCCTTAACTGTCAATAATCGTTGTTGAGCATGCTTGGAAGAATAATTCCATCAGCTTGTCATGCAAACTATTATTGCACACGATCTGTTACCTTGTTTATTTGCTACTAACAAACTACCAATGCATGAGGTAGTCATGACTATCAATTTTAAGATCAAAATGGTGGTCAACTATTTCCTCCTTAGTTGAGCACGTCTAACATTCTTAGCTGAGTGATCATCATTTTTTGCCTAGAATTTCCAATGTATGTAGTTCAACATCATGTTTTTGCATTGGAAATACTCATTGTTAGGTGAATTTTGATTACTTGATTGGCTGAGTTCATCAGACACCATCACTGGCACCACAGAAGTTTGATATGTCTTCATGTATTCACCAAAAAAAAATTAAAAAATTTAAAGCAGAGGCAGTAGTGTATAAAGATTCCCATCTAGAAACTAGAATTTTGGCCTGTTCAACAAACCAGCAAGCTAATTTGAAGCCATAGATCGTGGCATCCTATAAGAAGAGAACTAGATCTGCAATGCCTAAACTATTGAACACTTCCGAAGCTTATATACATACCTATGATTTCTGGGTGAGTTGAACACAAGAAATAAGAATTGGCCTGATGAAACCCAGTAACCCCATAACATCTAAAGCTTACTGCTTCAGAGTAATGCCTGCCCTTTGCCCACCTCAAAAGAGGAAAAACTTGCGCTCATCCATTCTGACGGGAAAGCGGGCCTACAGTAAAAATGAAGTCTTGACTCAACCAAGCTTCCTCACATAATTCCACAGAGTAAAAACTTGCACCCTATCGATTTTGACAGGAAAGTTTGTCTACAATTAAGGATACCTCAAACTCAGTCATTCTAACTGAAATGAGAAAAAAGAGAACCAAACAACATAAAAAGGTTCTGTTCAATGAAGCAACAAAGTGACAATGGAGTCTTTAATGATGCAATAGGGTAAGAAAGATGTGGAGAGACCGATACAAGGGAACAAATATAAATACCCTGTAGATGATGTTCTAAAGTTTGGTCACTGGTACTATTTTGTGACACTAAGGAGATTTGAGGTGCAGTATGCCCAAGCTTGCATCAATATATGTTCAATTTGTGTACGCTAAAATGATTTTATATTGATGCAGGACTAAGAAACTTAAATAGTTTATTTTGGTTAATAGTTTTGGGTGAGATCATGAATCATTGTAAATGGTATGCTCTAAACCATGCCTTGTGTAGATGAGGAGACACTGTCGCACTGATTCTTTCATAACAATATTGACTATATGCTAGGGTATGTGATAGCTTGTGTACACGTCTTTATTCCCATGTTAATTTTATGCCAAGAAAATGTAGAGTATTTAGACAGGATTAAGTAACTCGAATTATACTTCTCATATAATTACATATGGTATTAAAGCTAATTCAGCTCATGACATATGTGGACTAGGGGATGATTGACTTGAAATCTAGGATGAAGGATTAAAGATGCATGGTTGAATAATTCAAAGAGACTTTTGTCAAGATAATAAAGTCTTCCAACCATGCAAAAAAAAAAAAACTTGACACCAACTCACGCCCCTATGAACAAAGTGCTAGGGTTATTTCTAGCAAAGGTATGCAGGGCGTTTCCACCAGCATTATGTCTCTCTGCATACATACATACATACATACATACAACACACACACATAGATATATATATATATATATATATATATATATATATATTAGGTAGACTTAGCTACATTCAAACATAGCTAAGTTCAGCATTCGCTCACTTTCTCTATCCTTCGATCCACATAGATTCCAAAGTAACCCCACTTTTTTTACTTTTTTTCATCTTTGGGATCCGTGAACTGCATGGATCTAAGGATGAAGAAAGTGAACGAATACTAAATCTAGTTCACCTCCTCCACTCTTGAATCCATACAGTTCATGGATCCGAAAGATAGAAAAGGTGAAAAAGGTGAGATGGCTCTAGGATCCGTGTAGATGCAAGGGTGAAAAAGGCGACCAAATTTTGGACTTGATTACATTCGAATGTAACCAAGTCCAAGATCCGGTTATCTCCCTCATCCTTGAATCCTCGTTAGCATGGGCTCTTACATATCCCCCTCATTAAAGCTTTAGTATCCTCGTTAAGTAGGATCTTTTTAGTACATAATCGATGTGGGACGAAATACTCACCAATAAAGGCTCTCACAACTATTTTGTTATGTTGAGGAGACTTTGGGTACAATATGAATCCTAGCACAACCTATGGATGATGAACAAAAAAATTATACTTGAAAAGATGTCACTTTCTCCTACCATTAAAAATTTTAAAAATATGCACAATGTTATTAAAAGCACTAGGCATACTTAAGCACAAAGGATTTTTGGAGCCTAAGTACAAAGCGCAAATGCATACCTAAGCAAAGTAAGGTGTACATTTTTAAAATAAATAATAGAATAATTTATATAAATAAGATTCATAACACGTGATAGAAAAAAGCTATAAAAAACATAATAGTAATATATTTAGCTTATTAGCTCAATAATAGAGTATTGTGCTACTGCACAAAGGTGTAGACCCAAATCCTACACAAGCTATTTAAATTTCTTAAAACTTATATCTAATTTAATGTAAATTAATTAAGCAAAACAACCATCAAATCATATAAAATTGAAGCATAACATCTTGCACTATTTTCTTGTACTTACAAAATATATCCAATCATGTGACCAATGGTTATGGTTTTATCAAACAATATTCCACCATCATATATCAAAAGCATCAAAATGTTCAAAATACTTATCTGATTCCCACCACAGAATATCTAAAAGATGTAACATCATATAGGACCAGCATCATCGTCAATATCCTAAGGATTGTAACCCTCATCATGTCATAAGGATTGTGTATAGGATGGTGCATCATATAATCAACATAGTCTAATAACTATAGGATGATGCATCATAAATATAGCTTATTAATAAAAACATGCCTTTTTTATGCCTCACATCAGATTAAAAGCTCTCATCTTTTTTGCCTCATATATGTTTAAATGAAGATGCCTCATATAGGGTATAAGAAATGTCCAACCCTTGGTGTCTTGTACCTCGCACCTTAAGTGCACCTTTGACAACCAGGAATATACATCAGCTATAGGATAACCTCTGAAGCCATTATCAACAGGCACCTCTAAGCATTGAAAATGTCTTCAAAATAAGCAAACCCAACAAGTAACGCCAGGTAATGGAAACTTTTAAACAATTAAGGTGAAACCAACAGGTACAAAGCACCAACAATAACATTTAGCATCATGGCTGCTTCAATCCAATCAGTACAAATTTTTCCTCCCATCAAGGAAAACTAATTAGGCAAGGCATGATATGATAGCAGACAATTGAAGAATCAATATCATATCAAAACATGGCACAATGACATAAGAAAGAAAACTAGAAAAGGAATGGCACGAGTCAAATTTGAATAAGAACATCTAACAGCACTACAAACTCCTTTTAAGAAGAAAGAAAGTTGCTATTCAAGCTCAAATTGAAAGACGCATTCAAGAATCCTGAACAGGTGCAATGTTCAATACCTAGAATTAATGGATGGCCTACTTGATTCACCGTATAATTGATGCCAGACAAATAAGGCACATAACACTGAACAAGACTATCACTGCCATTCAGAACCAGAGGAACACAGACAAATAAGGCACATAACATAATTGATGCCAGACAAATAAGGCACATAACACTGAACAAGACTATCACTGCCATTCAGAACCAGAGGAACACAGGCATCATACGCGCTCCACTCCTTGAAAGACTCCCAGGGAACCCCAAAGCAAAAGACGGCCTGAACTCCATATCGCAAGTTCTCCACCCCCTCATCCTCGTCTGCCAACCAATCTAACCTAAATAACCTCCAAGATCTGAATCAAGAATACCAAAAATTTTGAAAAAAGTATCTATCAAGCACAAAACTTGGAGAGATACTGAGCCAGGACAGATGCAGTTGTGGGCTCCAAGAACCGATGTAGACTGCAGGAAGAAATTACCGCCGCCGGGGCTGGAGACGAGGCGGGCAAAGCCGCTGGCTTCGAGGGCTCTTCTATGCGGCCCGGTTCTCCGTCTCCGGGGATTCCGGAACACCCCCACAGCCTTTTCCTTGGGCGCCGGGGGCGGCACTGCTCAGGCATCGCTGGGGACTCGAGTAGTGCTGCTAGTGGCGGTGGCGGTTAAGGCGAGCGTTGACGGGTTTGCAGGACCGAACCTCGCCATGGCCACGCCCGAAGTGCAAGCCCGTTCCCAACATTTGGACAAACCCTAGAAAGCGAAAGAAACCTGATTCTAGCGGCTAAAAGACCCAAATAGGATAAATGTGGGATCTACTTGAACCCTGGAATGCAATCGGAGGCGGCCGGAGAAAAATCCGGCGGGATTGGTAACGGAAAACAGCAGAACGGGGAGAAGAAAGGGCGATTTGAGAGACTTTCAGAGAGGGAATGAAACGAACAAGGGGAAGAAAAGCTGTGAACTTTGACTCGATGTATCAACGCGAGGGCGGACAGATCGAAGGAGGGAGAAGAAGGAGAAGAAGAAGGGAATTAAATTGAAAGAGAGATTAGGGATTGCGATTAATTAAGGCTGAATGATGGAAAAATATTATGAAAAAATTGTCAATCTTTTTATTAATCAACTTATCATTTTTTTTGATAAAAAATTAAAATATATATATTTAAATTATATTTATCTATTAAATTTTAAATAACATATAATCATTCAAAAAAATGTTTAAATAAATTTTTCATAGATTTAATAAAATATTATTTAATTTTTAAAAAAATTTCAGTATACTTATGAATTTTTTATTAATATTTTTTAATTCTTTCCTTCATTTATTTTCGTCTCTCGGTGCATTTTGATGGTTTAAAAAAAAACAAAAAGCCTAAATCAAACGCGGTCAGAGGAGCTACTACCTTTAATACGTTCTCCATCGCAGGATCGGAATTCGGGGAGAGAGCGATGGGTCGGTCACCTAAACTGAGATTAGATTGCTGACGGGCGGTCTACCCTGGAATCTCAAGATTATCGTTCTTGTGTTTAAGTGACTAGAATTTAATTACCGAATTAGCATGGGAAGCGGGGATGCCCATCGTTTCATTACTGCATGTTGCGCATGGGATGCGTTTAACGCATTTTGCTTCATTAATTGTAGGTTGTAAATTATAACGTCTAGTTTCCACCTGTTAACGTCTCCATCCTTGCATCAGGCTCGATTGACGAAGTGATATGGGTTGGAATTTTTCTTGCTGACTTGCAACCAACGCGCATCTTGGAATGGACTGGGTCACCAGGCTCTCGAACGGCTATTTATACAAGAGGACATGGGAGTAGATGATGCTGAAGAAATAGGGTAAAAAGATGTGAACAAGATATTACTGCATGGCTTAAGGTGATGTTTGCCTCACTATTAAGTGTTTGCGGCCGGATCGATGGCAAACCATCTCTAGAATTCTATAAAGCCATCCAAAATCTTCGGACAATAAGTCTAGAGATTTCTCTTCAAAATTTCACTAAAACTGTATATTTCGACTATAAGAGAAGGTGATACAAAAAAGAAAATAATGAAATTATATTAAAATTTATGATCTGTTATCATTTATTTAAAAAGAAAATTGCATTTGTTCAAAATAATCACACCAATTTGGAATGAATGTAATTCTTATTTTTCAAATTTGAACAGTCAATTTTTGATAATTTTGATTGTTGATGTTTGTTTCGAAAAGACACATCTCTTTGGAATAACCACTAAATTAAACCTTAAGTGCAAGAAAAATTTATCATCATTTGATCATGATCACACGTGCCAAATGTTATATATAGGTACTTTTTCTTCATAATTTTTCTTGATTGAATATGGTAACTTTTGGTGTTTATTTCTAAAAATCTATTGTTGGAAAGTTTTGTAAACTTTTATGAAGGGCAAAACGAATAGATGATTTTTGGTTTTTCATTTTAATATGATAATATAATCTCAACTCTTAACGGGTGAGGTGGAACCAAGTCATGTAGGGGCTATTAGTGGCCATATTTGATGCATGTGGGAGAGGTTGAGGTGAGAGAATGATGATGTGGTTTTTGTTTGGCCAAGTAATATGTCTTTCTTCATATGTGTTTTTATTTTATAATTTTCTTCTTTGTGTAAGGAAAATTGTTGGTCATTTTGTCTTGTTACATGTTTTATTTGATATTATGTATGATTATTCTTATCACACTCAAGATCCGAAAGTAGATCCAAGGCGTCTATTAAGAACATGGTATCATTTAAATAAACTAAATAAAAATTCTAATTGTTATCGAAATAAAATCAATCTAATGTTAACATAATATTGATAATTAAGTACTATAATGTCACTAAAAATAATCAACATAGAAATACTATTATCTAAATTAAGCTAACTCAAATAGGTAATCTAATGTCCAATTTGATAAGTTTTTGGTCTGCTTCTGCTCACATTTTTATTTTATTTCTTTATATTTAAAATAAAAATAAATAAGAGAGTTTTATAAGCTAACGCTCAATAAATAACACTAATAATAAATTAGATAGATCAAGTAAATAAAAACTTGCAAAAATACTTGTTTCAAGTGCTGTTACATAATGCATATCAATAATTATCGATTTAAAACTAATATTTATAATTTTCATGTTATCATTATATTAATACTTATAGTTTTCATGTCATCATTATACTAATACTTACAGGTTCAATGTCATCGTTATACTAATATTTATAGTTTTTATGTCATCATTATACCAATACTTTATGTCATTAAACTACGGCAACACATAATTCCTGTGGCTGAACCAATGCATCACATTTAATCCTACTAAAGAATATCAAATCATTGCATATATTCTCTATGCAAGTGAGTTCTGATATCTATAATCTGTCATCTCTCATAACACAATGGATTGAGAGTTACATATTGTCATTCATATTTCAATTATCAGTATTTTCAATTATTTCATATTCAATATCATATACTTATTCATGTTATCGATTATCATGTAATTTTATTTTAAAATCTTAAATTATTTTCTTATGGCAAAAATTGCAATAAATAATAGTGTTCATAGCCAATTAAAATCTACTCACTTGATCTGAATTTTTAATAAACATATCACATAAGATTTAAACCTTTAACTCCATTTATAACAATCCTAAAATAAATAATTACTAAACATTATTATTCCAAAATAATTAATCAAAAATTATATCATATAGTAATTATTTAAATCTAAATATTCAGTTACCCGCTATAAAAATAAATATCTAGCAATCCATAGGGTACGTCTATCAGCTCAGATTGCTATCCACCTATATAATTAATTTTAATTTTTAATTTTTATAATTAAATAATATGATGGTTTGTTTTTCAGATGGCTAACCATAATCTAAACTAAAACGTATACCTGACAAGCTGTCTGAACTGAATTCGGATTTCAGAGTTTCGCTCATCCTGTAGAAAAAAATGAATAAAATATTAATAATCAAATATTAACCTAATAAGATAAAATCCCAAAATTTCACCCATTTGTTGGTTCCCAAGCTGTTGACATTAGCCAGTGTTCTTCAAGAACTCAACATCCGATGGCTATTTCACTGGTGGAATCAAGGGTGATTGGGTGAATCTAACCGACGATCCTGTCCTTAGCATCGGCCATAGCTATAAGGTTAGTAGCGGGACTTCCGAAAAGACAGGCCAAAACAAAGCATATGCTCGATTCTTAGCAAAAACTAATAAAATCGAAGGGTCTTGCAGGCTTAGATTTCTCCTGACCACCGACCATTGCCAAAATTTTGATCCTAGGTGCGATGGTTCGGCCTCGAAGACGCCAGCGAAACCCAATTTTCTCTACCCTGTTCTTGTCACCCAAAACTTAAATTAAACTCCCAAATTCATGTGGTTTGCAGCAATCAAAAGCTTTTTATTGCACTTTATCGGTGAAGTCTCGATGGATTCCAAAGAAGAAGGCAAACTCTTCCTCCTCTCCTTTTTTTCCTCTCTTCCTCTCCCTAATCTCCCTAATTCTCTCAAATCTGAACTTTTTCCATTCGTGAATGCGGCTTAGATTTGGTTAAATAAAGAGATTAAAGCTTCAAAAATGCCGAGTCTTACAATCCTAAAGAAAATAAATGCATGCATGAATTTTAAGATTAAAGGTTTGCCAAATTAATAATATCAGAAGTCATCTTCCTCCCTGCTTTTATAAAAAAATAAAGATGGTATGATAGAAGCTGAGAAAATATTAAATCTTTTCAGATTGTATATGGTATATCCATGTTTTTAGTTCTTTTCAGATTGGTTCGCTAATTTTAAGAAAATAAATTTTTGGAATATTAGAATTTTTTAATATAAAATTAGTGGAGGATGACCTTGAAAAGTTTTATTTGAAGATTAGTTGTCTGGTTATCTGATTTTCCTCCTCTTATCCATTTTTTCAAAAATTAAAATTTTATAAAGTGGGTAACTGGCTTAAGCTTTTTATTTTTGGTTGGGTAATTAGGGGTTAAAGCAATTTTTTTTAAAAAAAAATTATAAGCAGCCATTATGAAAATTTGAATTAGAAATCTCCCTCAAATAGAAATTTAGGTGTCAATTACTTATGTTAAAATTAGTTGGCTTTGTTAAGAGCTGAAAGTTAAGTTCTGTCTCTTCTTCCCTTTGTTACTGTTGGATAAATACATTTGCATTTTATTTTTTTAATCAAGTTTCAGAATATTCTAAAAGACTTTGGATATTATTTTTTCTAAGACACACGGATCACATAGGATCCTATCTATTCATAATCAACTCACTCCAAAGCAGGATTCTTCAATCTCTCCCCTAAAAGAGAAATGATTATTTCTTTTTGTTTTTAGAAGAAAGGGGTTCCTCAATATTGATGAATTAGAAAGCACTCTACGTACAAGCCACAGACCAAGGCCTGTTAAACAAATAAAGCCTATAATCGGTAAGCTTGGGCTCGTTTGAATGATTAACTTGTTCAACTAGTTACAAGCGTACCTTGAATAGGTATGGCAGAACTTGGATCGAGTCTGAGCTAAGATTTTTACTCCCCAAAAACTATAGCTGCGCCAACAAGGAAGGAGTCGAGCCAATGCAAATGATAGGCATATTTTATCATGTAGATTGTTTATTTTTCGGTTTTAGAAAAACCAACCCACATTGTTATCGCTTTCTACTTGATAACATTAATTGGATATTGATATAAAATGCCAAATAGCAGACCATTCGGGACTGTCATGCAAAATCGAACCGTAGGTCATATTGACATGATTTCCTACTGTAACCCCAAATGCATATATGTACTTTTTGAATCCTTAGAAAAAAAAAAAGCCACATTAGATTGTAAAGAGAAATAGCTCTTCTGATTTCTTTTTAGGTAGTTATGCACTACAACAGCATGGCAAGATCACAGCTCACCAGGGGTATCTTAATGTGAAGTTTGATGGTTCTGCGCAAAATGGAGCTGCTGGCAATGGATATGCTACAAGGGATTTACATAGGAAGACTTCTGGTTGCTGGGTTGGCTGCTATACTTTAACAGGTGTCTTTCGCTGATGTTACAGTAGTTTGGATGGGCCTAAGATAAGCAATTAACCATCTCCATGCTCATATATATATATATATATATATATGGACTGAGGACTTCCCTGAAGGTCTTCGTAATGTAGTCGTCAGCAATTGATAAGAATACATGATTATAAGTTCCTAAGTACTTTTTTTTCTTTTTGAAGCATAAGTGAGGGAACAAGAACTTTCCCTACTAAAATTTATTAAAATCAAAAACTACAAAGAGTTGGAAGATTGAGAAACAGATAAAAAAAAAAAAAATTACAAAAGCTATGGTGGAAGCCTAAATATTTTTTGGTACAAAAATTATCCCATAGAGTAAAGGAGGCAATAGATTTGTGTAGAAGTTCCTAAGTACATGATTTATTCATTCTGACTTGTTGAGCCAATTGATATGCAATAACAACCGGTCTAAAGTTTTGAACAATGCTAATGTAGTCAGCAAGGAGAGAGGGAATTCAGTGCTAGACTACTAAGTGACAGATAGGGCAGCACACCTGAACAAGATCAAACCTTTTCTGAAAAACAACTGTTTCAGTGAAACCTCCATATACTTTTTTAATAAGTTGAGTCGATTCTTGTATACTACATGAACAATCAATTCATGATCCCTGCAGTAACTGATCTGAGGCATTCAAAGAATCCATTTTACCATCACAAGGAATTAGTTTTTATGAAGAAGAAACAAATGATTCTAAAGGAGAAGATAAATACGGCTTTGGAGGCATTTGCAATTCATCGACGCTTCCCTGCAACATTTCTACCACCTTGCTTATTGAGGGACGATTTTCTGACCTTGTTTGAATGCACCATAAACCAACTAAGATCATTTTCCTCGCAATTTCTTCAGTTTCACTTGTCACTCCACTTGTATGTAAATCTCCATCTTGGTCCAGACGCTCATAAATCCAGTGTGGAAAATAAACTTCACTTGTATTCCCAACTCCAGCATCAACATTCTTTCTTCCTCCCACCATTTCTAATATCATCATTCCATAACTATACACATCTGATTTACTAGAGACAATTCCAAAGTTCCTGGAGAACACTTCTGGGGCCATATAGCCAATAGTTCCTCGAGGATCTGTCATAGAAAGTATACTAACTTTTGCAGGGCATAACTTAGCCAACCCAAAATCAGATATCTTAGGACAAAATTCTTTGTCTAGTAAGATATTGTGAGGCTTAATATCAAAATGTACTATACGGGTGTTGCACCTAAAATGCAGGTACTCTAAACCTTGGGCTATGCCAATAGCAATTTGGTATAGTTTTTCCAACCCAAGAGTTGCTAGTTTCTCCGAATAAATGTATTTCTCAAGCGATCCATTGGGCATGAATTCATAAATCAAAGCTCTTTTGGACCCCTCTGAGCAAAAGCCTAGGAGACTGACAATGTTTACATGAGAGGTCCGGCCAATGCTTGCAACCTCATTAACAAATTCCTTCCCGTTGCCTTTTGAATCACTTAAGATCTTGACAGCCACCAAAAGACCATCATCGAGACTTCCTTTAAATACAGTACCAAAACCACCTTGGCCAAGTTTGTCATGAAAATTCTTGGTTATTTTCTTTATATCTGCATACCTATATCTTTTTGGAGCAAGGGAGCCATATTTCTTTAAAAACTCTTCAATATCTGGTGCGCTGTTAGATTTCTTCCAAATCAGAAATTTACACTTGCGAAGATAGCGAAGGAACATAAGGGATGCCAAGAAGAAGACCCCGAGTCCTCCTGCTGTTAAACCTGAAAAATAAAGGAAAAAGACAAGTAGCAGTTAGAAAGTGTCAATGCATGCATGAATATATGCGCATAGCTTTTAACATCACTGGCTATCACTAGCAATTATTAAGGGAGGAACAAAAGAGATACATATTATATTTGATAGACGTTTTTAAACTCCCATTCAGATACAGATTTATAGAGTGAGTTCACACAAATTTGCAATTTTTTTCAGTTTAATATTTCCAACCTTAGGTAAATCAGTAGCTTTATTTCCTTCTTAAAATATAGAAGCCTTTTAAGTTCAAGACAATTAATGTCCATGTAATGGCGAATTAAGAATATCAAGCTACTGTTCTTTGTTATCCATATTCAATTGTCTGATATTTTTTGCCGATAAATTGCTAATGCCCATGAGAGAAGCTTGAATGTGAAGCTTTTATGTCTAGACACGTGCAGGTTCATTTTATATTTTAGTTATGGACATCGTTCTTCCACCAATGTCCGGGTTGCGAGTGGATGACTGAATTGAACATCCTCTTCACTAGTTTTGCATCGTGTGTCATTACCATTCATTGATGTGTTAACACGTGCCACCAGGAAATATAAAGATGAAGAACCTAATTAATAACCTACAAGATATTTAAATGCCAAAGGTCCATATCTTAAAGTAATCTTATATCCAATGATCTAAGATTAATATATGTAGTATGTTATAGCTCCGAGATTAAAGATCCCCAAATATTTAGAATGCTTAGCACTTATTGTTCAAGAAAAATTGAAATGAAAAAACTTATTCCACTTTCTCCGTAGCTAGTATTATTGATAAAATATGACCAAGTAGAATGGTGTGATGTCTTCTCCGTTGCTTCAAAAGGTTAATCAAAACAAATAAGTTATAGCCAGAGATATTTATGTTAAATTATAAAACTTCTGCTCCACTGAGTTGAATACTGATAGGCTTTTCAGCACCACGATTATTCTCAAACAATTTCTAGTGATTTTTTTTTTTGAAAAACAAAGATAATTAAATAGAGATTTTGATACCATGTGAGCTATAAATCACCAGCTATCAAAAGTAACTGTTGCTCTATAAATCTTCAAATATTGTGCCAAAAAATATGATATCACATGATGTTAAGCAAGATGAAAAGCATTTGAAGAGGCTGGGTTGGTTGGAGTAACATGTTCATTACCTATTCCAATCTTCCTCCCTGTATTGCTCTTTTCTGCATCAAATAATCCACAACAAACAGAGATTAGTACAGAAGAAAATGATCTCACAAGTTTTATCACAAATTAGAACTCTCAGAAATATCTGTTTCCCTTAAGACTTGTCCATCTTCCATTCATAAAATTAACAAGATTCTAAGGAACTACCACTAATAAAAACCTTAAACTTTGAGGTGCAATTTCATAAGCTAATTTGATTGGTTAAAGCAAGTAGCTAGCCGTGATACCTAGATGCTTAAAAACATTATGAAGATTTAACACACACAGAAGTGATAGAAATTTACTTTGGCATTCCTTGTCGCATAGGCACTTGAAATCTCGTCCAATGTCATGGTCGATGCTGTTCTGATCCCAGTCCCCTTTATAATGCAAGTAACTGGCAGACTGTATGGAAAGCTCTTCACCATCTTCACTGAATGATAGGTGCCATTCAAACAAAGGGCTAGGATTGCTCCAACACTCCTTATGATCAGGTTCTTCATTCTCTGATCTGCTGCAAAAGAGAAGCTCGTAACCACTGCAAAGACTACGATTATAGATTTCGTGGAAGATGTCGGTAGAAAAATTATAATCACTCGGCGTGCAGTTGAAGAATGATGGGTTCTGGCCGTCGAAGGTAGGAAGGAACGAATCCTCAGATGGATGAAGTGGAGGAACAAATTCATAACGTAAATTGCAGTCTGGCATCTTCAAGTAATTGCCCAACTCTCGGTCTAGAATTATGGTCGATCTGGTAGGGTAGTCAATATTTTTTAAGACGTACCCGCGCTCATTTCCATAGAAGTGGACGATTGCCGTGGAGGAGTTATCACAGACGACCTCATGAGGGCCTCTGCATTCAGGATAGGTGGGTTTTTTGGGAGGAGCAGTGGTGTTTGCGTGGAAAGGAAAACTTATTTCAAAATTAACGCATGGTAGCGAGACTGGATCCAGTGGGCATGAGCAACGAAGATCGGGGAAAACGAAGAAGATGAAGAAGGGGATTATGAGGCAGGAAAAGGAAAGAGGCATGATAAATGACACTACAAGCTTTGCAACACACGACCCTAGCAGCAAGCAGACCTGTTGAGCTCCATTCCTGCAAAGAACAGAGTAATAAGAGCTTTCAATTCCGATACAGATGCTGATTGCTGACGGTCTGAGTTTGACTCGGTCTAGAGGACTAAGACGCGTGGTAGAACCAAGAGGTTGAGCCCCACCGCGGCCCTGTGAAACGTATTGGAAGGGGTAGAGAATTTTTCAGGCTTTGCCCTTGCCCTTGACCTTGACTTCTATAAGATGCTGAATTTACGAATGATACTGTAAATAATAGTAAGTTCACAAGTATAAAGATATTCATAAAAACTTACAAGCATTGAATAATAGATGAAATTGAAGTCTAATTTCCAACAAAACTTTAATAAACTATTGTAACTAAACTTTTTTTAAAAAAAATTTGGCACCTTGGTGTCAGGAGGAAGAGGCGAGTTCGATGCAATTTCAGCTTTGCTTTTAAGTATTTTTGAAGTATGGTAAGAAAAAATAAAACAAAATTCAGAAACCTAGCAGCTTAAGGTCATTTATGCACAAAAGAGACTTTTGAAATCATAAAGAAGTGCTTCTAGTCCTCACATCTATCTTTTAGTCATAGACTTTTAGTTTTCTTCATTTAATTTTCTTCATCAAATATTAGGCATGATTCCATACATAATCATCATATATTTGGTTGGACATGATTTCATATTGGATATAATTCTCGGATCACCGTATATTTGATTGAAAGTAATTCTATATTAGATGTGATTGTCGGATCATTATATATTTAATTGGATGTTATTCCATATTAGATGTGATTTTTGGACCGTTATTATTTGATTGGACGTGATTCTTGAATCGCTATATAGTTGATTGGGCATGATTCTATATTGGACGCAATTCTCATATGGATGTGATTTAATTTTTTATATTTATTAGATGTGATATCTATATATTAGCTATATTTGTATTCTTTTATATTTTATATTATTTAATTTCTTTTTAGTCAATAAATAATTCTTGCCTTATAATATTGCTTATGTCATTGCAACTATTTATATATATTTACACCAATGCAACGAAACAATGGGTCGTGCAGAATTTAGCATCAAATATCTTGTAAAACTTTACTTTCTTCTTATTTATAAATACATCATTTCTATACATTTTTTAATATATAAATTTTGGTATAACTGAGGAAAGTGTCTCACTTCCTCTGTTTTCCTTTTTGTTTTTATTTTTTAAAAATCATGCAGCTTTCGATCAGTCCATTAGACTTGGAAAATGACAAAGCCTTTCACATCGATAAAGCAAAAGCAAGGCGGTACATAACAATGCGAGGAACGCATGGATGCAATGGAGTAACAGTTTGTTACCTTTTGTACCAACCAAATTAAAAACAAATCAGAAGAGGATCATGAGTGATGAGTAGGCACATCATGAGATGGAAGTCATTGAGCGAATCTTCCTGGTGTCCGTGAGCTCCAATTCTCCTCTTGTCATGTCATGTTCAAAGAAGGAAAAACATGCGCTCGTCCATTCTGACAGGAGAGTGGGCCTACAATAAAAATGAAGTCTTGACTCAACCAAGTCTCCTCACATAATTCCACAGAGGAAAAAGTTGCACCCCATCGATTTTGACCGAAAAGTTTGCCTACAATTAAGGATATCTCAACATCAGCCATTCTAACTGAAATGAGAAAAAAAAGAGAACCAAACAGCATTAAAAAAAATAAAAAAGGTTCTGTTCAATGAAGCGACAAAGTGATAATGGAGTCTTTAATGATGCAATAGGAAAAGAAAGATTTGGAGAGAACGATAGGAGGAAACAAATACAAATACCCCATGGATGATGCTCGAAAGTTTGATCACTGTTACTATTTTGTGACACTAAAAGAGATTTCAAGTGCAATATGCCCAAGCTTGCATCAATATATGTTCGATTTCTGTACGCTAGAAAGATTTTATATTGAAGTAGAACTAAGAAATTTAAATAGTTTATTTTGGTTAATAGTTTCTGATGAAATCATTAATTATTATAAATAGTTATTACTAATCCAACTCATGATATATGTGGACTAGGGGATGGTTGACTTAAAATCTAAGATGAAGGATTAAAGACGCGTGATTGAATAATTCAAAGAGACTTTTGTTAAGATAATAAAGTCTTCCAATCATGCAAAAAAAAATCGACACTAACTCATGCTCCTATGTACAAAGTGCTAGCAATGCCCTCAAAATCTAGGGTTATTACAAGCAGAGGTATGCAAAGAATTTCCACCCACCTGCAAATAAATGTGAGTGAAAGTAATGCTTGGATGCCAAGGAATTTGTGCGAACTTATGTATTTAGTTCCATAATATTGTATCTCTTTCTACGTACATACATATGTATGTATATATATACATATTTATACCCACATACACATATACACACGCACACACACACATACATACATACATACATACAAATGTATATATGTATACACACATACACACATATAAGGTAAAATTGATTGCATTCAAAAATAGTTAAGTTCAGGATCCGATTACCTTCCCCTTACATCCATATGGATTTCGAAGTTACCCCACCTTTTTATTCGTTCCATCTTTGGGATTCGCAAACTGTGTGAATTCAAAGGTGAAGAAGGTAATCAGATCTAGACTTGACTATATCCAAATATAGTCAGATCTATCTCATATATATATATATATATATATATATATATATAAAGTGAATAAATTTAAATTACATTTTTTTGACTAATTTTGGTGAATTCTTAGGTTGTCCCAACAAAAGATGAATTGAGAGATGTTGGATATATATATACAAAAGTTAGGTCACCAGTTATTGTTGTAGCAAAAGATAAATCAATTGAGGCATACATACTGATGCAAGGTCTCAGATTGTTACAGTTGGAAGTGAAGTGTGGACGGTTGGGAAATGGTCATCATCTTTTATGTCAAGTTGGAAGTGAAGTGTGAACGGCGAACTTAGATGCGCACCTGATTGGTCAAGTAGTTAAGACTTCATAAATACGTGTGATCGGTGGTCGAGTTGGAAGACTTTACTGAGGGACAAGGGTAAACAATGACCCAATGAACTAGTGGTAAAAAGCCTTAAAAGAAATGACATCTGAGAAAAAGCTGGCCATCTGACGCTGTAATTTGGTATTAAATTTAGTACTTTTATTTATTTGTTTCACTGGCACGGTAGACACGCACGGTAGACTTGTTGACCTTATCTTCTCCTGAGGGCTAACAGCAGCAAACTACTGCCACGACCAATGCGATCATTTTACAACACCCCACTGACCAGAATTCTGTTCCTTGAGCTATTTTTTCACCCAGTAGAAAAGATGAAGAAATGGTGGTAGATCAGGTGTTACAGAAATCTCATGATGCCATTTTGTAGAGCCATCAAAATTTAATATAACAATAGAAAATGATGCCACACATCTTTCCCCGGCAAAAAATACATTTAGAATCAGCCGGCACAGAGTCTTCCAATCCTATGGTTTTACTTGTCTGCTTACAATGTGGCACATGCAATTCCATGATATGTTTACTACAATGCTGCGACGTTTTAAGAAACTCATCTCTCTCGTTCCTGCGTGGCAGTGGCTAATGAGATAGAATTCTCATGTTATTGGGAAGAAAGGAGCAGTAATTGATCCCGTACACACTACTGAAGACATGAAGATTTAGAAATGAAAAGATGTGTCATGCACTTCACATTTGCCACACGATTACTAGCATGTAGCATCAAAGGTCTGTTCAATGAAAAAGGATCAGAGACTCAATTGATTCCATGGAATTGAACATAAAATATCTTCTCATTTCTATATCAGTAGTAGCTAGACATTCAACAACATATAAAGATCTCATTCTAGAGCAAAATACAATCTTTCAGCATGATATATGCATGACCAAGTAATTCATGCTTGTTTTGTCAATCAATTTGCATTACTGGTTTGTTGTTTAAAGCTTGCATGTCCACATTGCAAATAGTCATTTGTGGAGAAACTACAGGGAGAATGCAATGCCTAATCACTATAAGAATGCAGTTGGATGAAGCATATGCATAAGCCATCTCTGAAAGTATAAAGTAAATCGTTTCAGTTAAACTTCCACATTTTTTTCAGTACCTTCTCCGGAAGCAATTTCTACTGATGAATTAATCAATGATCCTTGAGGAGAAGAAAGATATGGCTTTGGAGGCAGTTGTATGCCACTTTGGTTTTCCTGCAACATATCTACCACCTTGCTCATCGAAGGTCGATTTTCAGGCCTTGTTTGGATGCACCACAAAGATCACTTTTCTTGCAACATCTTCAGTTTCCTCGGTCATGCCATAAGCTTGTAAATCTCCATCTTGCTCAAATGCTCATAGATCCCATCTGGAAAATATATTTCACTAGTTTTCCCAACAACAACATCTGTTTTCTTTCTTCCGCCAACCATTTCTAATACCATCATTCCATAGCTATATACATCAGATTTACTAGAGAAAACTCTAAAATTTCTTGAGAAGACTTCTAAGGCAATATAGCTGATTGTTCCTCTAGGATCTGCCATGGAAAGTATACTGATTTTAGGCGGGCATAACTTAGCTAATCCAAAATCAGATATCTTGAAACAAAAGTCCTGATCTAGTAGGATATTTTGAGGTTTGATACCAAAATGTACTATTCGTGTGTTGCACCGACGATGCAGGTATGTTAAACCTTGGGCTATGCCAAGTGGTATAACATTTCCCATCAAAGAGTCAATTTCTCTGAGTATATATACTTCTCTAGTGACCCATTGGGCATGAATTCGTAAATAAGAGCTCTTTTAGAGCCCTCTGAACAAAAGCCTAGCAGGCTCACAATATTCACATGAGAGGTCCTGCCAATGCTTGCAACCTTACTGAGAAATTCCTCTCCATCACCCTTGGAGTCAGATAAGATCTTTACAGCACCTTTCAATACCGTGCCATAACCACCTTGTCCTAGTTTGTCATAAAAGTTTCTGGTGATCTTTCTCACATCTGTGTACCTGTATCTTTTTTGAGCAACAGATCCATATCTCTCCAGAAAGGCTTCAATACGCTGTGATTTATCTGATTTCTTCTTCCAAAAGAAGATTGAGCTGGGAACTTTCTTATGCTGGAGTGAATAGAGAGAGCATAAAAGGCATGCCAAAAGGAGAACACCAGTAACTGCTGCTGAACCTACGAATGAAGAAAAAAATGAATGTGTGATTAAACAATGCCAATGCTAAGAGGATCTGTTATGAATAACCATTAACACTGTCATTTATAATTAATAAGATTAAAGGAAGCATGTGAATAAATCACTTTTAGAATTCCTATGGTCATCTTGAACATTAAACTTCGGCTTCAGGGAACAGGTTTTAGAGTCACATGATTACTTCTCCCTCTTCTTCTATTTTTGTTTTTTCACTTGTGTCTGATAAGTAGGTGCCTCAGCCTTCAATTTTGAAAAAGAAGAAAAAAAGGAGAAAAGAAAACAAATTGAAAATTGATTAAAAAAATTCAAGGCCCTTTATAGCTTTTTATGCAAATTTCTTTGCTCTGTTCTGTTCTGTCAATAAATCGGCCTTAATTAATTGTGCAATGAATGACATAATCATCTAGCTATTTTTAAGTACAATTATGTCGGTTAAATACTATAGTCCTTAACTGTCAATAATCGTTGTTGAGCATGCTTGGAAGAATAATTCCATCAGCTTGTCATGCAAACTATTATTGCACACGATCTGTTACCTTGTTTATTTGCTACTAACAAACTACCAATGCATGAGGTAGTCATGACTATCAATTTTAAGATCAAAATGGTGGTCAACTATTTCCTCCTTAGTTGAGCACGTCTAACATTCTTAGCTGAGTGATCATCATTTTTTGCCTAGAATTTCCAATGTATGTAGTTCAACATCATGTTTTTGCAACAGAAATACTCATTGTTAGGTGAATTTTGATCACTTGATTGGCTGAGTTCATCAGACACCATCACTGGCACCACAGAAGTTTGATATGTCTTCATGTATTCACCAAAAAAAAGAGAAAAAACAATTTAAAAGCAGAGGCAGTAGTGTATAAAGATCCCCATCTAGAAACTAGAATTTTGGCCTGTTCAACAAACCAGCAAGCTAATTTGAAGCCATAGATCGTGGCATCCTATAAGAAGAGAACTAGATCTGCAATGCCTAAACTATTGAACACTTCCGAAGCTTATATACATACCTATGATTTCTGGGTGAGTTGAACACAAGAAATAAGAATTGGCCTGATGAAACCCAGTAACCCCATAACATCTAAAGCTTACTGCTTCAGAGTAATGCCTGCCCTTTGCCCACCTCAAAAGAGGAAAAACTTGCGCTCATCCATTCTGACGGGAAAGCGGGCCTACGGTAAAAATGAAGTCTTGACTCAACCAAGCTTCCTCACATAATTCCACAGAGTAAAAACTTGCACCCTATTGATTTTGACAGGAAAGTTTGTCTACAATTAAGGATACCTCAAACTCAGTCATTCTAACTGAAATGAGAAAAAAGAGAACCAAACAACATAAAAAGGTTCTGTTCAATGAAGCAACAAAGTGACAATGGAGTCTTTAATGATGCAATAGGGTAAGAAAGATGTGGAGAGACCGATACAAGGGAACAAATATAAATACCCCGTAGATGATGTTCTAAAGTTTGGTCACTGGTACTATTTTGTGACACTAAGGAGATTTGAGGTGCAATATGCCCAAGCTTGCATCAATATATGTTCAATTTCTGTACGCTAAAATGATTTTATATTGATGCAGGACTAAGAAACTTAAATAGTTTATTTTGGTTAATAGTTTTGGGTGAGATCATGAATCATTGTAAATGGTATGCTCTAAACCATGCCTTGTGTAGATGAGGAGACTGTCGCACTGATTCTTTCATAACAATATTGACTATATGCTAGGGTATGTGATAGCTTGTGTCCACGTCTTTATTCCCATGTTAATTTTATGCCAAGAAAATGTTGAGTATTTAGACAGGATTAAGTAACTCGAATTATACTTCTCGTATCATTACACATGGTATTAAAGCTAATCCAGCTCATGACGTATGTGGACCAGGGGATGATTGACTTGAAATCTAAAATGAAGGATTAAAGACGCATGATTAAATAATTCAAAGAGACTTTTGTCAAGATAATAAAGTCTTCCAACTATGCAAAAAAAAAAAAAAACTTGACACCAACTCACGCCCCTATGAACAAAGTGCTAGGGTTATTTCTAGCAAAGGTATGCAGGGGGTTTCCACCGGCATTGTATGTCTCTCTGCATACATACATACATACATACAACACACACACATAGATATATATATATATATATATATATATATTAGGTAGACTTGGCTACATTCAAACATAACTAAGTTCAGGATTCGCTCACTTTCTCTATCCTTCGATCCACATAGATTCCAAAGTAACCCCACTTTTTTTACTTTTTTCATCTTTGGGATCCGTGAACTGCATGGATCCAAAGATGAAGAAAGTGAACGAATACTAGATCTAGTTCACCTCCTCCACTCTTGAATCCATACAGTTCATGGATCCGAAAGATAGAAAAGGTGAAAAAAGTGAGATGGCTCTAGGATTCGTGTAGATGCAAGGGTAAAAAAGGCGACCAAATTTTGGACTTGATTACATTCGAATGTAACCAAGTTCAAGATCCGGTTATCTCCCTCATCCTTGAATCCTCGTTAGCATGGGCTCTTACATATCCCCCTCATTAAAGCTTTAGTATCCTCGTTAAGTAGGATCTTTTTAGTACATAATCGATGTGGGACGAAATACTCACCAATAAAGGCTCTCACAACTATTTTGTTATGTTGAGGAGACTTTGGGTACAATATGAATCCTAGCACAACCTATGGATGATGAACAAAAAAATTATACTTGAAAAGATGTCACTTTCTCCTACCATTAAAAATTTTAAAAATATGCACAATGTTATTAAAAGCACTAGGCATACTTAATCACAAAGGGTTTTTGGAGCCTAAGTACAAAGCGCAAATGTACACCTAAGCAAAGTAAGGTGTACATTTTTAAAATAAATAATAGAATAATTTATATAAATAAGATTCATAACACGTGATAGAAAAAAGCTATAAAAAACATAATAGTAATATATTTAGCTTATTAGCTCAATAATAGAGTATTGTGCTACTGCACAAAGGTGTAGACCCAAATCCTACACAAGCTATTTAAATTTCTTAAAACTTATATCTAATTTAATGTAAATTAATTAAGCAAAACAACCATCAAATCATATAAAATTGAAGCATAACATCTTGCACTATTTTCTTGTACTTACAAAATATATCCAATCATGTGACCAATGGTTATGGTTTTATCAAACAATATTCCACCATCATATATCAAAAGCATCAAAATGTTCAAAATACTTATCTGATTCCCACCACGGAATATCTAAAAGATGTAACATCATATAGGACCAGCATCATCGTCAATATCCTAAGGATTGTAACCCTCATCATGTGATAAGGATTGTGTATAGGATGGTGCATCATATAATCAACATAGTCTAATAACTATAAGATGATGCATCATAAATATAGCTTATTAATAAAAACGTGCCTTTTTTATGCCTCACATCAGATTAAAAGCTCTCATCTTTTTTGCCTCATATATGTTTAAATGAAGATGCCTCATATAGGGTATAAGAAATGCCCAACCCTTGGTGTCTTCTACCTCGCACCTTAAGTGCACCTTTGACAACCAGGAATATACATCAGCTATAGGATAACCTCTGAAGCCATTATCAACAGGCACCTCTAAGCATTGAAAATGTCTTCAAAATAAGCAAACCCAACAAGTAACGCCAGGTAATGGAAACTTTTAAACAATTAAGGTGAAACCAACATGTACAAAGCACCAACAATAACATTTAGCATCATGGCTGCTTCAATCCAATCAGTACAAATTTTTCCTCCCATCAAGGAAAACTAATTAGGCAAGGCATGATATGATAGCAGACAATTGAAGAATCAATATCATATCAAAACATGGCACAATGACATAAGAAAGAAAACTAGAAAAGGAATGGCACGAGTCAAATTTGAATAAGAACATCTAACAGCACTACAAACTCCTTTTAAGAAGAAAGAAAGTTGCTATTCAAGCTCAAATTGAAAGGCGCATTCAAGAATCCTGAACAGGTGCAATGTTCAATACCTAGAATTAATGGATGGCCTACTTGATTCACCGTATAATCGATGCCAGACAAATAAGGCACATAACACTGAACAAGACTATCACTGCCATTCAGAACCAGAGGAACACAGACAAATAAGGCACATAACATAATTGATGCCAGACAAATAAGGCACATAACACTGAACAAGACTATCACTGCCATTCAGAACCAGAGGAACACAGGCATCATACGCGCTCCACTCCTTGAAAGACTCCCAGGGAACCCCAAAGCAAAAGACGGCCTGAACTCCATATCGCAAGTTCTCCACCCCCTCATCCTCGTCTGCCAACCAATCTAACCTAAATAACCTCCAAGATCTGAATCAAGAATACCAAAAATTTTGAAAAAAAGTATCTATCAAGCACAAAACTTGGAGAGATACTGAGCCAGGACAGATGCAGTTGTGGGCTCCAAGAACCGATGTAGACTGCAGGAAGAAATTACCGCCGCCAGGGCTGGAGACGAGGCGGGCAAAGCCGCTGGCTTCGAGGGCTCTTCTATGCGGCCCGGTTCTCCGTCTCCGGGGATTCCGGAACACCCCCACAGCCTTTTCCTTGGGCGCCGGGGGCGGCACTGCTCAGGCATCGCTGGGGACTCGAGTAGTGCTGCTAGTGGCGGTGGCGGTTAAGGCGAGCGTTGACGGGTTTGCAGGACCGAACCTCGCCATGGCCACGCCCGAAGTGCAAGCCCGTTCCCAACATTTGGACAAACCCTAGAAAGCGAAAGAAACCTGATTCTAGCGGCTAAAAGACCCAAATAGGGTAAATGTGGGATCTACTTGAACCCTGGAATGCAATCGGAGGCGGCCGGAGAAAAATCCGGCGGGATTGGTAACGGAAAACAGCAGAACGGGGAGAAGAAAGGGCGATTTGAGAGACTTTCAGAGAGGGAATGAAACGAACGAGGGGAAGAAAAGCTGTGAACTTTGACTCGATGTATCAACGCGAGGGCGGACAGATCGAAGGAGGGAGAAGAAGGAGAAGAAGAAGGGAATTAAATTGAAAGAGAGATTAGGGATTGCGATTAATTAAGGCTGAATGATGGAAAAATATTATGAAAAAATTGTCAATCTTTTTATTAATCAACTTATCATTTTTTTTGATAAAAAATTAAAATATATATATTTAAATTATATTTATCTATTAAATTTTAAATAACATATAATCATTCAAAAAAATAGTTAAATAAATTTTTCATAGATTTAATAAAATATTATTTAATTTTTAAAAAAATTTCGGTATACTTATGAATTTTTTATTAATATTTTTTAATTCTTTTCTTCATTTATTTTCGTTTCTCGATGCATTTTGATGCTTTTTAAAAATAAAAAAAATAAAAAAAAAAGAAAAAAAAAAAGCCTAAATCAAACGCGGTCAGAGGAGCTACTACCTTTAATACGTTCTCCATCGCAGGATCGGAATTCGGGGAGAGAGCGATGGGTCGGTCACCTAAACTGAGATTAGATTGCTGACGGGCGGTCTACCCTGGAATCTCAAGATTATCGTTCTTGTGTTTAAGTGACTAGAATTTAATTACCGAATTAGCATGGGAAGCGGGGATGCCCATCGTTTCATTACTGCATGTTGCGCATGGGATGCGTTTAACGCATTTTGCTTCATTAATTGTAGGTTGTAAATTATAACGTCTAGTTTCCACCTGTTAACGTCTCCATCCTTGCATCAGGCTCGATTGACGAAGTGATATGGGTTGGAATTTTTCTTGCTGACTTGCAACCAACGCGCATCTTGGAATGGACTGGGTCACCAGGCTCTCGAACGGCTATTTATACAAGAGGACATGGGAGTAGATGATGCTGAAGAAATAGGGTAAAAAGATGTGAACAAGATATTACTGCATGGCTTAAGGTGATGTTTGCCTCACTATTAAGTGTTTGCGGCCGGATCGATGGCAAACCATCTCTAAAATTCTATAAAGCCATCCAAAATCTTCAGACAATAAGTCTAGAGATTTCTCTTCAAAATTTTACTAAAACTGTATATTTCAACTATAAGAGAAGGTGATACAATAAAGAAAATAACAGAATTATGTTAAAATTTATGATCTGTTATCATTTATTTAAAAAGAAAATTGCATTTCTTCAAAACAATCGCACCAATTTGGAATGAATGTAATTCTTATTTTTCAAATTTGAACCGTCAATTTTTGATAATTTTGATTGTTGATGTTTGTTTCGAAAAGACACATCTCTTTAGAATGACCACTAAATTAAACCTTAAGTGCAAGAAAAATTTATCATCATTTGATCATGATCACACGTGCCAAATGTTATATATAGGTACTTTTTCTTCATAATTTTTTTTGATTAAATATGGTAACTTTTGGTGTTTATTTCTAAAAATCTATTGCTGGAAAGTTTTGTAAACTTTTATGAAGGGCAAAACGAATAGATGATTTCCAGTTTTTCATTTTAATATGATAATATAATCTCAACTCTTAACGGATGAGGTGGAACCAAGTCATGTAGGGGCTATTAGTGGCCATATTTGATGCATGTGGGAGAGGTTGAGGTGAGAGAATGATGATGTGGTTTTTGTTTGGCCAAGTAATATGTCTTTCTTCATGTGTTTTTATTTTATAATTTTCTTCTTTGTGTAAAGAAAATTGTTGGTCATTTTGTTTTGTTACATGTTTTATTTGATATTATGTATGATTATTCTTATCACACTCAAGATCCAAAAGTAGATCCAAGGCGTCTATTAAGAACATGGTATCATTTAAATAAACTAAATAAAAATTCTAATTTTTATTGAAATAAAATCAATCTAATGTTAACATAATATTGATAATTAAGTACTATAATATCACTAAAAATAATCAACATAGAAATACTATTATCTAAATTAAGCTAACTCAAATAGGTAATCTAATGTCCAATTTGATAAGTTTTTGGTCTGCTTCTGCTCACATTTTTATTTTATTTCTTTATATTTAAAATAAAAATAAATAAGAGAGTTATATAAGCTAACGCTTAATAAATAACACTAATAATAAATTAGATAGATCAAATAAATAAAAATTTACAAAAATACTTGTTTCAAGTGCTGTTACATAATGCATATCAATAATTATCGATTTAAAACTAATATTTATAATTTTCATGTTATCTTTATATTAATACTTATAGTTTTCATGTCATCATTATACTAATACTTATAGGTTCAATGTCATCGTTATACTAATATTTATAGTTTCTATGTCATCATTATACCAATACTTTATGTCATTAAACTATGGCCACATATAATTCCTGTGGCTGAACCAATGCATCACATTTAATCCTACTAAAGAATATCAAATCATTGCATATATTTTCTATGCAAGTGAGTTCTGATATTTATAATCTGTCATTTCTCATAACACAATGGATTGAGAGTTACATATTGTCATTCATATTTCAATTATCAGTATTTTCAATTATTTCATATTCAATATCATATATTTATTCGTGTTATCGATTATCATGTAATTTTATTTTAAAATCTTAAATTATTTTCTTATGGCAAAAATTGCAATAAATAATAGTGTTCATAGCCAATTAAAATCTACTCACTTGATCTGAATTTTTAATAAACATATCACATAAGATTTAAACCTTTAACTCCATTTATAACATTCCTAAAATAAATAATTACTAAACATTATTATTCCAAAATAATTAATCAAAAATTATATCTTATAGTAATTATTTAAATCTAAATATTCAATTACCCGCTATAAAAATAAATATCTAGCAATACATAGGGTACGTCTATCAGCTCAGATTGCTATTCACCTACATAATTAATTTTAATTTTTAATTTTTATAATTAAATAATATGATGGTTTGCTTTTCAGATGGCTAACCTTAATCTAAACTAAAACGTATACCTGACAAGCTGTCTGAACTGAATTCGGATTTCAGAGTTTCGCTCATCCTGTAGAAAAAAATGAATAAAATATTACTAATCAAATATTAACCTAAAAATATAAAATCCCAAAATTTCATCCAGTTGTTGGTTCCCAAGTTGTTGACATTAGCCAGTATTCTTCAAGAACTCAACATCTGACGACTATTTCACTGGTGGAATCAAGGATGATTGGGTGAATCTAACCGACGATCCTGTCCTTAGCACCGGCCATAGCTGTAAGGTTAGCCGCGGGACTTCCGAAAAGACAGGCCAAAACAAAGCATATACTCGATTCTTAGCAAAAACTAATAAACTCCAAGGTCTTGCATGCTTAGATTTCTCCTGACCACCGACCATTGTCGAAATTTTGATCCTAGGTGCGATGATTCGGCCTCGAAGACGCCAGTGAAACCCAATTTTCTCTACCCTATTCTTGTGACCCGAAACTTAAATTAAACTCCCAAATTCATGTGGTCTGCAGCAATCAAAAGCTTTTTATTGCACTTTATCGGTGAAGTCTCGATGGATTCCAAAGAAGAAGGCAAACTCTTCCTCCTCTCCTTTTTTTTCCTCTCTTCCTCTCCCTAATCTCCCTAATTCTCTCAAATCTGAACTTTTTCCATTCGTGAATGCGGCTTAGATTTGGTTAAATAAAGAGATTAAAGCTTCAAAAATGCCGGGTCTCACAATCCTAAAGAAAATAAATGCATGCATGAATTTCAAGATTAAAGATTTGCCATTATAATATCAGAAGTCAACTTCCTCCATGTTTTTATAAAAAAATAAAGATGGTATATGATAGAAGCTGAGAAAATATTAAATCTTTTCAGATTGTATATGGTATATCCATGTTTTTAGTTCTTTTCAGATTGGTTCGCTAATTTTAAGAAAATAAATCTTTGGAATATTAAAATTTTTTAATATAAAATTAGTGGAGGATGACCTTGAAAAGTTTTATTTGAAGATTAGTTGTCTGGTTATCTGATTTTCCTCCTCTTATCCATTTTTTTAAAAATTAAAATTTTATAAAGTGGGTAACTGCTTAAGCTTTTTATTTTTGGGTGGGTAATTAGGGGTTAAAGCAATTTTTTTAAAAAAAAATTATAAGCAGCCATTATGAAAATTTGAATTAGAAATCTCCCTCAAATAGAAATTTAGGTGTCAATTACTTATGTTAAAATTAGTTGGCTTTGTTAAGAGCTGAAAGTTAAGTTCTCTCTCTTCTTCCCTTTGTTACTGTTGGATAAATACGTTTGCATTTTATTTTTTTAATCAAGTTTCAGAGTATTCTAAAAGACTTTGGATATTATTTTTTCTAAGATGCACGGATCACATAGGATCCTAGCTATTCATAATCAACTCACTCCAAGGCAGGATTCTTCAATCTCTCCCCTAAAAGAGAAATGATTATTTCTTTTTGTTTTTAGAAGAAAGGGGTTCCTCAATATTGATGAATTAGAAAGCACTCTACGTAAAAGCCACAGACCGAGGCCCGTTAAACAAATAAAGCCTATAATCGGTAAGCTTGGGCTCGTTTGAATGATTAACTTGTTCAACTAGTTACAAGCGTACCTTGAACAGGTATGGCAGAACTTGGATGGAGTCTGAGCTAAGATTTTTACTCCCCAAATACTATAGCTGCGCCAACAAGGAAGGAGTCGAGCCAATGCAAATGATAGGCATATTTTATCATGTAGATTGTTTATTTTTCGGTTTTAGAAAAACCAACCCACATTGTTATCGCTTTCTACTTGATAACATTAATTGGATATTGATATAAAATGCCAAATAGCAAACCATTCGGGACTGTCATGCAAAATCGAACCGTAGGTCATACTGACATGATTTCTTGCTGTAACCCCAAATGCATACTGACATGATTTCTGATTTCTTTTTAGGTAGTTAGGCACCTCAACAGCATGGCAAGATCACAACTCACCAGGGGTATCTTAATGTGAAGTTTGATGGTTCTGCGCAAAATGGAGCTGCTGGCAATGGATATGCTACAAGGGATTTACATAGGAAGACTTCTGGTTGCTGGGTTGGCTGCTATACTTTAACAGGTGTCTTTCGCTGATGTTACAGTAGTTTGGATGGGCCTAAGATAAGCAATTAACCATCTCCATGCTCATATATATATATATATGGACTAAGGACTTCCCTGAAGGTCTTCGTAATGTAGTCGTCAGCAATTGATAAGAATATATGATTATAAGTTCCTAAGTACTTTTTTTTCTTTTTGAAGCATAAGTGAGGGAACAAGAACTTTCCCTACTAAAATTTATTAAAATCAAAAACTACAAAGAGTTGGAAGATTGAGAAACAGATAAAAAAAAAAAATTACAAAAGCTATGGTGGAAGCCTAAATATTTTTTGGTACAAAAATTATCTCAAAAGTAAAGGAGGCAATAGATTTGTGTAGAAGTTCCTAAGTACATGATTTATTCATTCTGATTTGTTGAGCCAATTGATATGCAATAACAACCGGTCTAAAGTTTTGAACAATGCTAATGTAGTCAGCAAGGAGAGAGGGAATTCAGTGCTAGACTACTAAGTGACAGATAGGGCAGCACACCTGAACAAGATCAGACCTTTTCTGAAAAACAGCTGTTTCAGTGAAACCTCCATATACTTTTTTAATAAGTTGAGTCGATTCTTGTATACTACATGAACAATCAATTCATGATCCCTGCAGTAACTGATCTGAGGCATTCAAAGAATCCATTTTACCATCACAAGGAATTAGTTTTTATGAAGAAGAAACAAATGATTCTAAAGGAGAAAATAAATACGGCTTTGGAGGCATTTGCAATTCATCGACGCTTCCCTGCAACATTTCTACCACCTTGCTTATTGAGGGACGATTTTCTGACCTTATTTGAATGCACCATAAACCAACTAAGATCATTTTCCTTGCAATTTCTTCAGTTTCACTTGTCACTCCACTTGTATGTAAATCTCCATCTTGGTCCAGACGCTCATAAATCCAGTGTGGAAAATAAACTTCACTTGTATTCCCAACTCCAGCATCAACGTTCTTTCTTCCTCCTACCATTTCTAATATCATCATTCCATAACTATACACATCTGATTTACTAGAGACAATTCCAAAGTTCCTGGAGAACACTTCTGGGGCCATATAGCCAATAGTTCCTCGAGGATCTGTCATAGAAAGTATACTAACTTTTGCAGGACATAACTTAGCCAACCCAAAATCAGATATCTTAGGACAAAATTCTTTGTCTAGTAAGATGTTGTGAGGCTTAATATCAAAATGTACTATACGGGTGTTGCACCTAAAATGCAAGTACTCTAAACCTTGGGCTATGCCAATAGCAATTTGGTATAGTTTTTCTAACCCAAGAGTTGCTAGTTTCTCCGAATAAATATATTTCTCAAGCGATCCATTGGGCATGAATTCATAAATCAAAGCTCTTTTGGACCCCTCTGAGCAAAAGCCTAGGAGACTGACAATGTTTACATGAGAGGTCCGGCCAATGCTTGCAACCTCATTAACAAATTCCTTCCCGTTGCCTTTTGAATCACTTAAGATCTTGACAGCCACCAAAAGACCATCATCGAGACTTCCTTTAAATACAGTACCAAAACCACCTTGGCCAAGTTTGTCATGAAAATTCTTGGTTATTTTCTTTATATCTGCATACCTATATCTTTTTGGAGCAAGGGAGCCATATTTCTTTAAAAACTCTTCAATATCTGGTGCGCTGTTAGATTTCTTCCAAATCAGAAATTTACACTTGCGAAGATAGCGAAGGAACATAAGGGATGCCAAGAAGAAGACCCCGAGTCCTGCTGTTAAACCTGAAAAATAAAGGAAAAAGACAAGTAGCAGTTAGAAAGTGTCTATGCATCCATGAATATATGCGCATAGCTTTTAACATCACTGGCTATCACTAGCAATTATTAAGGGAGGAACAAAAGAGATACATATTTGATAGACGTTTTTAAACTCCCATTCAGATACAGATTTATGGAGTGAGTTCACACAAATTTGCAATTTTTTTCAGTTTAATATTTCCAACCTTAGGTAAATCAGTAGCTTTATTTCCTCCTTAAAATATAGAAGCCTTTAAGTTCAAGACAATTAATGTCCATGTAATGGCGAATTAAGAATATCAAGCTACTGTTCTTTGTTATCCATATTCAATTGTCTGATATTTTTTGCCGATAAATTGCTAATGCCCATGAGAGAAGCTTGAATGTGAAACTTTTATGTCTAGACACGTACATGTTCATTTTATATTTTAGTTATGGACATCGTTCTTCCACCAATGTCCGGGTTGCGAGTGGATGACTGAATTGAACATCCTCTTCACTAGTTTTGCATCGTGTGTCATTACCATTCATTGATGTGTTAACACGTGCCACCAGGAAATATAAAGATGAAGAACCTAATTAATAACCTACAAGATATTTAAATGCCAAAGGTCCATATCTTAAAGTAATCTTATATCCAATGATCTAAGATTAATATATGTAGTATGTTATAGCTCCGAGATTAAAGATCCCCAAATATTTAGAATGCTTAGCACTTATTGTTCAAGAAAAATTGAAATGAAAAAACTTATTCCACTTTCTCCGTAGCTAGTATTATTGATAAAATATGACCAAGTAGAATGGTGTGATGTCTTCTCCGTTGCTTCAAAAGGTTAATCAAAACAAATAAGTTATAGCCAAAGATATTTATGTTAAATTATAAAACTTCTGCTCCACTGAGTTGAATACTGATAGGCATTTCAGCACCACGATTATTCTCAAACAATTTCTAGTGATTTTTTTTTTTGAAAAACAAAGATAATTAAATAGAGATTTTGATACCATGTGAGCTATAAATCACCAGCTATCAAAAGTAACTGTTGCTCTATAAATCTTCAAATATTGTGCCAAAAAATATGATATCACATGATGTTAAGCAAGATGAAAAGCATTTGAAGAGGCTGGGTTGGTTGGAGTAACATGTTCATTACCTATTCCAATCTTCCTCCCTGTACTGCTCTTTTCTGCATCAAATAATCCACAACAAACAGAGATTAGTACAGAAGAAAATGATCTCACAAGTTTTATCACAAATTAGAACTCTCAGAAATATCTGTTTCCCTTAAGACTTGTCCATCTTCCATTCATAAAATTGACAAGTTTCTAAGGAATTGCTACTGATATAAGCCTTAAATTTCGAGGTGCAATTTCATAAGCTAATTTGATTGGTTAAAGCAAGTAGCTAGCAGTGAAACCTAGATGCTTAAAAACATTATGAAGATTTGACACACACAGAAGGTTATAGAAATTTACTTTGGCATTCGTTGTTGCATAGGCACTTGAAATCTCGTCGAGTGTCATGTTTGATACAGTTCAGATTCCGGCCCTGTTGATGCAAGTAACTGGCAGATAGTATAGAAAGCTCATCACCATCGTAACTGAATGATAGGTGCCATTCAAACAATGGGCTAGGACTGTTCCAACATTCAGGTCCTTCATCCTCTAATTTATTGGAAAAGCGAAGCTCGTAATCTTTGCAAGGACTAAGATGATAGGTTTCGTAGAAGATGTCAGTAGACAAATCATAATCACTTGGCATGCAATTGAAGAATGATTGGTTCTGGCTGACGGAGTGAGGAAGGAACAAATCCGGAGGTAGACGGAATGGAGGATCAAAGTCATAACTTAAATTGCAGTCTGGCGTCTGCAACTGATCGCCCAACTTTGGGTCTTGAATTATGATTGAACCATCAGAGTAGTTAATATCTTTCAAGACATACCAGTGCTCATCCCTATTAAATTGGATGATAGGTGAGGAGCCACTACAGACGACCTTATGACGCCCACATTCAGGATAAGTGAGTTTTTCGGGATCAGCAGTGGTGCTTGTGTAGAAAGGAAACCTTATTTCATAATTGAGGCATGGTAGCGGTAATGGATTCGGTGGGCATGAGCAACGAAGAAGATCCGGGAAAACGAAGAAGATGAAGAAGGGAATTATGAGGCAGGAAAAGGAAAGAGGCATGATAAGTGACACTACAAGCTTTGCAACACGCGACCCTAACAACAGGCAGACCTGTTAAGCTCCATCCCTGCAAAGAACAGAGTAATAAGGGTGTTCAATTCCGATACAGATGCTGATTGCTGACGGTCTGAGTCTGACTCGGTCTGGAGGACTAAGACGCGTGGTAGAACCAAGAGGTTGGGCCCCACCGCGGCCCTGTGAAACGTACTGGAAGGGGTAGAGAATTTTTCAGTCTTTGCCCTTGCCCTTGACCTTGGCTTCTATAAGATGCTGATACATGAATGATACCGTAAATAAAAGTAAGTTCAAAAGTATAAAGATATTTATAAAAACTTAAAATCATTGAATGGTAGTCTTAAATTAGATGAAATTGAAGTTTAATTTTTAATAAAACTTTAAGAAACTAATGTAACTAATCATTTTTTTTTTTTTTTTTAATTTGGCACCTTGGTGTCAGGAGGAAGAGGCAAGCTCCATGCAATTTTAGCTTTGCTTTTAAGTATTTTTGAAGTATGGTAAAGAAAAATGGAACAAAATTTAGAAATCTAGTAGCTTAAGGTAATTTATGCACAAAAGAGACTTTTGAAATCATAAAGAAGTGCTTCTAGTCCTCACATCTATCTTTTAGTTTTCTTCATCAAATATTAGGCACGATTACATATATAATCATTATATATTTGGTTGGACATGATTTCATATTGGATATAATTCTCGGATCATCATATATTTGATTAGAAGTAATTCTATATTAGATGAGATTTTCAGATCATTATATATTTAATTGGATGTTATTCCATATTAGATGTGATTTTTGGACCGTTATTATTTGATTGGAAGTGATTCTTGAATTGCTATATAGTTGATTGGGCATGATTCTATATTGGACGTAATTCTTATATGGATGTGATTTTGATTTTCTATATTTATTAGATGTGACATCTATATATTAGTTATATTTGTATTCTTTTATATTTTATATTATTTTATTTCTTTTTAGTTAATAAATAATTCTTGCCTTATAATATTGCTTATGTCATTGCAACTATTTATATATATTTACACCAATGCAACGAAACAATGGGTCGTGCAGAATTTAGCATCAAATATCTTGTAAAATTTTACTTTCTTCTTATTTATAAATACATCATTTCTATACATTTTTTAATATATAAAATTTGGTATAACTAAGGAAAGTGTCTCACTTCCTTTGTTTCCTTTTTGTTTTTATTTTTTAAAAATCATGCAGCTTTCGATCAGTCCATTAGACTTGGAAAATGACAAAGCCTTTTACATCGATAAAGCAAGGCGGTACATAACAATGCGAGGAACACATGAATGCAATGGAGTAACAGTTTGTTACCTTTTGTACCACCCAAATTAAAAACAAATCAGAAGAGGATCATGAGTGATGAGTAGGCACATCATGAGATGGAAGTCATTGAGCGAATCTTCCGGGCGTCTGTGAGCTCCAATTCTCCTCTTGTCATGTCATGTTCAAAGGAGGAAAAACCTGCGCTCGTCCATTCTGACAGAAGAGTGGGCCTACAATAAAAATGAAGTCTTGACTCAACCAAGTCTCCTCACATAATTCCACAAAGGAAAAAGTTGCACCCCATCGATTTTGACCGAAAATTTTGCCTACAATTAAGGATATCTCAACATCAGCCATTCTAACTGAAATGAGAAAAAAGAGAGAACCAAATAGCATTAAAAAAAAAAAAAAAGGTTCTATTCAATGAAGCGACAAAGTGATAATGGAGTCTTTAATGATGCAATAGGATAAGAAAGATTTGGAGAGAAAGATAGGAGGGAACAAATACAAATACCCCATGGATGATGCTCCAAAGTTTGATCACTGTTACTATTTTGTGACACTAAAGGAGATTTCAGGTGCAATATGCCCAAGCTTGCATCAATATATGTTCGATTTTTGTACGCTAGAAAGATTTTATATTGAAGAAGGACTAAGAAACTTAAATAGTTTATTTTGGTTAATAGTTTCGGATGAAATCATTAATTATTATAAATGGTTATTACTAATCCAACTCATGATATATGTGGACTAGGGATGGTTGACTTAAAATCTAAGATGAAGGATTAAAGACACGTGATTGAATAATTCAAAGAGACTTTTGTTAAGATAATAAAGTCTTCCAATCATGCAAAAAAAAATCGACACTAACTCATGCTCCTATGTACAAAGTGCTAGCAATACCCTCAAAATCTAGGGTTATTGCAAGCAGAGGTATGCAAAGAATTTCCACCCACCTGCAAATAATACTAACTTTTGTCGGGTATAACTTAGCCAATCCAAAATCAGATATTTTAGGACAAAATTCTTTGTCTAGTAAGATATTGTGAGGCTTAATATCAAAATGTACTATACGTGTGTTGCAAAATGCAAGTACTCTAAACCTTGGGCTATGCTAATTGCAATTTGATATAGTTTTTCCAACCCGAGAGTTGCTAGTTTCTCCAAATAAATGTACTTTTCAAGTAATCCATTGAGCATGAATTTATAAATCAAGGCTCTTTTGGACCCCTCTGAGCAAAAGCCTAAGAGACTAACAATGTTTACGTGAGAGGTTCGGCCAATGCTTGCAACCTCATTAACAAATTCCTCCCCGTTGCCTTTTGAATCACTTAAGATCTTGACAGCCACCAAAAGACCACCATCGAGACTTCCTTTGAATACAGTACCAAAACCACCTTGGCCAAGTCTGTTATGAAAATTCTTGGTTATTTTCTTTATATCTGCATACCTGTATCTTTTTGGAGCAAGGGAGCCGAATTTCTCTAAAATCTCTTCAATATCTGGTGCACTGTTAGATTTCTTCCAAATCGAAAGTTTACACTGGCGAAGATAGCGAAGGAACATAAGGGATGCCAAGAAGAAGACCCCAAGTCCTGCTGTTAAACCTGAAAAAGAAGGGAAAAAGACAAATAGCAGTTTGAAAGCGTCAATGCATGCATTAATATATGCACATAGATTTTAACGTCACTGGCTATCACTAGTAACTATTAAGGGAGGAACAAAAGAGATATATATTTGAGAAGTTTTTAAACTCCCATTCAGATACAGATTTATGGAGTGAGTTCACACAAATTTGCAATTTTTTTTCGGTTTAATATTTCCAACCTTAGGTAAATCAGTAGCTTTATTTCCTCCTTAAAATATAGAAGCTTTTAAGTTCGAGATAATTAATGTCCATGTAATAGCGAATTAAGATTATTAAGCTACTGTTCTTTATTATCCATATTCAATTGTCCGATATTTTTTGCCAATCAATTGCCAATGCCCATGAGAGAAGCTTGAATGTGCAACTTTTATGTCTAGACACGTTCGGGTTCATTTTATATTTTGGTTATGGACATCATTCTTCCACCTATGTCCGCGCTGTGGGTGGATGACTGAATTGAACTTCCCCTTCACTAATTTTTGCATGGTGTGTCATTATCATTCATTGATGTGTTAACACTAGTCGTGCCACCAGGAAATATAAAGATGAAGAATCTAATTAATATCCTACAAGATATTTAAATGACAATGGTAAAATTGAGAACAGATAGCTCAAGGATATCATGGAGAATGTATGGCACTATCAGATGTAGCAAACAGACCAGGTGGTTCATGCCAGGCTAAGAATGGCACGGCTTGTACCGTCATGCTGGCCCACGGGCCATGCAAATATGACGGCTTGTAGCGTGTTGGCCCAACATGGCCTAAGGTTTGGCATGGCCAGTCTAGTACAGCTTGTCATGGGCCAGCTCAGCACGATTTGTGATAGGCTGGCCCATGGCACAGTATTTTTATTATTATTATTATTATTATTATATATATATATATAAGGTAAATTAAGAAAGTGCTTAGTAATTTGAATGGAACCATCATGATGATTTTAGATCACTAATGGTCCTTATCTTGGAGTGATCTTATATCCAATGATCTAAGATTAACACATTTAGTATGTTACAGCTTCAAGATTAATGATCCCCAAATATTTATGATTGAGCTATTTGATATGTTACGAGAATCTTAGATCACCAACCATATAATATCAAAATTATCTCTTATATATATTTGACAACTACCATGATAATTTAGTATTAGTTCACATTATTTATTATTATAATATTTTTCATTAAATTATAATATTATTTATATAACATAATATTATGATGTGATATTGCATTATATTATAACAATATAATATTATATTATATTATAATAATATCTTATAATATTAAATTATATTATATTAATATAAAAATAATATCAAACATCTTTTTTATGGATGGGAGGCATTTTGGTCTTCAAACCCTAGAACAAGATCACTACTTAGGAAAGTGGCTATATGGGTCTATGTAAGTACTTATGGTGTTCTAAGACATTGGGCTCAACACTTTTGCATCAAGTTTAACTTAAAGATGTCAAATGGGTTGAGCGGCTAGTGCCCTGGCTTGACCTAGCCTGAAGTGGGTTGTGCCAATAATCGGGTTGTTCATGGCATGGCTCGACTGCTATAGTAACCATATTGGGCTTGACACGGCATGACCCTTGGGCTATGTCAGGCCGTCCCCTACTGGCCAGTAGACCATGCCGGCATGACGACACAAATGGGACAGGCCTGAGGAGCATGAATGAACTAAGCATGGCATACGATGGGTTGCCTACGGCCTTTCCAACAGCCAAAAATGTCTTTTTTTTTAAGACCTATTTGTCCTTCTTAATAACCACAAACGATTGATTTGCAATGTTAATTTAGACATTTAGAGACTCTCCAACCCTCTATAAATACCCTCAATCCCTCGCACTTACCCCACACTAAATTCTAAGCTCTTCTAAGCTTTCATAAATTCTATTAAGCTCTCTCCTAAATTCTTCTAAGCTCCCTACAAGCTTTCTTAATCCTCCTATAAACTCTCCTAATCTCTTTACAAGCATTTCTAATGTCTCTATAAGCTTTCTTGATCTCTCCACAAGACTTCTCTAATTCTTACCATGGTTGATGCTAGTAGCTCTTGCTCTTGCGCACTCCATTATTGCTTTAAACTCAACTGAAAGGAGATTGAACGTATTAAGACTCTAATTCTAACTCTTTTTTTATCAATTCCTTCCA
Organism: Metroxylon sagu; assembly: GCA_017589505.3. NCBI lineage: Eukaryota > Viridiplantae > Streptophyta > Magnoliopsida > Arecales > Arecaceae > Metroxylon > Metroxylon sagu. Next base: position 987,860 of record JACVBY030000578.1, on the reverse strand, counting down.
TACGATTTTCGATCTATCTCTATCTTATTTTTTTTCTTCTACATGTATCAAGTCACTCTTTCGTATAGGTGCATCTCTAAGTTTATGTTGTACATGTGCAAACCATCTAAGTTATCCTTTTATTAATTTATTCTCAATTGGAGCCACCTCTACCTTTTTTACGAATGGTTTTATTTTTTATTCTATCTTTTTATGTATTACCACACATTCATCTTAACATTCTCATTTCTATCAGGTTCATCTTATGTATGTATATTTTTCTAACTACTCAATATTCCATACTATAAAGTATAGATAGCTTTATGACTATCCTGTAAAACTTTTCTTTCAACTTGGTAGGTATCTACGATCATATAATATTTCAATTACACTTCTTCATTTTATCTAACCTGTTTTAATCTTATGGACAACATCATCCTTAATATCTCCTTCCTTATGAATAATCAATCCTAAGTACTGAAAATGATCATTTTTGGTAACTTTATGGTTCCGAATTTATACTTTATAGTCATCCCCATTTCTAATAGTACTAAATTGATTTTATGTATTCTATCTTTATCCTGCTTAACCTAAAATCTTTAGATTCTAATGCATTTTGCCATAGCTTTAACTTATGATTAACTTCAGACTTGGTTTCATTTACTAGTATTATATTATATGCAAATAACATATACTATAAAATATTATCGTGAATATGTCAAACAAGCTCATTTATAATTAAAGCAAAAAGATAAGGATTTAGAGCATATCTTTGATGTAAGCTTATTGTAATAAAAAATTTGCTAATATTACCATTAATAATTCTTATACTAGTAACTGCTTTATCATACATATCTTTTATTATATTAATATATTTAGTAGTTACTTCTTTTTTTTCTAGTATCAACTATAAGACTTGCAATTTTGCATCAGTAAAATTTCTAAGATGAAAAATAACCATCGTTAAGTAAATCCTGGTGTTTACAGCTCATTAAGTAAATTTGAGAGTTTCCATGATTTTTCTTTTTTCAAAAAAAACTCCATAAATGCCAATTGACATAAACCTGAACCACTAGATCCAACTTTATGAACTAATTTGATTGGTTAAAACAAGTAACAAGCACTGATACCACCATATGACCATCGAAGAAATTGGGGGATGAAAGGGGAAAAAAAGGCTGAAGTGCTCTGTAGATCACCTGCTGTCAAACGTAATTCCTACAGTATAAATCTTGAAATAACGTAATTCCTACTCTATAAATCTTGAAATATTGTACCCAAAAACAGGACATCACATGTCATTAAGAAACATCAAAAACATTTGAAGAGACTGGGTTGGTTGGAGTAACAACATATTCATTACCTATTCCAATCTTCCTCCTTATATTGCTGTTATTGCTGTTTTCTGCATCAAATAACCCAAAACAAACAGAGATTAGTACAGAAGAAGTCGATTTCATATGTTTTATCAGAAATTAGAACTCCTAGGAATGTCTATTTCCCTTGAGACACTACTTTCTCTAAGTAAAATTTACAAGTTTCTACAGAATTGCACTAATATAAACCTTAAACTTCTAGGTGCAACTTCAGTGGCCCATTTGAATGGGTAAAGCAAGTAGCTAGCAGTGATATCTAGATGCTTAAAAACATGATGAAGATTTGACAAACACAGAAGGTTATAGAAATCTACTTTGGCTTCCCTTGTCGCATAGACACTTGAAATCTGTTCGAGTGTCATGTTCCAAGCAGCCCCAAGTCCAGATCGTTTGATGCAAGTATTTGGTGGAACGTAGAGAAAGGTCATCACCATCTCCACCGAAGGATAGCTCTCATTCAAGCAATGGTGTACCGTTCCAACACCCAGAATGATCAGGTCCTTCATCCTCTTGTCTATTGGAAAAGTGAAGCTCGTAATCTTTGCATGGGGTACGATCATAGATTTTGTAGAAGATGTCGGCAGAAAAATTATAAGCACCCGGCATGCAATTGAAAAATGTTTGGTTCTGGCCGACGAAGTGAGGAAGGGACAAATTCCCAGATAGATCAATTGGAGGATCAAAGTCATAAAGAAAAATGCAGTCTGGCGTATTCAATTTATTGCTCAACTCTTGGTCTTGAATTGTGATTCTGCTTAAAGCGTAGTCAATTGTTTCCAAGACATACCAAGGCTCATGCCCATTAAAGAGGATGATAGGTGTGGAGCCATGGCAAACGACCAGATGATGCCCTCTGCATTCAGGATTAGTGGTGTTTTCTCTTGGGATGTTGGGAGAAACAGAGGTGGTGTTTTTGGTGGGGTTGGAATCGCTGTAGTTCGTGTAGAAAGGAAACCTTACTTCAACATTGCCGCATGGTGGAAAGACTGGATTCGATCGGCATGAGCAAGAAAGACTGGGGAAAACGAAGAAGATGAAGAAGGGGATTATGAGGCAGGAAAAGGAAAGAGCCATCATAAGTAACACTACGAGCTTTGCAACAGACCACACTAACAGCAAGCAGCCCTGTTAAGCTTCATCCCTAAAAGAGCGGAAGAAAAACCAGTTTGTGGTTTCATGTCCAATTGCAAGGCTCTATGTTTACTCGGACTGAAGGACCACGACGCATGGTAAAACCAAGAGGTTGGGCCCCACGCGGCTTGACAAACATTTTGGGAGAGGGGGAGGAGCTTCGAATTTGTTTCTCTTTCACCTTGACTTCTACAAGGCCGTCGAAGAAGTTGGGGAATAATGGGGGAAAAGGCTAAAGACTGAGAACTCTGAAAAGAGAAGGGGCGAGGTTCCCAGAAATTTTGACTCTGCTTTTAAAAATTCTTGGTGGTGGAAGATAAACAGCATTCAGAAATCCTGCAGCTTTCTGATCAATTGAAAGGCTTCCAAAATAGCAAACCCTTTCACATCGCTAGATGAGAAGCGGCAGAACACGACCATACAAGGAACGCATGGCCACGGTGCAGTAGCCGTTTGCCATCTTGAGTAACAACCAACCAATGAGTGGGTGCGTCATAAGATGGGAGTCTTGAGTCAAAGTCTTCCTAGTTGTCGGCAAGCTGCCAGACTCCACGCATCCCAACAAAACAAAAGCCTTCTCACAACATTTTCTACGAGGAAAAGCTTGAACCCCGCCCAACAAGAAAGTTTGCCTACAACAAAATCAAAGTCACGAGTCAAAGTCTTCCTAATTGTCCCTAACCTCCACGTCTCCTCGCACCATTTTCCACAAAGGAAAATGTTACGCCCCATCTATCCTGGTAGGAAAGTATGCCTACAACAAAGGCCACCTTAAAATCAGCCTACAATAAAGATAAGTATTCTTTGAATCTACGAGTGATTTTTAGAGTCTTTGATGATGCCATAGGATAAGAAAGATGTGGAAACTGTTATATGAGGGAAGAGTCGTCGGGGAATGATGCTCTTACAACAAAGGAAAGACAGAGGTTAGTCGCTGCTACTGTCTTGTGAATTCTACCACCATGTCATAGCAGTAGTGTTGTTTTATTTTGTAACAATCATAAGTAGTTCGATGGAACATTTTTCTGGGATGTGCTGGGTTTCATGGTGGGTATGAAGTAGGAGGATTTTTTCAAGCATTTGTGATTCATGCAACTTGTGAAAGGTGCTCCAGAGGCTAAAGCATCTAGAAGAGCCAGAAAGAAAAGGGAGGGAAAGAGGGAGTAAATGAGGAGAAAAGAAAGAGATATTAGCGATATAAAGCTTGGGGATTGTTTTTCTTTTCTCTTGTTTTTTTGACAGATTGACTTATCAATCTTTACAGTCAAATAAAATAAAAATAAAAATAAAAAAGCAACAGCTCTGTGCAAGAATCTGCTGGTAAGCAACAGTACATGCAACACAGTTGTTTGTCTGGTTCAAAGATAAACGGTCCCTCCTTAGCCTTTTTTTTATTAATAACATATGGTCAGATTATCTAATGTCAAAAAAAAAAAAAAAAAAAAAAATGAAGAAGAAGAAAGAGGGAGAGAGATATGAATAATAAGTTATCGGCCTTGGTTATAAAATAAAGACGAGGCGTACTGCAAGTGAAGTCGTCTACTTATAATTTGTTATAATAGTGTTGAAGATCTTCCGATGTAAAGAAAGAACTAACAAAACAAAAATAAAAGATAACTAAATTGATTTCTCCATATGAAATTGTCAAAGTAATGAACCCTCCTCTTGACCTATGTATTGTTTCCTCATAATCAAGGAAAGCTATGAAAGAAGAATGAATTTACGATGATTAAATCAACTGGAAAACAGTGAATTCTGAAAGGATCTTGACTTGACCAAAATGAGGTGAGCTGACCATCAATTGATTAAGATAATGAAAGGGCAGAGGAGTTTTGCTTATCAAACTATCAAAAACCCTAACAGAATTGACCGAGAGCAAATGATTTCAAAAACCTTTACAACACAGAGGAACCATAAGTATAGCATATAGCATAATATTTACAGCAATATTAAGTTTATAGCTGATCAGTCACAGTCCAGAGCTTTTCTCCTTACTTTCGAAATTCTCCAGTCATATTTAAAAAATTAATATTCATCTAAATTCTGAATAATTGGGTGAGGGTTTGCTTGCTAATGAAAAACTCAAAACTGAGCAAACCTAGAATTTGGGTTCAGTTGGCTGTCATACTAGTATTAAAAGCTTGAGATAAAATGGAATTAATAGTTGTCTAAGAAACTCACTGGAACTTCTAAGATGGGTCCTGTCGCGGTAAATGCAAATGAACCTGGTCTTGTTATAATCATATCCACACTTGCCTCTGCTTTCTCTGCACTCCGTGCAATCCGGTGCTGACCAATCCAACAGATATCCTTGCTCCAGAAGTGTCTTATAATCGTGGCTTTCTGCTCCTACGTACCCCAAGACCGGCACCTTCATGGTCTCACAATCCCTTGATATCGAAGGGTCTGGCTTGGCGAAATCGTCGTTGATATAATCAGCATAAGTGTCATTAGAATTGCAAGGTAATTTGAAGAGGCCGGTCTGCTCTCTCGAGCAATCATGGAGGAAGAAAAGTTTCTTGTTAGCAGCACTAATATTGAAAGGTGTGCCAGCGAAGGAGAAATCAAAAAAGGAATACCAGCAAACGTGGTCTCTGAACTTGGCCTCTGAAAGCCTAACGGATCTGTTGCTGTAGAAGATGTGTAGGACCCGAGAATCACCGTAGGCCGTTTGGAGAAAAGGGATGCCATCAACAGAACAATCGACATTAAAACCGGGAGGGCCACAGTAGGGTGGATGTTGCCCACTTATCCAGAACGGATAGCTAATGTTCTCGATGCTCCCACAGCTCTTTGGCTCACAATCCTCTATCTTTGGTTCGGTTATTGCTATTCTCGCCAAAGAGCAGATGTTGATGAAGAAAAACAAGATAGAGAACTCTTTGAATGGTAGCAATGGATTGGGATTCATTCGGGATGAGCGTGGAAAGACAGAGGAGAGGAAGGTGTAAGAAGTTGGAGAAGAGATTGAGGAGTATGTATGGAAGGTGACGGTTGAGTTGTTTGACTGGATTTTGGAAGTCTAATTTTCCAAATCGACGAAGTCGTATGTTGGCAATGATTCTCTAGAGGGAACTCATCAAAGTCTGACAAAAATATTATCAAGCCGACAGGCAGATAAGGCCCATGCTTTGGGATCTTGAAGATAAAAAATGATGTGTGGCATTTTCTCAAGAAAAGAATAAAGGCGAGTGGCTTCCTTTGGTAAAGACGCGGGACTGGACCAGGAAATGGGTCAGAAGATTATAGCACAAGCAAGGCAAGTCGATGATGGAACACCCTAACCACTCCACTCTTTTAGGGGCGGTGTTTTGACAGTCAATAGGACGGCGCATGACGAGTTGACTCTCTGCATGGCTGTCAGTTTGACCATTCTTGTGATCTTCGCCAAGTTGGGATATGCCGAGTGGCCCGTTAACATACTTCATGGGCGTGGGAAGTGCGGGGCCCTTGCCGCTTGGTGGGTGGACCGGATCATGATTTTAAACGGCATTATAATCAACATAACAGCTTGTTATAATAATTTCAAGATTTTTTTTTCTACCATTATTCTGATTGTACGTTGATAGTGCCGTGGATAATGAGAAATTCATCGGCATAAGAATATTGGATAAAAGCGTCAAGTCAAGACATTACATGAGCAATGGGATTGAACCTTAATTTTTAAAAAAAACTATTTAAAAAAAAGTACAATAATTGAGTCTTAATTTTAATCGCTATATTATTTATTTACTTGAGCTTTGTTTTCAATAAAATAATAATTATTTCAAATTTTAATTTTAATAATTTTCTTAAAAATGGTATTATGGTCCAAAAAGTATATTATTATATCTAATAAAAAACAAAATAAAATCATTATTTTTCTATTATTGTCAATTATTTTTTTATCATAATACTATTATAACAATCATTATGTTATGATTATTTTAATATTAAAAAAATTTAAAAGTTATGTTTTGAGATAAATAACAATTGTTATAACCTGCAATAACGTCCTATTTCATACTGTAAGCTAATTGATTGCTGGATGTTTGACAACTCAAAAAGGGAAAAAAGAAATCATCTAGGCATATAAGAATTAAGATGGCTGTAAGAATTATAAAAAAATTAGCTAATTGATTGCTGCATCGTTCCGCTAAATAAAATACGGACGTAAGACTGAGACGTATCTAATAAAGAAAGAAGAGCAGTCGCAGGCTGTGTACATTTTAAACAATAACGGAAGACTAACTAACAAAAAAATCTTCTTCGACAACTGGCTGGAGATAGTGACGTACCAAAACTAATGGCCCTCACGTATTTTTTTATCGAGGAACGTTAATAATTTTTAAAGGTGCCAGCAAAAGTGGATGATTAAAACAAATACTATCAGAGTTTCTAAGACAGTTTTCCTAAAACTACTAACAAAAAAAATCCATGCAAAAGGCAAAGATCTTTTCCTCTTTAAATGCGTCTAATGGATGTGCTCTTGCACACCTTTGCACCCTCAAGAGCACGCAGGTTTGTCTTTTATTACTTCACTTACCATCACTAGCTTGGGTTGCTCCATTCTGAGAATCTTCATCCTGACTAATAAATTGCATGCTCTTTTCTTAAAGAATCAATTCGCGGATTTCTTCCCTTCTACTTTCAGTTACATTATTCGTGAGGACGAGAAATAATAGTCATGAAGACCAATTCGTATGCCACTCTCTTCTACAACTATGTTGTCCAGAAAACATACATTTGAAGTCCTCAATTGCCATTAAGGACTCTGAAAATGACCGAACTATATATGCCTACCAAAGTGTCAGGTCTCATGTCATATGGGAACATCACCTACTATAGCGTTGTGGATGATTATGCAAGTCCATAAACTTATTTTTCTCATAAACTTAATTTTCTTTTAACCACTTCTGCCACCGGTGTCTATTTAAGATGACTTTGTTTTCTACCTGTCACTAGCAACGAGCTTCTTCAATAAAATCTACTTTGTCAAGCCCAGCCCTCTCTAGAAGGCCGATCAAAAAGCGTCATCTGTTGCGGTTTGGAAGGAACTAATCCTCTTCCGGAAATATCTACTCCTGTAGAAGAAGTAGGTGCTAAGGTAGTAGCTCTTTCACCAATTCCCTTCAGCACGCCCCACCACGCCCAAATCAACCAACCCTAACAACAAATACTTTCTGGACCCAATCGATATGATGTATTGGTTAACAAAACTTTGGGGGAAGCTCCTCTCTTCCTCCAATTTTCCGTCAAAAAAAAGATATGATGTGTTGGGCCTAACTGACTCTATGTCCCAATCACTAAATCGAATAGTTTTGAGAAACCAGGAAAGGAGGAAGAAGAAAAGAAACACGTACCCCCTGGATTGCCGGAATCTTGACATTGGCACCCTTCCTGCCCGGCCGTCCACGTTACGTTGATTCCGTCCTGCATCACTTCGCTAAAATTCATCTTCCCATATATTAACAAAAGATGCGCTGTCTTGTTTATAGGAAAGCTTGCATTCGAGCTACACTTCTCCGGCAGGTCCGATGGAGGCAACTCAGAAAAACTATAGTATGAGTCCAGCTGAATCTCTCCTGTTGCGCAATTGATTCTATATAATAGGTCGGTCGAGGAGTCCGAGGTGCAGTTGAAGTAGAAGTAGAGATTGAATTCGGACGGGAGATATCTGAAGGGGGAGGAGCTGCTGACGGGGTCGGTGAAGGCATGAGGGCAGTCCTCTCCACTGAGATCGGGGTTGATGACGGTGAGGACTTTATTCTTGTAATCGAAGCTCTTGATTTGGTAGGCCTTATCGCCTATGTTGATTGTCAGAATGGATTTATCCTGGCCGCAAGCGAGCTCAAATCCCGGATGGCTGCAGTTATCAGGCCCGTCAGGAAGCCAGAAAGGGGGCCTGACGTCGTAGGTCTTGGCTCCGCAGTTGTATGGACCGCAGCCAGGATATGGAGCGTTGTCATCGGCTTTGGAGAGCAGAGAAAGCATGAAGAGAAGGATGATTGAGAGGAGAGAGGAGTGGAACATCCCTGCGTTCTCTTTCTGAATGCTAGGAACCTTGGCAAGGGAAGCAAGTTGCAAAGGAGAGGACAAGAAGAGTAGATGGAGTTGGAAAATCCTGGTCATTTGTTGTGGAATGTCAGCCAATTAGGAGGTAGGAAGTGGGTAGGAAGCGGCCCGAATGAAGCAGAGGGTCGGTTGACTTATTCAACACAGGTGATGAGTGACAAGAAATGTTTGATATTTCTTATGCCCATAAAATATTGCTGGCTGGCAAATGGACTAGCCTGACATTGCCAATAGAAAACCTGGCAGGTGCCGGTTGGGTGGAAATTTGACATAGTATACAATGCTAATTGTTGGTCCGTTGAAGAATTGAGCCTACCAGATGATCCGACGTCGCTCGGAGAAAACTTGTGTCTAAACATGGCGTAATTTACAACAGAGAGGACAAGTTGCGATCATAGGTGGCCTTTTTCCTTAAAAAAAAAAAAAAAAAAAAAATCAGAAGTGACCTTCCCTCTTTTTGTAAATTAGCTTCTATCCAATAAAAGTCAGTAGAGATTTTTTTTTTTCTCCACTATTTCCTTTCAAAAAAACAGAAGTGACTTTCTTATTCTTCAGCCGTGTGTAAACATGAAGACCTTCTTAGCACCATGGTCCGACGCAGACGAGTGGGAATTGGCCTTGTTAAGAAAGAAACTTCCATTGGTCCATCAAATTTCCTCAAAAAAGTCATCCTTTTCCATAGAAATACAGGTTTCATGTGTGGCGTGTTTCTAGACTGGTATGTGACATGAACAAGAAGCACTCTTTTGACCGTCCTGACCTCATTCTCAAAACAACAAAAATGCTATAATGCCATTTTTTATCAATGCCCTGACCTTCGTCCACCTTCTTGCCATACCTGCAGTCTGGTTTGCCGATTTTATAATGGAAGGGTAAGGGTCACGAGCAAGAGCCTGCATCTTCATTTAGAGCAACACGCCTGGTACGTTGTAAGACCCAAATTGGAGATGGATTGAACTAGAAATCAGTCTATGCTAGTAAGGTGTTTTGTTAGGCAAGGTCAAGTGCGATAGACGGTCTAGAATACAATTTCTCCGAAGCCTTATCCCTAGCTTAGATTGATTCAAAGATCTTTGCATCATGTTTTTATGTTGTGATGTAGCACATAGGGAATATAACTTTAAGGCTTTAATGGCCCGTTTAGCTCTCTAATAAGTGAAACTAGCCGACAAGCGGTATAAACCATTCCATGCCTCTTCCATTATACTCCAATTTTTAATCTAATAACTTTTTTCCTTTCACATGTTGCATCATGTCCGTTCACATTACCGTATTTGTTTTCCCATCAATTATATCTGATAACAAGAAATAGCAAATGAAACTGCTTTTAGATAATTCTTTTTCATTATAAACACTAATTGTCTCATACAAATTTGCTCAAAAACACCTACTGAAACTCTGACTCTCATCATTTCATCTCCCTGTTATCCTTTTCTAGCAAATCATCATTTATTTCGAATTACACTCACTCCAATAAAATTTTTATATATAATGCAAAGCTCCAAGAGTGGAACCCATATCCCTCTGTGCTTTATGTCCACCAACTCATGGGTAAGATTTTGAAGAAAGACTTCTCTTAAAACAAATCACTTTCTTTTTGAAATAAATCACTTCCGCTAATTTTCATCCCTATTTTTGTTGGTCATAGCCATCTATTGAAACCCTTTTTTGTTTTTCTTCTTCAATAAATTTCAAGTATCAGATGAATAAAATATAGGCCTACTTAACATAACTGGCCAAACTATCTTTCTTTAATACAAACCTATTGGACAAAGCCTTATTTTTTGTGGGAGTATTGGACAAAAAGTCATCTTACCGGTAGATAAGCTTCCTTGTCAAGGTCCAAGAAAGTTATATGGACATCAAAATAGCAAAAATATATGCTTCTGCTCGCATTTTTATTTTATTTCTCTATATTTAAAACAAAAATAAATAAGAGAGTTTTATAAACTAATGCTTAATAAATAACACTAATAATAAATTAGGTAGATCAAGTATATAAAAATTTGCAAAAGCACTTGTTTCAATTGCTGTTACATAATGCATATCAATAATTATTGATTCAAAACTAATATTTATAATTTTCATATTATCGTTATATTAATACTTTTAGTTTTTATATCATCATTATACTAATGCTTACACTTACAGTTTCACTTACACTTACAGTTTCAATGGCATCGTTATATTAATACTTATAATTTCTAGTCATCATTATACCAATACTCTATAGTCATTAAATTATGGCCACATATAATCCCTGTGACTGAACCAATGCATCGCATTTAATCCTACTAAAGAATATCAAATCACCATATATATTCCCTATGAAAGTGAGTCCTGATATCTATCATCTGTCATCTCTCATAACATAATGGATTGAGAGTTACATATTGTCGGTCATATTTCAATTATCAGTATTTTCAGTTATTTCGTATTCAATGTCATCTACTTATTCATGTTATTGATTATCATATAATTTTATTTTAAAATCTTAAATTATTTTCTTATGATAAAAATTATAATAAATAATAGTGTTCATAGCCAATTATAATCTACTCACTTAATCCGAATTTTTAATAAACATATCCCGTATGATTTAAACCTTTAACTCCATTTATAACATTCCTAAAATAAATAATTACTAAACATTATTATTTCAAAATAATTAATCAAAAAATATATCATACAGTAATTATTTAAATCTAAATATTCAGTTACTCGCTATAAAAATAAATATCTAGCAATCCATAGGGTACGTCTATCAACTCATATTGCTATTCACCTATATAATTAATTTTAAATTTTAATTTTTATAATTAAATAATATGATGGTTGGTTTTTCAGATGGCTAACCTTAATCTAAACTAAAACGTATACCTGACAAGCTGTCTGAACTGAATTCGGATTTCAGAGTTTCGCTTATCCTGTAGAAAAAAATGAATAAAATATTACTAATCAAATATTAACCTAAAAAGATAAAATCCCAAAATTTCACCCAGTTGTTGGTTCCCAAGTTGTTGACATTAGCTAGTGTTCTTTAAGAACTCAACATCCGACGACTATTTCACTAGTGGAATCAAGGATGATTGGATGAATCTAACCGACAATCATGTCCTTAGCATTGGCCATAGCTGTAAGGTTAGCCGCGGGACTTCTGAAAAGACAAGCCAAAACTAAGTGCATATACTCGATTCTTAGCAAAAAAACTAATAAAATCGAAGGGTCTTGCAGGCTTAGATTTCTCCTGACCACCGACCATTGCCAAAATTTTGATCCTAGGTGCGATGGTTCGACCTCAAAGACGCCAGCGAAACCCAATTTTCTTTACCCTGTTCTTGTCACCCAAAACTTAAATTAAACTCCCAAATTCATGTGGTATGCAGCGATCAAAAGCATTTTATTGCACTTTATCGGTGAAGTCTCGATGGATTCCAAAGAAGAAGACAAACTCTTCTTCCTCTCCTTTTTTTTTTTTTTTTTTTTCCTCTCTTCCTCTCCAATCTCCCTAATTCTCTCAAATCTAAACTTTTTCCATTCGTGAATGTGGCTTAGATTTGGTTAAATAAAGAGATTAAAGCTTCAAAAATGCCGGGTCTCACAATCCTAAAGAAAATAAACGCATGCATGAATTTCAAGATTAAAGGTTTGCCAAATTAATAATATCAGAAGTCATCTTCCTCCCTGCTTTTATAAAAAAATAAAGATGGTATGATAGAAGCTGAGAGAAACCCATGGCTATTTTTAGTTCTTTTCAGATTGGTTCGCTAATTTTAAGAAAATAAATTTTTGGAATATTAGAATTTTTTAATATAAAATTAGTGGAGGATGACCTTGAAAAGTTTTATTTGAAGATTAGTTGTCTGGTTATCTGATTTTCCTCCTCTTATCCATTTTTTCAAAAATTAAAATTTTATAAAGTGGGTAACTGGCTTAAGCTTTTTATTTTTGGTTGGGTAATTAGGGGTTAAAGCATTTTTTTTTAAAAAAAAATTATAAGCAGCCATTATGAAAATTTGAATTAGAAATATCTCTCAAATAGAAATTTAGGTGTCAATTACTTATGTTAAAATTAGTTGGCTTTGTTAAGAGCTGAAAGTTAAGTTCTCTCTCTTCTTTCCTTTGTTACTGTTGGATAAATACGTTGGCATTTTATTTTTTTAATCAAGTTTCAGAATATTCTAAAAGACTTTGGATATTATTTTTTCTAAGATGCATGGATCACATAGGATCCTAGCTATTCATAATCAACTCACTCCAAAGCAGGATTCTTCAATCTCTCCCCTAAAAGAGAAATGATTATTTCTTTTTGTTTTTAGAAGAAAGGGGTTCCTCAATATTGATGAATTAGAAAGCACTCTACGTAAAAGCCACAGACCGAGGCTCCGTTAAACAAATAAAGCCTATAATCGGTAAGCTTGGGTTCGTTTGAATGATTAACTTGTTCAACTAGTTACAAGCGTACCTTGAACAGGTATGCCAGAACTTGGATGGAGTCTGAGCTAAGATTTATACTCCCCCAATACTATAGCTGCGCCAACAAAGTAGCCGAGCCAATGCAAATGATAGTCATATTTTATCATGTAGATTGTTTATGTTTTGGTTTTAAAAAAATCAACCCACATTGTTATCGCTTTCTACTTGATAACATTAATTGGATATTGATATAAAATGCCAAATAGCAGACCATTCGGGACTGTCATGCAAAATCGAACCGTAGGTCATACTGACATGATTTCCTGCTGTAACCCCAAATGCATATATGTACTTTTTGAATCCTTAGGGAAAAAAAAAAAAAAAAAAAGCCACATTAGATTGTAAAGAGAAATAGCTCTTCTGATTTCTTTTTAGGTAGTTACGCACCACAACAGCATGGCAAGATCACAACTCACCAGTGGTATCTTAATGTGAAGTTTGATGGTTCTGCGCAAAATGGAGCTGCTGGCAATGGATATGCTACAAGGGATTTACATAGGAAGACTTCTGGTTGCTGGGTTGGCTGCTATCCTTTAACAGGTGTCTTTCGCTGATATTACAGTAGTTTGGATGGGCCTAAGATAAGCAATTAACCATCTCCATGCTCATATATATATATATGGACTGAGGACTTCCCTGAAGGTCTTCGTAATGTAGTCGTCAGCAATTGATAAGAATACATGATTATAAGTTCCTAAGTACTTTTTTTTCTTTTTGAAGCATAAGTGAGGGAACAAGAACTTTTCCTACTAAAATTTATTAAAATCAAAAATTACAAAGAGTTGGAAGATTGAGAAACAAATAAAAAAAAAAAAATTACAAAAGCTATGGTGGAAGCCTAAATATTTTTTGGTACAAAAATTATCCCATAAAATAAAGGAGGCAATAGATTTGTGTAGAAGTTCCTAAGTACATGATTTATTCATTCTGACTTGTTGAGCCAATTGATATGCAATAACAACCAATTTAAAGTTTTGAACAATGCTAATGTAGTCAACAAGGAGAGAGGGAATTCAATGCTAGACTACTAAGTGACAGATAGGGCAGCACACCTGAACAAGATCAGACCTTTTCTGAAAAACAGCTGTTTCAATGAAACCTCCATATACTTTTTTTAATAAGTTGAGTCGATTCTTGCATACCACATGAACAATCAATTCATGATCCCTGCAGTAACTGATCTGAGGCATTCAAAGAATCCATTTTACCATCACAAGGAATTAGTTTTTATGAAGAAGAAACAAATGATTCTAAAGGAGAAGATAAATACGGCTTTGGAGGCATTTGCAATTCATCGACGCTTCCCTGCAACATTTCTACCACCTTGCTTATTAAGGGACGATTTTTTGACCTTGTTTGAATGCACCATAAACCAACTAAGATCATTTTCCTTGCAATTTCTTCAGTTTCACTTGTCACTCCACTTATATGTAAATCTCCATCTTGGTCCAGACGCTCATAAATCCAGTGTGGAAAATAAACTTCACTTGTATTCCCAACTCCAGCATCAACGTTCTTTCTTCCTCCCACCATTTCTAATATCATCATTCCATAACTATACACATCTGATTTACTAGAGACAATTCCAAAGTTCCTGGAGAACACTTCTGGAGCCATATAGCCAATAGTTCCTCGAGGATCTGTCATAGAAAGTATACTAACTTTTGCAGGGCATAACTTAGCCAACCCAAAATCAGATATCTTAGGACAAAATTCTTTGTCTAGTAAGATATTGTGAGGCTTAATATCAAAATGTACTATACGGGTGTTGCACCTAAAATGCAGGTACTCTAAACCTTGGGCTATGCCAATAGCAATTTGGTATAATTTTTCCAGCCCAAGAGTTGCTAGTTTCTCCGAATAAATGTATTTCTCAAGCGATCCATTGGGCATGAATTCATAAATCAAAGCTCTTTTGGACCCCTCTAAGCAAAAGCCTAGGAGACTGACAATGTTTACATGAGAGGTCCGGCCAATGCTTGCAACCTCATTAACAAATTCCTTCCCGTTGCCTTTTGAATCACTTAAGATCTTGACAGCCACCAAAAGACCATCATGGAGACTTCCTTTAAATACAGTACCAAAACCACCTTGGCCAAGTTTGTCATGAAAATTCTTGGTTATTTTCTTTATATCTGCATACCTATATCTTTTTGGAGCAAGGGAGCCATATTTCTTTAAAAACTCTTCAATATCTGGTGCACTGTTAGATTTCTTCCAAATCAGAAATTTACACTTGCGAAGATAGCGAAGGAACATAAGGGATAACAAGAAGAAGACCCCAAGTCCTGCTGTTAAACCTGAAAAAGAAGGGAAAAAGACAAATAGCAGTTTGAAAGCGTCAATGCATGCATGAATATATGCACATAGATTTTAACGTCATTGGCTATCACTAGTAACTATTAAGGGAGGAACAAAAGAGATATATATTTGAGAAGTTTTTAAACTCCGATTCAGATACAGATTTACGGAGTGAGTTCACACAAATTTGCAATTTTTTTTCGGTTTAATATTTCCAACCTTAGGTAAATCAGTAGCTTTATTTCCTCCTTAAAATATAGAAGCTTTTAAGTTCGAGATAATTAATGTCCATGTAATAGCGAATTAAGATTATTAAGCTACTGTTCTTTATTATCCATATTCAATTGTCCGATATTTTTTGCCAATAAATTGCTAATGCCCAGAAGCTTGAATGTGCAACTTTTATGTCTAGACACGTTCAGGTTCATTTTATTTAGTTATGGACATCATTCTTCCACCTATGTCCGCGTTGTGAGTGGATGACTGAATCGAACTTCCCCTTCACTAGTTTTTGCATGTTGTGTCATTATCATTCATTGATGTGTTAACACTAGTCGTGCCACCAGGAAATATAAAGATGAAGAATCTAATTAATAACCTACAAGATATTTAAATGACAATGGTAAAATTGAGAACAGATAGCTCAAGGATATCATGGAGAATGTATGGCACTATCAGATGTAGCAAACAGACCAGATGGTTCATGCCAGGCTAAGAATGGAACAGATTGGGGCGTTATGATGGCCCACGGGCCATGCAAATATGACGGCTTGTAGCGTGTTGGCCCAACATGGCCTGTAGTTTGGCATGGCTGGTCTAGTACAGCTTGTCATGGGCCAGCCCAGCACGATTTGTGATAGGCTGGCCCATCGCACAGTATTTTTATTATATATATATATATATATATATATATGAGGTAAACTAAGAGAGTGTTTAGTAATTCGAATGGAACCATCATGATGATTTTAGATTTCTAATGGTCCTTATCTTGGAGTGATCTTATATCCAATGATTTAAGATTAATACATTTAGTATATTGCAGCTTCAAGATTAGTGATCCCCAAATATTTATAATTGAGCTATTGATATGTTACGAGAATCTTAGATCACCAACCATATAATATCAAAATTATCTCTTATATATATTTGACAACTACCATGGTAATTTAGTATTAGTTCACATTATTTATTATTATAATATTTCCATTAAATTATAATATTATTTTTATAACATAATATTATGATGTGATATTGCATTATATTATAACAATATAATATTATTATAATATTATATTGTATTATAATAATATCTTATAATATTAAATTATATTATATTAATATAAAAATAATATTAAACATCTTTTTTATGGATGGGAGGCATTTTGATCTTCAAACCTTAGAACAAGATCACTGCTTAGGAAAGTGGCTATATGGGTCTATGTAAGTACTTATGGTGTTCTAAAACATTGGACTCAACACTTTTGCATCAAGTTAACTTAAAGATGTCAAATGGGTTGAGCGGCTAGTGCCCTGGCCTAACCTAGCCTGAAGTGGGTTGTGCTAATAATCGGGTTGTTCATGGCATGGCTCGATTGCTACAGTAGCCATATTGGGCTTGATACGGCATGACCCTTGGGCTATGTCAAGTCGTCCCTTACTGGCTAGTAGACCATGCCGGCATGACGACACAAATGGGATAGGCCTGAAGAGCATGAATGAACTAGGCATGGCATACGATGGGTTGCCTACGGCCTTTCCAACGGTCAAAAATGTCTTTTTTTAAAGACCTATTTGTCCTTCTTAATAACCACAAACGATTGATTTGCAATGTTAATTTAGACATTTAGAGACTCTCCAACCCTCTATAAATACCCTCAATCCCTCGCACTTACCCCACACTAAATTCTAAGCTCTTCTAAGCTTTCATAAATTCTATTAAGCTCTCTCCTAAATTCTTCTAAGCTCGCTACAAGCTCTCTTAATCTTCCTATAAACTCTCCTAATCTCTCTACAAGCATTTCTAATGTCTCTATAAGCTTTCTTGATCTCTCCACAAGACTTCTCTAATTCTTACCATGGTTGATGCTAGTAGCTCTCGCTCTTGTGTACTCCATTATAGCTTTAAAGTCAACTCAAAGGAGATTGAACGTATTGAGACTTTAATTCTAACTCTTTCTTTATCAATTCTTTCCATACGATTTTCGATCTATCTCTATCTTTTTTTTTTTTTCTACATGTATCAAGTCACTCTTTCACATAGGTGCATCTCTGAGTCTACGTTGTACATGTGCAAACCATCTAAGTTGTCCTTCTATTAATTTATCCTCAATTGGAGCCACCTCTATCTTTTTTACGAATGGTTTTATTTTTTATTCTATCTTTTCTTGTATTACTATACATTCATCTTAACATTCTCATTTCTGTCAGGTTCATCTTATATATGTATATTTTTCTAACCGCTCAATATTCCATACTATAAATTATAGCTAGCCTTATGACTATCCTGTGAAACTTTTCTTTCAACTTGGTAGGTATTTTACGATCATATAATATTTCAATTGCACTTCTTCATTTTATCCAACCTACTTTAATCCTATGGATAACATCATCCTTAATATCTCCTTCCTTATGAATAATCAATTCTAAGTACTGAAAATGATCATTTTTAGTAACTTTATGATTCCAAATTTATACTCTACAGTCGTCCCCATTTCTAATAATACTAAATTGATTCTATGTATTCTATCTTTATCCTGCTTAACCTAAAATCTTTAGATTCTAATGCATTTTGCCATAATTCTAACTTACGATTAACTTCAGCCTTGATTTCATCTAGTAGTACTATATTATATGCAAATAACATACACTGTAAAATATTATCGTGAATATGTCAAACAAACTCATTTATAATTAAAACAAAAAGATAAGAATTTAGAGTATATCTTTGATGTAAACCTATTGTAGTAAAAAATTCGTTAGTATTATCATTAATAGTTCTTATACTAGTAACCGCTCTATCATATATATCTTTTATTATATTAATATATTTAGTAGTTACTTCTTTCTTTTCTAGTATCAACTATAAGACTTGTAATTTTACATCAGTAAAATTTTTAAGATAAAAAATAACCATCGTTAAGTAAATCCTGGTGTTTACAGCTCATTAAGTAAATTTGAGAGTTTCCATAACTTTTCTTTTTTTAAAAAAAACTTCATAACAGCCAATTGACATAAGCCTGAACCACTAGATCCAACTTTATGAACTAATTTGATTGGTTAAAACAAGTAACAAGCAATGATACCACTATATGACCATCGAAGAAATTGGGGGATGAAAGGGGAAAAAAGGCTGAAGTGCTCTGTAGATCACCTGCTGTCAAACGTAATTCCTACAGTATAAATCTTGAAATAACGTAATTCCTACTCTATAAATCTCAAAATATTGTACCAAAAAACAGGACATCACATGTCATTAAGAAACATCAAAAACATTTGAAGAGACTGGGTTGGTTGGAGTAACAACATGTTCATTACCTATTCCAATCTTCCTCCTTATGTTGCTGTTTTCTGCACCAAATAACCCAAAACAAACAGAGATTAGTACAGAAGAAGTCGATTTCATATGTTTTATCAGAAATTAGAACTCCTAGGAATGTCTATTTCCCTTAAGACACTACTTTCTCTAAGTAAAATTTACAAGTTTCTACAGAATTGCACTAATATAAACCTTAAACTAATAGGTGCAACTTCAGTTGCACATTTGAATGGGTAAAGCAAGTAGCTAGCAGTGATATCTAGATGCTTAAAAACATGATGAAGATTTGACAAACACAGAAGGTTATAGAAATCTACTTTGGCATCCCTTGTCGCATGGACACTTGAAATCTGTTTGAGTGTCATGTTCCAAGCAGCCCCAAGTCCAGATCGTTTCATGCAAGTATTTGGCGGAACGTAGAGAAAGGTCATCACCATCTCCACCGAAGGATAGCTCCTATTCAAGCAATGGTGTACCGTTCCAACACCCAGAATGATCAGGTCCTTCATCCTCTTGTCTATTGGAAAAGTGAAGCTCGTAATCTTTGCATGGGGTACGATTATAGATTTTGTAGAAGATGTCGGCAGAAAAATTATAAGCACCCGGCATGCAATTGAAAAATGTTTGGTTCTGGCCGACGAAGTGAGAAAGGGACAAATTCCCAGATAGATCAATTGGAGGATAAAAGTCATAAAGAAAAATGCAGTCTGGCGTATTCAATTTATTGCTCAACTCTTGGTCTTGAACTGTGATTGTGCCATAAGGAATTCTGGTTGTGCTATAAGCGTAGTCAATTGTTTTCAAGTACCAGGGCTCGTGCCCATTAAAGAGGATGATAGGTGTGGTGCCACGGCAAACGACCAGATGATGCCCTCTGCAATCAGGATTAATGGTGTTTTCTGTTGGGTTGTTGGGAGAAACAGAGGTGGTGTTTTTTATGGGGTTGGAATCGCTGTAGTTCGTGTAGAAAGGAGACCTTACTTCAGTATTGCCGCATGGTAGAAAGACTGGATTCGGCGGGCATGAGCAAGAAAGATTGGGGAAAACGAAGAAGAGGAAGAAGAGGATTACGAGGCAGGAAAAGGAAAGAGCCATTACAAGCAACGCTACGAGCTTCGTAACAGACCAAACTAACAGCGAGCAGCCCTGTTAAGCTTCATCCCTAAAAGAGCGGAAGAAAAACCAGTTTGTGGTTTCATGTCCAAGTGCAAGGCTCTATGTTTACTCGGACTGAAGGACCACGACGCATGGTAAAACCAAGAGGTTGGGCCCCACGCGGCTTGACAAACATTTTGGGAGAGGGGGAGGAGCTTCGAATTTGTTTCTCTTTCACCTTGACTTCTACAAGGCCGTCGAAGAAGTTGGGGAATAATGGGGGAAAAGGCTAAAGACCGAGAACTCTGAAAAGAGAAGGGGCGAGGTTCCCAGAAATTTTGACTCTGCTTTTAAAAATTCTTGGTGGTGGAAGATAAACAGCATTCAGAAATCCTGCAGCTTTCTGATCAATTGAAAGGCTTCCAAAATAGCAAACCCTTTCACATCACTAGATGAGAAGCGGCAGAACACGACCATACAAGGAACGCACGGCTACGGTGCAGTAGCCGTTTGCCATCTTGAGTAACAACCAACCAATTAGCGGGTGCGTCATAAGATGGGAGTCTTGAGTCAAAGTCTGCCTAGCTGTCGGCAAGCTCCCAGACTCCACCCATCCCAAAAAAAACAAAAGCCTTCTCACATCATTTTCCACGAGGAAAAGCTTGAACCCCGGCCAACAAGAAAGTTTGCCTACAACAAAATCAAAGTCACGAGTCAAAGTCTTCCTAATTGCCCCTAACCTCCACGTCTCCTCGCACCATTTTCCACAAAGGAAAAAGTTACGCCCCATCTATCCTGATAGGAAAGTATGCCTACAACAAAGGCCACCTTAAAATCAGCCTACAATAATGGTATCTATTCTTTGAATCTACGAGTGAAATTTAAAGTTTTTGATGATGCCATAGGATAAAAAAGATGTGGAAACTATTATGTGAGGGAAGAGTCGCCGGGGAATGATGCTCTTACAACAAAGGAAAGACAGAGGTTAGTCGCTGCTACTGTCTTGTGAATTCTACCACCATGTCATAGCAGTAGTGTTGTTTTATTTTGTAACAATCATAAATAGTTCGATGGAACATTTTTCTGGGATGTGCTGGGTTTCATGGTGGGTATGAAGTAGGAGGATTTTTTCAAGCATTTGTGATTCATGCAACTTGTGAAAGGTGCTCCAGAGGTTAAAGCATCTAGAAGAGCCGAAAAGAAAAGGAAGGGAAAGAGGGAGTAAATGAGGAGAAAAGAAAGAGATATTAGCGATATAAAGCTCGGGGATTATTTTTCTTTTCTTTTGATTTTTTGACAGATTGACTTATCAACCTTTACAGTCAAATAAAATAAAAATAAAAATAAAAAATAAAAAAGCAACAGCTTTGTGCAAGAATCTGCTGGTAAGCAACAGTACATACAACACAGTTGTTTGTCTGGTTCAAAGATAAACGGTCCCTTCTTAGCCTTTTTTTTTATTAATAACGTATGGTCAGATTATCTAATGTCAAAAAAAAAAAAAAAAAAAAAAGAAAGAAAGAAGAAGGAGGGAGAGAGATATGAATAATAAGTTATCGGCCTTAGTTATAAAATAAAGACAAGGCGTACTGCAAGTGAAGTCATCTACTTATAATTTATTATAATAGTATTGAAGATCTTCCGATGTAAAGAAAGAACTAATAAAACAAAAATAAAAGACAACTAAATTAATTTCTCCATATGAAATTGTCAAAGTAATGAACCCTCCTCTTAACCTATGTATTGTTTCCTCATAATCAAGGAAAGCTACGAAAGAAGAATGAATTTACGAGGATTAAATCAATTGAAAAATAGTGAATTCTGAAAGGATCTTGACTTACCAAAATGAGGTGAGCTGACCATCAATTGATTAAGATAATGAAAGGGCAAAGGAGTTTTGCTTATCAAACTATCAAAAACCCTAACAGAATTGACCGAGAGCAGATGATTTCAAAAACCTTTACAACACAGAGGAACCATAAGTATAGCATATAGCATAATATTTACAGCAATATTAAGTTTATAGCTGATCAGTCACAGTCCAGAGCTTTTCTCCTTACTTTCGAAATTCTCCAGTCATATTTAAAAAATTAATATTCATCTAAATTCTGAATAATTGGGTGAGGGTTTGCTTGCTAATGAAAAACTCAAAACTGAGCAAACCTAGAATTTGGGTTCAGTTGGCTGTCATACTAGTATTAAAAGCTTGAGATAAAATGGAATTAATAGTTGTCTAAGAAACTCACTGGAACTTCTAAGATGGGTCCTGTCGCGGTAAATGCAAATGAACCTGGTCTTGTTATAATCATATCCACACTGGCCTCTGCTTTCTCTGCACTCCGTGCAATCCGGTGCTGACCAATCCAACAGATATCCTTGCTCCAGAAGTGTCTTATAATCGTGGCTTTCTGCTCCTACGTACCCCAAGACCGGCACCTTCATGGTCTCACAATCCCTTGATATCGAAGGGTCTGGCTTGGCGAAATCGTCGTTGATATAATCAGCATAAGTGTCATTAGAATTGCAAGGTAATTTGAAGAGGCCGGTCTGCTCTCTCGAGCAATCATGGAGGAAGAAAAGTTTCTTGTTAGCAGCACTAATATTGAAAGGTGTGCCAGCGAAGGAGAAATCAAAAAAGAAATACACGCAAACGTGGTCTCCGAACTATATATACCTACCAAAGTGTCAGGTCTCATGTCATATGGGAACATCACCTACTATGGCGTTGTGGATGATTATGCAAGTCCATAAACTTATTTTTCTCATAAACTTAATTTTCTTTTAACCGCTTCTGCCACCGGTGTCTATTTAAAATGACTTTGTTTTCTACCTGTCACTAGCAACGAGATTCTTCAATAAAATCTACTTTGTCAAGCCCAGCCCTCTCTAGAAGGCCGATCAAAAAGCGTCATCTGTTGCTGTTTGGAAGGAACTAATCCTCTTCCGGAAATATCTACTCCTGTAGAAGAAGTAGGTGCTAAGGTAGTAGCTCTTTCACCAATTCCCCTCAGCACGCTCCACCACGCCCAAATCAACCACCCCTAACAACAAATACTTTCTGGACCCAATCGATATGATGTATTGGTTAATAAAACTTTGGGGGAAGCTCCTCTCTTCCTCCAATTTTCCGTCAAAAAAAAGATATGATGTATTGGGCCTGACTGGCTCTATGTCCCAATCACTAAATCGAATAGTTTTGAGAAACCAGGAAAGGAGGAAGAAGAAAAGAAACACGTACCCCCTGGATTGCCGGAATCTTGACATTGGCACCCTTCCTGCCCCGCCGTCCACATTACGTTGATTCCGTCCTGCATCACCTCCCAAAAATTCATCTTCCCATCTATTAACAAACCATGCACTGTCTCGTTTATAGAAAAGATTGCATTCGAGCTACACTTCCCCGGCAGGTCCGGTGGAGGCAACTCAAAAAAACTGTAGTATGAGTGCAGCTGAATCTCTCCTGTTGCACAATAGATTCTATATAATAGGTCGATCGAGGAGTCCAAGGTGCAGTTGAAGTAGAAGTAGAGATTGAATTCAAAACTGGCATATTTGAAGACGGAGGAGCTGCTGATGGGATCGGTGAAGGCCTGAGGGCAGTCCTCTCCACTGAGATCGGGGTCGATGACGGTGAGGACTTCATTCTTGTAATCGATGCTCTTGATTTGGTAGGCCTTATGGCCTATGTTGATTGTCAGAATGGATTTATCCTGGCCGCAAGCGAGCTCAAATCCCGGATGGCTGCAGTTATCAGGCCCGTCAGGAAGCCAGAAAGGGGGCCTGACGTCGTAGGTCTTGGCTCCACATTTGTATGGACCGCAGCCAGGATATGGAGCGTTGTCATCGGCTTTGGAGAGCAGAGAAAGCATGAAGAGAAGGATGATTGAGAGGAGAGAGGAGTGGTACATCTCTGCGTTCTCTTTCTGAATATTGGAAACCTTGGCAAGGGAAGAAAGTTACAAAGGAGAGGAGAAGAAGAGTAGATGGAGTTGGAAAATCCTGGCCATTTGTTGTGGAATTTTAGCCAATTAGAAGGAGGTAGGAAGTGGGCCGAATGAAGCAGAGGGTAGGTTGACTCATTCAAAACAGGTGATGAGTGACGAGCGATGTTTGATATTTCTTATGCCCATAAAATATTGCTGGCTGACAAATGGACTAGCCTGACATTGAGGTTCCAATCCGCTGCCAATAGAAAACCTGGCAGGTGCCGGTTGGGTGGAAATTTGACATAGTATACAATGTTAATTTTTGGTCCGTTGAAGAATTGAGCCTACCTGATGATCTGACGTCGCTCGGAGGAAACTTCGGTGTCTAAACATGGCGTAATATACAACAGAAAGGACAAGTTGCGATCATAGGTGGCCTTTTTCCTTAAAAAAAAAAAAAAAATCAGAAGCGACCTTCCCTCTTTTTGTAAATTAGCTTCTATCTAATAAAAGTCAGTAGAGAAATTTTTTTTCTCCACTATTTCCTTTCAAAAAAACAGAAGTGGCTTTCTTATTCTTCAGCCGTGTGTAAACATGAAGACCTTCTTAGCACCATGGTCCGACGCAGACGAGTGGGAATTGGCCTTGTTAAGAAAGAAACTTCCATTGGTCCATCAAATTTCCTCAAAAAAGTCATCCTTTTCCATAGAAATACAGGTTTCATGTGTGGCGTGTTTCTAGACTGGTATGTCACATGAACAAGAAGCACTTTTTTGACCGTCCTGACCTCATTCTCAAAACAACAAAAATGCTATAATGCCATTTTTGATCAATGCCCTGACCTTCGTCCACCTTCTTGCCATACCTGCAGTCTGGTTTGCCGATTTTATAATGGAAGGGTAAGGGTCACGAGCAAGAGCCTGCATCTTCATTTAGAGCAACACGCCTGGTACGTTGTAAGACCCAAATTGGAGATGGATTGAACTAGAAATCAGTCTATGCTAGTAAGGTGTTTTGTTAGGCAAGGTCAAGTGCGATAGACGGTCTAGAATACAATTTCTCCGAAGCCTTATCCCTAGCTTAGATTGATTCAAAGATCTTTGCATCATGTTTTTATGTTGTGATGTAGCACATAGGGAATATAACTTTAAGGCTTTAATGGCCCGTTTAGCTCTCTAATAAGTGAAACCAGCCGACAAGCGCTATAAACCATTCCATGCCTCTTCCATTATACTCCAATTTTTAATCTAATAACTTTTTTCCTTTCACATGTTGCATCATGTCCGTTCACATTACCGTATTTGTTTTCCCATCAATTATATCTGATAACAAGAAATAGCAAATGAAACTGCTTTTAGATAATTCTTTTTGATTATAAACACTAATTGTCTCATACAAATTTGCTCAAAAACACCTACTGAAACTCTGACTCTCATCATTTCATCTCCCTGTTATCCTTTTCTAGCAAATCATCATTTATTTCGAATTACACTCACTCCAATAAAATTTTTATATATAATGCAAACCTCCAAGAGTGGAACCCATATCCCTCTGTGCTTTATGTCCACCAACTCATGGGTAAGATTTTGAAGAAAGACTTCTCTTAAAACAAATCACTTTGATTTTCAAAAAAAAAATTTCTTAAAATAAATCACTTTCTTTCTGAAATAAATCATTTCTGCTAATTTTCATCCCTATTTTTGTTGATCATAGCCATCTATTGAAATCTTTTTTTTTTCCTCTTCAATAAATTTCAAGTATCAAATGGATAAAATACAGATCTACATAACATAATTGGCCGACTTATCTTTCTTTAATATAAATCTATTGGATAAAGCCTTAATTTTTGTAGGAGTATTGAACAATCAGTCATCTTACCGGTAGATAAGCTTCATTGTTAAGTTCCAAGAAAGCTACAAGGACATCAGAATAGTAAAAATATATGCATAAGATCTATAATTTTATCCTTTTTTTTATCTAATGAAAATTTTTATAATTTAATGCAATACTTCTAAAGATAAATTAAAGTTACAATTATGAAGGAAGAAAAAAATCTGAGACCTACGAGTGTAACCGATAGATATATATATATATATATATATTAGATGATGACTACTCAAGTACTTCAAATCATCTATTTCATTGGAAATGACCTGTACTGCACCTAAATTCCATGTCCGCTTGGCTCTCTCCTAAAAATATGCATCGTTTTACATAAATATGGTGTCTATAACGAAGTTCATGGTTCGTGAATCTTAAACTATGCAATTTGTCTTCGAAATGCAAATTCTGACAGCGGATTGAGTAACGGTTGCAAAGAGAAAAATTTGCAGGGACGGTCCGAATACATACATACCTTGACATGACCCGTCAGCCAATTCGTTGGGGCAAAAGCAGGGTCGATCGGCATCTGTACGGTACCCACAAAAACCACCAGATTCCACGCAGTCGCAGCACCACCCGCTTCCCACCGTCCACCTCACGGTGAACCCCTCCTGCAGTGCTTCCCCAAAGGACATATCACCCCTCATCAATAGGTCAACAGCCGTCAAATTCATTGGAAGAACCACAGACGATCGACAACTTTCCCACCAAGTCGGCAAGCTACCGTTGTCGGGCCAATAATTCCAGTCCTGACCGATGTCGTCGAAGGAGCATTCTATATCCGGCTGCGTATGAGAACTGCTGCAGTTGATGAACACTGTGAGGTTCTGGTCATGGACAGAGTACTCGAAGAGGGCGTAATCCAAGGTGGTGTTCTCGTCCAGCTTGGGGCAGGACTGGCTAACATACATCGAGTCTACGATCGTCAAAAGACTGTTCGAGTAGTCGACACCCTTCACTTGGTACTCTTTGTTGTTGATTTGGATCATCATCCTGGAGCCGTCGTCCTCACAGGTGAGGTTAAAGCCTAGGTAGCCACAATAGTCGGGACGGCTCTTTATAAGAAATGGGTAGGAGACATTAATTGTTAAGCTTCCACAGGTAAAAGGGGCCGGAGCACAATCCGAGTATGGCTTGTAGGTTGCTACGGCGAAAGATGGCGACAGCGATAACGAAGTGAAGAAGAGAACGAGGAGGAAGGGAAGAAGAAACATTTGTTGAAGGAGAAGCAATAGATGTAATTGTAATTTGCCTTCTTGTCGCCTCATTGGTTCGATAGCTTTAAAGAGCAAAAAGAGAAACCTTGAAGAGAAATGGATGGAAATTTGAGGTGAAACGGTTTTTATGTTATTTATGATAACACTCCTACCAAAAAATCAAAGAGAGAGAGAGCAGAATACAAAACGAGGACCCCAGCCATAAAAGACTGCAAGCCAGATGGTCAAGGCAAGAGTTTCTATGATTGGTTAAACCTTAACGTGCCGCATGGGACACAGCTTGCTCGGGGCACGAGTTAATAAAGCCAGATACCACGTGGTGGCCATAGGTGCCCTGATTTCAACAAGCCCACGCGAGATCGAGCATACGTGCCGTGATTTCAACAAGCCCACGCGAGATCGGGCACAATGGGAACCTTCCCAGCCGACTACTGATGACACCCTATCTAGCTTCTAGATGAATTGTCTTTTTTTTTTTTTTAATATATATATATATATATATATACCAGTTAAGGAGGATGTGGTGCTCTGTTCCCTTGAATCAAACGACACCCTATCCTTCTCTACTTCCAGAATCGTTCTAAGCCATTGACCTCCTCCCATTTCCCGCCCGAATACCCTCTTTAACAGCTACTCTTGTTCCTCGCCGGCTACGTAGTGCCGCCCAACGGCCGCTCACCTTCGTTTTAAACTATCCGATCCCCCTCCCCTCCATTCTTCTTCTCTTCTTCCTCCTTCCGACCTCCTTTTCTTTGAGCCGGAGAGCTGCTGTGAGGGCGAAGCTCTACCGCATCAAATCGGCAGAGCCCTGCAGCTGTGAGGTCGAAGCTTGGATCGGATGAAAGCTTCGGCCGTTGGGATGCTTCCTTAGTCGGCGAGTCACCATCGCCACTAGGATCTTCATCCGGAAAGAGATCGCCGAACTTATATATCTCTTCTTCGGTACCGGTAGTTGGTCAAGATCACCAGAATCCTTAGATATCCAGCTACCCTGTTTGCTTTGATTGGCCCTTAATTTCTTAAATCACAGATCGCTGGCGCAGTACTGTCACCTGGATTGTTGCTCCGGCGTCTTCTTCTCTGGCGCCGTTAGCCATCTGACGGCCACCACGTAGGCCGTGCAATCTAATGCTCTGTTATGACTCCAATTCCTTTGTTTTGATTGGATTAAGATTAAATTAGAGCATTGTAGTTCCTAATCGGAACCAATAACTGGCGAAGTGGACTTGCCGGAGGTCGCTAAGGGTCGTGATATCTTCTTCATCCACAGCCGCTGCCGATTAGCGCCGTCAGAGGCAAGAGCCTCAAGAAAATGGGTTTTGGCCGTTGTCTTGCTCCCGGCCATAGCTTCTGTGCGCCTCGGCCGATCACGAGGCTGATGCCACCCACGGGTGGTTGTCGGCAGCCGAGCGCCACCAGTGACCAGATGTCATCGCTGACCGAAGCCATGAGGTTCGGTGCCAGGAGAAGGAGGCGATCGGGTGATGAGGAAGATGTTAGATGAATAGTGATTGGATTCGGTTCACTGTTCACAAGACCGATTCAGCCAATAAATAGGTTCGAGTCCAATTTAGGTTTAATTTACCGACCAAGACTAGACCTAAACCCAGTCCAGTGAACCAGAACTTAAACCATATCTATTTTGTCAAAGCAGAACCCAATTTAGCCTAACTAGAATTCGAATGAAACCCAAATTAGTGAACCAAAATGCTAAATTGGGTCTAATTAATTAGGGTTCAAGCCCAATTAAACCTGATTTGATCTAATTGAACCTTAATTAATTCAATTAAGTCCTAATTAAGAGGATTAGTGATTCAATTAAATTACAATTGATTTAATTAGGTAGTGGTGAGCCTAAAAAACTTTAACCTAGACCCAGCTATAATTTGATCTAATTAAGCTAGGAGGGGCCTAAACTTAATTATAACTATATGATTTACTAATATTGAGGATTAATTTATGCATGATGATGAATATAGATGATCATACTATTGATTGATTGAGATTGGTGGAGGAATATAGTTAGATTTGGATTAGTGAGCAAGGTAGGAGTTCTTACACCAACTTATATGCGATATGTGTAGCTTACTTGCATATATTTTGCCAGTATATATCATGGATTTGTACTTATTATTTTATTAGCATGTTTTGAATCATGCATGAATGTGACTTATATTTCATATATGGTAGTACGATTTGGGTATGTATAGACATGGCATATAATTATATTATGATAGCATGATTTTGATGATGTGGCTTGAAGCCTATTTGCATATTACAAATATTGAAAGATGTAATGGGGTGAATGTGATAACAGGCATGTGAACTAGTCATGTGGATCTAATGATATGACACCAGTGACATGGTAGTAGCTGAATGATCACTAGTATAGAATTAGTCCAATCAGAACTCAATTGGGGTGAAACTAGATTTATGACACTTAGCACAGTTGACTGATGGAACGTGTCACTAGTTTGAGCAGATGTGGCCGGAGTCAAGTTTGGTTTAGACAAGTGGCACTATAATAGGGCTTACCTATTATGACTGGAGGGACACTAGTATAGAACTAGTTCAATCAGGGCTAGTTAGTGTCAGACTAGGTTTATTACACGTGATGTGGCACCGTGTTAGGGTCTACAAGTGGCAATTGGAGGGTCCTTGGTGTAGAACTAGTCTAGTAGGGGCCCAAATGGGGTTGGATTGGATTTATTACAAGTGGCACTAATCTAAGAACCTACATAGGCATGTTGTAATGTTAAGTTTATATACACAAAATACTAGTAAGGTTATGATGCCAGTATGCATTATCAGAGTGCATTGGTATGATAATGATTCAGAATATGGCATCATGGTAATGTAGTTCAATGCCATGGATCATAAAAGTTGATAAAGATTTCTCTTATATTGACACAAGGTTTTGTAGCATGTTGTTTATAGCATGATTTATTTTATCAAATACACTTTCTTTTCATACTATATAGATATTCATTTTATTTATATATTCAGATCTATATGTATAAGGATTTTTACTAAGCTGTTAGCTCATTATATATTACTATGTCTTTTGCAGAGATTGAAAATTTTGATGCTGAACGAGACTATGGGGTTGTTGGAGAAAGAAAGACTTAAAGTAGATAGTTTGACCTTACTTTGATACTGTATAACTTTGTGCATGCTATTGATGATGATAATATATGTTTATAATTGTGATATTTGCACACATTGAGGATTATATGTTGGCATTGCATAGATTATGATATATTCAGAGAATATATGATACATGTTCAATTGATATCATGATTGAGTTTTGTGAATATTGAGGATGAACTAGCCTAGCCCGCTCTAATAGTATGTTACAATCACCCCGGGTTTAGGCATGACAAAGGAAGACAAAAGATTTATTAAGAGCTATAAAGAATTAAAGGAGAGGAGCAATGCAAACAATTAAAATGGGCAGCAAAAACAATAGAAAGAGGCTTCTAGAGTAACAAAATGCAAAGCTAGAGTTAGGTTCACAGTCCTCTAGACCTCTAGCACATAAAGTAGCATTATAGGAGAACGTCTGTCATTATTGAGGAGGAACAATTTGCAGCAGACTGCAGGCAATGTAAGGGACCAAGGAGGCCTTTGTGGTCAGGTAGTAAACAGCATGTACATGCATCAAGAAGAACTATCTTGAGAGATTGTCCATCAAAACTAGTAGCTATCATTCTACAAGAGGCAAGCTGCTTAACAAACATCCAAGCTTCATCAAGAAAGCAGTAAGAAGTGAATACATGAGTCAATTGAACTTGTATGGTACAGGCGACAAGGAATATTTGCAGCACGTGATCATGGGGAATAATAAGATAAAAGACAGAGCATGGCAGTTGCAGCACATGAGAGTTGTTAGGCACAAGACATCAGAGGAGATCATCACATAAGATTTGTTAGGCACAAGACATCAGAGGAGATCATCACATAAGATTTGTTAGGCACAGACAGAGCATGGCAATTGTAGCATATGAGAGTTGTTGGGTACAAAACATCAGAGAAGATCATTAAATAATAGTAGCCCACAGCAACCTTACCTAACACAAGAAGTTTAGTGTAGTATAATTGGCAGAGCCACTATCCCTAAGAGGTAAATTCCAACTAAAAGCACAGGCAGGCCTCTATGGTTAAGCAGAACTTTGGTTGGTATGGGATAGAGAAGAGATAAATTGTGAAATAAGAAGATATCTAGCCGAATCAGAACCCTTGCATAGGTTCTTCTAGAGTTGGAAAATAGACACAGATCAGAGTAAAAATCCAACTAAAAGCACAGGTAGGCCTCTATGGTCAAGCAGAATTATGGTTGGTATGGGACATAAAAAGAGATGGATCACGAAATGATAAGATGTCTAGTCTGATCAAAACCGTCGCATACGTACTTCTAGAGATGTAAGATAGTCATAGACCTGTGCGAGATAGAATTAATTGAACCCTTTTTTTTATAGGAACACTAGCATTTTTTTCAACACAAATGTGCCAGGTCATTGCAGTAATCGATAGATCCCATGCCTTCATCCTCAAAGCTCCTATCCTTTTCCTCCAAACGCTCCATAAATCCTATAAATTAGAGCGAACCCAACACATTGGGACCGAGCGACATGAGGACCGAACCCAAAGACCGACATTGGAAAGCCTAGCTCAGAATGGTTGACTGAAGCTGACAAACAGAAGTTTGACTCGGTTGCCTAGCCTAAAATCTAATTTTGCAGTCCCTTCAATGCCGGCAACTAGGAGTGTACCTATGTTGATTAAGAATAGGATTAAGATAAGCTAATCTAGATTTACGCCTTAATCAAAACCCATTTGTTAAACTAACTTTTCTCTTCCGTCTTACCGAATCTTCCATAGAGGATGGAGAGAGGAAATTTGTCTTCTGGTCGCCTCATTGGTTCGATAGCTTTAAAGAGGAAAAATAGAAACCTCGAAAAGAAATGAATGTAAATTTGAGGTGAAACGGTTCTTATGTTATTTATGATAACACTCATACCGAAAAATCAAAGAGAGAGGGCAGAATCCAAAACGAGGACCCCAGCCATAAAGAAGGCAAGCCAGATGGTCAAGTCAAGAGTTCCTATGGTTGGTTAAATCTTAATGTGCCGTATGGGACAGTTTGCCCGAGGCAGACGAGTCAATAAAGCCAAATACCGCATCGTGACCATAAGTGCCCTGATTTCAATAAGCCCACGCGAGATCGGTCATACATGCCGTGATTTCAACAACCCCACGCGAGATCGGGCACAATGGGAACCTTCCCAGCCGTCTACTGATGACACCCTATCTTGCTTCTAAATGAATTGTCTTTTTTTTTTTTTTTTATCATAATTGTCATTATGATAGTGACGTACCAAAACTAACAGTCCTCATGTATTTTTTTTTTTTTTCAAGGAACGTTAATAATTTTTAAAGGTGCTAGCAAAAGTGGATAACTAAAACAAATACCATCCGAGTTTCTAAAGACAATTTAGGACCCCTTTTTCCTAAAGCTAGTGCACAAAAAAATCCATGCAAGAGGCAAAAAGATCTTTTCCTCTCTGCGTGCGTCTAATGCACGGGCTCTTTCGCACCTTTGCACCGTCAAGAGCACCTTTGCGTCTAATACACAAAATACAATAATGAACAGAAGAGTAAAGTCCTACAACAACCAGCCACAAAAGTTCTGAAAATATAGTCACTCAGATAGCCAGAAAAGCCATTAGCACCAATTATAAAAGGAGAGAAGCCAACTTGAAATAGAAGGCAAGTAAACCTGCTGCAGAGAATATAGCTTGTGATTGAAAATGCTGCATCAAACTCATCTTATATAAGAATAGTACAACAAATTAATTTTGTTGGCTAAGAATAATATAACAAAAGCACATATGAGAGGGTTCAATTATCTACTTTTAAATTCATTAACAGGGCACGCATGGTTGCGTATGCACTTCAGATCTCCTGCAGTGCTATCTTTGAGCACTGTGTGCAAAGTTCCAACTCATGTGAGTAACTGGCAGACAATAGAGAAGGCCTACCATGAAAGCCCGTCACTGAACAACAAGAACACAGAAGCAAGATGCCCAATCCCGCCTAACATATAGAGAAAAACAACCATAAACAGGGTATGACACTAAGTGAGATCCCTGAAAACACCCAAATAAATGTGTTTCCAGTGCAAGCAGGCGAATATTGTCTATGAATTTTATTATCAAATTAAAATTCAGATCCTTCCCATTGCCTACTCCTACTGATCATAATAAAAGTACTATTTTGATATTACTAGAATAAGGAATGGAGGTAAAACTAATTTATGAAATATGAATAAAATTTTGAGTAAGGCAGGACTTAAAAATGAAACTTTGCTGATCAGGGCACTAAAGAATCTGAACTGGATTAGGAGCAAACTAGTCAGAAAATATGTCATGCCCCAGATCCAAGGGTGAATCCAGGGGTACCAACCCGCCGCATGCAAGATATGCAAGGTGTCCAAAAATCAAAGCCATTCATAATTAGAAGGGTGCAAGATAATATATTTCATTTAAATAAAATATCATTCTGACTACAATCCAAAATAGAATATATATCTAGGAATTACAAGCAAACTAAAAAATATAATTTTATCTACGCAGATGGAAGCTCTACCCTAGTTCCAAATCATTCCTTTGGCTCTGAAGAAAAAACATTGAGAGTTTAATAAGCTCTCACTCAATAAGTAAGCCTAAATAATTATATCATATTATATTTAAAATAACATATCATACCATGTTTCAAAAAAAAACATGTTGAATAATAATACCATTCTTGGATTGTGTTGAAAACTTTTGCCATTTTATGTTTCAACTTCTATTTCAAAACTTTTGAAGTCATCATGGCCAAATTTATTATCATTTAGATTCATCTTGTTACATACATGCCTCACGTATGGCCACATTGATGCCTGTGACGGAGTCAAAATAAGGCACCATTTAATGTGTTACCTCCATATATATTTCCCCTATGAAGGAAGGGTTCGGGTACCAGTTTTATGTCATCATATCATATCACATCATATTGTGTCATCATGTCATATATGTCATCATATCATAACATGTCATATCATGTCATCATGTCATAACATAGTAGACTGCAGGTGACACATTTTCATATTCAAAAAAACTTGAATTACATATGATATTCAAGCAATTTATAGTATTGTTTTCAAAATAACTTGCATAATTACAAATCGATATTTGAGATAATCAGACCATACATGCATATACTACATAAGCATCATTATTTTGCAAAATCTATTAAAATATCAATATTAATTATTTTAAAGCATGTAAAGAGGCAGTGAAAAATCAAATATTTCATATTTTCAGCTATATAATAAATTCTCAAATGTCATACTTAGTAATTATTTTAAAAATCACTGATAAATGGCTTACTTACCTCTTGTCGCTATCCCATAAGTCCAGATGAACTATTTGGACTCCGACACCTATAACATAATATTTTATATTTTAATTTTTAAAATTTATGATGCTAAAATAGACTTAATTAAGCTACCAAGTCTTATTCTGGGCTCAACTTGGGGCTCGATTATCTCAACATGTATGAGCCTAAATAGGAAAACAAAAATTTTTCTACAAACTAGAACTATCCCACATTCAAACTTATATTCCAACACGTTGGGTCAGGACAAATTTGGGCTCCAAAAATTGGGTCCAACTAGGCTCAAAGAGCTAACCCTAGGCCCTTTTCCTTTTTTCTTTTTCTTCCTCTTTTCCCCTGATTCCTCTTCTCCTGTTTCTTCCCCTGAGCCTCATCTCTAGCGATCATCGTCGGTCTAATGGAATAAGGTTGCAGGAGTAGTACTTGGTCAGGTTAGATCTCGCCGATCTCATCACCGAGGGAGAAGTATTCACCAGAGAAAGGAAAGAAAAGAGCTCTCTGTTCTGTTTTAAATATTGAAACAAAGCCCTCCAACCAGCCATCTGAAATTCTAATCTCTAATGAAATTTCAAGATAAACCTCTTCCTAACCGATTCTTGGATCCAAGAAAATTGCAAAAGATTTGGAAACTTTGAGATTACCTGATGTTTTGGTGCCGAATCATGCGTGGTTAATTAGCTTGGATGAAGAAGAGGAACTTGTTCTTGCTCCACCCTTCGGTGACCTCTCATCCAAACTTCTTCGGTAGCCATACTCGCTCCTCCTATCCGTGAGTTCTCCAGATCTCACGTACACTCTATTGACGGCCATGGACCCATCGATAAGCTTATAAAGAGGAGGGTTAGGGTTTAGCCTACCTTACGCCGTGCTTGGAAGGAACTCTGTTTCCTTTCCGGCTTCATTTTCCTGAATGGCAAGCAGAGGAGGTGGTGAGACCTCCTCCCCGGGCTCACGAAGATGGTAATGCCACGATGATCGCGGGCGTTACACTCCGGTAACGCCGCGATGATCGCGGGCGTTACAAAATATTTATTCAGTGAGCCAAACTCATGTAATGGATAGAAAAAATCATTCTCAAATAAGATAAACCAATCTCATATAGCAAGTGACATTAGTTTTATATAATTATTAAAGGAGAATTGTTGTTTTGTGTAAGCCCAGAGCTTCTACAATCACATCTAAAAGAATTTGACACCTAGTTGATGGCAATGAAAAGCTAAAAGCAGAGCCAAAACCGGTAACTAAGATTCCCATGGTTATAACCCAATGTTAAGTGGCTGAGGAAGCAAAGGAGTTTTGCTTATCAAACCATCAAAAACCCTGACAGAGTTGACCGAGAGCAGAAGATTTCAAAAACCTTTACAAAACAGAGGAACCATAAGTGTAGCATGTCTATAACATAAATTTTTACAGAAATATTGTGTTATAGCTGATCGGTCATAGTCCAAGGCTTATCTCCTTACTTTTGTAATTCTCCAGTCAAATTTGAAAATATTAATATTTATCCAAAATTCTGAATAATTTGGACTTGCTGATGAAAAACACAAAAAATGAGCAAAACCTAGACTTTGGGTTCAGTCGGCTGTCATATTAGTATTAGAAGCTTGAGATGAAATGGAATTAATAGTTGTCTAAGAAACCCACTGCAACTTCTAAGATGGGCCCCGTCGCGGCAAATACACATGAACCTGGTGTTGTTATAATCATATCCACGCTGGCGCACTCCGTGCAATCCGGTGCTGACCAATCCAACGGATATCCTTGCTCCAGAAGTGTCTTATAATCGTGGCTTTCTGCTCCTACATACCCCAAGACCGGCACCTTCATGATCTCACAATCCCTTGACATCAAAGGGTCTTGCTTGACGAAATCGTCGTCGATATAATCAGCGTTAAGTGTTATTAGGATTGCAAGGTAATTTGAAGAGAGCGGTCTGCTCTCTCGAGCAATAATGGAGGAAGAAAAGTTTCTTGCTGGCAGCACTAGTATTGAAAGGTGTGCCAGCGAAGGAGAGATCAAAATACGAATCCCAGCAAACGTGGTCCCGGAACTTGGCCTCTGAAAGCCAAATGGATCTGTTGCTGTAGAAGATCTCTCGGACCCGACAATCTCCGTAGGGCGTTGGGAGAAAAGAGATGCCATCACCGGGAGGGCCACAGTAGGGTGGATGTTGCCCGCTAATCCAGAACGGATAGCTGATGTTCTCGATGCTCCCACAGCTCTTTGGCTCACAATCCTCTATCTTTGGTCCGACAGCTATTGCTATTCTCGCCAAAGAGCAGATGTTGATGAAGAAAAACAAGATAGAGAACTCTTTGAACTGTAGCAATGGGTTGGGATTCATTTGGGATGAGCGTGGAAAGACAGAGGAGAGAAGAGGTAAGAAGCTGGAGAAGAGATTGAGGAGTATGCATGGAAGGTGACGGTTGAATGGTTTGACTGGATTTTGGAAGTCCAATATTCCAAATTGATGAAGTCGTATGTCGACAATGATTCTGTAGAATGAGCCATCAAAAGTATTAATTCTGGGCCGTTGGATATCATCAATTTGGGACTGACCTGGGAAACTGAGGTGTCTGAACATGGCGTAACATACAACAGGGAAGGACAAGCTGAGATCAGAAGTCAGCAGAGTGTAAACATGGGGACCTTCTTAGCACCATGGCTCCAGGTGGGTGAATGCTCACGGAATTCACATGCCACTGTTCCGGTTCCATGCGTGACGCGATTCTAGAGTGGGCTGTGACATGAACCTGCAACATTTTTTTGACCTTCCCAAGCTCATTCTCGAAACAGAAATGCTATTATGCTATTTGTCGTCAATGCCCTAACCTTCATCCACCTGCAATCTGTTTTTGCCGATTTGTAGGAGTGCCAAGGGAAAGGGTTACAAGAACAACACGCCTGGCACATTGCAAGACCCAAATTGGAAATGGATTGGACTAGCATTCAACCTATGTTAGTAAGGTGTTTTATCAGGGAAGGTCAAGTGTGACAGACGCTCTAGAATGCAATATCTCTGAAGCCTTGTCCTTAACTTGGACTGGTTTAAAGTCATCTTTGCATTGTGTTTTTATGATGTGATATAGCCCATAAAGTATATTACATTAAGGCTTAATGGCCCGTTTAACTCTCTAATAAGTGAAACGAGCTGAGCAAGCGGTATAAATCATGCCATGCCTCTTCCATTGTACTCTAATTTTTAATCTAAGAACTTTTTTCCTTTCATTTATTGCATCATATCCATTATCATTATAAACCATGCCATGCCTCTTGCATTATTCTCTAATTTTTAATCTAATAACCCTTTTCCTTTCATATATTGCATCATATCCATTAACATTAGGTGCCGTTTAGAATCTTGTAAGTATAATTACAGTGCAGTTGAAGTTGCAATATAGTTGAGTTGCATCTAATTGAATTACATTGTAATTGATCATATACTATTTAGAAAGTTGCAGCTATAAATACTAGAATTGGAAAGAAACCATTTGGTTAGATGTAACAATAAGAGATGTAGTCATCCTACTCAGCATAAACGCATGATATACTCTAAAAGGGAAAAAATAGATGAAATACCTCATTTAGATACAATATTTTTGCCTCGCTTCATATGCTGTGCCTTAGATTCTAGATAATCGGTGATAGATGGAATATGGAGAGGAGAGGAAAAGAAGAAATATCCAGATACAGAGGTTTCAAATGCAAAAAATCTCTCAAAATAAGCATGAAATATATCTTTGTATATGCTGGTGGCACTTTAATATTTGTAGATGCCATCATTGTGAGGGTGTAATATATCTTTGTATATTCACAAAAAAGGTCATTAAGATTTGAAGTCACATGCACTTCTGTACAAAGATCCCTCATCTAGAAGTTGGTATCATCTTGGGATCCAAGTTAACAGCATCCTAGAACCATGATGTTTGACTTATTGAACTCTTCCAAATGTTTATCCATGTATGCTACAATGCTAGGGTATCTGATCCAAGAAGCATGAGTTGATTGATTGAAACTCAATATCCATAACATTAAATCTAACTTATTCAAACGATGTCTAGTTTCACCCTTCTCACAAGCAACAATAGGTTTTCAGAAGCGGAATACATCTATCAAAAAAACATTAAAAAAAAAAAAAATCAGAAAAGCCTATGTTATCAAATCATATCGGCAAAGGTGCCCTGTTGGAAACTTTGTGGCACTGATTCTAAAGTAGACTCTCTCTCTCTATCTATGGTCCACAGGCCCATGGATAAAAAACTTGATCAAGTTACTAAGTTTGAATTTAATTTTATTTAGTTTTCGCAAATTTCTTGTATCAGATAGCATGTCATTTATTTAGTTGCCAAACCCTAGTAAGCTTTTAGGTATTTTTCGTCTAGCTATTCTTAATCTCTAACATTATTATAGGAGCAGTAAAAAATTGGGAAAAAATATATCCAAAGGGATTGGCTGGGATGAAGTGGTACCTATTATCATTCCCTATTTAATTGCATTCCTGCCTGCACCAGTATGAACCATAAAAAGACAAAGTTAATACAAGAAGAAATTATTAACATAGTAGAGGAAAAGCCTACTGAATATCGATACATTCACACGCATAATTATTCTGACATTTAGATTTTGCTAAAAGCTAATGGAACCTGTCAAATCAATGCTGCATATTCTCTAGACACTTAAAACATAAGAACATAATATAACAAAAGCACATAAGAACACTTGGAATCTCATTCAGTGCTATGTTTGAAGCAAAATGGGCAGTGCTCCAATTAATGGGTAACAAGTAGATGATAAAGAAAGGCCATCATCATCATCACCAAAAGACAGCTTCCAGTGTAAAAATGGGCTTTGTGGCTAGCACTCTTTTGTTCTTCCCATTTCATTAGTTCAATGAAATGAGCAGTGGTTTCATCCACCATTTGTTATAAAAGAAAAAAGATCAAAAAAAAAAAAAAGGCATTAGACATAAGTACTGCTTGTATATAAAAGTAGATTTGATTTCAATAGACTCATCACATGCAGAGGGTTGCTAATTGATATGAGAAACTTGAGCTTGGGTCAAGTTCAACTTAAATCAACCTCAATTTGAATTCGGTTGAACCAAGCTTGAACTGAATTTGTAGGCTCAAAATTATTTTCAAACCAAATCAAGAGTTAACATGGCTTGATCAAGATTGGCTCGATAAGGCTCGAATAATATTATGCTAGTATATACAACATATACCACCATATAAAGCTTTGACAGACAACATAGTTCAATTATTATTTTTGACAGCAATAATATATTCCGAACATTTAATAATTTTGATAAATTCATTATGTCATGATTAAATGCTAATTTTTCTAAATTGATGTTTTAAATCAGTTAAATGTCAATTCAAGCATGAATCTAACGTTATTTAACCTAGTACAAAGTCAAATTAATTTCTATTTGATTTGAAATTATCAATCTGATCAACTAGACTCAGGTGGTCCAATTCAAAATCAAGTTTGAATTATGCTCAGATCAATTATTCACAAATAAAGCTTGATCCCAAAATTGGGGCTTGAAATTGGTACCAAACAATGCTTGATCAGACCCAAGCTTGATCAAGCTCTGCTTATTTACACTTATGGAAGAAACTAGAAACCCTGAATTCAGTGGGCATGAGCATGAAAGGTTAGGGAAAGCAAAGGATGGACAAGGGAATATGTGAAGAGAATAGCCATATGAAGTGACACTATGAGCTCTGCAGTCTTCATCCACTTCACTAACAAGAACCAGCAGGCCCAAATTCTCCTAGAACAGAAAGGAAACATAGGTAATTTATGAATTATTCAAGCATGCTGACAGATGACCAACTGTTGACTTGCACTAACCAAAGATGAGTGGAAAAGACAAAAGATTGGCTCCCTTCCATTTAGTCAAACATTTTGCCTTTTGAAATGCAGGAGCCTTCATCCCGTTTTTCAACTTTTCTTGCTCAACTTCTAAAGGAATTGGATGAAGCTGGACAATGTTACGTTCCACATGAGTGCATAGACAATGCATGGTCTTCCTGTTCTCTCTTCTTTTTCCAACAACTGCTGCCACTCATTCACTCATGGACATCCGGCAACAATTTACAAGGGAGGAATGGATGCTAGATCAATCTTGCTAGACTTCATTGTATCCATCATTAATAGACTTTCCTACAACTGAATGTCTGAAAAAATCAACAATTTCCTTGCTTGCACCTCCAATTTAAAAGCAGAGACAAGGCTCATGGACATGTAGGGTTTGCATTTAAGATGTTCTTATGGAGTTTGGTAAGGAAAGGTCAATTATATTACGAAGATTTGAAAGCATGAGAAATGTTTCATGCTGATAGAAACAATAGCACTATACATTATGCAGTGCGTAAGGCTTGAGAAAATTCAAAACTTGCACTCGAGAGGATCCTAGCTATTCTTAATCTATATTCTGTTTGTTTATATGCGATTCAAGTTGAAAACCATGGTAGGAAAGAAAATGAGTGGCTTTCTTTTTTGAACAGAAAAAATGAGACTTTTAAAAGTTCAGTTATTCACTATTGAAGAATGCAATATGTCATGTAATTATCCGGAACCTGCACTAAGAAACCTTCAAGGAAAGAAAGAAAAAGAATCACAATGGCAATAGTGGTGTGAATGAACGAATTATTTATTCGATGTTAGGCAAGAGGGCAGTAATGAGGTGATATAGGCCTTATTTCCCAAAATCTAAAACTTCAGAAAACAAAAATTCAAACAACGAAAATTACTGACACCACTCGCTTTAAATTAGTTCTTCCATAAGACCACTTTTCTGATCTCCAATTACCTTCATTTAAACTCTCTAATAGTCTTCATTCCCCTTTTCTAAGAGGCGAGAAAATTACAGAATCATTCTAAGCTCTTCAAAAGGATCCTTCTCTCTTCTTTTAACATTAAATATAACCCTAGCATTAAACCCAACTAAATTAAG
This sequence comes from Metroxylon sagu, assembly GCA_017589505.3. NCBI lineage: Eukaryota > Viridiplantae > Streptophyta > Magnoliopsida > Arecales > Arecaceae > Metroxylon > Metroxylon sagu. Next base: position 946,482 of record JACVBY030000578.1, on the reverse strand, counting down.
AGCTCATGATCGCCAATTCCTAAGATGGGCCATTGGGTTTTAGGTTTAGCTTCCATAATAAATAAAGGGAACAACCTGTAACGGAGGGTCCCGAAACGTACCTGCTGCCAAACACGAGCCATTGGCCAAATAATTGGGGCAGAAGCAGAGTTCATCATAGGTGGAATTGGAATAGAACACGCAAAATCCACCAGAGTCGATGGACTCGCCGCACCGCCCTCTTCCCGCCCTCCAACTCATAGAGAACCTCTCCGGCAGCGCGCCTCTAAAGCTCAGACTGCCTTTCATCATAAGGGTTGCAGACATCTGATTCACCGGAATGAGCACCGTCCGACCACAACTCCACCAAGACGGGCCAAACCACCGTTCTGGATAGCCCGACCCCGGCGGCATCGCTGACGAGGCAATCGATGCTATTTACCATCGTGATAGGGGAGGAGATGCAGTTGCGGAAGACCGTGAAGTTCTTGTCCCGGTCGGAATGCTGGAAGCGGTGGAGATCCAAGGTGGTGTTGGCCGGGGGCCTGACCGGCCGATGAAATTGGGGGCGACGAGAGCTAGAAGCACTTGAATAATTAAAATATAATTAAAATTTTAAAAAAACATAAATAATTTTATTAAAAAAATTATTTAATTTGATAATTTTAAAAATTAAGTTGCATAAATTATAAAAAAAATATAATATTCATAATAATATTGAAATTTAATTTTTATTATTTTATTAGAAATAAATATTTAAAATGCTCTATATTAATTAAAGAAAGAAAGAGACGAGAGAGCGAAATTAGTTAGAAGATAATAATGATGATTTAAACATAAACAATAATGGTTTTGATGTTTAATTATATTAGTTTTAAGATAATTTGAAAGTCATCAAGATTTATGTAAAGTTCATAAAAAAAGTTAAATTATTGATTTGGTTAAGTTAATTATATGACTCATTCAATTAAAAAATTAACTCATCATATGTCTAGGTTGGAACGGTGCAAATTGTATAACTATGCGAACTCTGGGCATAGATAAAAGATGTAAGGAAATGATCTTCTTTGCTTTTATTTTTTTTCCTCCAATTTATTTTATGTCAGCGCTAAAATTAACACTCCCATCTCCCATTTTAAAAGACTAGGATTAATCTTTTTGACCTAAGTACTCAGTCATCATATCATTTCTTCTATGATTGCTCCAACTAACGACGAAGATATCGTCATTTGGAAACCATTCAAGTATGGTTAGTACTCGATCAACTCTTTCTACAAATTTTTGATTGGTCAAGGTGTTTCTCAATCCTTTCATTAGGTGATTTAAAAGGTGAAGGTTCCTTAAAAAAAAAATCAAGATCTTCACTTGGCTTTTCAAAATAAATTACAGATCAAAAAATTGGTTGGCTCATAAAGGATAGTAGATCAATATTGGCTGTCCCATATGTGGAACCTAACATGAGACAATTAGTTATCGTCTCATTTTTTATCCTTTTATCTTAGATATTTTATCATCAATCTTTGATAAAACCTATGTACTGTTTTAGCCTCATAACCTCTATCAGATATAGATTGATAGGAGAAACAAGTATATTTCTATACCATTCAAACTGGCATAGGATCAACTTGCTTATCATTCTGATAAATTATTTAGAAAGAAAGGAATTCAAAAATTTTTCAAATATCAACAGCTTTTGCCAACTTTACCTTATGCAAAATTCTTCATATTTTTGAATCTTAAAAATATTTTTCACAAGAGAGAATCCACAAAGGATGGATTCCTCCTCCTCAAAAATCTTCTCTCTCCTCACCTTCTTTTTGTAAAATCTTTCTCGTATAAATTATGTTCATATTGTAAAGTTAAGTCAACCTCTGTTTACAGTAAAAAATAATAATAATAATAATAATAATTTTTATATCTACCGTTCAGGTAATAGTCTTCATCTGGCAGCTCTTATTGTTGATGTCCTCACTGGAGATGGAATTTTTCTTTTTCCTTTTTTTTTTTATGTCAATGAATGTTTAGTCTTTCATTTATCGATAAAATAATATTTCTTAAAACTAGAGATTATATTTAAATTAATATATATTTTATTAAATATTCAATATGCGATTAAAAATTTTGAAATACATAAAAAAAATCCGAACCACTCTAACGTGGGTTGGAGATACTCTAATGCTGAGGTTTCCGTAGCTCAAGGGAGTCTGAAAGCAATCCATGTGTTGCTGGAAGGAGGCATTACAAGGCGGCAGCAATGATAATAGGGATGAGAAGAGAGAAGGAACGCACTTTTTTCCTTCATAACTAGCACCCGTTTGGTCCGCTAAGCTGGGGTTACGTACACTCCAGTTATAATTCTCAAGTTCGTTAGCTTTGAAAATTGAGATGCGGCAGGGAAACTTCGAAATCTATGGCGAGAGTCCAGGCGTAGGACATGGCAACCGCCGTTGCGGCTTCAGAGTCCAGATTACTCACGTTTCTCCGAGGTTAGGCACACCACAGTATAAAGACACCAGCACAACGCCAGCAGGACGTTTATTGGATGTAAACTTCGATACGCAGATGCCATTAACAAGATGTGCTGGATTTAATGCAGGCTCTATCTCGCAATAATTTGCAGGAACTTGCAAATAAACTTTATCACAAAATTATTTCTCTGTAAGAAAGAAAAATCACAAATAGGAGCCCGACTCGATGCTTTATTCTCAAAAGGATTGTGGAATCTTGGAAGGCGCTGCGCCCTCAGCTTTAGGCTAGCGGCAGAGTGTCGATTGTCAGTTGGCACATTGAATTTTCAAAGAGAGAGCATTGATATCAATCATCCAAATTGGCTTCTTGCATTCACTTGCCTATCAAGTAATGTACAAATTTCTGTTGGGGCGTGGACATACCATCCACCTTATATTCATGAGATACATATGTTCGTGGTCCAGATTGTATACCAGACTAGAAAACACTCCATACTCCCAGCCAAAAATGTTATATGGATGATCTAAAGAGTCCATAACTTCACAATACCATGTTAAGATATCTGTTCTGATGTTGAAGCAGCTGGTGATTCAAATGGACCCGAGAGATATGGCTTTGGAGGAATGGACAAATCATTGACACTTCCCTGCAACATATCTACCACTTTGCTCATGGAAGGACGGTTCCTTGGCTGTGTTTGTATACACCACAGACCAACTAAAATCATCTTTCTTGCTATTTCTTCAGTTTCACTTGTTACTCCATAAACTTGTAAATCTCCATCTTGATCTAGATGTTCATAAATCCAATGTGGAAAATAAATTTCATTTGTATTCCTGGTACTGACTCTAATATTCTTTCGTCCTCCAATCATTTCTAATACCATCATTCCATAGCTATATACGTCAGATTTAGTGGAGACAAGTCCAAAATTCCTAGAAAAGACCTCTGGAGCAATATATCCAATTGTTCCTCTTGCATCTGCCATGGAAAGTATGCTATCTTTTGGTGGACACAACTTAGCCAGCCCAAAATCAGCTATCTTGGGAAAGAAATCCTGATCAAGTAGTATATTATGAGGTTTAATATCAAAATGTACTATACGTGTGTTACACCCTCGATGCAAGTATTCTAATCCTCGGGCAATGCCAATTGCTATCTGGTATAATTTCTCAAACCCAAGAGTTACTTCTAGTTTTTCTGAATAGATATACTTATCCAGAGATCCATTAGGCATGAATTCATAAATGAGAGCTCTTTTGGATCCCTCTGAGCAAAATCCTACCAGACTGACGATGTTCACATGAGAGGTCCTACCAATGCTAGAAACCTCATTGACAAATTCCTCACCATTGCCCTTGGAGACGCTTAAGATCTTCACAGCTACCAAACAACCATTGTCCAGGCTACCTTTGTATACAGTTCCATAACCACCTTGGCCTAGTTTGTCACGAAAGGATTTGGTTATTTTCTTCACATCAGAATACCTGAATCTTTTTGGAGCAAAGGATTCATAACGCTGTAAAAAGGCTTCAATGTTCTGTGCATTCTCTGATTTCTTTTTCCAAAAGAAAATTGACATGGGAAGTTTTTTGTGCAGGCGCCAATAAAGATAGAATAAAATGCACACCAGTAGGAAACCAGAAACTGCTGCTGCTAAACCTGAAAAGGAATGGAGGGGAAATGCAATGAGAAAATATCCTTGCTGAGAAAGTTGTTTTCCATATTCTTAAACTGTCAGATCTACCACTCAATATGATTAGAGGAAACATAGGAGTAAAGAGCTTTAAAACCTTAAAAGAACGTTGTGTTATTAATACATAAGGTGTACCTGGGTTCTTAAAAGTAACATGATTGGTACTACTTTTCCACAGATCTATCTCAAGTTTCTTTGGAGGAAAACATACAAGTTAAAGGGGAAAAAAGGTTGGTCATAAAAATTTCATGCCTCTGAGTATTAACTCAAAATTCTAGTTGCAGTCTCTGAAAAATTTCGTTTTCTTAAGATGTTGTCTCTCTAATCAGACCAAATGGCGCAATCCAGTAGGTAGTTATCAAAAAGCTTCTCAATGCATTTCTACAATCCTTTCAACTCTTCGTCATCTTTGAAGATTTTCCTTTTCCTTCTTCCCTTTCTTTTATCCAGCCATCTTTCAAGATTTTCTTTTCCCACCACCTTTTTTTCTCTTTTAAGAATAATGGTGGGAGATAAAACATATTTCAGAAATGAAGAATTACCCATATCGAAAATTTGAGAGAACACCTTCCAACTTTTGAGCACAAAACCTCTTCCAAACGGAAATTAGTGCAACCGCTGGGCCATAGTTCTGTTTATATTTCCCTTCAAAGCATAATTACCATTTGAATTAAGTTTTCAACCCATATTATAATATATATCATGTCATTATTGGCCAACCATGACCAAAGAGGTATTATTTGGCCTAAATTTATGAAGCTATAACATAGTAAATAAAAATAAGAGAGCGTTAGTGAAGACAAATTATGTTGAACCTCCTTTTCTTCCTCTACTTCCACATCATCCCTTAAGATGGTAATCTCTGGTACCTACTCCTTAGTCTTCTTTCTTTCCTTATTTGTCTCTTCTATGAGTCATGCTTTTTGTGTCTCTGAGGAAAACCTTTCATTAGATGTTTGTGGAATTAAGAGCATACATGGGATTAATATTTATATTTATTTTTTATAATATTAATTATGGCCAAGTTTGGGCCAACCTAGTCAATTCAAGGAGACTACTTGAAGTATTATCAAGATAAAAACAGTAACTTAAAGAAAATCAAAGGTATTGCTTCATTAATTATGCGACACTGTTAGTTAGAAACGTGCTCTTCTTTCATGAAAATATCAAATATGTCATTTTTTCCCCATATATTCCCATAATTCCATGGGAAATCATGTAAAAGTATCTGGGGGATATTTTGGTTAAATGATATTCAACCCCTCTTAGCCTTGTGTAGTTTGAATACATATCAATAAACTGAGGATTTCAAAAGTCTCCTTTGTTCCAAGCACATAAATCAAGAGAAGAAATTAAAACAATGTGCTCGCATGCAATGATATGTCAATGGATAAGCATGTTTTTGAAAAGAAACGTCAAGGGATAGCATTATATTGCACTGACAGTCCAAAAGAGAGAACAGAATGCAAACAACAAAGTTTACATGGATAAGGAGATGGAACCCCTGAACTTTAAAGGAAAAAGTTGTCTTACGTCTAGTGTCTCTCCACGGATGGGTAAGGTAATATTCCTCTTGACCAAGGGATATCAAGGAGAATAATTCTAAACATTCCTAGAAACAAATAATAGCATTTTCTTCCTAAAATAATGTATAGATATGTTATGGTACTTTATTCATAACAAACAACAAACAGAGCAAATTAGCCATGTGTAAAAAGTAAATACCATGAGTGAAAATTAGTGCCTGACATATTCTTAGGTGTAAAACATGGTTGAGTTGTTTCATCTTCTGATCAGATCTTTGGTTTCATTTAAGAAGTCGATTCATGCATTAAGGTATTTTATTTCTTACATGGTTCACCTGATTTATTTCCATAAGTCCTTAGAAGAAAATTATTATAATTATGCAAATATAGTGCTTCAAGCTTTCCTCACATTATCAACATCTCTGCCTAATCTTTACAATAAAATACCTGAAATAATAATAGAGGTCATAATGTGGGAGATGCTGAAAGATACTGGATCGATTGATTCATAATGTAGTTCCTCACTTAAAATAAAAGTTGGCATCAAGAATTAAAGAAACTGTCTTTTGTTGCTAGAAAGTTATAGCCGATCCTCACTAGTTTGGGGTTAAAGCTTTGTTATTGTTCTTGTTATTTATTTGTTTATTTGTTACTAGAAGGTTCAAAAATATCTCAAATACCTGAAGAAAATATAGCATCCAATGAAAATTCAGAGTCTTCAAAGAAAAATTGTCATTAGTAGTTACAGAATAATTCCTTTTAAGATGTTGCCATGGTGAAGAGTATGTTACCTATAACAATCTTCCTCTTAGAAGCGGAATTGTATTCTGCAAGAAAACAAATCTTACAGTTAGCACAAGGTTGATTTAATCACATCGCAAATCAATCAAAGTACTTTATTTCATTACTATTCTTAATTGTATGAATTGAAGTGTTCCAAGTTTTAGCAAGGTAACTGCAAAATTTTGGTTAACTGTTCACCTTATCGAACTTGTTTTGTTTCTATTTTATCTTACATTAGCAAAACTGATGTTTCACCCTTAGATCAGAGATTAACAAAAGTGGTGTCAATACTTGGTCTTTGTAACCTAAACGAATTGGGAGGAGGACTTCAAAGAGTTGAAGAGGGTGCCAATAAGAACCTTTTCAGAGCCATCTTGTCCAGCCATAAAGTTTTAGAGGATTGAATTTATGATTTTGTCTAATTTTCTATACAATTATTAGGGTTCAATGTAAAGAGGATCATAATTACTGGTAAGATTGTGCATTCTTCCAATATAATTCTTATAGTCTGCACCCTGGTGTTCTGAATTAATGAGCTAGGAATAGCTTATCGACTTAGGTCTATCGCAAATCTATTCCAAGCAGTCATAATTATGTTAATTATCTCAGGCATAATTCATAATCTGGTCTTTCAACCAGATGTCAAAGACTATCAACTATGCCGAACAATTTATTTGGATTGCAATTTGCTCAAGATGGTCATAGATAGTTGGACTAGATTTGAGCTTCCATTGTTCAATGGGATCATTATCACTCTTTGAGAAGCACAGAAGCAATGGAAGAAAGCCAAACAAAAAAAGGGAAAGAAATGTTAGTTTGATCAATTCACTGTTTTGCTAAAAAATAAAAAGATTTGGTTACTGCAGATTCTGTAGCCTTGACCTATTCAATTAATTCTCATGTTCCATTCAAGACCATTGCAAGTGGTTTGCTAGAAAACTCGGAACATATTTACTAAAGTGAGAGGCTATATATTTTTGGATGTAAATTTGGGGGTGGATGACCCTCAATTTATTGATAGGAGAAAATTATGAACAAGGCAGATAGAATGTACAAGAGGATTTGTGCCGGTTAATCCGGCAAGCCAGTTCATTCCAACTCCACGTGGTCTGCATCTTGTTTCTTCTCACTTTTTTCCTTTCTTTTGTTTTTTTCTTATTCCTTTAACAACTCTTCTATCCCTTCTCTTTTTCTCTTTTTTTGTGCTGTTTACCAGTGATTTTGCTCTACCCCTCTGTGATCATTTCATTTTCCTAATGAAACAGAGGCGCTATACACAGTTTTCTTCTAAAAGATAAGGAAAAAAAAAAGAAAAAAAATATGTATATTGAGGTAATCCTTAGCCTAAGAAGTGGCCAAACAAGAAATTAATTTGGAAATTAAATCTACTTCCAAAAGTTGTCTTTGCTTCAGAATTGCAAACTAATTCACAGAGGATCAATTCCAAGCGGAGAATTGGAAAAAGTTGCTGGATCATGGTTGTTTGGTCTCTCTCCCTTTCTTTAAACAAAGGGAGGAGGAAGAAGAAGAAAAAGGATGCCATGCTTGTTGGTCAGTTGAGATTAGTTGTTGCGTTGGCACCGTTCAGAAGCATCATGTGAGAGGGAGAACAGTAGTGAGAAGGTGGTCCCAACGAAGCAACAACATGATGAAACTAACACTACATAATGGAAGAAAGGATATCGGGTTGACTTATCTAGAAACAAAGGCTTCAGCAATGGCTAGGAACTCCAGATCCTCACTCCCTTCTAGGTGTATTAGACTTCTGATAGCTTGAAGCACATAAATGTTAATAAGGATCTTGACATTAGCCAGTAAGCTTACGAGCAGAGAACAATGGAACTTGAAAATATCAACATGGATTGAACTGATACAACCGAACTTTCTGATGACATCTCTTGGAAGTGCTCCTCTTAAGCGCATGCAGAATATTATTGCTTCATAATTATGGAAAAGGAACAACAAGAATCTATGATGAAAGGCTTACTGCAGCTTGTGGGATAGGCTCCATCAGCACAGATGCAGATAAATTGCGCTGTCGTGTTCCAGTACCCACACTTGCCTCCACTTTTTGCGCACTCCGTGCAATCAGCGACCGTCCAGTTTAAAAGAAATCCGTTCTTCAGAAGGGTCGCATAATCGCTACTATTAGCTCCTGGATAGGCCAAGACCGGTGCAATGACAGTATCACATTTGTTTGATGAGTTTGTGTGGTTGGGCATTGAATCATCACCAAGATAGACAGACACATTAGTAGAAGCACAACGTATTCTATACTGATCCGGCGGCAGTTCTGGGCAATAAGAGAAGAATAGTTCCTTGTTGATCGAGCTGATGCTGAATGGTGAGAGCTCAAGTGAGAGGTTTCGAGAGGCAACCGGGCAATTGTCGTACGCATAATTGCTGTCGGCAACCAACAAGGTCTGGTTATGATAGAAGATGTTCAGGGTGTTATACTCTCGGCCGGATATTTTGATGGTGGGATTGTTGTTTTCACAAGAAAGTGCAAAGGAGGGGAAGCCACAATAGGATTGTTGCTGCGCGGGGAGCCAGAATGGGTAGGTAACATTTGTTTGCCCGCAAATTTTTGGCTGGCAATCCTCCATCCGAGGGCCTGTCCATGGGCTGGCAGCTAATGCTGCTACTAGTGCAGAGGAGAGGAGAAGAAATGAGGAGAATACGACGGAACTCATTGCGGAGGAAAGGGAGAGGAAAGGGAGATTGATGTGGAACTGAGTGGACTTAAATGTTTATATTGTTCATATGCTAATGCGAGAAAGAGAGAGAGGGGAAAGGGAGGATTCGGGGGCTGTAGGTACGTGTTATCCGGGAAAAGAACACTGTTTTCGAACAGGAACAACTATGGTTTCATTCTGTGAGTGGCATGGCATGATGCGGAACGGGCCGTTTTGTTCGCGTATGATGTGAACCGTTTTAAGTCAATATTTGGACTTCGGGGTATAGATTAGTGACGGATTTAGCGCTCCGCTCGGAATATTTGGAACGGTACGAGGGAAACTGGGACCTCTGGGCAATGGAATTTCCTTTCTTGCGGCACGATGTGGGCCAGCTTAAATCAAAAGGTTTGAATCAATCTTTTGACGCAAAGGAGTCAACAGACTTGGTGGTGCAGGTTAGGTGCAGATATTTATTCCATACGGGACGAGGGAAAAAGACGGACCACTGAGCAACGAAGCTTCTAAGCAAGAAATTTCCCCCTTTGCTTTCAAATTACCGCTTTAGACTGATGCAGGACAGCCAGACTAGGCTACAGAGCACGGCAGAAGCAGGATGATTTTCCGCGAAAGCCAGGGCACACGGCAAAATTCACACGCTTGCACGATACGGTTTAGTGCACAGGATCTTGCTGGATTCCGCATATGCTCCAAATTTTGTATGGATGCAGAAATTTTGTGGAAAGAAAGTCCTCTATAATTCATAATAAAAAATGCCGCATTACCACGGCAAAATTCATAGTCCACAGGATCTTGCTGGATTCCGTGTATGCTTCAAATTTTGTGTGGATGCAGAAATTCTATAGAGAGTCCTCATAATTTATCATAAAAATGCTCTCCATTCATGCCACGTCATCTAATTTGAGAATCTCAAAGCACGACGGCATAGGTAGGCTAGGATTAATGGAGCCTCCGATTGTCGCCGCGAGAGAATCGCACCACCTAGTATCCCTCCTTCGCCTCCACGGTTCCACCTCCTCCAGGCATTGGTGCCTCCAAGGCCTAAGGCGAGGGGATCTCTTTGTGATGTCCTCCATCTTCCTTATTGGCTATCCTCGCGACTGCCTCCATTTCCTTCCCCTACCACCACCAACCACCCTCCTATCAATGCTGTAACATTCTCCGCCCTCACAAGTATATCCAAGGCCTTTTCAGTACTATTTTGCATGCTGTGATGTGATTAAAACATGATTGATTGTTTTATTATCATCGACACATAAATCATAAGTCAGCAAATTAGAAAATAAAATTTTTCAACTTACTAGCAAAGCTCTACATGGTAGTCTTTCCCAAATAACTTTTTATAAAAACATCTTAATTCTAGGAAGAGTTTCAAGACGCCAAAGCCATTCAATATCCATATCAACATTAAAATCAACCAAAGTAAGGGTTTTACATATCTCATCGATATTGATTTTAGCATGTCTATTAAGCTGCCAGCAAAGAGTATCCTTTCAAATGCCTTGAGAAATAAGGATCCTAGCTATTTCTTACACAATATCATCAGGAAGAAAAAAAAGACAATAATGGCAACCTCCATCTTCTATCAGGATAAAATCGGCAACAGATTAATTGATTACATTAAAATTCATACTCAGATGAAGAGGCCATAGAGATAAATGAGTTATAGAAAATCAGGGATTATTTGTTAAATTGACCTTAAATCCCTCTCTCACTATCTAAATGAACTTATTTTGTATGATGTTAGCATTTAAACAAATCTTTCTCTAAATAGCCGAGCAACTTCTTGAGGCAACATAATTGGCCCAAGATTCATTAAAATGATATTTATATTTAACAAGATATGCTCATAAAAAGTAAGGATTGAGGATAAGATTACCTGCTTGCTCAGCCATGAGGGCCTTGTATTGAAGTTGCAACTTATATAGCCTTAGGCCTCCTTTAGATTTAGATGTACAAATGACATTCTAGCAAATAATGTGCAGTCCTCTCTTGCCAACATCATGATTCCAAAGAAAAGCCTTAAACTCTTTCTCCAATCTATTTGTAAGAGCACACGATAATGGATAGTTAGATATTACATAAAGAGGTAAGAAGTAGAGAATAGAATGAAGAAGAGTTACTCTCCCTACAAAAGATAGGTTCTTCCACTTCCATCCATCCAATTTCAGATGAATTTTATCTAAAATGGGGTTGAAATAGGAGACCTCCAGATTATAACTAGTAATCAGCACCCCTAAATAATTCCAAACTTCCTACTTAATAGAAACATTAATAATTGGTTTTTGATGTATCTGAGAATAGAAGGACTTTAGGGCTTTGCTAGGTTGACCCTTTGACCCGAGGAGTCACAATATTCAACAATAATTTTTTAAAAAATTTGGCATTCCTTTTGAGAGGCTCTGCCTATCAGCAGACAGTCATCTGTAAATAAAATATATGAAATAATAGGCCTTCCTTCTTAAGCCTAAAACCTCTTAGCAAACCCCTTAAAATAGATTGCTGCAGTGTAAGAGATAACATCTCATAGCATAATATGAATAAGTAAGGGGAAAGAGGTCATTATTGTCTAAGCCCAATATTAGAACAAAGAAGAAGGAACTCTATTTATCAAAAGAGAGAACTAGGAGCCTCCACACAGGTTTGGATCCAAGAAAAGAATTTGTTATGGAATCCAAAGTGACATAGCACTGCCATTAAATAATCCCATTTTATCTAAACATGTGCACACTCGATGTCTAACTTGATCAATATGACACTTCTTCTGAAGAGAGCCTTTTCAAAAGAATATAGGATTTTTTCGGTCAAGAAAATATTCTCAGAGATATTCCTACCATGAACAAAGGCTCCTTAAGTAGGAGAAATAAGAATGGGCATTAAGGCCTTCATTCTATCAGCAATAATTTTTGCCACAATTTTATAAAGAATATTGCACAAGTTTATGGGTCTATAGTCTTTAGAAACTATTGGCTCCTATTTCTTTGGGATTAACATGATGAAAGTGTCCTTCTAGCCATTTGGCATACTGATTGTTCTGAACATTTCTTTAACTACTAAAATGACATCCTGCTTGACAATATATCAGAAACTCTTAAAAAATAGAGGCTGAAAACCATCCAGCTTAGGTGCTTTATTAGACAACATATCTATAAGAATTTGTTTGACCTTTTTAGCAATTACCGTAGAAACTAATTGGTCATTTTGTAAGTTAGTAATGCAGTTGGATATGGAAGGAAGGGACTGTAGTCTAGAGTAAGCGTCACTAGTCTATCTCTCAGTAAAATAATTAAGAAATACTTCACTAACATTCCTCCAACTATCCATCATAATACCTTTGAGAGGCTGAACTTTTCTAATTCTGTTTCTCCTTCAAAGAATGATAGACTGATGGAAGAATTTAGTATTGGAGTCCCCCTCCTTCAGCCATTGGATCGTGGACTTTTGTTTCCAAAAAACTTATTGAAGCCTTGAGTTAAAATTAAATTACTACAATAAAAGAAAGAGTCGGTTCTAATCAGTTTTAGACGGCCCAACTAGGCCTCTTTCAATTACAGAGCAACATTTCCTCTACAATTCTAATCCCTTTCTTAATGATGTTTCTCATTTGCTCCCTTTTCCATCTCTTCAATGCTATAATATTCCTTAACATAATCATAACACGTACTCCAAGAGAGTGAGTACCGCTACAATTTTAGGCTTGCCTGACCACATCATGGACCGCAGCAGCATAGGATAACCAAATTTTTCAAATAGGAAAGGGGTTCTTCAATGAACTTTGTCTAGGATGTTAAGGAGAATTGGGCAATGATTAGAGGAAGACCCTGGCTATACCTCTTCTATTATTACACCAAGTATAGTTAGGCCCCTCAAACCCCAAGTCAATAAGACCATTTGAATACATAAAGCTTCTAAACTTACGAACATCTCTATTGGTCTACTTGCCCCTCATTTTATCTTGGCTATTGAGAATGCAGTTAAAATCACCCAAGATAATTGTTAGAATCCACATTTTTAAAACATCTTCAGTAGCCTTCCACACATACCTATAAATAATACCCTTGGTGCTAGCATACACCACCCTCAAAACCTAAGAAGGAAAAGAGGGCTGAGAAATCAAGCCAAATACCATCTGCTTATTTACACTAATAAAATCTACTTGATCTATAACCTTCCTCGAGATACAATGATACCTGCTAATTGTCCTTCAGAAGGTAAACCAAATAGCTCCCACTATGACCTAAATAGTCTCCTAATTCTTAAATAAGAATCTTTAGAGATTCTAGTTTCCAAGAAACAACTATATCTAGGTCATTCATATGAATCATTTTCCTAACATAGCGAGAGAAGGAAGGCTTAGAGACCCTCCTATAGTTCGATGATAATATAATCATAGCAACATTTGATGTTCCTGGAGAGAAGACCCATCCTTTTCGGCAACAAAAGAAGCAACAAAAGTATTCAGTTTAGAATTGACCCGATGTCCAAGAGAAGTAGTTGTTGCCAAGACCTCCTTCTCTGGTTTGTGAGATAAAAGCCCTGAGGATTCCTTAGATAAAGCCTCCCTCACTATAAACTCAACAGGAGACTTACACTCACTAAAAAAACCTTGTCACCCCAACCCCTACTGCTATTATAGACTTATGCTATTCATTTGAGCAACATTTAACCACCTGCACCTTGGTTATAGGAGGAGAGACAAACCTACTATCCTTATCTGATAGGGATTTCTTCTAAGGAAACCTCTTTCCTTTCTTCTTTATACAACTTGCCTTCTCTAGTTTACCTCCTTCCATAACCTGCTGCACAAACTTCATTGGCTGATTAGTTATAAGGCATGTTCTACTTGTAGTCCTTCTAAAGGAGCAAATCTTGACTTCTCCATCCACATCTGGTCTATAGTATCTCTACATATAGGATTTTAAAACTTCCTCATTGGTTTTCTAGGCCCAGCTTTACCGATTAAATGATACCTTGCCCTCCTTAGCTCCCCCTGCTTCACTCTTAGCATTAACAACTTTGTTTTGCTGAATCAGTACCCAAGCTGCTCTTATGCAAGGCTCATACACTGGCTTACTCTATTCCATCTCCGACTGATTATTCTTTCCTTAACAGTGATTATCCTACAAATGATTCAGATGATCACACAAATAACATATGTCCAAGAGTTCCTCATAAGAAAATTCCTGCCACATTAACTCTCCTATTACTAGTATGTTAACCCCAGGACAAATCTCCTCTTATATTCACTTTGATGCATACTCTAGTGAAGTCAGTCTTAGAGATGCTTTTTGTCCAATCACCAAGAAATAGAGGATCTCTAGCAAAAGTAGAAAGTCTTAGAATTTTGTCTTTACTCCATAACTCTATTGGCATATTAGGCATCCTAACCCACATAATAGCATATCGAATCACATTCCTCCTAGGTTTAAAATTTGATCTTTGGTTTTTCAATGCCAAGATCTACCCGACTAGTGACTATGGCTCCTTCTCCATAACCCTCTTCTTATCCTCCATAGATGGAAGCTTGAACAAAAGAACCTCCTCGGAAAGTGAAAGGACTTGCAACTCTCCATCGAATCCTTATTTAGATTTCATCTCTTCAGGAACAAAATCAACAAGAAATCCATGACTAAGAGACTTACCAAACAATGCTGAACTCTATTATTTACAAGCAGCATCAATTTCTTCATTAGAGAAAACCATAACTTGGTCAAATCCACCTTGGAGCACCACGATCTTTTCATCCGTGGCATGCGGCATCTTCCATCAATATCTTCTTGACCCCTGGACCATCTGAGACTACGAAGGTCCCTCTTCTCTTTTCTTAGTCAATGTCGTCCTCATAGAGGAACCACTCGAAGGAGAGCTCCTGTTAGTTCTTTCGACCGCCTATGACTGGAACTTCAGGATGCAGGTCGATTTTTCCTTCGCATCACCTAATTTACTAGTAGATTTCCTTTCTTCTAACCCTCTATCCTATGTAGAGATAGAAACCTTAACCTTTGCTCTTTTATTCGCAGCATTTTTTTCATCCAACATTTCGCCCTCTTTACCAATAGGATGTTGTCATTGCAATTCTAATGTTTTTCTTTCTTTTTATTTGCATTTAAAGAGGAGAGAAAGCCTTTTGTGAACCTTTATATATATATATATATATATATATATATATTCTTTTAAAGAAAATTACATTCTTTGTAAAACTAATCATCCAATTTCTATACCTATTTTATTGGTCATATAGCATGCCTTTTTTTCTTTTTTTTGCCCTCTTTTATAGGTCACAAGATGTGTAATGTACAGGTTTATATAACACTAACCTATGACTCTAATATATTAAATAAATTTTTTATTGGGTAGAAGGATAAATATTTTTTTACTTGTAGATAAGCTTTTTTGTCAAGATACAAGAAAGTTACACGGAAATTAAAATAGCAAATATACAAACATAAAATATATAATCTTATCCTTTCTAGCTTAATAAAAATCTTTATAATTTATTGTAATAGTAATACTTCTAAAAATCAGAATTAAAGTCATAATTATGGAGGAGAGAAAAAAAAAAAAAAAATCGGAGACCTAGGAGTGGAAGATATATATGCTTTATGATGACTACTCATGTACTTCAAAACATCTATTTCGTTTCGTTGGACATGGCCTATACTGCACATCTAAATTTCATGTCTGCTTGGCTCTTTCCTAAAAATCGGCATCTTTGTATTTAAACATGGTGTGTTCTCAAATCATAAATTGTGCAATTTGCCTTCGAAATTCAAGTGCTGACAGTAGATTGAGTAACGAGTCCAAAGAGAAAAAAAATTTGCAGGATACGGTCCGAAAACATGCCTTTCTGCATGACATGATCGGCCAATTCGTTAGGACAAAGGCTGGTTCGAGCATCACCTTGATGGCACCCTCAAAAACCATTAGATTCGACCGTCCACATTACAGTGAACCCCTCCTGCAGCGCTTCCCCGAAGGACATATTATCACTCATCAATAGGTCAACAGTCGTCGGATTCATTGGAAGAATCACAGGCGATCGACTACTTTCCCACCGAGATGGCAAACTAGGCAAACTACCGTTGTCAACCCAATAATACCAGTGCTGCCTGATGTCGTCACGGAGGCAATCTATATCCTGCGGCATGGGAGTAGAACTGCTGCAGTTGATGAACACCGTGACGCACTGGTCACGGTCGGAGTCCTCTAAGAGGGACTGATCCAAGGTGGTGTTCTCGTCCGGCTTGGGTCAGGCCCTTCACTTGGTACTCTTTGTTGCCGATTTGGATCATGGTGGAGTCGTCGTCCACACAAGTGAGGTTAAAGCCTGGGTGGCCACTAGATTCGGGACGGCTCTTTGCTAGAAATGGGTAGGAGACATTAATCGTCAAGTTTCCACAGGTAAAGTTAGCCGGACCTGAGAACAATCCAGGTATGGCTGGTTGGCTGAATCGGCGAAAGAAGGCGGCAGCGATGGCAAGGTGAAGAAGAGAACGAGGAGGAAGGGAAGAAGAAAAGGTAAAGTTGGACGAGCGGACTGTAGGTACACGTTTTTTCTTTTTGGGAACAAACTATTTTCGCTTGGCAAAACTGGATCTCAATCATTATGCAAGAGGAAGCAGACCAGTTGAGGTCCGTGTTACCTCATAAAATAGTTCCACGTCGGAGAAAAGAAGGAATAATTTGAAAAGCTGATATGTGTTTTAAGATCATATGAATTTAGCTTGTAAACAGATTAATTAGATCAATCAATCTCTCTTCTAGCAAAAAGAGAGAAATTGTATTGCCTCAAGCCAATCCCTCCCTCCCTCCCTGATAAAAAGAGGGAGATGCGCTAACCTCAGCCAACAGGTGGGCCTGGGACTTGAGAGGTCCATGTAACTAACCTTCAGTGCTCTATTTGTAAACAAGCGACGCAGAAAACGCCCCTGTTCCGTTTCATAACGCGGCGGCTTTAGACTGCTTGCAGAAACCGAGGGATTCTTCTAGGAAGGCAGTTTAGGGTTAACACGCGACACAGAGTAAAGACTAATCCAAAATCTAGTCGGATGTGGTAGTTCGGATTCTAGAAGCATCTGTGAATCATGGGTTCAACTCGTGTGTGGATGTGAATCAAGAGAAACAAATGCAACAAACAGGACAGGTTGGATTTGATATAAGCATCATCCAATCTGGTGACTCCACATGATGTTTTATCGTCTAATTGGGGATCAATGTGGCACATAAGGTGTTGACAGCTTCTTGCTAACGGTAGCAACGTTACATTTTTTTTTTTCTTTTTCTTAAATACCGAGGTGTATTTTAGTAAAGTGGATGGCACTTCCACATGCCCAAACCAAAATCATCATATAGAGTGATAAGCTAAGTGCTTGCTGGGAAGTGATTATGTTGGATAGCATTAGATGCTCTCAAAAATTTCTACATTCCATTAATATTCGGGCCATGATTATGTTGATCGTTAGCAAGGAGCTGTCAACAACTTATGTTGCACATAGAAATAGTAATTTTTTTAGAACCTGTAAGTATGCATCCAGCTCTGCTTCATTTGGAATGGGAACAGAGGTTAAAAATCTGGTATAGATATAAATACGAACACGTAAGATAATATCTGTTATGAATATGGAATAAATATAGACATAATAATTTACATATTTCGTTTCATATCTAATATATCCGCTAGTAAAATTACTTAAATATTTTTATTTATAAATTTTAGTAAAAAAATTATTTTTATTTAATAATAAGGGTCAATAAATCATGCATCATAATTTTTTGGGGGCATAGTCTATTTAATTGCTCTAGAAATGAAGGAGAAAAAAAAAAGCGGGACTTTAGAATGAAGTTGAATTTTGAAGGGAAAAAGGGCTAGAATTTGAGGGAAAAAAAAAAAAAAAAGGAAACCGATGAGTCCAGATTCCAGAACAGGATGAAGATGAGTTCTATTAAGGGATGATTCGTCTCCTTGATAGACTCTAAGAGGGGCAAAGTGAAAGCTATCGTGAGCTCTCTTCTTCATCTGGAACGCCGGTGCCTTGCCGTGAAATCTTCGTCCTTCCCAATCCGACTGGCATCGGTAATTTTCATTCTTTTTCCTCGTTCCTTTCCCTTTCTTCCATCCATGTTTTTGGCTCTGTTGCTTCTGCTTTTCTGGGTGCATCTCTATCCATGGAAACAAGCACCAACACCCTCTATCTCTAGCTAAGCATCTCTCCTCACTTTCTATCTATAATCTCTCTATACTCTCTTAACTGATTTCTCTATCATGTTATGTTTTTTTTTTTTGGATGGAAAACTGGAGGAAAAATAAACTTCTCCTAAATTTATTCAAAGAATGGAGTGAAGATTAGAGAGCCAAGAGAAGGCTAAATAGAACGAAGTATTGCAGGATCTAGGAGAGAAACAGAGTATACTTTCCTATACCTGGATTATTATAAGTTATTTGATGGATTGGTGAAGAGGAGAGAGGAAAACAGAACGAAAAAGATGATAATAAAATTGATTGGCTGATATATTGGGGGGAAAGAACGTAATGGGAGGAAAACAGAAGGAAAAATATGGCGATAATATAATTGATTGGCTGGTATATTGAGGGAAAGAACGTGATGGGAGGAAAAGAGAGAGGCAAGGTACATGGAACGTGATCGGAGAAAGGTTTGAAAGAGAGAGAGAGGAGAGAAGGGTGCTACTAATGAGAATTTATAGATTACTAAATATAGAAGGAGAGTGGTATAAGTGCTGGAAGGGAGTTGCGATAGAAGGAGAGAAGGCTGAGAGTCCATTATAGTGTCGTGTATAAAGAAAAAAAAAAGAGAGCTCTTGTTTCCCACAATACCTTGAGGAATTTTTGATGGATGGCCTCAAACACGACCATTTGATTGCAGGTATATGAGAGCCAATTCGGCTATAATGATTATTATTTTCTGATTAATACTTAAGACTCGGGTCCACCAACTGATTTAATTCCTAGTTCTTGATCTTATTAACCATAATCTTGGGTGAGCAGTGGGTGGTGTGGATCTTGAGTACTAGCGTCCACTACTAGAAGTTAGAATGTGATTATGTTAATTTATGTTATTTTAAAATTTAATATTTATTTATTATATTCATTTATTCTTGTGATATTTTGTGTTAAAATTTTTCTTAAAAAAAAATTACAATTATTGTTTGAAAAAAATTGTTTAGGTTAAAAATGCCAATTGAAAAGGATAATACTGTTTCATTCATGCCTTCAATTTTAGCAAGTTGTAAGTCTTCATCAACTCCTATACATAATAGTCAACCTTAATGCTCAAAGATGAAACTCAATCATATGATCCTTTTGATCTTCCAACCATAGAAAGGTATGGATCATCTATTTTGAATCATTTTAAGAGAAAAAAAAAAAAAGTGGATGATAAAGAAAAGGCCAAATGCAATTATTGTAGTAAGTTACTTGCAAGTGGTTCTAAGTATGGACTAGCCATTTGTATGAACATGTTAAAGTTTGCCCAAGAAAAAAATTTAAAATATAAGGTGAAGTAAACTAGTTGGATTACAAGTTAAATTGGATTCAAAAATAATGACATTGACTACTTACAATTTCTCTCAAAAAGTTGCAAGGAGAGATCTTGCAAATATGATTATTTTGTATGAGTACCTACATAGCATAGTTGATCATTATGGCTTTAGAAAGTTTTCCAACACCTTTCAACCAGCTTTTAAAATGGTTTCTCATAACACTATTAAGAAAGACATTTTAAAAATTTATGATATTGAAAAGGATAAGACAAAGAAGATGTTGGAGATAAATAAGAGTAAAATTGCCATCACTATTGACATGACATGTGGTCTTCTAGCAACCAAAGAAAAGGATATATGGTAGTTATAGTGCACTTCATTGATAATATATGGGCCTTGCAAATCAGGTACTACCATAATTTTTTTTAAAATTATTACTTACACTTGTTTGTTATTATTAAAATGGTTATGTTGATCTTCCTATTTGTTTTAGATTCATTTACGCACTTGCTCCACATACTAAGGAAGTTATTTCTGAGGTTTTACTAGATTATATTTATTCATAGAATCTTAATCGAAAATTATCCTCGATAACAATGATAATTGCTCTACCAATGATGTTGTGATCAGTATCCTCTTATATCAGCTTGAATATCGTTTACTTATATTGGATGGGCAATTTTTTCATATGCATTATGCAGCATATATCTTAAACTTGATTGTTCAAAATGGTTTAGCAGTAATTGAAGGTGGAATTAATAAAATTCATGAGAGTATCCTATATTGAACAGCATCAGATAAAAGAGTGTAAAAGTTTGAAAAAAGTGTCAAGCAAATAAATATTCTATCTAAAAAAAGCTAGTTCTTGGCTGCAAGACACGTTGGAAGTCAACTTTTTTGATTCTCAAGACCGTATTAATCTATAGAGATGTATTCTTTCACTTCAAAAATTATGAAACGCTATTCTGATGCACTCCAACAAAGGCTGATTCAGATAAGGCAGAAGAAATTTGTGAGAAATTAGAATTATTTAATCATTTAACTGAAACATTTTTTTGGCTCCAAATATCCCACATCAAATATTTATCTTCTAAAAATCTATGAGATCTAAATTGCACTATTTGATTGGTCACGTGTCCAAATGAGGCGATAAGGATGATGACAACAAGCATGCTAGAGAAATTAATAAATATTGGTTGCAAGCGCATGGTATTATGGGAGTGGTAGCCTTATTGGATCCAAGGTATAAAATGAGATTGCTAAAATTTTATTTTTGCAAAATGTATAATGAGTTTCATGCTATGAGTGAAGTACAAAGAATTAAAAAGTTGCTTAAAGAATTGCTTAAAGAGTATCAAGCTAAGCAATCAAGTCAGCATGTTGTTGACTCTTCTTCCTCTTCTTTTGGATTACTTAGTGTTGACTCCCAAAAGAAAAGGATGATGTATGAATTTGCACAATATATGCAAAATTGTGTTGTTTGTGAGAGTTCAGAGTTATATCGTTACTTAGAAGATGAAGCTATGCCGATTGTAGAAGATTTTGATATCTTGAATTGATGTAATATAAATAGATCAAAGTATCCTACCTTAGAGGTGATTGCTAGGGATATTTTATTTATTTCGGCTTCTACTGTTGCCTCTGAATCTTCTTTTAGTACCGATGGAAGGACTGTGAGTCCACATGGTAATTGACTTCTTCCAAATACATTAGAAGCGTTGATGTGCTCTCAAAGTTGGTTGTGGGCTGAGATTCCAGGTAATGAAGGCAATACTTTGAATTTAAAAAAACTATTTTGCATCATTATATATATACTTAATAAATTATTGTGTTTAAGATGTAGGTTCATGTGCTTCTAAGGATATACAATGTTGCACAGTGCTTGATGACATGGATGAGAATGAGGTAAAACAACAATTTTTTTTTCTATTCTTTGCTTATTTTATAGAATTTGACAATGTTTATTCATTATTAAGTTAGACAAATTACTATGTTCCTTTATTAGTTCAATAGTCAAATGAAGCAACAAGTGTTATGGAAATAAGTAACGTTCCTCTTATTGATTGACATAGGTATGAATTCATATTTAAAAGTCGTTTGGTTACTTTGATTATATATCATGACAATTATATATATATGCATGTGTTTTGGTAGAAAAGTTTAATCTTATACATTTTTTGAGTTGCTCAACTTATAACTTTAAATCTTTTTTAGGTCCTAAAAGATAATGCATGAGTTTAAAGAAGCAAAGTGACGAATCAATTTGCTTGAATTTAAACAGAATAATTTGCTTTTATATTTTATTCTTAGTGTATTACTAAACATCTTGATCTTGTTTCTATGTGATTTAGTTGTAGAGACTTTTATGAAATATTTACTTTTCTATTTAATGTTTTACGTTGATATTAAGGAAACTTGAAATGCATTTATGTACGATTTAGATTTTTGAATTGAAATTTAATTATGTTTTACTAATATTAAATTATATAATTTTTGTGCATTGAAACTTTAAATTTTGTTCTAACTAATAGTTAGGAATTAATTATACTTATTTAATTCAAGAAAGAAATTACAAGAATAAGTAGTGGGCACGAGTATAGGTAATGGGGCGGGTATGCGTATGGAGATGGGTAACAAGTCAGGCATGTGTATGAGTACGAATATAAAATTTTATACTCATTGTAAGTACAAAGCTGGTTTGGTTATAAATTTTTTTGACAGATATAGATATGGAGGTGCCCTTCTTCATACCCGTCACATTCTATTACCATCCCTAGTTGCATGTTGATCCTTCTAGGCATCAAATTGGTGCATTCAGGACTCTTCTTATATCATATCTGCATAGATATGCTATATTTAATAATAAAATCAGAGGCATGGCCTCCAAATATTAAAAAGAAAAATTAAATTATAGGAGAACAAAAATATTGTAACAATAAAAAAATACCTTGTGATGCACTCATGTTGATTCATCCCTGCATTTTTAACATTGTGAAACTTTATAACCTTTGAAAAAGTTTCACGACTAAAGTAGGCTGTGACTGTTAGTGTAGAAGCAGTGACATAATTTAGGAAAAAAAGTTCTTAAACTAGTTTTTGATATGATGAGAAATGTGGACTTGGTTAATTCATCGGCTTTAGATGGATCTGTGCTGACTTGAGCATGACATGTTGCCACATCACGGAAAGCAAATACATGAGCATGGAACGGTGAGTCGAAGAGACCGATTGCTTGGGTCAAATGATGGTTAGCGAAACTTAAGCCGATGGCACGTGGCTAAAGATTGGCTCAATCGGCTGACCAGGGTTTCGTTATTCAATTCAGATTAAAGAGAGGAGGGGCTGCGCCATTGCAGGCTAGTGGGGCCTTATGCTGGAGTAAGGCAATGTCGGCAAGCAAAAGAGAGAAAGGATGAGCAAGCCATGGTCAACAAAGCGAAAGCCGATGACAGGCAGGTGATGGGTGGAACTAGGATCTGTTTGAATCGAAGAGGAGAATCATAGAAGGGTTGGGGCTAAATTGGGTTGCCGTAATCAAGCTAATTAATGGTTCCTAATTTTATTCAATTGACTCAGGTCAACGAACGTTAGGTCAAGTTTTCTTGGCAAGATCAAATGCTAAGATGGTAAGGCCATGCCATGCATCAGGCTCTGACCAGGTTGACCCAATTGGGTCAACTCAATTGTGGTTAAGTCTGGCCTTGAGCTATGTTTTAGTTTGGATTCAAATTGATCTTGATTAAGGACCAAAGCATCAAGCCTTCTTTGGGCTCAAGCTTTGCATCGATTCAAGGTTAAAGCAAGTAACAAGCTTTGCATCGATTCAAGGTTAAAGCAAGTAACAACCTGAGCCTGACGAGGCTCTAATATTAAGCTTAATCCCAATTCGAATGAGATAAGCTTAGTCCATGACTATATCTAATATCAAGCCAGCTTGATATACTACAATCTAACTTGAGCCCATTTTCAATATTATTTCTATTGAAAACCTTTTTTTTTTTGAAAGAGGGTATGCTTTTTATTAGGAGTGACAATTTCAACTTACAAAGTGGGACCTATCTTGGCCCACCTTATTCGGGGTAAGGATTTTCAAACTTATGGGAGGATAGGGAAGAAGATAGAGATTATTTTTGTGGCATGGATAAGATGGGGATGGGAATAAGTAAATCCCCACCATGCTCCACCCCATTGGCCCATACTTAAAGCACTATAATACTTTTGTATATTTTCATATATACTAAAGTATTCTCATATAATTAATATTTTTTCTCAATCCTAATTTTCTTCTTCCATTATCTTTATTTTTTTAATTATATTATTTATTTTTATTATTTTTTACAAAAATATTTTATATGTTGTTAGGAGTAGGGCACAAACGGAAGGGGGGAGAGGGGTGGGGTAAAGACAAGGATAGAATGAAGACAGAAATTTATCATTCCTCATGGAACAGGGATGGGGTCACTGTCCCACCCCATTAGCTTCCCTACCTTTTATGAGAAATCAAGCTATTTCTTATTTACTTAAGCTATGCTCGAAAATCTTGAGACTATGATACAAGATGCATCTGAGTCATTACGTAAATCAAATTAGCATCATTAATGCTGCTTGACTAAGGCTATGAAAAGGTTGGGTTGACCAACAACTCGATCTAATCGACTCAATCTAATTAGATCCCACCCAATCTTTATTAAAAAACACGTGAATTAGGTCAGGTATGAAAATTAGATCCAATCTAAATTTTAGATTGGATCCAAGTCTCATATATTTTGACCCAACTCGATCCGAACTCGATTTATCCTGATATATAAACCTTAATTATGTAAATTTTATTTTTCTTTACTTCAATCTCTTTATAAATTCATTGAATAAACTCTAATTTAAATTAATTCTCCTTTTCATCTTAATAAAGAGATCTTCTCTCATATTTTTTTCTCTAATTATATCTAATTAATTATTTTAGTGGATTCTTATTTATAATGCCTTTAAGTTTATCAATAAATATTTTAAATATCATAATTTATAAACATAAGAATAATCATTTACATAGATAGAATTAAGAGTTTTAGAATAAAAATTTTAATTTAAATTAATTATTTTTAATTTTATTTAATTTTTTTTGGACCTATATTTGATTTTTTAGATTTTAATGATAAAAAATAGTTAGATGCTTGACTTAAATGAAATATTTTGGTGAATCCGAATGACCCATGGGGTCTAAAATTTTTTCCATAAGTTGGATCCAATTTGATCCGCTTAGCAAATCGGTTGAGTTAAATCTAAGTCCAAAATCAAAATCTAAATATAAAATCAAATCGAATTGGAATCAAGTATGACTTAATATGATCTGACCTGTTTGCAGCCCTATGGTCAACTTGGAGATTCATGCCTTGGATGTTTACTACTGCATATCTCGTCTAATTGCTTATAGTAAACTTAGCATTTGGTTTTACGTGATGTTCTTTTCCCGTCACGCTATTGATCCCTCTTACAACTCGTTCTCTGAGATGATCATCCAAGAGAGGACGGGGAGGTCTTGCAAGATCCCTGCTCTACGTGAAGTAAAACGTAGAAATGCGTAAGGTAAAAGAAGTATTCGCAGAAGCACGTTCAAGCCTTTCGCATTTGGCTTTTGGTGCAGGGCTGATAAATATGAGGCACAATGTGAGGCCTAACCAACTAGAAACTTGTCGTACCCCTCCAATTTGAGGTTATGAAATTCATGTAATCTTATAAACTAGTAATCTTACATGTCAGATCATCGATCTGTGCTTTTCAGGAAAGTTAATGTGTTTGTCAATGATAATGATAATTTATAAAATGATTATTAAAATCCTTGGATACAATTAGTTATTTTGTGAAGCTTATACATTGTCATTTGAGTAACGATGCTTATATATTTTTCTTTGCAATATATTTTTCAAAATGGTGCAGGTCCTGTTTCGACTATTGATATACTTAAATGGTTAGCCGGCAATTATGTGAGATAACTATTGATCAACTTAGGTTCAATAACTAATTCAAATAAATTTTAAAAAAGAAAGTAAGAAGAGAAACAAAAAAAAAAAACAGATAAAAAGTAAAAAGAAAGAGAGCTAGAAATTTTAAGGCTTGACCGAATTTATTTTAACCCACAAGATCATATTTGGCCTAACTTTTGAAGTCCATTCTAATTTCAAGCTGGGCTTATGCCTGACCCAACCTAGCTTGAATTTTTTAGATAAATATATATATTTATATAAATAATTATATTATATATATTATTTATGTTTTAATTTAAAATAGCTTTTTTTTTTTTTTTCAAATGAAGGGGCAGATATCATAACCATCTAGCCAACTTCTAATAAAGCTAGATAAGTTATATATATTATATATAACTATAATATATAACTATAGGGTTCGGCTGGGCGAGATATGAGTCATGAGAGTTTTTCATCGAGTTAGATTTAGGCTAGCTATACTTGATCCGAGTTTGGATCTTATCTAATGCCTTAGGCTGTTTCTTTTTTTGTTAACCATCTAGTTTAAGTCCCATTCTAATACAAATTTAACTACAGTCCAACCAGTACTATTTAAAAACTTCTGTTGGGCATTTCATCCCACAAATGTTGAGCTTCCTCAATATAATCTCCTTTTACCTGGCCACAATCAAAACCCAGATAATGCCACGCTATATGCATCTCCATGGCTCAGAGGCGTTCAATGCCATTGCCGAATTCTACTTCCCTTCACCTTAACCATATTGTAAATATTTAGGACGCAATTATCTATACATATTTCCTAGACGGTTTGTGTTTGTATGAGTTTTGATCCAATTCAACTTCAAATATTCATCGATCTATCTATCAGTTGGATTTCAAACTCAATGAGATACAATTACTAGTAGATCATTTCTGAACTTGAATAGTTAACATTGGATGACTCTAATATATGATTCCACACTGCCCTAAGCAAATCTAGCCTATATCATCAGCATTCAATCGAGAAAGTAGTTCTTTAAACATGAAGCGGATCAGGCTAGCTCCGATCTAAACGACTGCCAAGATCTGAAACATCTACCTAGAAAATCTAAAGAAATTTGCACAAACCAAGAGAAATTCTGTAGTCCTCCGATCTAGCACCTAATTCGTTGACCTAATCTCTGCTAAATTTAATAACCTTGAGACCTAGCATTTAAAATTTTGCTCATCCTTTTTCAAATCTA
Source organism: Metroxylon sagu (assembly GCA_017589505.3). NCBI lineage: Eukaryota > Viridiplantae > Streptophyta > Magnoliopsida > Arecales > Arecaceae > Metroxylon > Metroxylon sagu. The sequence goes on along the minus strand of JACVBY030000578.1, from coordinate 919,635 downwards.
GCATCCGCATGAATCGACCGTAAGAGGCACGAATCAGTCTTCATGCAAGGAATTCGTACTCCGAAACCAAGCAATACGCAAATTGATGTTACCTCAAACTACCTTCTTTATGATCCCGATCCACCCTTGCTATTCTTTTCGAGCTGACTCCCCAGAATGCCCGATCCTCTCATCTAAAAATGCCTCGATCGCAGTCCTCGGAGGTCTTCGTCTCATTAAGAGTAAAGCTTCCTTCCAACTACTCCTTGCCGAGATGCCATTATAATCCACCACCCTTTCTTCTTACTTCCATCTCGTTTTGCTCGGTCACTCTCTAACCCTGCCTTTTCCCTAAATCAAGATTTGTGGAGCCTTCCTCCTTTCAATGTCTCACAGTCCTAAAACCTCCCCTCTTCTTCGACTCTCCTTCTTCTCTCTCTTCTTCCTCCTCTCCAAGATCATAACCAATGCAATGCTTTCGAACAACATCAACATCCCAAGTTGCCCTTCTTTCAGCTGCGGTGGCCCAGGCCTCGACATCCATTACCCCTTCTGGATCGCCCAGAACTCAACAGCAATAACAACAAGCACCTTCTCCTACTGTGGCTACCCAAGCTTGCGGCTGGTGTGCCGAGACCAGACCCCGGTCCTTCGCCTCCCCTCCGGGGACTATGCCGTGACCGACATCAACTTCTCAAGCCATACTCTCTCCCTCACTGAACTCAACGTCCTTCAAGGCCCTGCCACCTGCCCCACGGTCCACGACAACGTCTCCTTCTGGGCTAATTCCTCACTACACTTCACCTCCGAGGACACCGACCTCATCTTCTACATCAACTGCTCTTTTCTTCAGCCAATCGGTCTGGTTGGTTGTTTGGGTAGAGACTTGTTTTCTTACCTCTTCTGGAATGGGTTGGAGATCCCACTGGACTATGATTGGGTGTCGGGTTGCGAGGAGGTCGTGGTGGTGCCGGCGCTGCGGGCGGCGCTGGAGGAGAACGTGGGGGTACTCTTGGAAGCGTTCGGGCAGGTCTTGCGGAGGGGGTTCGAACTGGGTTGGGAGACGGAGGGTGGGGAAGAGTGCGGGAGCTGCGAGAGGATTGGCGGCTGGTGCGGCTACAACGGGACCGGCGCCGGAGATTGGGCTTTTGGATGCCATCACATGGATGGATCGCAGGAGGAAGATGACAGCGCCGGGGGGAGACGTCCGAAATCCGGTACGTCATACGTGACCACTTCCCTTGAACTTTATTTTTTTATTTATTTTTTATTTTTTTATTTTTTTGTTTCGGTAACACCTTGAAACTTTATTTTAACTAGCTAGATGTCAGGAAAGGTTGACAGCTTTCGCTAGTTATTTTTTTTTAAAAAAAAAAAAAAAAAAAAGGTTTGGCTGGTTATACTTCCAAGCCCTAACGATCAATCAGCCAAACCGTCAGGAAGCGAATACTCTTGTGCTCCATGCTAAAAAATGACACAAAATAAAAATAATTTTTTTTTATTGTAGTGTTCCTTCAATGTTCTTAATTAAGTTGTAGATTACATTTCAACATAGATGTAGTGTGCAAATAGTAACTAAGATGGAATGATTATTTAAGATTTATTGTCAGCCTCCTTAAAACAGATCATTAGCTGTTTCTTTCGTATGCTTTTATATATTTATTTTTCGTAAGAACTAAACTAGACTTGACAAATTTGAGATTCAATAACCCTCCCAATACCTTTTCTCAAAATATTACAAGTTATATAAAACTTGTACTTTTCAATACTATTAAGATAATTTATTTATTTATTTATGATGCTCTTTTAAGTCAACTTATTGGCCACTAAGTTGGTTTGATTAATTACTGAATCTCTGCCTTTCAGCTAACTTTGTTTTGATTTTTTTTTTTTTTTAAGCACGAGTTTCACCATGCAACCTTTTTTTTTGTCGGGGTGGGGGGGGGGGGGGGGGGGGGCGCCGGGGGTCGACTTCCATCATTGATAATTAAATCATGAAATAATTACAATTCATCTAGACTTTGAATGACTACTAAAGCCATGAGAAGCGGTGAAAGAAGTTGCAAAATAAGGAAGAGACCAAGGTAGGAGATAATGAAGATGGAACCACTCTTGATTGGTTGTGAATCTGCGCTTCCCTCCACTGACTTGGATGAATGCTGTCCCGCTTAGAGTAAGGAACCCTACTGCTACTGCTTTAAACCCTAGGCAGAGAGTAGGATTTGCTTCACACGTTAACGCCGGTCACAGCCTTATCAGAGAGAAAGGTTCCATCCGTGAGATCTCCTCGCATTCTTAGAGACCAGAAGTACCTCTTTCAACCATCCCAAACCCTCCTTCGAGGGTCTGCTTGGTAGACATCCGTTAGTGCCCTTCAATGCTTTGTAACTTCACTTCAAAGCCTCCCACCTAGAGGGATCTTTTCAATGCCAATAGTTTCCATAACCATCAAGGTCTCAATGCCCCCATCGACTTGTGGTGGCCCTCCATTTACGCACCTCCTACCTCAACCTAGCTTTATTAGGCCTCAGCGTCCCTCGTCTACTTGGGGATTCAGGGATGGGGCGTACTTCAAGTATAGTGACTTAGAGCACTTTAGAAGAGAGTATAGGAACGAGCATTTTTGCTTCCTGTGTAAGGGTGTCGAGCATTTGTTTGAGATGCCGAATTGATCGCAAAGGGATGGACCCTTATAGCACCAAGCTCATTCATGGTTGATCGAAGAGCTAGGTGGTATTTTTCCCAATAGAAGAGTGCCATATTTGGAAATATCAAGAGTTCAATCGAGTGGCAGTGGTGCAAATTAACATTGTGAGATATGTTGTTCCACCCCCTACCCCAACCCAAATCAAGAGGGTGCTGCACAGATTCATCTAGAGGTACAATTGGGATCTAGTTGTGCTTGGCTTCAATTCTTTCCTGGCCTTATTCCCCTCATGGGTGAGCCTCCTCTTGGCCAACTGGCAAGGGGTTAAATGCACGACAAATCTTAGCATCTCTGTAAGACCCTAATAGATCAGAGATGAAGGTCTTATTGGCTGCAAATCAGAGTTTGGTTTCAACTCTTCGAGCTTCCACTAGACCTCAGAGAACCGGACTTCATCCCGAAGACCTTTTCTGGTGTCTGTTTATTGGAAAGGGTGGTGTTCCATTGCCTTGTCGATAGGGAGCTATCTTCCTAGATAATTTTCGTCTACTATGAAACACTAGAAGCAATTCCCAATTCGGTTCTTGTTGCATCAAGGAATGTTACCTATAAGGTCTACATCACCATAAGAGAGGTAGCATTTGGGAGACCTATCCTGATTTGTCCCCTCGATAGGATTGAGAACTCGACTAGCAAAGTAGTGGATCCTCACTCGGTGGTGATCGAGCACCCTTCCTATCAACCTAAATGCTTCCTCTTTCCAAATTTTCAATGATTGGTCCCAGCACCTTTGCTTACCCTTATGAGCCAACCTCTGAGTACCGAGACCAGTAGGATCCATGTTTGGTTGTCACTGTTGATAATCCAAGTGTTGTCCCTAGCTGCTCATTACCCCTCCTCACTCCAGTTGAAGGATCCTCTCCTTCCATGTCCATGGCGGCCATCGTGGTTCTTGTTCCCCCTCCTAGCTACCGGCAAAGAAGGGACGGAGACATTTGTAGCCTCCCTTAGGCCTGGTGAACTAGGCGAACTTGTGGCTAATGGCCCATTGAGTGCCCCCTCTGCCCCAAACTTCCTAATGGATTCAGACACCGTTACCATACCGTTCTCACCGATGACCCTTATTCCTAACTATGATATTCCTAGCTGCTCAGCCCCTTCCCAGCCATGGTCAAAGACTCCTACCCCCTATATCCGTAGTGGTATTATCGCGATCCCTCATGTTGAACCCGGTACAAGAACGCCACAACACTCACGCCAACCTTAAAGAGTATGTAAGATCTGCTAAATCCCAACAAAAATATATCTTGAAATATAATTACAGAAGCCAAAATCCAAATATATTATTTTCTATAACGTCTTATTAAACTTTTACATATCATCTCTATCTGTTACATACAAAATTTTTAGGCACCCAAAAGATAACTAAGACAATTCTTCTATCGTCACTCCTAGGGTTCCTTCCTAAAACTCTAATTTATCAAGCATACATCCTTTTCATCTTTTTTAATATATATATATATATATATTAAAATGAGCTAAAAAGCTTAGTAAAACTTCTATATCTATCATCATGAATATATTAAATAAACAGTTTAGTATAATCAAAATATATTTGAATAAAAGATATTATAATATAGATAACCATCCGAAAAACCAATGATATCCACATACCAGAAAAATATTCAAACCATTTGGATAATCATACCTACAACTAAACCAATAAAATCCAGATAATTACACCAAGCAAAAGAACCACACCACAGCATCAAAATAACCCAGCATCGATATACCCATACTCATAACCAAACCAACCATAGTATATAGATAACCACCACCGCATACAAACTATCCATATGACCACAACCACAACTATACCAACTACAACATCTAGATAACCACAATCACCATCAAACCATCCATGCACTAGTATGCAAGACATTACTAAGCAAGCCGCCCTCACTTAGTAAGTAATACACCCTGGGCCCCAACCACAACGCCCGTAAAAGTATCACTAAGTGAGTCGCTCCCTTAGCATGCATGTATCACGAGGCTATATTGCTGGTACATACTATTACAGTCTAGTGTTAGTATTACGTGTCAACAACCTAACCTGATGATACTTCTCTCATCCTGATTGATTTATATATTAGCGCCCCGCATAAATAAATTCAGCCATGTCACGCACCATAACTTTGCTCTACATCGGCTTTCCATGGGCTTACACCCTTTCCCGGTGCGGCATGCCCCTTCAGCATACTAAGCCATACTATACCACCTTCAGAATACCCAGTTTAGAATACCAAGCCACACCACATTCAAAATATCCAAAACATAAAATCTTAATTTAAAACCAAAATTGTTTATATCAAAATAATATACCACCATATACATACATATCCATAATATCCATAATATTTATTTCAAATCATGCAAAGAAAATCAACAGCAAAATATGATATATGTGGGATACAAATCATGAAAATATATTACACAACAGAAAGGTATAGAACTTTTATCTCAAACTGCTAGTCCAATAACTCTTCTATGCAGGATCATAGTGAATGATCATCTGCAGTTAGGCATAAATAATTAATTAGTTCACTAAATTCATAATTAAAAATTACTATTTTATCCTTCTACCTAAAATTCATAAATATCCATTTTATCCCTCTAATTTGATATTTAGTAACCTTAATTATTTTTGACTCATATCTGAACACATTGAGTGAGATTAGTCAAACCTCATGAATCCTATAATTAAATCCTAATATTTTTTATCTCATTTTTAATTTAAAAACCAGCCTCGAGCCAACTTGAACCAGTTGGCACACTGGTTAGCTCTCTGGCTCACAGGCTTATAAGAAGACCCGAGACTACTTCATCCCATCGCCAAACACCCCAGCCCATCGCTCGACGACCTCGTCCCCTCCTCCCTCGCCCTCGTCCCATCGCCGACGCCTTCCCACCTCGTCGCCGATCACGGTGGTGGCGACGACCGCCTCCAGCGAGGTCCTCGCGCCCGGCGCCTCCCTCTCACCGCCACTCTCTCTCTCTCCGATGGCCCCAACCCACCGCCGACACCCGCCTCGGGCTCCCTCTTCCCGTCATCCATTCACCGTCGGTGAAGGGCGGCGGCGCACGCCACCAAGTCCGGTGGCCTCCCACGCCGGACCCAGCCGAAGCAGGGAAAGAAGACTCTGTCTTCTTCTCCCAAGCCGACTCCTCTCCCTCGCGCCTCCTCGTCGCCGGCCACCATGGCAGTGGCAGCGAGAGATAGCAACTTCCCTTCCCTCCAGCGAGCACTCCGGCGACAACCACATGGGTCTCCCAAAATCCCACAACGTGCTCAGTTAAACCAGAAAACAGAGGAGGGAAAATTTTACCTCCACCTTGCCGGAGCCTCCAGCGATGATCTGAACTTCCCCGGAGGTTCGTCTAGCTCAGATGATCCTCCCCTTCTCTGTAATTAGAAAATCTCCCAACCTATCAGCCGGAATCAAAGGATTTGTCACGAAACAGAGTTTCAGAAATTGAAACAGAGGAAAAGAGCTCGCTGTTCTTCCGAGCTTCCTACCTAACCGACGACAGAGCTTCGAGTCTCAGCGAAGTCCAGCAATGGAGGAGCTCCGATCTACACTCTCCAACGGCGGTTTACTGGCCCAAAAGCAGGAAAAGCAGCAGGAAGAAGGAGAGGAAGAAGAAGAAGAAAGAGAGAAGTGAACCAGCTGAGGTTTCTCAAATGAGCTCCCTCAGCTGCCCAAAATATCATCGCTGAAATTTCCTCTCTCCATCCTCTATGGAAGATTCGGTAAGACGGAAGAGAAAAGTCAGTTTAACAAATGGGTTTTGATTAAAGCGTAAATCTAGATTAGCTTATCTTAATCCTATTCTTAATCAACATAGGTACACTCCTAGTTGCCGGCATTGAAGGGACTGCAAAATTAGATTTTAGGCTAGGCAACCGAGTCAAACTTCTGTTTGTCAGCTTCAGTCAACCATTCTGAGCTAGGCTTTCCAATATATTGGGTTCGGTCCTCATGTCGCTCGGTCCCAATGTGTTGGGTTCGCTCTAATTTATAGGATTTATGGAGCGTTTGGAGGACAAGGATAGGAGCTTTGAGGATGAAGGCATGGGATCTATCGATTACTGCAATGACCTGGCACATTTGTGTTGAAAAAAATGCTAGTGTTCCTATAAAAAAAAAAGGGTTCAATTAATTCTATCTCGCACAGGTCTATGACTATCTTACATCTCTAGAAGTACGTATGCGACGGTTTTGATCAGACTAGACATCTTATCATTTCGTGATCCATCTCTTTTATGTCCCATACCAACCATAATTCTGCTTGACCGTAGAGGCCTACCTGTGCTTTTAGTTGGATTTTTACTCTGATCTGTGTCTATTTTCCAACTCTAGAAGCACCTATGCAAGGGTTCTGATTCGGCTAGATATCTTCTTATTTCACAATTTATCTCTTCTCTATCCCATACCAACTGCCTGTGCTTTTAGTTGGAATTTACCTCTTAGGGATAGTGGCTCTGCCAATTATACTACACTAAACTTCTTGTGTTAGGTAAGGTTGCTGTGGGCTACTATTATTTAATGATCTTCTCTGATGTTTTGTACCCAACAACTCTCATATGCTACAATTGCCATGCTCTGTCTGTGCCTAACAAATCTTATGTGATGATCTCCTCTGATGTCTTGTGCCTAACAACTCTCATGTGCTGCAACTGCCATGCTCTGTCTTTTATCTTATTATTCCCCATGATCACGTGCTGCAAATATTCCTTGTCGCCTGTACCATACAAGTTCAATTGACTCATGTATTCACTTCTTACTGCTTTCTTGAAGAAGCTTGGATGTTTGTTAAGCAGCTTGCCTCTTGTAGAATGATAGCTACTAGTTTTGATGGACAATCTCTCAAGATAGTTCTTCTTGATGCATGTACATGCTGTTTACTACCTGACCACAAAGGCCTCCTTGGTCCCTTACATTGCCTTCAGTCTGCTGCAAATTGTTCCTCCTCAATAATGACAGACGTTCTCCTATAATGCTACTTTATGTGCTAGAGGTCTAGAGGACTGTGAACCTAACTCTAGCTTTGCATTTTGTTACTCTAGAAGCCTCTTTCTATTGTTTTTGCTGCCCATTTTAATTGTTTGCATTGCTCCTCTCCTTTAATTCTTTATAGCTCTTAATAAATCTTTTGTCTTCCTTCGTCATGCCTAAACCCGGGGGTGATTGTAATACGGCCGCATACTATTAGAGCGGGCTAGGCTAGTTCATCCTCAATATTCACAAAACTCAATCTTGATATCAATTGAACATATATCATATATTCTCTGAATATATCATAATCTATGCAATGCCAACATATAATCCTCAATGTGTGCAAATATCACAATTATGAACATATATTATCATCATCAATAGCATGCACAAAGTTATACAGTATCAAAGTAAGGTCAAACTATCTACTTTAAGTCTTTCTTTCTCCAACAACCCCATAGTCTCGTTCAGCATCAAAATTTTCAATCTCTACAAAAGACATAGTAATATATAATGAGCTAACAGCTTAGTAAAAATCCTTACACATATAGATCTGAATATATAAATAAAATGAATATCTACATAGTATGAAAAGATAGTGTATTTGATAAAATAAATCATGCTATAAACAGCATGCTACAAAACCTTGTGTCAATATAAGAGAAATCTTTATCAACTTTTATGATCCATAGCATTGAACTACATTACCATGATGCCATATTATGAATCATTATCATACCAATGCACTCTGATAATGCATACTGGCATCATAACCTTACTAGTATTTTGTGTATATAAACTTAACTTAATATTACAACATGCCTATGTAGGTTCTTAGACTAGTGCCACTTGTAATAAATCCAATCCAACCCCATTTGGGCCCCTACTAGACTAGTTCTACACCAAGGACCCTCCAATTACCACTTGTAGACCCTAACACAGTGCCACATCACGTGTAATAAACCTAGTCTGACACTAACTAGCCCTAATTGGACTAGTTCTACACCAGTGTCCCTCCAGTCATAATAGGTAAGCCCTATTATAGTGCCACTTGTCTAAACCAAACTTGACTCCGGCTACATCTGCTCAAACTAGTGACACGTTCCATCAGTCAACTGTGCTAAGTGTCATAAATCTAGTTTCATCCCAATTGAGTTCTGATTAGACTAATTCTATACTAGTGATCATTCAGCTACTACCATGTCACTGGTGTCATATCATTAGATCCACATGACTAGTTCACATGCCTTTTATCACATTCACCCCATTACATCTTTCAATATTTGTAATATGCAAATAGGCTTCAAGCCACATCATCAAAATCATGCTATCATAATATAATTATATGCCATGTCTATACATACCCAAATCGTACTACCATATATGAAATATAAGTCACATTCATGCACGATTCAAAACATGCTAATAAAATAATGAGTACAAATCCAGGATATATACTGGCAAAATATATGCAAGTAAGCTACACATATCGCATATAAGTTGGTGTAAGAACTCCTACCTTGCTCACTAATCCAAATTTAACTATATTCCTCCACCAATCTCAATCAATCAATAGTATGATCATCTATAATCATCATCATGCATAAATTAATCCTCAATATTAGTAAATCATATAGTTATAATTAAGTTTAGGCCCCTCCTAGCTTAATTAGATCAAATTATAGTTGGGTCTAGGTTAAAGTTTATTAGGCTCACCACTACCTAATTAAATCAATTGTAATTTAATTGAATCACTAATCCTCTTAATTAGGACTGAATTGAATTAATTAAGGTTCAATTAGATCAAATCAGGTTTAATTGGGCTTGAACCCTAATTAATTAGACCCAATTTAGCATTTTGGTTCACTAATTTGGGTTTCATTCGAATTCTAGTTAGGCTAAATTGGGTTCTGCTTTGACAAAATAGATATGGTTTAAGTTCTGGTTCACTGGACTGGGTTTAGGTCTAGTCTTGGTCGGTAAATTAAACCTAAATTGGACTCGAACCTATTTATTGGCTGAATCGGTCTTGTGAACAGTGAACCGAATCCAATCACTATTCATCTAACATCTTCCTCATCACCCGATCGCCTCCTTCTCCTGGCACCGAACCTCATGGCTTCGGTCAGCGATGACATCTGGTCACTGGTGGCGCTCGGCTGCCGACAACCACCCGTGGGTGGCATCAGCCTCGTGATCGGCCGAGGCGCACAGAAGCTATGGCCGGGAGCAAGACAACGGCCAAAACCCATTTTCTTGAGGCTCTTGCCTCTGACGGCGCTAATCGGCAGCGGCTGTGGATGAAGAAGATATCACGACCCTTAGCGACCTCCGGCAAGTCCACTTCGCCAGTTATTGGTTCCGATTAGGAACTACAATGCTCTAATTTAATCTTAATCCAATCAAAACAAAGGAATTGGAGTCATAACAGAGCATTAGATTGCACGGCCTACGTGGTGGCCGTCAGATGGCTAACGGCGCCAGAGAAGAAGACGCCGGAGCAACAATCCAGGTGACAGTACTGCGCCAGCGATCTGTGATTTAAGAAATTAAGGGCCAATCAAAGCAAACAGGGTAGCTGGATATCTAAGGATTCTGGTGATCTTGACCAACTACCGGTACCGAAGAAGAGATATATAAGTTCGGCAATCTCTTTCCGGATGAAGATCCTAGTGGCGATGGTGACTCGCCGACTAAGGAAGCATCCCAACGGCCGAAGCTTTCATCCGATCCAAGCTTCGACCTCACAGCTGCAGGGCTCTGCCGATTTGATGCGGTAGAGCTTCGCCCTCACAGCAGCTCTCCGGCTCAAAGAAAAGGAGGTCGGAAGGAGGAAGAAGAGAAGAAGAATGGAGGGGAGGGGGATCGGATAGTTTAAAACGAAGGTGAGCCGCCGTTGGGCGGCACTACGTAGCCGGCGAGGAACAAGAGTAGCTGTTAAAGAGGGTATTCGGGCGGGAAATGGGAGGAGGTCAATGGCTTAGAACGATTCTGGAAGTAGAGAAGGATAGGGTGTCGTTTGATTCAAGGGAACAGAGCACCACATCCTCCTTAACTGGTGTATATATATATATATATATATTAAAAAAAAAGAAAAAAAAGAAGACAATTCATCTAGAAGCTAGATAGGGTGTCATCAGTAGCCGGCTGGGAAGGTTCCCATTGTGCCCGATCTCGCGTGGGCTCGTTAAAATCACGGCACGTATGCTGAATCTCGCATGGGCTTGTTGAAATCAGGGCACCTATGACCACCACGCGGTATCTGGCTTTATTGACTCGTCTGCCCCGAGCAAGCTGTGTCCCATGCGGCACGTTAAGGTTTAACCAATTATAGGAACTCTTGCGTTGACCATCTGGCTTGCCGTCTTTATGACTGGGGTCCTCGTTTTGAATTCTATCCTCTCTTTTTTGATTTTTCGGTATGAGTGTTATCATAAATAACATAAGAACCGTTTCACCTCAAATTTCCATCCATTTCTCTTCAAGGTTTCTCTTTTTGCTCTTTAAAGCTATCGAACCAATGAGGCGACAAGAAGGCAAATTACATCTATTGCTTCTCCTTCAACAAATGTTTCTTCTTCCCTTCCTCCTCGTTCTCTTCTTCACTTCGTTATCGCTGTCGCCATCTTTCGCCGTAGCAACCTACAAGCCATACTCGGATTGTGCTCCGGCCCCTTTTACCTGTGGAAGCTTAACAATTAATGTCTCCTACCCATTTCTTATAAAGAGCCGTCCCGACTATTGTGGCTACCTAGGCTTTAACCTCACCTGTAAGGACGACGGCTCCAGGATGATGATCCAAATCAACAACAATGAGTACCAAGTGAAGGGTGTCGACTACTCGAACAGTCTTTTGACGATCGTAGACTCGATGTATGTTAGCCAGTCCTGCCCCAAGCTGGACGAGAACACCACCTTGGATTACGCCCTCTTCGAGTACTCTGTCCATGACCAGAACCTCACAGTGTTCATCAACTGCAGCAGTTCTCATACGCAGCCGGATATAGAATGCTCCTTCGACGACATCGGTCAGGACTGGAATTATTGGCCCGACAACGGTAGCTTGCCGATTTGGTGGGAAAGTTGTCGATCGTCTGTGGTTCTTCCAATGAATTTGACGGCTGTTGACCTATTGATGAGGGGTGATATGTCCTTTGGGGAAGCACTGCAGGAGGGGTTCACCGTGAGGTGGACGGTGGGAAGCGGGTGGTGCTGCGACTGCGTCGAATCTGGTGGTTTTTGTGGGTACCGTACAGATGCTGATCGACCCTGCTTTTGCCCCAACGAATTGGCTGACGGGTCATGTCAAGGTATGTATGTATTCGGACCGTCCCTGCAAATTTTTCTCTTTGCAACCGTTACTCAATCCGCTGTCAGAATTTGCATCTCGAAGACAAATTGCATAGTTTAAGATTCATGAACCATTAACTTCGTTATAGACACCATATTTATGTAAAACGATGCATATTTTTAGGAGAGAGCCAAGCGGACATGGAATTTAGGTGCAGTACAGGTCATTTCCAATGAAATAGATGATTTGAAGTACTTGAGTAGTCATCATCAGATTTTTTCTTCCTTCGTAGTTGTGACTTTAATTTATTTTTAGAAGTATTGCATTAAATTATAAAGATTATTATTAGATAAAAATAATAATAAAATTATAGATCTTATGCATATATTTTTACTATTTTGATGTTCATGTAATTTTTTTGAACCTTAACAAAGAAGTTTATCTACCGATAAGATGATTGTTTGTCCAATACTCCCACAAAAAGTAAGGCTTTATCCAATAGGTTTGTATTAAAGAAAGGTAAGTCGGCCAGTTATGTTATGTAGGTCTGTATTTTATCCATTTAATACTTGAAATTTATTGAAGAGAAAAAAAAAAAAGGTTTCAATAGATGGCTATGATCAACAAAAATAGGGATGAAAATTAGCAGAAATAATCTATTTCAGAAAGAAAGTGATTTGTTTTAAGAGAAGTTTTTCTTGAAAATCAAAGTGACTTGTTTTAAGAGAAATCTTTCTTGAAAATCTTACAGAGGGTATGAGTTCCACTATTAGAGCTTCGCATTATATATAAAAATTTTATTGGAGTGAGTGTAATCCGAAATAAATGATGATTTGCTAGGAAAGCATAACAGGGAGATGAAATGATGAGAGTCAGAGTTTCAGTAAAGGATTTTTGAGCAAATTTGTATGAGACAATTGGTGTTTATAATCAAAAAGAATTATCTAAAAGCAGTTTCATTTGCTTTTTCTTATTATCAGATATAATTGATGGGAAAACAAATACAGTAATGTGAACGGATATGATGCAACATGTGAAAGGAAAAAAGTTATTAGATTAAAAGTTGGAGTATGATGGAAGAGGCATGGAATGGTTTATACCGCTTGCTCGGCTAGGTTCACTTATTAGAGAGCTAAACGGGCCATTAAAGCCTTAAAGTTATATTTCCTATGTGCTACATCACAACATAAAAACATGATGCAAAGATCTTTGAAACAGTCTAAGTTAGGGATAAGCCTTCGGAGAAATTGTATTCTAGACCGTCTATCACACTTGACCTTGCCTAAGAAAACACCTTACTAGCATAGACTGATTTCTAGTTCAATCCATCTCCAATTTGGGCCTTAACAACGTGCCAGGCGTGTTGCTAAATGAAGATGCAGGCTCTTGCTTGTGACCCTTAACCCTTCCATTATAAAATCGGTAAATCAGACTGCAGGTATGGCAAGAAGGTGGACGAAGGTCAGGGCATTGATCAAAAATGGCATTATAGCATTTTTGTTGTTTTGAGAATGAGGTCAGGACAGGACGGTCAAAAAAGTGCTTCCGGTTCATGTGACATACCAGTCTAGAAACACGCCACATATGAAACCTGTATTTCTATGGAAAAGGATGACTTTTTTGAGGAAATTTGATGGATTAATGGAAGTTTCTTTCTTAACGAGGCCTATTCCCACTCGTCTGCGTTGGACCATGGTGCTAAGAAGGTCTTCATTTACACACGGCTGAAGAATAAGAAAGCCACTTCTGTTTTTTTGAAAGGAAATAGTGGAGAAAAAAAAAATCTCTACTGACTTTTATTAGATAGAAGCTAATTTACAAAAAGAGGGAAGGTCACTTCTGATTTTTTATTTAGGAAAAAGGCCACCTGTGATCGCAACTTGTCCTTTCTGTTGTATATTACGCCATGTTTAGACACCGAAGTTTCCTCCGAGCGACGTCAGATCATCTGGTAGGCTCAATTCTTCAACGGACCGACAATTAACATTGTATACCATGTCAAATTTCCACCCAACCGGCACCTGCCAGGTTTTCTATTGGCAGCGGATTGGAACCTCAATGTCAGGCTAGTCCATTTGTCAGCCAGCAATATTTTATGGGCATAAGAAATATCAAACATCGCTCGTCACTCATCACCTGTTTTGAATGAGTCAACCTACCCTCTGCTTCATTCGGCCCACTTCCTACCTCCTCCTAATTGGCTAAAATTCCACAACAAATGGCCAGGATTTTCCAACTCCATCTACTCTTCTTCTCCTCTCCTTTGTAACTTTCTTCCCTTGCCAAGGTTTCCAATATTCAGAAAGAGAACGCAGAGATGTACCACTCCTCTCTCCTCTCAATCATCCTTCTCTTCATGCTTTCTCTGCTATCCAAAGCCGATGACAACGCTCCATATCCTGGCTGCGGTCCATACAAATGTGGAGCCAAGACCTACGACGTCAGGCCCCCTTTCTGGCTTCCTGACGGGCCTCATAACTGCAGCCATCCGGGATTTGAGCTCGCTTGCGGCCAGGATAAATCCATTCTGACAATCAACATAGGCCATAAGGCCTACCAAATCAAGAGCATCGATTACAAGAATGAAGTCCTCACCGTCATCGACCCCGATCTCAGTGGAGAGGACTGCCCTCAGGCCTTCACCGATCCCATCAGCAGCTCCTCCGTCTTCAAATATGCCAGTTTTGAATTCAATCTCTACTTCTACTTCAACTGCACCTTGGACTCCCTGATCGGCCTATTATATAGAATCACTTGCCCACCAGAAGAGATTCAGCTGCACTCATACTATAGTTTTTTTGAGTTGCCTCCACCGGACCTGCCGGGGAAGTGTAGCTCGAATGCAAGCTTTTCTATAAACGAGACAGCGCATCTTTTGTTAATAGATGGGAAGATGAATTTTTGGGAGGTGATGCAGGACGGAATCAACGTAATGTGGACGGCGGGGCAGGAAGGGTGCCAATGTCAAGATTCCGGCAATCCAGGGGGTACGTGTTTCTTTTCTTCTTCCTCCTTTCCTGGTTTCTCAAAACTATTCGATTTAGTGATTGGGACATAGAGCCAGTCAGGCCCAATACATCATATCTTTTTTTTGACGGAAAATTGGAGGAAGAGAGGAGCTTCCCCCAAAGTTTTATTAACCAATACATCATATCGATTGGGTCCAGAAAGTATTTGTTGTTAGGGGTGGTTGATTTGGGCGTGGTGGAGCGTGCTGAGGGGAATTGGTGAAAGAGCTACTACCTTAGCACCTACTTCTTCTACAGGAGTAGATATTTCCGGAAGAGGATTAGTTCCTTTCAAACAGCAACAGATGACGCTTTTTGATTGGCCTTCTAGAGAGGGCTGGGCTTTACAAAGTAGATTTTATTGAAGAAGCTCGTTGCTAGTGACAGATAGAAAGCAAAGTCATTTTAAATAGACACCGGTGGCAGAAGCGGTTAAAAGAAAATTAAGTTTATAGACTTGTATAATCATCCACAACGCTGTAGTAGGTGAAGTTCCTATATGACATGAGGCGTGACACTTTGGTAGGTATATATAGTTCAGTCATTTTCAGAGTCTTAATGGGATTTAAGGACTTCAAACGTTTGCTTTCTAGAGAACATGGTTGTGGCATACGAATTGGTCTTCGCGACTATTATTTCTCCTTCTTACGGATAATGTAACTGAAAGTAGAAGGGAAGAAATCCGCGAATTGATTCTTCAAGAAAAGAGCATACAATTTATTGGTCAGGATGAAGGTTCTCAGAATTGAGTAACCCAAGCTAGTGATGAGGAATGAAGTAATAAAAGTGCAGAGGTACGAAAAAGCCCGTGCATTAGACGCACACGGAGAGGAAAAGATCTTTGCCTCTTGCATGGATTTTTTTGTGCACTAGCTTTAGGAAAAAAAGGGTCCTAAATTGTCTTTAGAAACTCGGATGGTATTTGTTTTAGTTATCCACTTTTGCTAGCACCTTTAAAAATTATTAACGTTCCTTGGGGAAAAAAAAAACGAGGACTGTTAGTTTTGGTACGTCGCTGTCTCCAGCCAGTTGTCAAAGAAAATTTTTTTATTAGTTAGTCTTCCGTTATTGTTTAAAATGAACACAACCTGCCACTGCTCTTCTTTCTTTATTAGAAACGTATCGGCCTTATGTCCATTTTTTATTTAGAGGTATGATGCAACAATCAATTAGCTAAATTTTTTTATAATTCTTACGGCCATTTTAATTCTTATATGCCTAGATGATTTTTTTTTCCCTTTCTTGAGTTGTGAAACATCCAGTTTACAGTATGAAACAGCACGTTATCGCAACTTATAACAGTTGTTATTTATTTCAAAGCATAACTTTTAAATTTTTTAACATTAAAATAATCATAACATAATGATTGTTATAATAGTATTATGATAAAAAGTATTTGAAAATAATAGAAAAGTAATGGTGTTTTTTTGTTTTTTATTAGATATAATAATATACTTTTTGAACCATAATACCATTTATAAGAAGATTATTAAAAGTAAAATTAAAATTTTAAATAATTATCATTTTATTGAAAAGAAATCTCAAGTAAATAAATAATATAGCATAAGATGATTAAAATTAGGGCTCAACTACTGTTTTTTTTTTTTATAAATTAAACTTTAATCTCATTTATTTAAAAGCTCTATCAAATGATGATGTTTTTACCTATCAGTAAATTTTTATTATTTACTGTACCATTAGTATACAGCTAGAAATATTATAAAAAAATCTTAAAATTATTATAACAAAAGCTGTTATATTACTTATAATGCCATTTAAAATCATGATCCGGTCCACCAACCGAGCGGCAGGAGCCGCGCACTTCCCGTGCCCATGAAGTATGTTAGCGGACCACTCGGCTATCCCAAATTGGCGAAGATCACAAGAATGGTCAACCTGACAGATATGCAGAGAGTCAACTATTCCATGCGCTGTCGTGGCGGCTGTCAAAACACCGCCCTAGATGAGTAGTTAGGGTTTTCCGCCATCAACTTGCCTTGCTTTCTCTTGAGAAAGTGCCGCTCATCATTTTTTATCCTTAAGATCCCAAAGCATGGGCCTTATCTACCTGTCTTGACTTGATAATATCTTTTTTATCAGACTTTGATGAGTTCCCTCTAGATAGCCATTGTGAACATACGACTTCATCAAGTTGGCAAATTAGACTTCCGAAATCCAGTCAAACCACTCAACCGTCACCTTGCATACATACTCCTCAATCTCTTCTCCAGCTTCTTACCCCTTCCTCTCCTCTGTCTTTCCACGCTCATCCCAAATGAATCCCAATCCATTGCTACCATTCAAAGAGTTCTCTATTTTGTTTTTCTTCATCAACATCTGCTCTTTGGCGAGAATAGCAATAGCTGTCGAACCAAAGATAGAGAGTTGTGAGCCAAAGAGCTGTGGGAGCATCGAGAACATTAGCTATCCGTTCTGGATTAGTGGGCAACATCCACCCTACTGTGGGCCTCCCGCTTTTAATGTCAATTGTTCTGTTGATGGCATCCCTTTTCTCCAAACGGCCTACGGAGATTCTCAGGTCCTAGACATCTTCTACAACAACAGATCCATTAGGCTTTCAGAGGCCGAGTTCGGAGACCACGTTTGCTGGCATTCCTTTTTTGATTTCTCCTTCGCTGGCACACCTTTCAATATTAGTGCTGCCAACAAGAAACTTCTCTTCCTCCATGATTGCTCGAGAGAGCAGACCGGCCTCTTCAAATTACCTTGCAATTCTAGTGACACTTATGCTGATTATATCAACGACGATTTCGCCAAGCCAGACCCTTCGATATCAAGGGATTGTGAGACCATGAAGGTGCCGGTCTCGGGGTATGTAGGAGCAGAAAGCCACGATTATAAGACACTTCTGGAGCAAGGATATCTGTTGGATTGGTCAGCACCGGATTGCACGGAGTGCAGAGAAAGCAGAGGCCAGTGTGGATATGATAATAGCAAGTCCAGGTTCATGTGTATTTGCCGCGACAGGACCCATAGTAGAAGTTGCAGTGAGTTTCTTAGACAACTATTAATTCCATTTTATCTCAAGCTTTTAATATTAGTATGACAGCCAACTGAACCCAAATTCTAGGTTTTGCTCAGTTTTGAGTTTTTCATTAGCAAGCAACCCTCTCCAAATTATTCAGAATTTAGATGAATATTAATTTTTCAAATATGACTGGAGAATTTCAAAAGTAAGGAGACAAGCTCTGCACTGTGACTGATCAGCTATAAACTTAATATTGCTTTAAAATTTGTGCTATATGCTACACTTATGGTTCCTCTGTTTTGTAAAGTTTTTTGAAGTCATCTGCTCTTGATCAACTCTGTTAGGGTTTTTGATAGTTTGAAAAGCAAAACTCCTTTGCCCTTTCATTATCTTAATCAATTGATGGTCAGCTCACCTCTTTTGGTCAAGTCAAGATCCTTTCAGAATTTACTTTTTTTCAGCTGATTTAATTCTCGTAAATTCATTCTTCTTTCATACCTTTCCTCGATTATGAGGAAACAATACATAGGTTAAAAAGAAGGTTCATTGCTTTGACAATTTCATATGGAGAAATCATCTTAGTTGTCTTTTGTTTTTGTTTTGTTAGTCTTTTCTTTACATCGGAAGATCTTCACAACTACTGCAACAAATTATAAGTAGACGACTTCACTTGCGGTACACCTCGTCTTTGTTTTATAACCAAGGCCGATAACTTATTATTCATTTCTTTCTCTCTCTTTAACATTAGATAATTTGACCATATGTTATTATTAATAAAAAAAGGTCAAGGAAGGGCCTTTCATCTTTGAACCAGAAACAACTGTGTTACATGCATTGTTGCTGCAGATTCTTGCACAAAGCTGTTACTTTATTATTATTATTATCTTTCTTTTTATTTTATTTGACTGTAAAGATTGATAAGCCATCCTGTCAAAAAAATCAAGAGAAAAGAAAAATAAACCCCGAGCTTTGCCTCGCTAATATCTCTTTCTTTTCTCCTCATTTACTCGCCCTCTTTCCCTCCCTTTTCTTTCCGGCTCTTCTAGATGCTTGTCCTTCCTACCTTGTACCCTACTATTTTCCTTACAGTAGCAGGTTAGGCTTATGGCAACAGCTTTGTTAAAATTTCAAAAAAAAAAGAAAAAAACCCTTTTAAGCCAAAAAAAAAAAAATAAAAAAAGGATAGATAGGAGGATGCTTGCTTATGCAACTGCACAACAAGTTGCAAGAACTTCCTCCAACTGCTTAGAAGGCTCTTGGCAAGGGCCATGCTACCCCTCTGCATCAAGAAACAGAGGTTCATATAACTGAATCACCCCCTTGATCGGAACACCATTTGATCCAAAACAGAAGAAGGAAACCCCCTGGTTTGTCTTCTGTTTTGTGCATACAACATCCACCCAAGACATTACCTCGCATGGAGCTTTAGCCTCTGGAGCACCTTTCACAAGTTGCATGGATCACAAATGCTTGACAAAATCCTCCTACTTCATACCCTCCATGAAACCCAGCACATCCTAGAAAAATCTTCCATCGAACTACTTATGATTGTTACAAAATAAAACAACACTACTGCTATAACATGGTGGTAGAATTCACAACAGTAGCAGCGACTAACCTTTGTCTTTCCTTTGTTGTAAGAGTATCATTCCCCGACGACTCTTCCCTCAGATCATAGTTTCCACATCTTTGTTATCCCATGGCTTCATCAAAGACTTTAAATATTACTCGTAGATTCAAAGAATAGATACCTTTATTGTAGGCTGATTTCAAGGTGGCCTTTGTTATAGGCATACTTTCCTATCAGGATAGATAGGGTGTAACTTTTTCCTTTGTGGAAAATAATGCAACGAGACATGGATGTTAGGGACAATTAGGAAGACTTTGACACGTGACTTTGATTTTATTGTAGGCAACCTTTCTTGTTTGGCGGGGTGCAAGCTTTTCCTCGTAGAAAATGATGTGAGGAGACTTTTGTTTTTTGGATGCGTGGAGTTGAGAGCTTATGGACAACTAGGAAGACTTTGACTCAAGACTTCCATCTTATGACGAACCCACTAATCACTCGTGATTCCTTTCTCATTTATTTTTATGTTTGGTTGGTTGTTACTCAAGATGGCAAACGGCTACTCCATCGTATCCATACGTTCCTTGTATGGTCGTGTTCTGCCGCTTCTCATCTAGTGATGTGAACGGGTTTTCTATTTTCGAAGTCTTTCAATTGACCAGAAAGCTGCGGGATTTCTGAATGTTGTTTATCTTCCACCACCAAGAATTTTTGGAAGCAGAGTCAAAATTTCTGGGAACCTCGCCTCTTCTCTTTTCAGAGTTCTCAGTCTTTAGCCTTTTTCCCCATTCTTCCCCAACTTCTTCGACGGCCTTGAAGAAGTCAAAGGTCAAAGAGAAACAAATTCGAAGCTCCTCCCCCTCTCCAAAAATGTTTGTCAAGGCCGCGTGGGGCCCAACCTATTGGTTTTACAATGCGTCGTGGTCCTTCAGTCCAAATAAACATATAGCCTTGCAATTGGACATGAAACCACCAACTGGTTTTTCTTCCGCTCTTTTAGGGATGAAGCTTAACAGGGCTGCTTGCTGTTAGTGTGGTCTGTTGCAAAGCTCGTAGTGTTACTTATGATGGCTCTTTCCTTTTCCTGCCTCATAATCCCCTTCTTCATCTTCTTCGTTTTCCCCAGTCTTTCTTGCTCATGCCGATCGAATCCAGTCTTTCCACCATGCGGCAATGTTGAAGTAAGGTTTCCTTTCTACACGAACTACAGCGATTCCAACCCCACCAAAAACACCACCTCTGTTTCTCCCAACATCCCAAGAGAAAACACCACTAATCCTGAATGCAGAGGGCATCATCTGGTCGTTTGCCATGGCTCCACACCTATCATCCTCTTTAATGGGCATGAGCCTTGGTATGTCTTGGAAACAATTGACTACGCTTTAAGCACAATCACAATTCAAGACCAAGAGTTGAGCAATAAATTGAATACGCCAGACTGCATTTTTCTTTATGGCTTTGATCCTCCAATTGATCTATCTGGGAATTTGTCCCTTCCTCACTTCGTCGGCCAGAACCAAACATTTTTCAATTGCATGCCGGGTGCTTATAATTTTTCTGCCGACATCTTCTACAAAATCTATAATCGTACCCCATGCAAAGATTACGAGCTTCACTTTTCCAATAGACAAGAGGACAAAGGACCTGATCATTCTGAGTGTTGGAACGGTGCATCATTGTTTGAATGGGAGCTATCCTTCGGTGGAGATAGTGATGGCCTTTCTCTACGTTCCGCCAAATACTTGCATCAAAGGACCTGGCGTTTGGCCTGCGTGGAACATAGCACTCGAAGAGATTTCAAGTGTCTATGCGACAAGGGATGCCAGAGTAGATTTCTATAACCTTCTGTGTTTGTCAAATCTTCATCATGTTTTTAAGCATCTAGATATCACTGCTAGCTACTTGCTTTACCCATTCAAATGGGCACCTAGAAGTTTAGGGTTTATATTAGTGGCAATTCTGTAGAAACTTGTAAATTTTACTTAGAGAAAGTAGTGACTTAAGGGAAACAGACATTCATGAGAGTTCTAATTTCTGATAAAACATGTGAAATCATCTTCTTTTGTACTAATCTCTGTTTGTTTTGGGTTATTTGATGCAGAAAACAGCCATACAGGGAGGACGATTGGAATAGGTAATGAACATCTTGTTACTCCAAGCAGCCCAGTCTCTTCAAAAACAGCCCAGTTTTTGATGTTTCTTAACGACATGTGATGTCCTGTTTTTTGGTGCAATATTTCAAGATTTATGGGATAACTGCTACTCCTGATTTTAGGAGCACTTTACTTTGCAATCAGTTCTTCAAAACATAATCTCGGATTGGCTCACATGGCATCAAAATGTCTATTAATTATCTCTGTTTTTCAAAAAAATCACTAGAAATTGTTTTAGAATAATCATAGTTCTAAGGAACTTATCAGTATTCAACTCAGTAGAGCATAAGTTCTGTAATTTAATATAAATCCCTGCCTATAAATTGTTTGTCCTAATTAGCACCTTTTGAAGTAATGGAGAACTGGTCATATTTTATCGATGCCGACCACGGAGTAAGTGGAATAAATTTTTTTCTCATTTTTTTTAGAAGAAAAGTTTTAAGCATTTTAAATATTTCAAAATTTTCCTTTTTTTATGCAATGATCGCGAAGTTACGTGGTTGTTATCATGAGCAGGAGTTGGTACAGGCGTGGGAGGCATAATCGCAGCAAGCGTACTCTGCTTCTTCTGGCACAAGCGCAGGAAGAGGAACCAGCGTTCAACCTCTTCGGTCCTGCTTGGTCCAAGTGCCTCCTCCAAGGCATACTCCAAGAAAGACCCAGAATTGGGAAGAACAGAGTACTGGACCACCATCTTCCCCTATGAGGAACTCGAGGAGGCCACTGATGGCTTTAGTGCCTCCAAAGAACTTGGTGATGGTGGCTTTGGCACCGTCTACAAAGGTACAAACAACTTGGTATCTGACTGAAATATTTTGGTTCCAGATGACTCTGGCCGTGCCCACTGATATTAATGTTGCTGCCTTTCTTAGTTCTTCAGGCTACCACATTCTTCCTTGCCTCCTAAATATATAAGACTACATATAGCGCCGAAATGAATCCACTGATTAACCATAGTAGCATAAACTGATGTCTTTCTCCAGGGTATCTCCGAGATGGTCGTGTGGTTGCGGTGAAAAGACTGTATGAGCACAACTACAAGCGCGTGGAGCAGTTCATGAACGAGGTTGAAATCCTCTCCCGCCTTCGCCACCCGAACCTGGTCTCCCTCTACGGCTGCACTTCGCGGCACAGCCGTGAACTACTACTCGTGTATGAGTACGTGCCCAACGGCACAGTCGCAGACCACCTCCATGGCCCTCGCGCACAGGAAGGAGGCCTCACATGGCCTATCCGGCTGAGCATTGCCATTGAAACAGCTGACGCACTTGCTCATCTCCATGCAGCTGAACCACAAATTATACACCGGGATGTCAAGACCAACAACATCTTGCTTGACAACGGCTTCCATGTGAAAGTAGCCGATTTTGGACTGTCACGACTCTTCCCGCTCGACGCAACCCATGTATCCACCGCTCCACAAGGCACCCCTGGCTACGTTGATCCTGAGTACCACCAGTGCTACCAGCTCACCGACAAAAGTGATGTCTATAGCTTCGGAGTGGTACTAGCAGAGCTCATATCATCAAAACCAGCCGTCGATACCAATAGGACCCGACATGAGATCAATTTGGCAAACATGGTAACTAGTAAGGTCCAGAATTGCCAACTGGACCAGTTAGCGGATCCAAGTCTTGGATATCAGACAGACTGGGAGACGAAGACGATGATCACCCTGGTGGCTGAACTTGCATTCAGGTGCCTGCAATTTGAGAGGGAGACAAGACCATCCATCAAGGAGGTTCTAGAGGTGTTGAGAGGTATTGAGAGTGGAGCGTACAAGAATAAGAGACTGGTGGAAACAGAAGTTCCAGTGAGGGAAGAAGCCAGCTTACTGAAAACTATTCCGCCTTATTCGCCAGATTCTGTTACACAGAGATGGGAAAGCAGGTCGACGACACCTAACACTAGTGGATGAGGTACTGTTCTCCTCCTTCCCAGATAAAACTTGGATGTTCTTCATAGTACCGTGTGGATCAACGTAGAAAGAATTGACGGGGTTGTACCCATATAATTAATAATTGACGAATTGTACATAATATGCAGAGTTTCTTTATGCTATAAGTATATGCACATTTCAGGGATAGGATATCATGGATTAGGCTATCGCTTTCTCTGTTGATTATATTCCAGTGTGTTTGTTGTGATTTCTCACTGTGTGTAATTAAAAAAACATCGTCTTTGTTAAATATAATTTGTTCCCTGATGTCAGTTACATGTCCTACAGAACAAAAGGTACCCCAGTCTACTTTGATTTCTGCTGTTCTAATGATGTTGATGGGAGACAGCATGTAGGCAATTCATCTTGTTCCAACAGCTTCAGCTCTCTAGGTAACTTAACCTAGTATGAGTGTTGTCTTGTTCATGGTACATCATGAAACGGCACCATTATCTTATAGGTATTAACGTATAAGAACTGTGAGTTATAGATAACGTTATCCACAAGCAATGTGATGCTTTGGTTGAAATTTGGCAGATGTCTTTAAGCCAGGTTTTAGATAGCATTTCCCTTTTTATGACAGGAGACTATCATGCAACAGTCCAACAAATGATACTTTACTGTGTAGACTGGAGGAAAAAAAACGCAAGCAAAGAGAAACCACAATGGAGTACATTTTGCATGTCTAACCCAACTTGAATTGCCACCTTGTTCTGTGGATGTGAAGATAATCAATCATAAAGAATGCAGTAGAAAGAGAACAGGCAAACAAAGTCACATGTCTCTCTAAGAAAGAGCAAGAAAATTTCTGCCATAAAAAGATGACCAGAGACTATAAAAGAAAATTTTGATCATGGAGAAGAAAGATGATTCTATGAGAAAACAAGTTCCTGAATGTAGTTTTACCAAATTGTGTGTTTCCTTTCTAATGTTCCTGAAAAACTCAATGAGCTTCCTTGTAACTATTTAGGTCATTCAAGAGCAAGATGATTCCCAGAAGAGTGCTCAACTGACCAAGCCTCATGCTGGTTGCTTAGTTTAATGACTTTTAAGTGCTAGAAAATCTATAATTAGATTTTTTTTTTTTTGAGCAAAAAATTCTATAAATAGATATGACACAACTTTTGCCATTCGCTAGCCTTGAAGGAATTTGTCCAGCACTGTTGAAGATCCTTCTCATTTGTCCCAACCTTAGCAAGAAATTCCTGGGCCTTCCAGCTGGAAATTCAGCTGTAATTCAAACTTGACTCCTTAGAGATAAAGAACTAACTTCTTAACCTCCAGTAATCAATGAATACAAAATTGTCCATGGATAGAGATTTTAACCTAAAGTTTTGCTAGATTTGACACTCTAATCCTCAAAAACCATTGCCATTAGTGTGATATGATTGCTTCTGGTCTCACCATGCAGCTCATTTAACCAAGAAGATATAACAGCACCATCTCTGTCTTTTGACGATTCACTAAGTCCTTAACACCTGTTGAGTATATTGCACCATATAAGATAATTATAGCCTATCAAAGGTGACAAAAGAGAAAATAGTAAGAACAAGGAATAGGTGTGGAATTTACCATAATAAAAAAACCATAATAATTGTGATGATCCTGAGGCCCTTCAAGTGCAATTTCTTTCAACGAAAACTCACTTAACCTGACACTTTTAGCTATATTAGGCGAATTCAACTTCCAATACAGAAAATCTTGAACTTCTAGCTAGCATGGGTATGAAGAACCAGTATAGGTTTTTAGGGCTCTATTAATTTCTGTCTCATAGTAACCATAACAGTATAGAATCATACAAAATTAAGTTGAAATATTGTTATCAATTACTTCCACTGTATGAAGTTGATTGCAAAGACATTCTGACGAAATATAACCTAAATCTTTAAAGTCGGTTTAAAAAAGGAACAAAATTATAAATCAATAGGCACAATGGAATCTTGCTGCAATAAAATAAAATAATGATGTGCGGCCATGTTCTTCATTATTTTGAAATATTTAATTTATCATAAATATCTGTTTTTGTAAGTTATTTTATCAACTTACTCTAAAACTAACTACAATTCTCTAATTTGAATGTCTTCACAATCTCTTTATGCTATACTCCAATGTTCTCCACCTGTTCAGAGGCAACTTTCCTCTTCTATGGCTCAATAGCATTCCCTTTCTCACTTGTCACCATCTCCATTGCATGTATGTCAAGAATTCCTCTTCTCCTTTTACCTTACTATTCTCTCCCATTTTTCTAGGTGGTTTTATCATTTTTAAGGTGAATGGTATGAAGTTGGTGGTTTGAACCCTCTAGGTATAGGACATAGTTCAGTCTTTCTCCTAATGACATTGCAACTAATAACTCCACTAAATTCAATTATTTTTCCAAAACAAATCCTTTTTCTGACTTTAAAAAGTCAGATCAAGCTGGATTGGTCAAATTGAGATAATGAAATTCAAACAACAATCATCAGGTTAAGTACTTGGACTGGGTTGTGGATAGAGGCAGAAAACAAAAAAAAGAAAGGGGTCTTCGGGTTATGATCGCTCAAAACTTCCAAGACTAGTCAAAAAAATTTGGTAGCTTGTAAGGAGTTCAATCCTTTGATGTGGTTGTGGAAAAACAAGGTTTCTTTTTTTCCTTTGTATAAAACACTTCTTTTTCCCTTCAATCACAAGAGCCTCAAAACTCATGTCTCACAAGCCTAGTTTCTTATGTTAAAGATCTCTTAAGGGGAACTTGATAAACCTTGAAGAAAATGTAAGCTCCAATGAAATTGAGAAATCTTACACTCTAAACTTTATGTTGATTTTAATGCTCCTAGAGTGATCACAAAAATGCACTTCCATGCGAGGCACATGCATAAGAATGAAGGACCATTCTTCTTCCAGATCCTCCACATTTGTTTTGCTTATCCGTCTATTCTATGCTTTTTTTTTTTTTTTGTGTGGGGGGAAGTCTTAATACTCTATGCTAAAAAACTTTTCAACATGAATGATTAAACCCCATCTGTGTTTGCTTGTGGCACAAGGAATATATGCCTTTTGTTCACAGTTTTTATGGTCCGTTAGCAGCTCTATGCCCTTTTTATAGAACCTGTACCATGGACCTGCCTCATCATGACTGTCATACTATATAATTCTAGTTTTAGGGAAGACTCTTGTTCTTTGTTTTCATGTGCTTAGACACTTTGATGCTACATAAATTGCATGCTCTTCAATGTACTTATAGCTCTAAAGTAGCTGTTAATTTTCATCAACCTTAATTTTGCTCCAATTTCATTTCCTGAAAAGTGCCATAATAGGGATCCGCCAAATTAGCAAACATCTTTACCTACATCTCTATTATAAAAGAAATGCACAGAGGTGAAACTCAACACTCGAGTTTTAACTCCATTTTGATGATTTGTTAAACCATTCTTTGCCAAATAATAAAAGCCTCAGAGCAACTCTCATCCTAGGACCTAGCATTTCTAGTCATCTCATTATTGTGAGGCTATCTCTCTTGTGCACCACATTTATTTGAATCTACGAGGTAATTGCTGGGAAAAGTTAACCACCAAAGGTACAAGCAGTGAAGAGTGCCCGTGGACAGTAACGTCTCATCTTAGATCGTAGAAATGTTTCATGCATGCAGCTACTCATGATCCCAAAGTTCACTAAACATTGCTCTCAAGCATTTGACAGGAAGCTTAGATATTTAGCACACAGCATATGGAAATTCTTTGATGTGAACTATCCCACGAGTCAATTTATCATGATTTGATTTCCACCTCTAACTACAAAGATAGGCCCACTGATAGAAACGAGACAGAAAGTACTAACCTATTAGAAGGCTGGATTGAGCTCAACTTGAACCAAAGACCACTTCATGGAAGATGCCAACACTCCCATCTCCCGAAATCCTGAGCTGGCCTGGCCCTTGAAGAATAACTTGAAACACTGGCCTTCAGTTCAGTGTTTTCTAGCGTCCCCAAACAACCCAACATCCGTGACCTGACCTCGACTGCCCCTTTTAGCATCTTTCTTTCCTAAAGCAAATCCCTCATCATGATGCCCTCCTCGTGCCCACGTGGCGCGATGTCACCCCTCATCTCCCTAACCACAGAAAAGTTCCATAGATTAACACACAACCCCAAGGATTAAAAAAAAAAAGAACCGAAAGAGTGAAAGAGACTCCATTGATGAAAGCAAAAGAACATGTAGAGAAGCGGCGGCAGCAAGCTATCCAACCTCGGAACAGAGAGATGAGAGCACTGCGCAAATTTAGGCTGCTGGCAATGAAATGCGCGGCGGCGAGCACCCCACCCGGAAGCCCCGCCGCCGGTGGAGGCGGCGCCGCCCTGTCATTCCACTTCCAGCGCCGGAGAACCCCGAAGAAGCTCCACAAGCTCTTGTCCCTCCGCCGGTTGCTCTGCCGGAGGGATCGCTCCGGGGGGCACGCATTGGAATTGGGGGAGAGGAAGGGGCTGCTGAGCCCCAGCCTCAAGGATTTATTCTCGTCGTCTCCGCTGCCGTCGGAAGGGGAAGAAGAGATCAATTGGGGCGGTGGTGCGGGAGGGGTGGAATTGGAGAGGGAAAACGACGGATTCGCGAGGACGTGGGGATTCGAGGGGCGGAGCGGCTCAAGCGCGAGGAGGTTCGGATCCGTGGCAGGGCTCCGGTTTCGGTTGCTTAGAAGGGCTTGGCGACCCGTACTGCTTGCGATTCCGGAGTGAGTAAAATTTGCGTGCCAGGGGGATGCTCTCCCTCCCTCCCTCTCTCTCTCTCTCTCTCTCCCTCCCTCCATCGGGTGTAAATATTTTCTACCCTTTTATTTTTACTATCTGGCGAATTATGCTAAATAATCCTTACTGCAAAATATAAACTTTTCTATAACAATAGTTTCCATCGTTTAACATTTTCACCGTTTTATCGAAATAAAATAATATTTTAAATTTCTATATCAGCTAAAAATCAAATGGATATGTATACTATCTTAAATAACTATATTTTTAAAATGTCTGCATAACTGAAACTCTGGAGCAAATCATTTATAACAATTTATTATGATTATTTTAGTTGGCCTCCAACTATGTTACACAAGAGGGCCTGGATGGCTGCTGCTCTTTGAGAAGAGCAGTTATTCAACATTTTCACCATCCAGGCGCTCATCCAAGCAAATTATTTTTTCTGATTTAACTTCCTTATATCACTTGAAAAGAAAATCATTTTTTCTTCTATTATTTTCTAGTATTTTGATTAATGACTCTTGTAATAGTTACTATTTCAAAAAAAAAAAAAAAAAAAAAAAAAACTAAGTCAACTACGATAACGCTACTAGTGATGAGTGTGGGATTCACCAGCCCTTTATCACATCTGTATCAGTTGATGCACTCTCGATAGGAACTTTTTTTTTTTTTTTTTTCTTGCTTTTATTTTTTTAAGAGAGGAGCCCAGTTCATGAAGGTAAACGGATTTCACTCCAAGCCATCTATTTTGGCCGTTCATCTCATGATGCTATGTGTCAAGTGCCAACAGTGGTATTTTGAAAATATCGAAACTTCAATGACGAACCATTATTTGAAAATGTCACCACAATTGAAGCTCAGGGGCATCCAAACACATCACAAGGCCACAAGATAGCTCCTGCTGTCTTAGAATAGCAGTTACTTAATTTTTCAGTCCAAATCATCCACGTAAATTAGTGCTTGCGAAATTTAATCGCTCTTTTTTTATCGCTTGGAAAAGTCGCATCCCAGCATCATCATCCATGGCGACCCTTCCGTTTCATTGTTTTCTATCATTATGATCAATACTAACCATTATAGCATTGTTATTTTATTCTAAAAATTTAATCAAATGCTAGACTACCAGGGTACTGACACTTAGCGATGAAAGCATGACCGACTCCATGTGATCTATATAATTTTCAGCTGGTGTTTGCTTAGAGTTATCAAACTCGTTATGCCGAATTATCGCAGCCTGCATAAATAGTGACCCATGAGGCCATCCTGCATAAATAGTGACCCATCGCCCATCATGCCATATTAACCTAATCCAACTACTATCTTGAGCCATGCCGGCATGACCTGCAATTTTATCAGGCCAAATAGTGCCAAATTGGACCATGACATACTTATAAGGCATAATATCATAAGTATATAAGTCATTCATTATGATATATTAAATAATTAAGTAGTAAAATAAAATTTAATATTCATCATATTTAAAATAAATCCTTAATAATTTCTAATGCATCATTGATAACAATTAAAGTCCAATCAAATTGATTTTAAATCGTGATGTATAGTTCTTTCGCTCGATTAACACTTTCCTATCAATGTTTTAATGAATTTGAAATGAGAGACACAAAACAATAGAATAATGAGTTCGACAACTCGATAAGCAATTATTGTATTATGATAAAACATATCATGATCTCAAATGTTGAGACTTAAAAGTTGAAGAAGCTCTCTTGTGAAGACATACGATCAAAAATAAACCATTTTTTCATCTTGGTGCATCAAGTTAGTGTGTGGATTTAAGAGAAGAAATTCCTTTGAATTTGATGACCATTACAAGGGCATTAAAATTGTAGCTAGTGAAAGGGGATCATGATGGAAAATAGCATTAGGGGATCATGATAGAGAATAGCTAATTAAAATTAATTAAGTTTCCTAATAGGTTGAAAAAAAAAAATACAAGATGCTTATTTGTCCAATTATTAATTTTCTTGTCCAATGTCCTCTTTTTTCTTTAACAAGTTATAGCAAATAAGTTGGCAAAATTAACAATATATTAGTTAAGATATAATTGGGAAAGGAAACTAATATTCTCTTTAATGAAGAATAAAGTAAAAAATAATGGGTACCTAATAATGCTAACATTAAAGGGAGAAAATTGCTATTAAAAAAAAAAACAGAAATGGTAGAACAAAACTCACAACCTATTTTGCCACCACAATATTATGCAATTGTAGGCCAAAAAATACACTAAGGTCCCACCTTATGGCATTGTTACTACCACCAACAACAAAGTTATAGCTACAAGTCATTAGGCTCAACATAAATGTCATCCCAAACATACATTGATCCTCTCCCTTCAAGATATGGTGGTTGATCATGAAGTTATATTTGCATCAAGAGCAATTTATTAGACTTTTTTATTATATTTTATCAACAAAGGACCCACTTAGATGGCTAATGGTGGTGACCACAACAAAGAAGAGAGAATGGGGAAGTATGAATGCGATCCAATTCTCATCATGTTGCAAGTTCGCCATCTAAACTGGAGAACCAACACAATTCACTGAAGGTCAATTGGTCTGATCCAATCTTCCTAATCTTCAATCTCTTATCCCATTGCAATTGATTATTTGGCAATGCAATTTGGATATGGATCAACTCGTGTATATGTTTATTTTGGCCCCACAAATTGACTTCATTCCAAAATGAATGTTTTTTGGCACCCCCCCCCCCCCAACCTTTTTTTTTTTTTTTCTTTCTAGTAGAGGAGATCCATAGATAGCGAACTATGTACGCCAGTATCTCTTCCCTCGAATAGGTCGTACTGAATTGCTGTATGGAATCAAAATAAATGAAGAATAATTAAAGGAAATTAATCTGAGGGCAAAAATTACTCAAATCAAATTTTATCCCAGCCTCTTGTCTTGCTTGAGGGTAGGTACCGATCCATCTGGACGGTCTCATCTTTTATCCATGGCCTTTTGACTGAGGATGTCAACGTAGAGCATCTGATATTTCCACCAAAATGCTGATTCGGTCGCATCTATTTCAAAATTTGGATTATAATAAATAGTTAATGGACCATGACCATTTGTGTTGTACACTTGAAGCTATTTTTCATTCAAATGAGACTGCTTTCCCATCTAGAATTGAGCATTTGCATTGGAGTTAGGTGGAATTTGTGGCATGAATTTTGGATTTAGAATATAGACGACGGGTATACATTGAAGCCTGGCTTGGGACGCACGTAAGGTTGAGTTTGGACTACATATAGTTGTATTAGAGTTGTAGCTAGACAACATATAAGGCATGGTTGTATAAGGTAGATGTTGGTAGGGTCTTGATTTGGGCAATACATGTCATGGGCCATGAAATCCACCGAACAAAGAATAGCTTTTAGCACTTACAACAACGAGTGTGCCAAGTAGTGTCATTCATTAGGTATTAACCATCATATTCTGTGTTTAATAAGAGACGCATTTTTTGTCACATTTGGTTTTTCCAGCCAATGAACCCCCTCTTCATTTCTGATTTACATTAAAATTTGGCTCCTCATAATTTTGGGAGTGTATAACTTTCAAATCTTCGAAGTGGGCTTTTAGGTTATTTGGGAGCCTCTTGATCACGCCTAGGTTTCTTTTATCTTTCTTTAGCCTTCTGCTTATCTTTTCTTTGATATTTATTGTCAACTCGATCTTCTTCTACCTCTTACCAAGTTGCAGCAGCCTCCTTAATATAGATTTACCTTTTTACTTGTGCCAATAGCTCAATCAAAGTTTTTGAAAGATGCATCCCGAGAAAGAACGCAAGTATAAATTTCTCAGGCTATTTATGACCGCTACTATAGCCATTGACAAGTTCTCATCCGAGCACTGAATCTGTAGATGGTTCTGATCTTGGTTGGGTGACTGTCGAGTTATTGGATGCATTCCTAACCTGCAGTTGTCTTGGATTGAGCTTGCTTGATTTGGCATACGATGAAAGTTTCTAGAGAATATGAAGCAATCAATAGCAAAGGTTCAAAAGAAGGAACATGATAGGCCCAAAGGAAGGAATTGAAGATTAGCAGTTCGTTGCTATGATTCTGTTTCCTTTGATGTTGTTATTTCGGATTCAGTTTTCAGTTTTTTTTTTTTTTTTACTATTTCTCGTCTCTGTTTTCTTACCTTGTCTTTTGTCATTTCTTCCTTGCTTCATCTGCAAATTCTTTATCTTCTTTTCCTTGTAATAAATATTTGGGGGAAGCTTCTTCATCCAATTTCCATCAAAAAAGACTTATCCTTGGTAGCTTTGTGACATCATGCACCTTCTTAAACCACTTAAAAATTTTGGCTCAACCTCCATGGTTTTCCTTTTTAACATTTGCCGCAGAATGCTTTTTTTTCTTTTGTTAGTAATGAATTTGCTGTCCTAAAAATAAAGGCATCTAGCTAATTAACAGTAAGAGTGTAGGATAGCGAGGGCAATGAATATTTTAATTTGCACTGAATCTTTCTATAGATGTTGAATTGAAATACAAAAGTATACTTAGGATATTGTTTCATAACCTTTACTAAATGCTGAATTTTGCTTAAGTTCAACTGAAGAGTCTTAATTTAGGTCCAAGAAAAATAGATGGCCATCGATTGATAACCATGAATCTAATTCAATTTTTTCATTTTTCCCTTTGATAGCTAGATGGTAGATACAGCAAAACAAGATCTCACGTGTTCTGCAAACTTGCTTGCATGCCCAAAAGAACCAATTTTTTTCTAGCCAAGACACTTCAGCCAGAGTTGATAATTTTCAACAAAGTATACAAGAGCATCAACTATAGATAAAGCTTTGAGAAATTAGAAACTACTTGAAAAATAAAATAAAATAAAAAATAAAAACCTTCAACAAGTAACTAGATAATCAAATAACCACATAGCTAACTTAAAGTGGTTTCAATTAGAACTCTTAAGAAAAGCAGCACACATTCTTCTCTCACCGTAAAGAAGAGAAAGATGAAGATAATTATCTACAACTTTTCACAATTATCTAGATATACTTAGAGAGTTCAACTCTAATATAGGCATTCGTACTTCCATAAATTATCTTACTGAACAACTTAAGAAATTGATATGCAAAGCTTCCACAAAATAAAATTTTGCTCATCAATGACTTCTTGATAGAAAATTTTGGCAATAAAATAAATATCAACTAAGAGGAAGTTTAAATAACAATTATAAAGATAAAAAATTATATATTTTTCTATTGGATATAGAGATCCACCTTTGGCATTTATCTAGTAATTTATAATCATCTTATTTTTAATAAATAGTTTTGAAAAGTAAAACCAGAAGGATCAAAATGAGAAACAGCAAGAAAACTTTTTTGAGCCACATATAAAAGTGGAGATAGAAGAAGTAGGCATCTTGTGGCTATGAGATGAAAAGCCTTGTTCTGAAGTTTTGCTCTATCAAAGGCTTCTATTAAACCTAGAATTTTATAAATCACAACAAAGTAACAAATGGTACAAAACTAAGAATGCATAAATATTATATGTTTTCTTCAAAAATTATTGGATAAATAAATCAAGAAAATAGGTATCTTGAACTTAAACATAATGTAAAATTACTTATCCAAATCAAAACAATAATATGAAATCAGGATTAGGGCCAAATAAGTGAGGGGTTATCCCCCTAATTTTCTACCAAACATTCAAATCATACGTATGTATGTACGTATTATTGTTGTTTCTAGTTAAAAAATTTATTTCTTCTTATCTATAATTTTTTATTTCTCAATTTAAAAGGTAGATCCCTAAAACATATTGTCCAATACCTAAATAAATAACATGAGGTGATTGCTAAAAATTTGCTTTGATAACCTTTCCAAATCATTCACTTAGTAACCCTATTAACTTTTCTCACCTCCATAATCTTCATAGTACCCAAATTAAACGCACCTAATCATAATTTGATCAATATGATGTTTCTGGCCTAACCAACTTTATTTTGTCCTAATCACTTAATTAAAAAGATAAAAAAGCAAAGAAAGAAAAAAGAAAAAGAAAAAGAAGGTATCACATCTTTGAAACCACTGTATCTATGTCTCCATGGATCCAAAGGCACACAAAGTATGAAGTGAATAAATGCTCATGCAGTTTAATAAGAGGGTAAGAGAATGATTTAATATACAAATATGACTTATTAGGGCTTCATTTAATAAAAATGAAGGTAATACATAAAAGTTATGAATATGAAAATAAACCATACCAATAAGTTTATCATTTATAATAGCAGTTGCCACATCACTATCATTTTCAACAACGTAACATGAAGACTGGAGTTTTCGTTAAATATCGACAGTCATGTGGTATATGATATCAATATAAACCTTCAACAAATTCATGAGGTTCACCAAAACAGCACCCAAAAATTTTTTCTAGTAGTTTCTATTTCTTATTGCTTCATGCAATAAGATGCATTTTGTTAATGTTATGTAAAAATAAGCATGCTATATCAATATGCTTATACATTTTGTTGAAATAATTATCAACACTCTAGCTGAAAGTGTCTTTAGCTAGGTAAAATCATTTCTTTTGAACGTGTTGGCAAGTTTGTATCTAATTTGTAGCTATCAGTGAAAAAATTTAAAAATTTGAAGTAGGTCCATGGTTATAAACCTACAGCTATCTACATTTCCAGCTATAGATCTAAACCAAAGGCTCTTCAGTTGAACTAAAATAAAATTCAAAATTTAGTAAAGGTCATGAATCAAATATATCCTAAATATAGTTTTATATTTCAATTCAACCACTGCATCTGAAGCTAAAATGGATGACATTCGAAGAGTCATCCTCAGAGTTATTATGCAACTAGTTGAAAATCACCCTCCTTTTAGTAAGGTTTTATGCAGTAAACTCGATAGAGTAGTTGATGTTTCACATTCTTTCTCATTAACATGAAATCAGCTAAATTCATGATGCTTGCATTTAATATCATCTAGTTAATATCAAGCTAGTCTAAAAGGCATGGATGTTGTATTATTTAAGCTATGAGATTTGTTTTATAAAGTAGTTAGCCAAGTTTTATTTAAGAAAAATACAACCTTTTCTTTAACAGCTGCAACAAATCATTTGAATTGAATAAATGCTTACTAATATTTTGAAGACATCTCTTTAAGAAGCCTTGAGTTTGCTTATCAATGCCTTCATATTTCCAATGGACGCCATGTTTCCCACTTGTCCTTAACTTTCTCACTTTATATTTAAAACCCTTTTCCACCAGACGAATATTAGAATTCTTTTACCATATGAACTTTTCTTAAAACTCACATAGATTTTATATTACATTCTATTGTCCATGATTTCTAGGCCACATGTACGGCACATGTCATGCTCTAATCAGAGCAGTTGCAGCCTTCTATGAAAGGAGGCTTCATGTTCAAACCCTGATAGATGTTTGGTCAAATTTAGTAGCTCCATTTCTTTAGCATGTTTAATTCATATAAATTGTTGGAAGATGAGATATCCATGGTTGTGAGTGGCAATGATATTGAAGTGGACTAATAGAAAGCATTATTGTGATTTAAAGCCAAAATGAAGTAGAGATGAAAGGTGCTTATTCTGAGCTCAATATATTGTCACAGTATGATCGAAGTGCATAAAATCTTTCTAAGAACTAGTGCTTGTAAGATGTTGGTGATGATAGCATAAAGGATTGCATGAGAGTTAGAAAGAGAGTTCTCGCTATGTTTCTATTATACTTCATATCTATGCTAAAACTATAAGCCTACGTGATTAAGAATTATAAATTTTGAAGGACTTTCCTATGGAAAGAAAATGAGATAATCAGTAGATTTTACTATCT
Source organism: Metroxylon sagu (assembly GCA_017589505.3). NCBI lineage: Eukaryota > Viridiplantae > Streptophyta > Magnoliopsida > Arecales > Arecaceae > Metroxylon > Metroxylon sagu. The sequence goes on along the minus strand of JACVBY030000578.1, from coordinate 883,449 downwards.
AATCAATTGAGAAGCTACCTACATAGACAAGGAGGGTGGACTAGATATCAGACACCTTAATAATATAAATATTGCCTTGTTGTGTAAATAGGCCTAGAAGCTACTAAATGGATAGAGGAAGGATAACATTCTTTGGTTTAAATTAATATATAAAGCCTACCATTGAAGATGTCGATTTAGCATGCGAAGTAGGATGAAGTTGACAAAGCATTTTTAATATAGAAGGATACCAATAGGGATCTAGAAGTCTTCTAGAACTATACAAACTTCAAACTTGGTAGCGGAGAGCATCAAATTTTTTGGAAGATAGTTGATTAGCCCTAATTCCCTTAGCTCATACTGCGAGGAGTCATACAGTCGAGTTACTAAGAAGCATGAGCCAATAGCCTCAGTTTAGAGTACTAGAGCTTATAGTGGAATTTAAAGCTGTATGAACCTCTTATAGCCTCTAAGCACCTATAGCTACAGCAACTTCAGAGTCTCCTTCATGTCATCGACCTATCGTCATCAGTTGATGTACCAGTTTAGAAGCCTCACAAGGACATAAGGGATAGTGTTGACTCTTTTTATAAATTCATTAACCATTGATGAATTTTATATTCTTTTTAGAATTCTATTTGGAAAGCTTTTGTACTGAAAAAGGTAAAAATCTTCCTCTAGTTAGGCATTCGCAACAAGCTATACATGAGAGACAACTTAATGAAGGAGCAGTTAGTAAGTATTATATATGTACTCATGGGGCTAGGCAAGAGACTATTGATCATCTATTTGTCAAATACTCTTTCACAAGGTCAATTTTGAAACCCCTAGTTAGTTCTATGGTATCGAGTGGATTGCCTTTCAGCAGCATCAAACTTTGGGCAATTTAGAGAAAGAAAGTGTTGGTTTCCAAAAGAAAAAGTTAGGACCAACTAGTTATATCCTTCATGTGACATATGTGGAAGGAGAGAAATTCGAAAATATTCTACAAAAATGCTCTTCTACATCATTGATCCATCATAAAATTATTGCTAGCTTCACTTCATGAGCTAATCTCTACACCAGGAAGTAGTTAGACTCTCACAAATACTTTTGTAACCTTCTTAATGTAACTTCCTTCTAATTCTTATGATTTTAGTAAATTTTACTTATAAAAGTTCTTCTCTCATGACTCTAAAAAAAAAAACAAGGTAAGAAAAAGAGGTTTTTCCTCTCCAACAATATCTCCTTTTATTGCTCTTATATGGAGTTATGCGAATATTATATTGGAGGTCTATCACAATAAAAATTATAATCTCTAAAATCCTTGTTTATTAATATTAAATTATGATCTCTTAATATACCTAAAATGAGTAAATTGAACATTGAAGGCATATACATCTTAGCAAATCAATAGTTGTTTCTTAGCAAAAAATAGTTGCCATTATTATCAAATTATTACTTCAATCACTAACCTCGAGTATCACTTAATTTTACAATAATTATTATCCTTTTTAGATAACTGAAAGATTTTATAGCTTGATTTTGAGTAATCATTTTCTTTAGACTTTATGTAGATTTTTTCTTTTTTAGGATGGCAAAGTAAAACAAAGTTTCATACCACATATCAAGAAATTTATTCTATTTAACTTATTAATTCTTTTTCTCTAACTTTATAGCACTAATTTTTTATTTTTCAATAAAATGTTTCAAAATGTAAATATATATTGTTTTCTTCATTTTGATGCGTGCTCATAAAGTTTACACACGGCCGTCTACAAAGACTAAACCACTTTTTAGATGCTTCAGTAATTATTTCATATATCACATACAATACCTTAATTAATACTTGGCATCCATTAATAATTCCGTGAAAGAAAAAGAATTTGTATAGATTAGAATTGAGTGTCATAATGAAAATGGACAGGTATCCGAAGTCTTGATAGCACCAAGGACATTGATGGAGAGATCTGCCGGTTGACGTCTAAAAGCGCTTAATAAAAACTATCAAAAATGCGAGGTTTAACAAATAAAAAAAAATCAATCCTGTTGACCTAATTCTAAAATTTCCCATGAATCTGTCAACACTTCTTGGTATTCTTCTTTTGATTTGAAAAGAACTTGAATATTCTCGCATGCATGAATCGACGCATTCCTCTCAAACCCCCGGAAAAGTGCGCAGAAAAGCCTCCAACCCTTTGGACCGTTAGGGAACCCTCTTTGATCAAAAGCACAAGCTGACCGGCGACCTCTCAAACCCCCGGAAAAGTGCGCAGAAAAGCCTCCAACCCTTTGGACCGTTAGGGAACCCTCTTTGATCAAAAGCACAAGCTGACCGGCTGGTCGCCGGTCCTCCGCGTGTCCAACGGACCAGGCTGTCGCGACTTACTTCGGTGCTGATTAAATCAGACCCAATCGCGGCCCCCCGTCCGACAAAAAACCCTCGTCTTTTCATTCGAAGCCAGAAGAAAGGGAAACAAAACGGTCGCCCAGAAGCTGTTCTTCGTTGCTTTCTCGCCGATTGTTTCTCCCATTCATTCTACTGTAATCTTTATCATACTAATAAATCCTTTTCCTCTTCTCGTCCTCGCCTTTGTGGAGCCAAAGAAACAAAGAAGGCGAGAGATCCTATTTGCTTCTTGTTTTTCTTTTCTTTTCTCCCGTCTCTTTAATTCAAGATAGACCTCCTCTGTCGGCTCCCACGAAAATTTTTCTTAAAACGAAGGAGGCAGCGGGTTCTTGATTGGGCCTCGCAAAGATCTCGGGGATGTCCGAAGAATTCCATGGCCCGAGCATCCGCGATCTCCTCTATAATGCCTGCGCTGGCGCCTCTGCTGGTTTGTTCTTGTTATGGCTTCAATTTGTCCCAATTTGTTTAGTATTGCTGGTGTTCAGAATATGATTTTGTAATTTTCTGATTTTTTTTTTTTTTGACGAATATGTCTTGCAGGGATGATTGCAGCCACTTTCGTGTGTCCGCTGGATGTGATCAAGACGAGGCTTCAGGTTCATGGGCTGCCCAATATCCCGCACTCCGCCCGTCAAGGTATGCGGTCCTTATTTTTTCCCTCCTTACTTGCCAATTAAACCTTTTTTCTTTTTCTTTTCTTTTTCTTTTCTTTTTTTCTTTTTTTTGGATCTAGGATATCGAGAAAGATGGGTAGAGGAGTAATTAGTAGTTGAAAAACCAGTTGATAGAATTAGTTACTATACGAGTTAATCTTTGTGCAAATTGCACTGAAGTATCAGACACTACAATTGTGTAATGATGTTTCGGTCTTTTATCTTTCAAGAACGCGCTGTTTGCGGTGTATGGTTTGTATTTCTATTGACATGAGAAGGATAGGATATGTGAGCAATCATTGAGTGTGTTATGTGTGATGAGCATGACAAAGAGGTGATATGTGTGAAATTAGTGATTGAGGAAACTCACCATGTTGCCACCATGAAAGTGAAATAAGCTAGAAAAGCTTTCCTTCTTATAAATCCGTGGAAGAATATTTTCTCATTTTACTATCATATAGAGACAACTGGAGAAGACCTGAACACAGTACTGATGACCTAAGTCTCTTGTTGCCTGTATCTGGTCTCGGACTCTTTCAATGGATATTCATCAATGATTTTTCAGTGTTAATAGCAACGTAGTTGAAGTCACCCTTGTCATCCTAATCAATTTAGAAGTCGTTTTGTTCATGGTTGTACACTCTGTTTTCTGAGTTATTGCATTTTTGTCAGACACATGGCTGCATCTTGTTGAACCATTAACTCTGTTGCTTCATACTTGCCTCTAAGTTGATTGAATGAGGTTTCATATTCTCGATATGTATCATAAAGTACAGGAGAACCATGATCAGTTGTTGATTGTTCAATTAATGTATGTTCCTTGTATGTGTTATTTTTTCCCTGACAGATGAAGCTTAAGATGAGATATCCCTTTATCCAGTGAAAGTCATAAAACACATCATCTTTATTGTGTCATTGATGATGAAAGATTTATTCAATAAAGTCCCTTCCATCCTATAATGCTCCAAGCCCACCTGCTGGCCCAATTAACCATTAGTGGGCTGAAACTATGTAATCTAAAAACTTGAATGAAAGTTAATTGGTAGCAGGTGAACTTGAGTTATAAGCACATAGCACTTTTCTTTTCCATCCAATGTGAGACTATTTTTAGGGTATTACAATCTCTCCACCTTATAATGCAACGTTCTCATCGCACGCCACAAGTTAGCCAGAATTCACCTCCGAGTCGTATCATTGATGCTGCAAGGATGACTCCATGCCATAGCGGGATTCTACCACCGTCCCATGGGTAGCTCTTTCCTCATGCCCATCAATTTCTGTACATTCGAATCGGTTCTGATACCATTTGTAATGCCCCAATCCTATCTACTAACCCAATTAACTTGTTAGCGAGCCGAAACCACATGGTTTATAAACTCGAGTGAAAGTTAATTGGTAGTAGGTGAATTTGAGTTATAAGCACATAATACTTTTCTTTTCTATGCGATGTGAGACTATTTTTGGGGTATTATACACCCAATTCTCCTTACAGAGATTGATGAGAAAACCTATTGTAGATTTCATTATATGTAACTATCCTTATCCTTATTATCAGTCGTGAACTCAGATCAGCTATTGAAGACCTACAGTCTGGACTGAGCTCATTTGGTCAAAGTTTTGGAATAAAATCAGATCTAACAACTGCTCAAATTCAGCATCTTTAATGGGGGTAGAAAATTGAGGGAATAATGCTCTCAAAACTAAAAGTCTAACATGCTGAAATCATAGGTTGATGCATTAGCTTTAATATCTGTCGATGCAAAAAGGATTTCTGTGGTCTCAATGGTTTGATGACCTCCAAGGAGAATTATGACTAAAAGTGATAATTGGATGGCATAAGATCTCCTACCTTTGAATGAACAATCATGCCGTGACAGAAGATGCTTGGTCACCTGCTAAAATTCAACTATTGAATTGACAGCTGAGATGAGTCTTCTTCATACTTTTTTCATCAAATCCAACAAATTTATATCCACATACATGCATATCCTTACATAGGCACACAGATATGGTTATACACCTAAATATAACCCTTTCTGTTCATCCTATAGGCATATCTATGTTTAAGGCTGTAGATTTTACCTGATCAGAGAATTCTTTTTGAGCTTGGAAAGTGGAGACTAACTCATACTTGTTCTTAAACCCTAAAACAGGCTTGATTGGCTCTTTACTCTAGATTTCCAAATTGAAATTAAATTTAACAAGAATGGATTTCTTGCATGACATGAGTTGCAAGCACGGACATTCTTTGATGTGCCACTTTGTACTGGTGCTTTATGCTAATCCATCATGACTGTGCATCATTTAGCACATTTAAAGTCAAATGCATGAAATTCTAGCGAGCATCCATGTTACCTTTTTATTTTATCCACACAAGTATAACCATACCACATCTTTTACTATTTTAATTATCTCAATGATTCCCACATGCTACTTAGTTATTGCAGCTATTCCTTGTATTTATCACCAATTTAAATAATTATATGCTCCAACATTTAACATTTGTTACCCTGAATCAAACTGTAGTGATACTGAAAATATATACTCAGTTTATTAATTTCTTTGTTTTCTAGTCATTGAAAAATATTTATTTCTTAAGATTTTGAAGTGCTTGCCTCCTTCCCCATAAATCAGGAAGTCTTATTGTTTCAAGCCTGGAACAAATAATAAAAACTGAAGGCTTTAGAGGAATGTATCGAGGTCTTTTGCCGACAATTTTGGCATTACTTCCAAACTGGGCTGTGAGTATTTTTATTTTAGGTTGCTTGTTATTTTGCAATTACTTTTTTGCTCATATGAATATGGACACAGAAAATATAATTTATGATCATAAACCTAGAAATGTGGGAACATTTTAACCTAGATTGCACCTATTTCCTTATTGTGATTAGGCTATCATGTTCAGCATAATTAGCCATAATTTCCATAAGTATAGCCATTAATGGCTGTATTCTCTTCATCTTATGAGAATTTCATGGAGTTGTAGCTTGTTGTTGCAAAGAAATTATAAGGATAAATTCAAGATAAATCGAAGTTATAGTAGAATTTCATTTTTCATGGATCCTCCTTGGAAGAATTTGCTGTGCTAGTATCTTGTACTTTTGCTTATGGCAATTGTAGGAAGTCTTATGTTTTTGAGGGATTTTGCTGGCTATACATTTCCTTAACAATCCTTATACTATAATGCAATTACAAGAAGCATATTGCATCAACTTGAGTCAAACTCAGTTTCATAAGGTTATTAATTGCCAGATTAAAAAAAAAAAACAGCTTTGTGTTTTCTAAAGTGCTATTGATTTGAAAGTGGTTTCAGAAAAAGTAAAGAAAAGAAATATGTTTAATTAGTAAATAAGAAAAACACATTGGTGTATTGAATATAACTAATGGGGCATGGATTTATTAGAGTTGAATGGCAGGCCGAGCAATTTTATTTCTACTCTTTTGATAGGTTGTTATGGCCATATCAAATGCTATCAATGCTTGATTTTAAGTTGTTTTGCTGCTATCTTTCAAAAATTTCTGTTGGATTGCATGATAACAGGTCACTAGTGAACAAACAAAATAAGTGAATGACTAAGCATTTGTATACTTTTTGTGGCACCTTGTAAGATGAAACTTCAAGAGCTAACGGTGATTTCTTTGGTGCATTTAGTCACATAGTTACTGGAGTGCATAACAATGCAAAAATTGGGACAATAAGCTACTAAATTGTTATGCCTTTTGAGTTCCACAGGGAGGAAACCAAATTATTTGAAATCCTTATTTTGTTCGAAACAAGCTTCCCAAATTGTAGCGGGATGACAAACTTGCTTGAGCTTGTATTTAATAAAACTGGTGTGATCTAACGTAGATCATGTAACTTTAAATGAAGCAATTTATTCGATGGTTGTAATGATTTTTCTTTTTGGAAGTTGCACATGATGATTTGAATACGTGAATTTGTTTTCTAATACACCTGGTTTATATTGTAATTGCACATCAGACTCCTTTTGCATGATTTTGAAGGATTGGATTGTTGAGCATTAATTCTTACTCAAACAACTTATGTTGTCAAGTATCTGTCATTTATCTAGCTAGATTTAGGTGCTCCAACCACAGCCTTATCCCATTTATGAGGTGATTAGATTGACCTAAATATTAGGGTACATGGACTCTTGGCTTCTCCAAACTCTAGTTTTTCCTTTCTTGTTTTCTTTTCTTCAATTACATTGCATTAGGGCTGCTAAAGACATTTAGGAATCTGATATCTCATCCTGACATCATTGAATACCATTGTGGGCTAATTGGACACAACATAAAAGAATTTGAGTTTAGCTTCATGGACTAGTCTATGGTGTTCACACTTGTCTACATCCTCTACAGAGCAAAGACTAGTTTGAATTCTATGCCTTGGAACCCAATCCCAGTTCTTCTTGATTTCCAGACTTGAGATGGACTCAAAGTAGACTAAAAGGCAAGGAAGGCCTTGCCAACCCAAACTGCACATTTTGGGGTGTACCACCTGAACTAGCACAATATCGGGTCAGTTCAGATGTTTGGGTTGGTAAAGGGCTCAAACTGGCCTGTACCAGCCCAAACCAATGTGATATTGATCCTTGCATATTAAATTATTGATTAGTTGTGGGACAACAGTGTACAACTTCTAGTCTAGTCGTATTGGACTTACAACAAGGATCAATATCAAGCTTATGTCTTCTTGTGCTACTGCAAATACTCCAGAGTATGTATCACAGTGTTTGTTAATTTGTAATTGCAGATAATAAAATGTCGATTATGAGAAAATACCCATTTCAAATGCTAAATTTGATACAGGATCAAAATCAATAAAACAAAAATAGAGTACATTGGATCTAATTTTATCAAAAATAGAATGAAGATGAAGCTCATTCACAATTGATGGCTAGAAGCGTCCGAACCAATTAACTTTTGGTTTATATTTGTTTAAGATGTCTAGATGATAGTCAATAATATTGACCCAAAGTTTATGTGCATTACAATCTATTTAAGATAATACTTCTATTGGTGATATCCGTTTTGCATGCATTTATGGTAAATGAATCCAAAACACATGATTCTTGTTTTCTAGATATATCAGATATTGTAGATCATGAACAATATTATGGATTCTTGACTCAAAATGTCCATCATTGATTTTGTAGTCGTAGGATTGAAGCTTCAATCCCATTGGAATGAAAGTAGTCTGTGTTTGTGTCATTGTGTGCACATGCAAGTACCTTTTTCTCTGTGCATATTATCTTTTGAGAATCTTGAACTTCTCTGCCATATTATCCCATGGAAAATAATGTTTCTTAATTATTCTTCTTGAGGCTTTTTTTTTTTGAGTTGACAGAAGGATCTTTCATAATTTAGTGATTCCCTGCCATTTTTTCATTGATCAATATCATCATAAGTTGGCCCCTCATCATTACAACTTGGCTTTCAATTTGATGGCTTTGTTGTCTGATAGATTGTAGCATTATTGGTAACTTCATTTTGTCATTGTCTTTTGGCAATCAACATGCCTGCACCCAGCATCTTTGCATTAAAAGCAACTGAGATTGTTGGTGCTGCCTTGTGCTTTTTAACTCCTGAAATGAAAAGACAGCCAAACATTGTTGCAGTAGCATCCCTCCAGGCACCACAGTGTGCATCTGGAGTTCAGCATAATGGCTCAAATTACCATGCTACTATAAAGATGACTGTCTAAAAGTTGTCCCCATTAGCGATCATTACTTGTGTTACATGTGTGAACAGTTGTTTAGATTTCCATATACTATACATCTGCAGAGGCATCAAGGTGATCAAAGAAATCATCATGACTCCATGATGAAATTGGAGCCGAGGTGTTATGTAGGTGTTTAGGCTAAAAATTAAGATGTCAAATGCATTATAATAGTGAATAAAGTAAGATTAAATGATTTTTTGATAGGCCTGTAGTGAATTTGTTGATTCATGTGATATCAGGATGGTTTATAAGTGCTTCTGTGTTTTTGCTATGTACCTGACACCAGTAAAGATATACTGTTAATCTTTATGGACAACATGATTTCTTTTTGCAGGTATACTTCACTGTTTATGATAAGCTCAAAGGACAACTTCATTCACATGGTTTGAATATTTTCTTTAATTATATCTGTTGCATTCATATACCATGCTGAGTCTCAATATTTTTATGTATATCGCAAGGTTGGTGTAACCTGACATGTTTTAACATGTGAACATGCAGCTGATGTAAATAACCAACTGTCAATTGGTGCAAACATCATTGCTGCCTCAGGTGCAGGAGCTGCAACAGCCATTGCTACCAATCCATTATGGGTTGTTAAGACTAGACTCCAAGTATGTTTTGTCTCCATGTCTTTGCCCTGCATAAACTATAGGCCATTCTAAGTCAATGGGGTCCATTTTTAAAGCTGTTTAACATCAACTAATGCTTTTATACTTTATGGTAATTTTGTTACTGTTAACCATCTGAATAATTTGATGCTCTTTTCTAGGAGCAGACTGTATGTATTACTGATAGTCTGTACAGGTTTTCCTTATAATACCCATGATATTTATGGAGAAAACTGGAATGAGACGGAACTAGCTGATGGATTCTTCTTTTAGCTGATGAGAAAATTTTATGGTGTCAATTTTTTTTTTTAGATTACAAACAATATAAAAATCATTTATTTCATTACTTCTGTTTATGTTCAACATAGTTTATACATCTCAAAATTTGCTAACTGGTGCTACATTGCTAAGAAGTTGAATACAAAATGTGCCAATGGATGTGCCTTGCCAGGTAATAAGCAAAAAACCACACAAGTTAAATACAAGATGCATGCGATTGCAGTTCTTAAGTGCAAGTATTAGTCCAATATATAAAGGAGGCCACATTAGAGCTATTCTTCATAGCTGAAGCCCATTTTGATGGGAAAAGGCTTGCCATGGAAGATATGCATTATGATATTCTTAATGTTGCACATGCTCAATCATCTGTCACTTCTCTGCCACTTCATATTCAGTTGGTTCAATTTCTAAGCTTTCACTTGTACATTTCAACCTTATTCTTTATTGTTTTACCTCTACCTTACCATTCTCATTGTTGCCATGCTCATTGTACTTGTTTTGGCCCTTTTTTCTTCCTTTCTGGCTGCCTGATCCATACAAAGTTTTTAACAACCATTTCTTATAAAAATTTCCATCAAGTCTCAAAGGCACGTCATGATTACACATCAATTTAAAGGAAGTTCACTCCTCATCCAACCACCTTATATTGCATTAGACATGTCTGTCTATTCTTCCATTCTTTTTGAAAAATTGGTCCAAGATAACAAAACTGTTGGTATTTACTTATTTTCTTGCTATATGATTCATGTTCCATTTCCCTTTCCATTTTCACAAAAAAGATGTTGCATTTATGCTATATTAGTTGTAACACTTAGGCCCTTGTAGTCCAGCTCTTTTTTTTTGCTACATAAATCAACACTATATCACATGGAAATAATGTAAACCTTGAATGCCTCCTTCAGAGTAGCATTCCTATAGTTACAAATGACAGTGGTAACATGGGCATGAGGTTGACTTTTGGTGTAGAATGTAGACCTTCAATAGTGAGATATCTTGCCATGAGCTCTATGGTCCCTTGTTTGAATACATCCTATACGATCTTAATGTCCTTTTTTACTCCATGCCTGCTGTATTACTTCTTGGGGTTCTGTCATATTTATATTACAAGTTGCATGGTACTGTATGTATATTCTTTCTTCTTTGGAAGTATTTCCATTAGTTCTTTTAGAAAGAGGATTTTCTTCATGGTTGTTCTTGGCATAAAGCCAAACTAATTCTCAAAGACTGTTCTATCATCACTCTTGTTGAGGCTTGTAAATGTAGTTAATGACAGACATTGCAATTCAATTTGTTTTCTCCATCCATAACCTCATTATTCTTTACCAAACCGAAAATATCTCTGTTATTCTAGCTAAAACGATCCATACTTCTAAAGCTGTTCTCCTAGCTCCAAGCTAATTTTGAGGTTTTCTCACTTTTATTTTTGCCTAAGCTATCATGCAGATTATCATAAGCTCCAGAACATGTTCTATTAGCTCTATTTTCCAATATCTTCTAAATTTCTTTTCTGCCATTTATTGAAGCATTCCCTCTTTCCTTTCATCAACTTTTTGTTCACCTTATTCAATGTGCTTCTTAAACTTGGAGTTTGGTGCATTTTTCAGGTCACTGTCTCCTTAATCATTCTTTATTGGAAACTAGTGCTACGCTTTTTCAAAAAAAAAAAAAAAAAAAAATTCAGAGTGGGATCCAGATGACAATTTTTATCTGGTCAAATAGCATGCTACATCAAGGAGTATTCCATATTTTGCAATATTTCTAATTTTCAATATGTATAAATAATCCTTGAACAATTGACCTAGTGAACTAGCATTCCAGAAACTTTGCTAATGTTTGCATCAGTTTTGGGTATATCAGATGGAGAAGGATTCAAGTTGGATGGTCAGATTAGAGGGAGATTTATGAAAGCATATAGCATAGATAGAGAGGATTTGAAGGCACCATAATTTTCCTTGTAGAAACTTTCCATTTTGGCAGACTTGGTTACTGATGGAAATCAAGTGGGGTATGATCTATATTTGTCAAACCTAAATATATGGAACCCTGAGCAAAGTAGGGCCTACAAATCCAACCCATGATGTATGGCTGAATGCTTGTCAATTTCTATTTATTTTTGGGTTTATGCTCTTGGTGCATTGTGTTGCTTTTTCTTTTTTTCTTTTTCTTTTTTCCCAAATACACACTTAAGACTTGACCTCGTTTAGATATGGTAGCTATTCATTCCGAGTCTTTTAGCCTTACATATTTGTCATTTGAAGTCCAAACAGAACTCAATGTCCGTAATAACAGGCCTGCAAAATGCTTAGATTCTGACCTTTTTAACATTTTCTTTTGGCAATAGACACAGGGAATGAGGCCTGAAGTCGTGCCTTACAGAAGCATAATATCTGCATTAAAAAGAATTTCTCATGAAGAGGGTATCCGAGGGTTATATAGGTGAGTTGATTGTCTTAGTTCAAATTGATGACACTGTTCTATTCTTTTTGGACCAATTGGGTATTTTCTTTATATTATGGTTTTACATGGTTGACAGTGGTCTACTTCCTGCTCTAGTGGGTGTTAGCCATGTTGCTATCCAGTTTCCAGCTTACGAAAAGATAAAATCATACTTGGCAAGAAGGGGTAAAAGAACTTTCTTCATCTACACAATTGTCTTTCTTTTTAAAAAAAATTATTATAATACTGAAGCTTTTATTTATGCTCAGAAAACACAACTGTCGATAAGCTTAGTGCTGGGAATGTGGCTATTGCTTCCTCACTATCTAAAATACTGGCCTCCACAATGACTTATCCTCATGAGGTATGGCCATCCATCATTTTTCATTTTTGGGGAAAAAACAGGAAGGCCCAACAGATTCATTTCATTGAGGTTATGAAATGAACAAGAGCAAATTCTACATGCAAAAATAAATCAAAATTAAGATCTAAAGCAGAGATGTTTGAAGAATTTAAAGTTCTATGAACATAAATCAAAATTAAAATCTAAAGCAGAGATGTTTGAATAATTTAAAGTACTACCATGGAGCTAGCAAGGCCCATTTAGTCTGCTAGTGTTCAAGTTCCTTCAAAAGAGCAACCTTTGTCTTTTCTTCAAATCTTAACACCCTTGCAATACTCTTCTACCATATCCCCACCAGATGACCATTGATGATAGATCCTGACCCATCCTAAGCTTCTTCTAACTTGCTTCATTGTCCAAGCTCTCCCTAAAATAGGTGAGTGATCCTGGCCATCCCATAATACCAAAGTTGCTCTTGAATGACAACAATATCTTGCATCAAAAAACAATGTAGGAAGTTAAGGAAAGCAGTTCTTCATCTGCATTATGGAGGGGGCAGGAAGGTTAAGATGGCAAAGATCACATAGCAATTGTTAGAAGTTAATAATTTTACTTTCACAGCTACCCAAGAGAAAATTTTGACACTTTTTGAAGAATTATTCTGAGTTGAATGGAGAAAAAGGATTTATATAGCCGATCCTAGCTAGTTTAGGATTTCGGCTTTGTTATTGTTGTTGTTGTTGTTGAAGAATTATTCCAAAATGATTGGTGTCCCTACCAACAACAATCCACTAAAGTTCAAGAAACTCTAGTAAGATTTACATGAAAGCACTGCATCAACTGACCATCTCCATCTGACTTGATCCAAAAAATTACATCTTATGTGGTCTAGAATTTGCATAGAACTATGCCATATATCAATGTGATGCTTCATCAACACTTGGTCTTGAGTCAATTGGCCACCTGAGAGAACCATCCATATTCTTGAATGGAGAAGCTATTATCACTTGCTTATCCATGGCTTTATCAAAAATATCTGGGTATAGGTCATATAATGGGAACTCAGCAATCCATCTGATTTGGAATCTAATGTTTTGTTACCAAGTGAGATGCCATATACAAAACTTTCTATGGAGAAGTCCTTCCAAAAGTAAGATTCAGAAGATAGTTGATTATAATTTCCTAATAAACTTCTTTTCCTGTAGTTGGATTACAGAGCCAACCTCTTCCAGATGAAATAATGAAATCACCATCACCAAGATGCTTCCAGCACCATTTACCAAATAGTGCCAAATTGAGATCTCTAAAGTCCTTGATGCCCCTGCGGTTTAGACTGGCAAAGTGCATTCCAATTTACCAAACAAAAACATCCAAAAATTTTACCGTATCCCTCCAAAGAAAAGATTATCATTTTAATAGCCCTGTTGATTACCCAGCCAAGTGTCCAGAAAAAATCGACATATAATACAAAAGATTGCTGGACAGTATCAAGTTATTGAATGTTTACTTTCCACCAATAAATAAATGTTTTCCTTCCATGCTTCCATTAATGTTTAGTACTCCCTTATCAGAGCATGTAAATTGCATGCAGACCCCAACCGGAACTGGGTAGTTCACACAAAGCATAAAAGTCTGCTTGGATAGTTGTCTCGAATAACTGAGAGCATGCTTAAAGCTGGTTGTGGCTGGATGACAGACAAGTTATTATTTGTGTAGCCGTAGGTTGTAAATGTAGTAGGAACATACAGACTGCTCCAGTCTTCCTATTTTCCGGTCATAGCCAATTGAGGAAGTGCTTAGTAATATATTATTTTGAGGTAGGAGGCTTAATCGTGGACTGAAGTAATTTTTCTTCAGAAGTGGGACTTGGGTGACTTCGGTCATGCTAATGAAGTTACTTCTTGTCCCACATCAGAATGTCATGTGAATTCTTTTAAATTGGAGGAAGGAACGATCACTTTCTAAATCATGTCTTCTGCTCCTTTATAATTTTTTTTCTCAAATTAATTTTATTCCTTTCCCAGGTTGTAAGGTCCAGGCTGCAGGAACAAGGCCATGCACGTAATGCTGTGAACCATTATGCTGGTGCTTTGGATTGCACTAGGAAGGTCTTCCAAAAGGATGGCATCCGTGGCTTTTACCGTGGCTGTGCCACAAATTTATTGAGAACCACTCCGGCCGCTGTGATCACTTTCACCAGTTACGAGATGATTCAAAGATTTTTACATGGAGTTTTTCCACCCGAGCAAAACCAATCAGGAACATGCCCAGAACCGGTAAGTCATACTACATCACCGTATATTAGCATTAGTACTGGAGAGAAAAAAGAGGACGGTAGTCTCCAAACGCAACAAACACAATTGACAAAGAGAAAACTAACAGCTGGAAGCTGATTGTTCCTTTTCCTGGCAAATCTTGATGTAATACATTTTGAGTAGAAAATGAGAAGTGTAACAAAAGTGAAATATTTTTTTTAAAAATAAACCTAAATTAAATGTATTTTTTGTCATTATTTAAATCGGCAAGAAGCCTTGAGTCTTATCTCTTTCATAACTGTCTTTTTGAACAAAGTAGCCTCGAACAGGTCAGTTATTTATCTTTCAGGACCATCTTGTGCATTGCTGAAAATTCAGGTTAGCAATCTATAGGGCTAATAATCATACATAAACAATTTGATGCTTGCTTGCCAGCAATAAATGTGTACAATTTTGGAAAGAATCATATTTTGTTGTGCAACAATTTTAACAAGGACAACTTAGAACACCTGTGAGTTGTGATTACTCGTCTCAGTCATGACTTGGTTATGGTATTACAGTCTTTGGTTAAACTTGAGGAACGGAAGTTTAGAGATGAAAGAAATACGGTGGAAAAAGTGATGTGATGGTTGTCGCCAAGACGGTAGGCTGGATGGCTGGCTAGATGGAGAGAGAGAGAGAGAGAGAGCCCGGATCTAGATGAGCTAGTAGCTTTGGAAGAGCAGTTAGCTGGCCGGCATGTTGTTTCAAGGTCGTTGGCATTTATTTGGGTTCGGCGCCAATGTCTAATTAGCAGGTGGCAGCTAGTTGACCCATGTCTCGAAATCAGCATTTGAGTTAAGCGCCAAAGTCAGATAAGCTGGTTGACCATAATATAGCTGACATGGTTTAAGCTGTTTATTTGAACTAGCTCCAAGGGTCCGGTCATCTTAGGATTTTGAAATTGTGGGACAAAAAAGAAAAAAAAAAAAAGGGAAGAAGAAGAAGAAGAAGAAGATAGTACTACCATATGCCTCCTTAGACACCAAATAAGAAAACTCATGAGGACTCGAGTCATGAGGGAGGGTCATGCTCCATAAGTCAATCTCCATTCCAACCTTAATTGGCTAACCAATCAACGAATTGGTTCCATTTCCGGTGTTATTATGAAGTTGTTATCATAAACAGTCAGGCTTAGAATTCTGGGTTTTTTCAAAAAAAAAAAAGTCTCAGCTTAGCTTAACCCGTTGTTTCGACCATTTCATTGTTTTCTCAGGGCTCCACCTTTACCAAGATAAAGGGGATAGGAGAATTTGGAGAGGGCTGAGCAGCAACGTATAGGCCGTCTCATTGAAGCCACTTCTACGTCTACCACTACCACAAGGAAATTTGTTGCCACTGTTACATATAATTTGTTAGACAACAATATTCAAAACCTTTCCCTTACATGAATAAATTTTTTTCTTCTTCTTTTTTTTTTTTTTTCCTTTGGTTTGAATACAACCAAGTTTTGTTCTTGAAATATGAAATAAAGTTATGACCGTGGCTGAGATTCATTCCCTAGATGCTCTGGAAATCTTACATACGAGGTCAGATGAAAAATGCATTCTTTCATGATGGCCTTTTGTGCCTTTATATAATTTAATTAACCAGCATGGTTGGACATTTGCATGTGAGACTATGAGGTCATCTATGTAAATATATATTCTAGAAAGCACACCGCTCTGGAGAAACACAGTTTTAAGAAAAGCCAAAAACAGTACATAATGCAAAACTGGAACTAGATTTGTCAATTTCCAGAAAAATTAATCCCACCATGATCATAAGCTCATAAGATCACATTCATCCATTAAAATACCCTTTCCACTTGAATCAGTAATGTTCACATGCCTGCCTGGTGCTAGCTCCTATTAAATGAAAACATCCTTCCAACCAACAGATATGGTTAAGTGTGGACCTTTTCCCTTTTAATCATGGCAGAATACAATACTCAGAATATGTTCAAAGCTAACTTACAAGTTACATGGATAGAGAATTTTGGTGCCGGCTCAGAAGAGCATTCTGTAGCTGTACGTGAAAGCTCCTGAGCTATATAATCCTTGGTTTACCTGGCTGCACGGTGGTCATTACCAGAACAAGCCTTTCCCTTTCTTCCTGTCAACACTCATCCGGGATTTCTCAGGTTGATCTATGTTCTTGGGGTTTCCAATCTGACTATCCAAACTCTTCCTTGAGAGCTCAGAGCAGTCACAGGCATTGTGCTTCTCATCTGATGTTCCAATTTCAGTCTGCTTGCTCTGATCTTCATTGCTTGTTTTTGTGCTTGCTGAACTGTTCTTTGTAGCGTTGTTCTTTACAACTGTTGATACGAATTTCTTCAAATGTCTTATGTATTCAGGGAAAAGCTCCAAATTGCAATGACCACCACCTTTTAGCCAAAGTGGCTCACACTTCTCTTTACAAAGCTCCCAGAGCTGCTTTCCATGGGAGCAGTCAACAACTTCATCCGATGTACCCTGGGGAAGAGAGAGAGAGAGAGAGAGAGAAAGCTTGCATGTCAATATTAAACAATTTAGCAAAATTTCAAGAAAAATTATAATTCATTATATCCTGTATCTTCAAGTATTCCTAGATGATATCTTGAAAATTAGGAATTTTCATAATTGGCATGAGAATTTACCGCTCCCAAAAAAAGACTTGAGAATTTTGTCACAGCACAAAGAAATTTCAAAGCAATCTCTTTTAGAAGTCTATGCAACCATTCCATAGAAACTTGAATGCTCCATAATTCTAGCGTTCATGAAAGCTAATTTTGCATCAATTGACATTATTTTCCTTCTTTATCTACCCAAACAAGAAGAACCAACCAAAAGATTGCCATTAACTTGCATGAAGCAGTCAAGCAGATAATATGACCCAAACTATATATATATATATATATGTGTGTGTGTTCATCTATCTAAATTAGCACCATTTGTAACATATTGTGTTAAACATTTAGTTTTGGTGCAAGCTGAGACCTTAAGAAATTGACTTTGGACCTGCACAATTAGCATGTGGATTGAGCATGCCCTTGCCCCATGCCACCACTTCAGAAACAAATGCAAGGATTTAAGGAGGATGCCCGATACACTCATTAAGAACAGGTTTCTGGTCCAGTGCTCATGGTAAATTTGGCATGCTGCACCTAATCTCATTGTTTCTCTACGATAACATATTTGACTGCAAGTCTTAGCTCATTATCTGTACCATAACATAACCCAAACACCCCCAACATGCAGTGAGACCTCTAGAAATCTCTAACATTTTATATCCATCTGGATTATTAACTAATTTTGTGTTACAATGCCTAAAGGCTTTCCCTTTTGGCCCATTCCCTTCTTTTCTTGCTTCTTAGGCCTCCATTTTCACCTCTGGGCTTTTTTTTCTGATGAAAAGAGACCAGTTGCCCAGTTTTAACTGTTCAAGGGAGCTAACTGGCCAAGCTTGTTGACACCAATCTGTTTAGGTCCACCCTTTTCTTCTAGCAAGCTAAGGAACATTCACCTCATTCTTGTTCTTTTCCAAATTTTAGGTTCTCTTGACTGTACTTTTGCACTTCCTGTAGGATTCAAGTTCTCTATAAATGGCAAATAGCAGAAAAAGAGGAGGAATGAGAAAGAAGATAATTTCATGAGGATCTGGCCTCCAAGCATTTGTATATCACCTCAATTAACTGAAAAGATGGCACATAGACATCATATTTCATAGACTCCATGACATTAACAAGAATTAGAAAAACTAAAACTGGAAACATGACTTGATAACTCCTATTCTCACCAGAAAAGAAAGAAGAAAAAAAATAGAAAGTACAAGATAGTAAATCCTCCAAGGAGTTTACTCCTCACAAAACTCTACTACAACTCATATTAAGAAAAACTAAGACCACAAACAACTTATCCTAACCTTAAATTTAAAATAAGGTTCCTAACTCCAATTTAAAATAAGGTTTCTAACTCCAAAATCACACACACAAACACACAAAGGATAGGGAGAAAGAAAGAAAGAAAGAAATCCTCCGCCAAAACAAACATAACCTGGCCAAATTTCTCTTGGCAATATATGGTGACTACCTTGATCACATCCATCTGGCTCACCTTGATAAAGGACTGATAAACAAGTATGGTTTCTTGTCTGTAATATTATTCTTTTTGCCACTTTTCACTGCAATTCCTGCCTCTCCCCCTTTTTCCTAGAGCCTCCATATAAGCCATCTAATATGATATTACCAGTTTTATTGCAATGCTTTAAATAGCTCATCATTTTGCCCCTTGTATGAACAACTATCTTCACTACCTCTTTCCTCCTGTAGCTGTGCAAAAGATACAGATGTTTAATATGAGTTTTATACGAGTTGATCTCCAGAGAATATTATAATAAAGTCCATCATTACAAGTTTCCACTGCTTGCTGTTCTGTACAAAATTCGGGTTTAATTGCTTACATGTTCAAAATGTATTACGTATCCAAAATAGTTGATAGATTTTATTCACCACTATCAACATTGTCACGCTTTAAGAGGGCACAAGGAGATCTTCAGCAAAAACCCTCAAATGTGAGCTCCCAAGCCCGTTATGATTCAAACCAATCATAACACCTCATGACATCACCCTTGAGGTTAATGGAAACCACCTCAGCAAACAACGTTTCTCCTATATGATAAAAGCCTTCTAAAACATAACAGGGAAATAAATTCAATTGCATCACCTCCTTCTCACCAAGAAAACTTTGCCTCCATGCAAGGAGAGCAACATCTTAATTGCTGTACCATCTGCTACAGCTCTACCAATTACATTTTTTGGTTTCAAGCTAGCAAGATCTTGATGATTATTCAACCAGCTTTAGCATTGGTGATCCCAAAGACAGGTCATGGTATCATAACAGGGTTCCTTGGAAACTTGAGCAACTATCATCTGAGGGTTTCCATAAGGGAGATCTTAAGTTATGCAATTTATTTTTTAAATAAATTGTGCCTCTAGCCTTTGTTCCAAGGCTAGACTCTAGCTGTAACTCCCAATCAGATGGCTCTTGATCTAAAATGCCAAGCTTTTGCTTTTGAATACATGTAAAAGCAACAGACCAAGTTGCCATTCTGTTACCAGCATGACAAGACCCAAAATCATTATCAACAGCAATTAGAACAAAACAGGGGTAGCAAAAGAGAAATCAGGAGAATATATCATAACAGTTCAAGGGGATTGAATCTTGAGAAGCCTTAGATTATTGCATCACTGGCTTGAGTAGATGGCCCTAGGAGTTATAATTTATACACTATTACTCCTTGATTACCAAGAATAGGAAACATGATTCAACTACTCTAAATCTTACTAGCATTGACAAACATATGCGCACACAAAGAGATATATATACATGCACGTGAGAGAAAAGTTTGCATAATAAACTGAATATAAACAAAACAGAAATTGAAAGAAGTAAGGATATAGAATGCTTACATGAATGACTAAGACCGGGCAATTCACATGGCCAATTTTGTCAATATTCTGCAGAAAGGGAAGAAAAGTCATTTGCAATATTAAATGCAGATGAGATGTCGAATTGTTTGAATTCTTGCCTTGTAAATGTCAAACCAATATGTTCTTTTCACTGGATATAGCACCCTTAGTCCAGAAAGGATAGGACTATGTAGAACCACAGCTCTCAGGTTTGGAAGACGGGATGCCAGATCAAGTGTAGGACCACTACCAACAGACTGACCGTACAGAATTAGATCCTCATCTACCACTCCATACTGTTCCCTGAGGCAATTATATGTTGCCTCTATGTCTGCATATGTATTATACTCAGTGGGCTGTTTCATGAAAAAAAAATGTACAGTGTCATACCAAATGAAATTGCCATAGCAAAAGCAGAAAAAGAAAGTGAAATATTCATTATATGATCCAAATAGCGCGTAAATTTTAACCCAAAATGACCAACAGCATCCAACCTTCCCTGTAGATTGCCCATAACCAGAATAATCATACCTGTAGCACACATAATCAAGAAGTCAACAAGGAAAAAACTAGAGAGGAAAATATGAGAGAATAATTCAAATTCTAATTAATCATGAGTTTTTTAGTGAATAAGTTATAAAAGCAATGAGTGTGTGTCAGTGTGTGCGTGTGTGTATGTGTATGAGAGAGAGAGACTAGAGGAACACGATAAGTTATAATATGCACTGCATGGCACAAACAATAGTAACTTTGCATAAGCATTTGCTTCCTACCACATTTACCTAATCAGATGCACTGGAGCATTGGTGATGACTGGTAAGCTTTAAGATAACTAAGCAATTAAATAAATGGTGGTATAGAGACTAAACTAACTGTATTACAGAGGTATTAGGGGAATACTGATATAGAAAATAAGGATAACTTTCTATGTTTTTTAATCTATGATCGGTACCCATTACAGAAATGTAACTGTTAGAGGTATGAGGGCACCATATAACATGTCAAGATAATTTTGTTGTTGACAAGGGGAAAAGCCCAAATTTATTGAGATAATCAAGACATACTATGTAGTCATATATGCAAAAAGATACAAGCAAATGATATGTAGTCCCTTTATATGGACTCATAAAAAAATGCTCTCTACAGTCAAAAGTACGCATAGAAACTTGACAGAATGCCCATAGTGCTTTTTAATGCTAAAACTTGTTTTATTTTAAAATGATGCATATTGAAAGCTGGGATTCATTTATGCTGGGAAGAATTAATTTTAGCCCGGAAGCTCCAAGAATGAGCATAAAGAACAAGAATATAAATGAAACTCCAAAAGGTTTTGTTCATGACCACTTTCAATAATGCTGCCAGAATAGAAAAGCAGTTAGTACCAGAAGTATGTTGTGCATTAACAGGTTTAAACGATGTGAATCATCATAAGGGGCAACAATTGGAAATGGTGAACTGACGACTAGGCAAAGAAAAAGCAATGAGGTGAAGTAGAAATCCAGTTTTGGAGCTCATCAAACATGGAAAAATCAAGATTTCAACTTCAGTCTTCAGCAAAGAAAAACAAGCAACCCACTGTTTAAATAATAAATTAAACTTTACATAAACATGCACAGAAAACTCTCTCTCTCTCTCACCCCTTTTCTCTTCCACTTAAAATTTTGAAATAAAATTCAGCATGCCTTTCTCCTAGCTTCTACGTTCTGGGACAATGTCTTCTTATACCAAAGGGTCCAAAATAAATAAACTTACCAGGAATTTAAAACAATAACTATATTTTGACTTAAAATAGACCCCTAAGAGAAAATCGCCTTGTATTGCCAGTATCAGTCTGTAAACATCAGATTTAGGGCACATGGTACCATAAAAAACCTTGTACATATTTCCATGTCCATCTCGAAAAGCACCATTCCAGATCTGAACATATAGTATCGGGAAGGATAGCATACCAACTTACAGAGATGCTTTATGACATTTTTACATCTTCACAATTATGCAAACAAGCATTATTTTGGCTTATTAATTCAATCTCAAAATTCTCTCTTTCGGCCATGATAACCCTTCCATCATCCCCTCTATTAAAGTGATGCTTAAATAGACACATCTTAAAAGCACTACTAAATGACAATAACAACAATAATTAGTGCTTTTAACCAATCAGAACTATTTTCAAGCACTTATACTTCAGCTGCTATAGATAATTTTGAGCCTAGTCAACCTACATTAGCAGCCATACCGCTTAACCATAAAACATTATTTGAATCAGATGGAGCCCATTAGAAAAGAATCCTTCTTTGACAACATGTGTTATTAAGGATGCATCTAACATCATGACAAGCCATGTCAAATATTTCTTTTGAATTTTGATAGATATTATATTAGATCTCTCCTCCCCTTTCAAACAGCTCTCCTCACCAAGACCTCAGGTTTTTGCTATGAATGCTACCATCCCAGTCAGCGCTCCATCCCTCTGTGAAATGGTGAAAACCTTATGCTTCCTTTAACAAAATGAACCTTCACCCTATCATTCTCAGTTATACATGTTAATATCCTCATCTGATACATTTTCATATTAAGTGCTTAGATCCACTTTTTAGCAATAATATTCTCTTCCTTAAAACCTTGAAAGCCTTACTAGCGTTGTACAGAATTTTCCTTTAAATCATAAAGACTTGCATTGATGACATCACCTCGGAAGTACTTCACTGCATCCACCTGACTTTAATTCTATCATCTTCCATGTTTCGTCTAATAGGTTTAGCAGAAAGAAATTGACCTTTTTCCTATTAATTTTGACTGGGGTCTCATTTCCATTTCCCCTTTTACAAATGTAGCACCATACATTCTATATTTTTATTACATTAGCAATCTTACTACCATATTGTTTTGATTTCACTTTGTGTCATATATTTGGACATTTTATCGATAATGTATGTAAAATTACATTACTAATATACCACTAGAAAAAGATCAATTATAGAATATGTCAGATGCACAAAAAAGTGGATGTTGGATGTAGGATGCTGGAATGTGAACTTTTTTACTTTTGTAGTCATTTCAAAACAAGTAAGAAGGACTGAGAATTATGTTTTGGGGCAGCATTCAGATATCTACTAGAGCTCAGAAGCACCACGATATGCTGTAGAGGCCATAAGACACCATCGATCAAGAGATCAAAAAAGAGAGGTTGCCGTATAAAATATGAAATTTCACACACGTTCCCTTTTTTTGTTTTTTGTTTTTTTTTTTTTTTTTTGAGGGCAAAGGAGGGGCTGAAGCCCACCATATTTTATTAGAGGAAGGTTACAAAATTAATACAAGCTCAAGGGGTATGGCATGAGGCCTCTCACCACCCTCTAACCACCATTAGCTTCCTTACTGCAGCAGAATACTTTCCAGAGCATTGTTGTTGAGAAAACATCAATCATTCACAATTCAAGAAGTTCTTCTATAATTATGAAAGGAGTGGCATCAATAAAAAGCAAAATCTATCACCTATGCAGTCTAAAGTTCACTATCAAGATCCAAGCTGATAGTCACAGGATTTGTATTTGAATGAAGAATATAATCCAAATAAATCAGGTATGAAGTCTTTCAAGAAGTTCTTTTATAATTTTATTCCAAGAAATCCTAAGGTACAATTAAGTTTGATAGAGCAGAAGCATCAGTGATCTAGTAGGATTGTTCTCACAAAAGTTGGTTTCCTGTAAAGATATTTTCGTGAAGTTAACATGCTTAATCTTTTGGTTTCCTGTAAAGATATTTTCATAGAGTTAACATACTTGATCTTCAATGTTTTACCTCTTAATTTGTATTTTCCCTTTGAGTGGTATGAATTGCAAAGATCTTTTGTTGTTCCATCGTTTCATTTCTTAGCCATAGATGATCCCACTTTTGTAAAATACTAGAAAAAGAAAGGAAAAACAAAGGCCTTGTTTGGTCATTTATGTTCAAAGATGTTCTCAGTTTTGGGTATCAAACTTCCAAGAATACATGACCATTACTTATAGTCCATCTAATGCAAGATAAAAAGAAGAAAAGGAGTGGATAGAAGGGCATCTGTTGCATACATGATTGCCCTCATTATTAGCTACTGATGAGTGTTGTCTTGATTTAGTATCCAAGGCTAGTTAAATAAATATTTATTAGTATCTAATGCCTTCCTATATTTTCTTTGATGAAATCAGCTATATCTCCTCAATATCAACCACTATTCTCACCATGTGTTAAATTCATTCATTTTTGTCATAATCCAAGTGACCAACTTTTGTTCCAATGAGACATGAATTAACAACTTGAGGTGAGTAATATCAGGGAACACAGCATACCAGACTCATATAAGGAAGCATGGGACGCTGCAAATTCTTCTCTCTTAACAACAAACCGTAAACCTCCAATTAGATAGTGACATCTTATTTAAGATAATGAAGAAACTAATGTGAATGATTGCACCCAGAACATTTGGTTAGCGGGATCCAACAGAATAAGCAAGTTTTTGAAGGCAAGCAACCAACTCTAGGTGCCTATTTTTCTTCTCTAGGACTGGTAAAATTGCTCGAATAGCTATCAAATTTCCTACAATCATCCATGACAAAAAAAAAAAGTAAAATTCCCATTTCTCATTCAAACCAACCATTTTATTTCCTCGAGAATAGTGTAATCTCAACATCATTATCATCATCAGCATCAACAACGACAACAAAGCCTTAATCCCAAACTAATTGGAGTAGGCTACATGAATCATTTTTCTCCATTCAACTCAATTTTAACTCTTTTTTTTTGTAAGATGTAAAGATTTTAAGTCTTTCTTTATTACTTCCTCTCATATAATTTTCGGTTTACCTCTATTTCTTTTTCCTTTTATATGTATCAAGTTACTCCGTCGCACAGGTGCATCTCTACATTTATGTTGCATATATCCAAACCATCTAAGTCATCCTTTTCTTAATTTATCCTTGATTAGAACTACCTCTACCCTTTATGAATGGTTTCATTTCTTATTCTATCTTTTCTTTTATTACTACACATCCATCTCAACATTCTCATTTTTACTGGATTCATCTTATGTAACACAAAGCATAACTGATCATATAGCTGTCCTATAAAATTTTTCCTTCAACTTGGCATGTAACGCCCCAAGCCCACCGCTAATCCAATTAACCTATAGGCAGACTGAAACCACATGGCCTTAAACACTTAAGTGCAAGTTAATTGATAGGAGGTGCACTTGAGTTTTAAGCATTTCAAAACTTTCTTTTTCATCCAATATGAGACTATTTTTAGGGTATTATAATTTTTTCCTTATTATGCGACGTCCTTATCGTATGTTATAAGCTAGCCAAAATCTAACTCGAGCGGGATCGTTGATGCTAGCGGGACTCTCTACCATCGTCTCATGAATAGCCTTTTCCTTCTTACTCATTAACTTCCGCACACTCGGAGTATTACAAATGGTATCAAAACCAATCTGAATAGCCTTAAAGATTCGAGTGCAAGTTAATTAATAGCAAGTGAACTTGAGTTATAAATACTTCAAACTTTTCTTTCCACTTCAATATGGAACTAGTTTTGGAGTATTGCAATCTTTCCCCTTATTATACGATGTCCTCGTCATACGCTACAAGCTATTCAAAATCTATTCCGAGTGGGATTATTGGTGCTATAGGGTAGCTCAACGCCATGGTAGGACTCTCTACCACCATTCTAATCAAAATCTATTCCGAGTGGAATTATTGGTGCTATAGGATAGCTCAACACCATGGTAGGACTCTCTACCACCATTCCATTGGTATCCCTTTCCTCCTTGGCCAGTAACTTTCGCACATTGGGGTTAGCTTTGATACCATTTGTAACGCCCCAAGTGTGCAAAAGTTAGTGGGCAAAAAGGAAAGAATTACCCATGCGACAATGATAGAGAATCCTGTCATGGCGTTGAGCCACCCCTGCAGTACCAATAATTCCACTCGGGGTAAATTCTAATTAGCTTGTAACGTACAACGAGAACGTTGCATAAGAAGGGAAGAAATTGTAATACCCCAAAAATAGTCTCACATCGAATGAGAAAAAAGGTTGAATGCTTATAACTCAAATTCATCTACTACCAATTAACTTGCATTCGAATCTTTAAGGCCACATGATTTTAGCCTACTAACAAGTTAATTAAACCAGCAGGTGAGCTTGAGGTATTACTAATGGTATCAGAGCCGACCTAATTGTAAGGAAGTTAGTGACCTAATTGCAAGGAAGTTAGTGAGTAAGAAGAAAATGATAATTTTCTGTCCTTATCCTACTTAACATAAAACTTTTAAATTCTAATGCATTTCACCATAATTCTAACTTACGATTAACTCTAACCTTAATTTCATTCCCTAATATTATATCATTTGTAAATAACATGCACCATAAAATATTATTCTAAATAAGCTTATTCATAATTAAAGTAAAAAGATAGAAACTAATAGTAGATCCCTAATGGAAATAGAAAACTTGCTAATATTACCATTAGTAGTTTTTACATATCTTTGATTATGTTAATATAACTGATGGGTATTCTTTTCTTACTTACACCATAAGATTTTTTTTTACAAACATATGCTTTCTCTAAATCAATAAAAATCACATAAAAATATTATTTGTAGAGTTTCAACATCACCAATGCAAAATTCTCTATTAATCATTTTCAATACTTGCAATGCAATTAATGTTAATATCGTAAATAGCTCAAACAGCGTTCACTTTTTTTTCTCTTTTTCTTTTTCTTTTTAAAGAAAGTTTATATAACTTTCTTGTGGTAAGTTTCCTAAATTGTCTCAAAGCTTGAATTTTTCTCCCAAGATTTACTATTAATAAGACTGAATCACAAGAAAGCAAAGAATTTACCAGACCGAATCACTTCCGAACAAGAAAGCCAAGAAATCAATCGCCAAATATAAAAAGCAAATAAATCTCTAACGAAGAATCAAGAAAAGAAGTATACGGCATGGACGACGGACCCCATGAGATTGACGCGGAGGCGGGCGCCGAGCTCGACGAAGAGATCGAACATCTGGCCGACGTCGGCGGCGTTTCCGTGGGAGTAGAGCAGGGTGGCGGTCGCCCGGGGGTTCCTGACGTAGACGGCAACGATCTCGTTCCCCCGCCTTGTCCGGAGGCGAAGGACGTCGATGTCGCCGCGGCGGCCGGAGTTGAGCTCGGGGATGGCGAGGCGGCCACCGGGCTCGTCGGCGGTCACCGTGTAGGATGGTGGGGTGGGAGGGAAGAAGGCGAGCCTGGCGGCGATCGACGACGTGACTCCGCCCATCTCCGCCGCCGCGGACTCATAAAGCCCGGCCGAGATCCCTTTCGCTCGCGACCTTCGATCGAAGAAGCGTCTTTACAGAAAGGCGGAGGAGGTTAGAAACATAGAACGGTGGGGTGTGGGGCCCGCGGGGCGTGGACGACGAGGGCAGGTGGCCGTGCAATGTGTGGGGAGAGGGTAGTGGGGGCCTCCACGAGCGGCCAAGGGGACCGAAGACAGGATCCACCGCGGCGGCGAGGAGGGGGTGGGAACGTGCCTGCTAAAAGTTGACCGCATTCGGATTCGATGCGAATTCGGAATTGATTCGGGGCAAGCCTGATCCCAGTATCCCGTTCCCGGGTTCCAACTGGATTGCGTCGGCTTGGCTTTCCCCTGTCGAACTGGATATTCCATGGGAAATACTTGTGCTGCTCTGATAGTTTTTCTTGCTTAAATCGTCTTCACAATACTCATTTGACACCAAGGCCGCTTTCATGCCAAGAGAAATGCCAGTCAGGAGACTGAGACTGGTTCGGAAGAGGGATCTGACACTTGCCATCAGATGTGCAATATTTTTGCGAGACATGTTTGTATTACACATAAGAATGCTAGCATATGGCTTCAATCTAAACTTGGCTTACTTGACCGTTGTGTCGCTTTTTCATTTTTTCCTTCTTCGCTTCCTTTCCATCCACGATACAAGATTGAAACTTACCTTCTTTATGGAGGATACCAACCCCTTCTTTATGGAGGGTACCAACCAGTCTCACGATGATGATTTATCCACATACTTCAAAGCACTTCAACATGAGAGCAAGTAAATCAAACTCAATTACAACTCGCTCTGATCAAATCGCACTGCCCCTAGACACGGAATTAGCTCCCTTGGCCATAGCAATTATAGTTACTCTTGCTCCTAAGCTTTCAAATCCTTACTTCAGAGGAATAAGATAGCGCTAGCTAGCTAGCTACTTGTAACAGAGTACGACAAAGCCTTTACTATATTCCTTCCTCTTTCATGCCATAACCGGGAACTACCATCTCTAAGTACGGAATAGCGGCCTTTATTCAACTCCTACCTCAAAACACAGTCAACTCCTTAACTTAGATTTCAGAGGGTTAAAGTAGTCTACTTGTTGGCCGATAAGTAGTGAAGCCTAAGACTAGATGACTGTTAGGCTACCAGTTTCTTTAACTGAGGCCAGTGATGGAGAAGTTGTAAAGAAAGTAATTGGCTGATTAGAAAAAGCAAAGCAGTGATCAAAGAGAACTGTTGTGAAGAATGGAGGAGATCCGTTGTCCTGATGATTCAAATAATTCTGGATTGGGACATTTCTATTGAAATCAGAGTGTCCAATAACAAGTCTAAATATTCTTCAAACAAAGTGACTATAATGTTCCAAATTTCATTGAGACAAAAAGAGGGAGAACCGTACTAGTGCAACAGACATGTCCTAATAATTATAAAGGACATCAATCTACACCTACCTCTCTAAACAACTTCAAATCCATTCTTTTAAACAAAAAAAAAAAAAGAAAAGAAAAAAGCGCCTCTGTTTGCTTGCTCAGCTCTCTCATTGTATGCAAGCAATCAGGGCAGCTGACAGGATCCTAATTTCAACTTCTTATACCTTTTTAATGTACATAAAAACTACTAATTTGAGATGCTCTTCTAGTACGACTGCCCATTTAGAAAGGCTGAAGAACAGCTTGCGTCATCTCCAACTAATGTAACGATCAACCCGACATGTACACATGACTCCATGGAATTGAAGTCGTCAAGCATGTTGGATTTCGGGCAGTACTACTGAATGCAAGTTGCAGGCTGTTTGAAGGAGCTCCAGCCACTTCAGAACCCCCCATTTGATATTCTAAAGCAGCAGTCTCTTGGTTTATGGGATACAGAGGCATTGATTCTATCCCAGCTAGGGGCACTGGTTCATCTGTCAAAAGAACAGCAGTGTTAGAACCGCTAGGACTCGGAAGAAATATTAGTAGCACAGGCTTGCTAATGGTTTACTAACTTTGAAGCAGAGGAACAATGGCATTGGGCATTCCATCAGCTTCTTCCAACTTATCCCAGTCTTGATATGCCTCTTGGACCAGCTGCTGTACATAGGCCTGAGAAACAATTGAAGTATACCCTTGTTAAAAACATCAAAGTAAGGCAAGAACAGCCATAAAACAGAGGGCAAGAATTTGCAGTGGTTTGATTGCTTACTTTCTGAGATCTGTTGAGATCGTTTAGTGTGAAGGACATGCCATCAGCCATAATTCCAACAACTTCACAAATGGAGTTCAAGAGAAGGGTGCAATTGGGTTTATGGTGCAAGTAAATCTTGTTACCCACGTCGCAGGTTCTTGCATGGCCAACGGTTCCCTCCCACATCCGGTCTGACATATTAAGTCCCAATATCTGATGCATAGGGAAAAGATGAGCAAATTAGATAACATGGAAACCTCATAGCAGTCTCTCATTTGGTATATTTGGCTATCAAGTTGTGTCTTTACCCCGCGGAGTCGACCAGGATCTATAACAGAGAGTTTCAAGAAGTCCTGGACGGTGCGAATTTTCTCAGCTGATAGCTTTCTGTGGAATGCTCCATCTTTTCCTATCCTCTCTAGTCGCCATACCTCGTCGTTGAGAGATGGTGGATAATGCTTCTTGTACACTGTATAGGAATGTGATGTCAGTCAATTTCTTGGTTTGTAGATGTCTGAAATTGAAGCCTTTTTAAAAAAAAAAAAAAAAAAAAAAAAAAAAAAAAAAAAAAGATATGGGCCATGAAAGTCTTTGTTGTTTGCACGGTACTTTCAAATTGGTAGTCCAAGCATCTCTTTCCATAGATTAGCAATAACTAGTGGATGGTGGACCATGATCAAAAAAAAGTTTATTAAAGGCTACAAGAACCTTGTAGACTTGACTCTTCCCCGAGCTTTAGTCATGTTGGAATTATTAGAGGAGGTCGGTGAGGCTCTGAACAAGACCCAGGCTGATGGGTCTTTAGAAACTTATGGTTTCAGTAGGTGTCTTTGGCTGAAGGCCCACAAACTCCAATTGATGTCTTTCGATTTAACCATGACTTTACAAACCATGGTGATTACTATGATCGTGACAGGATTTTTTTAATTGGATCTAAGTATGGCTTATAGTATAAAGTTCGCATCAATGAAGTGATATGGATGTGATAATAAAAATTACAAGCGAAGACAGCATGCTTACATTCTCCTCGGTGATCTTTAACCATGAAAGGTTCGGTCATGGCTTCTTTGATTCTTGGTCCATCATAGCTCCCTGGCACAACTCTCGCACCTATCCTGAAGTGCCTGCTTCGTATCCAACTCGAATTATCCGTGAAGGTGAGCTCCGAGATGGAAGCAGTTCCATCTCTTAGTGCGAGGTTGACTTCTCCGGTAATCAGTGGCCTCTTTCCTGTCCTTTCCTTCACTATGTTCTTCTGGAACTCTGTGCTTGTCCAATCTTCGAGATCAGTTGCGGGAAAATCGCCATCAAGGACCACTACTTCTACTTTGACAGGTGATGGGCGTGAGGACAGAGGTATTTCCCTGTTATGGGAGTCTACGAGGAGGACCTGGAGAGGGTTATTATCCTCGTCTTCAATCTTGCTTCCAGTGAAGATCGGAAGTGATGGTTTGCTTTTGAAGATTAGCTTCATGCATGGTGGCTCTGCTGCTTCGATGTGCATTTGGGAAGGCCTGTAAAGGAGTTCATAGCGACATGGTTAATCGATGTTTATAATGGGAAAATAAAAAATAAAAAATAAAAAGTCAAGAACTAGTCTTTGGGATTGAGTTTAATCATGTTTAGTTTTTTCAGAATAGTTTAAATTAAATTTAGGTAAATAAAGAAAGATAAAGTAATCAACGCATATAGAGGAGTTGCATGCTCTACCTGTGAAGCAGACGCGTGGCATGAATTAGTCCGCCTTCCACCTCCTCTTGCACCTGATGGAATGCAATAAACTAGCTTAAAACAAAGGTTTTCAAAGAAAATAAACATTTTGCAACTATATACTCTGCTTTTTTTTGTTCCGATTCCTGCTCAAAATAAAGATTATGCCCTGTAAACAGTTTTATACGATGGTCGACTGGGGTCCCATTCTTTTATTTTTTTAAAGATGTTGAAAGATAAGTAAATCTCAACTTCCAACTTTCTTTTTTTTATAGGAAAAAACAAACACAACTCATTAATTAATGCAAAAAGTTGTGATGATCTAAGCATGTCATACCACTTTGCGAAGCAGTGGTTCCAAGGCCATAAATAGTTTTTGCAATGACTCCGCCATCATAGCTTCTCTAATCACCCTGCCAAATGACAAGGAGAAGAAAACGTTAGATAAATCCTACACTGATGTTGCCACCATCTTTTAAAATTTAATAAGATACCATATATGGAATCAACACGACAAATCAGTAGTATCACCCTTTTTTTTTTTTTTTTTTTTTTTTGTTGACTGGAACTGGACGAAGATTACTTCCCCCAAATTGATAATAGAAGTAAGATATTGAGCAGCAAGGATTACTGGATTACATATAGAGGAGAGTAGATAAAAAATACATCCAAATCTGAGATACAATGACAAAGAGGCAACAGGAAATATTATAATCTACATCTTTGGGATCAGAAAATAAATCAATTTCTTCACTCACCAAAAGGATTTGACCAAATTGTGAGTCGTTTTAGGTTATAATACAACAGGAACATAACAGCATGCCTGTGTTATACTGAAAAGTACTCCGTATAATCGGCTTAGAAATCATATGATCTAGTAGAAAAGCTACAAGTTGGGATTGAATGATCTTTACTGCATTGGATGGGCTAGCATGCAGTAAGATAAACTTGGTCATTATGATATTAAGTCATAACTTAGTTGTCATGCCTAAATATCAGCTACTTTTTTGTTCTTAATCATAACTTAGTTATTAAATTCATCCATGTGCATAAATGAAATTCTGAGAAAAGACACATCAAAATGTTTTTCTTCTCATGAGAAAATATGATACATGAGAAAAGAATGATACAGAAAAGAGTTTATATTTATATATTTCAGTTGGAAACCTTTTTCTTTTGAACTAAAAGGAGGAGGAAAACCTTCTGAAACCTCGTTAAGATTCAGATCATGAAAACTTGCTGCAAGACATTCTAGAAAACAAAATAAACTAAGTTGAGCAAAGGAAGGCTGTTAGGATTACGAACGTCGAGAACGAAGGCAGGCGTCGCATCCGTTTGTCACCAGACTGATCCTTGTCATGACCGGAGTCATCATGAAGCCTTTTAGCTGCCATGTTTTTTTTTTTCTTTCTAGCGAGGAACAGGGAGAGTTTCGTGGTCTGAAGAGGTTGGAAGAGTTGAGGCTTGGAAGCTTGTCGGGACGATTAGGACTACGGAAGCCATGGGAGGATGGCCGAGGTCTTATACACAACTGCTGGAAAGGGGCCGGTTTTGTTTAATCTTCTTGGAAAGCTCCCGGAAGGTGGTTGGAAGGTGAAGGGAAGGACGATTTACTTCTAACTTGAGACCGACTCCCGCTTAGCTGATGCGGTTCCTCCTGATGTCACCACCTCGTACGGTCAACCGCCCAAAGTCTCTCTCGAGATCGACAACCGCGTGGTAAGCATACCCCACTTCCCTCATTTCGCCCTTTGGATTTCTGTTAACATCATTCTTGGTGGAGATAAAGATCTCTGTACTCTTAATTGTCTCACTAATTGTAACTGTGATTGTGGATAAGATGGCCGATGAACATCACCAATTGTAATCCAGTGGGGTTTGTTTTTGTAGTTGTAATGTGATAATGTATTGCATATTTATTTTAATCATTTTGAGTTCATGCTATTTAAGCTCTTGATGTTAGAATATGAATGTATACATGTTCGATGATCTTAAGACCTTTTATGTATGCACAAATGTGAAAAATAATTTTAAAAATTTTAAAAATCTTAAATTTAGTTACCGTAGATTAGCTAAGGTTTGCTTATTGTTGAATAAATTATAATATTTAAAGTCAGATTTTTATCTAAGATTTACAATATATTTGTTAAATTGCTTACAATGAATTTCGTATGATAAGGCTCAATTAGATGTAAAAGTGCAAAAGATATCACTTTGAATCTTGAAAGAAAATTTAAATCATCATTTTCTAGAAGTATAAAATACAATACTGTAAACAATTCTATCTTATTTATCTAAAATTGCCATCCAACATTGGGTACTATAGAGAGCAGAAGAAGCTGTGATATATGCTAGGCATAATTTTTTTGTATCATATATAAAAAAATCATGAGAATATTGGTGGATATAAATTTCTTTTCTAAGATGCTAAGTAATTTTTTAAAAAATTTGAAATATCTGCTAAAAGTGTTGATTCTCCCATTTTCGTTTCCTTTTTACAAAAATATGAATGAAAATTATTTTTTTTTGGGACATAGACAAATAATTTTTCAAAAAACAAGCCTCAAAATCATAAAGCCCTCATATATAAAAAGCCAATTAAATATCATTATATGTAAAATTACATATCTTAAAACATCTAGAATGGGAGAATGGTATAAATTAACTCATTAAAAAAAAAAAAAAAAGCCAATTACTTAATCAATGTAATTGCAGATTATTTGTCTCCCCATCGTTGGGGAATGCATGACGCACTAGCTTCTCAAGTCCCTTTGGCTTGTGAGAAGCTAACAAAAGAGGAAAGGGAAAACAAAGACCATGGCTCAAAGGATCTTGAAAGATCCTGCAAGATAAATAAGTATCCTCTTGGTATCTAACCGATTATTCTCGGGTATCCAAGCAAGTATAAAGGAACGTCCTGCACAGACTTCTCTGCCAACTCGTCATAGAAAAATCCTATGAAAACAAAAGGACATAAAAAGTTGAGGGTGAGCCCAGCACTCGCTGACGGTGACCAAAATTAATAAACGGTGGCCCTTTATTTTTGGTGGGGAGCGATGGACCCCTACTAGTCTTTGGGCGGACAAATGGGGGATTCTCGGGACACGGTTGCTTCCAAAGCTTCCCCGCGTTGAGACGGCGCGGGGGCTGACTCAGGAGACGCGGAACACGTAAGCGGTGACTAGACTCCAGATTTTAAAAAGGCTAATTTGCGTTCATCGCAAGGTCTCGGCGCTGGATTAAATGATTTACGCGTCCCCGTCGTTCTTTTCTACGGAGATCGTAGCAAGTCGTCGTCATTATTGGGTGGTTATAAGAATTCGATGTCAGAGGACCCACCAAATGAATTATGGTACTCCCTTTCCGCGTGTGGACTTTGGGAGCACATTGAGCACAAGTAATATGCCATTTGTGTGGATCCGATTCCTGTGTATTATTCCTGCCCTCGGTTGCTACCGAGACTAGAAGATTGGAGAACTGAATACAAGTCAAGCTGTCTCAATTTGCAGTCATCAAGGATATAATAAGCAATGCCATTGCTTTGGGCCATCAGTGTACATATTATACGCGTTGTGTTAGACTGGCCAATCAGGGATGTGCATCCAAAGAGCTTTAAATTGATTAGGAGCAAGTGATAGAGTGGTTGCTTAAAGAATTTGCATGAGACTCACAGTTGGTAGGATATATAATGACTTTGCATTTGAACACAGATGCAGTGAGCTTTTGAGAAAAAATACCATTGCTTTGGGCCATCAGTATACATATTATACGCGTTGAGTTAGACTGGCCAATCCGGGATGTACATCCAAGGAGCTTTAAATTGATTAGCAGCAAGTGATAGAATGGTTGTTTAAAGAATTAGCATGAGACTCATATTTGATAGGATATATAATGACTTTGTATTTGAACACAGATGAAATGAGCTTTTGAGAAAAAATAACAATATTGCAGTACTGCTTTCAAAGACCAAACCCTCCGAAACAATAAACGAGTATAGATTTGACATATTGGTTAACAATGTGAACTTTGTGCGATTCAGTCTATATATTTTTAGTCCGCAAAAAGTTGGTTGGTGTTAGTATGTGTTAAATAATTAAGATAATTAATACTTGTTAAACAAGTGTGATATTTTATCTATACTTTCTTTAACAAAGAGAAAAAACAGAGTGTTGCACGCTAGAGGTGTCTCATTCATGATTCAAATCTCATTTATCACTTTTCTCGTCCAAATTACCCTTGGCCTGAAAGATATGTATCCAAATTAAATAAAAAACCACTAGTCACATGTAAACTTTTATTTAGGCTCCAAGAAATCTCTAGTGATGACTCTGAAAATAATATAATATTAACGGCAAAAAGCCTTCTAAAAAATCGACTTCCAAAGCTTACAAATTTTAAATCCAGAAGAATAAGATCATCATTTTCTAGTCAACTTTCATAGAACAACATGTGTTACTAAAAGTAAGATATTTGTTAACTTTATTTTGTATAAAACTATAGGTGATTTATCTCTTTTTACGCAATCGAATAAAGTCATAACAACCTTATGATACTCTAAAATTATCATAAATAAGTTATTATATTCATTTAGATTGATTTAAACTTCCAGCAATTAAATCTCTCGATATACAGCAGAGGAGAAGATTTGACCAAAGCGTTTGAGCTGTTATTAAAATATTTGTGAAAAAGTGTTGAAAAATGAAAAGTGATGAAGACCCAAAATATCCCAGAAGACAGGTAGCACAGCGAATTCAACAAAAGCCTGACCACCGATGGGGATTACTAAGGCATGGCTTGTTAGGTACAGAAGTAGCTACAGATATTGCTACGCAACTTCACAAGGCCACCCAACAAGGAGAAGGGAAGCCACCCATGGGGCGGTCTCAAAATTGTCTCCCCACAACGTTGTTTTCTTGCGGATGCACGCTTAAGCAATCCAGTTGCAACCGTTCTTCCACTTAGAGCTCATGGGAACCGAAGTGCTAGCAATCACATTGAAGGCGCTGCGAACTTCTTCGAGAGATTAGGTAGGAAAAACAATGTCCAGAGTGCCACCAATGGGGCCATGCCACTTAACCCTCTCTCTCAGTAGCCTCACGTGAAGCGACCAATCTTAGATGGGCTATGTTATTCATTTACTAATCAGCAGTCATATTAAACAAGTCCAAAAAAAAATGAGTATAACTAAAAAAACGAAAGTTTTTTTTCCTCAAATAAAGAAAGCCAAATTCATTTCTACTGCTCCAGTCTTGATGGCCCTTGGGAGAATGTGACTTGACTCGTTTGACAAGTCCCATGTACGACTTGCGGCCCAACTCAAAGCAATCTCCGAAGCAGGCAAGTTCTAGGCTAGTACTACTCTACAGCAGAATCCTAGCAACAAAAACCTCGATGCGATCCACTTTTGCCGATGAAAACCGTCCAAATTCCCTTGACAGCAAGAGCATAAACCCTTCCCAATATCCAAGTCTTGAATCACCTTAACAAGCCCTATTGCCCAATCTGCATGCTACAAGCTACCAGTTTTAAGAGTACGAGGTCAAACAAAAAAGAGCCAGTTTATACGCCGGAAAAACACAGCGAAGAGAAACTGATGCTCCTTGATCAGCTGTTCGTCCATAACCTCATTGAAGTTTTCCCATCAGTGGGCACTTCCATTAATCTTTTCACAGAAAATTAAAGCTCCTTAGTAATCAAACCAAGATGCATCAAAAGGCCGAGACCATTAGACATTGGGAGTTTAGCAGGTCCACCTGACCTGTCCATGATAAAGGCTAAAAAAGTACACTGGCTCTGCATTACTGTGCCTTCTTGGGTTCTTCCTCAGGATCATAAAGAGTTCCGAACATCCAGTCCATCCATATGGTGTAATGACCATAGTTGTGGCGGTAGGTGGTGTGGTGGATTGTGTGGTAGCCAGCACCCATGACAGGCCACACCTTGCCATGGATGCAGTCATGAATGTTTGCCGTCCACACAGCCTCACAGAACAGGAGAAGCATGTGAGTCATAAACTGGGTCGGAACAAGGAATAGGGCTATCACATGCGGCAGCGCCTGCAGTATCCCATCCAGTGGATGGAATGCCAATCCTGTCGAAGAGAAAATTAATTGCAACATTTTTTTTTTTCCAAATCTTTAACAACCGAAGAAAGTGCTCTTATATGATGTCAGATGATGTTTTAAAATAAACAATTCTTTATTCACTAGAGACAAGGGACATCATATGGACATTCTCAATCATTCAAATACAATAAGGTAACAAGGCAGCACAAATTAATTAGTTGGGTTAACCATGCTAAATTTCATATTGGCGAGCTATAAGTTGATATTCTTTTGCTTAATCTATCATTTAAAATTTGAGTTCATCTACCATACCTTTTTAATATTTTTTTTGGAAATCAAGCTTCAATCCCCATCCATTCAAGGCCACCATATGAAGTCTGCAGCACTTACTTCATGCCCTTATGCTATCCCACTGATTCAAGGCCATCAACCAAGGGCTTCAGCCCTTACCCCATGCCCTTGTGCCTTTGGACTTTCCAGATACAGCCGGAAGAAAAAGCATTAAAATTTTTATCTATGAATCAGTAGGCACACTTATATCAATGAGAAAATCCTAAAACATAAAAGATTACCAACAAACTGTATCAGTGCACCTTGACAGTCTATTGACACAATTTGAGGAGCAGGTTTTTCCATAGGACAATTTCCAAACGGTGAGAAAAATGATTAACCAGGGCATGCATTAGTTGCAGTTAGCACACCAACCTTTCAGGAGGCATGCATTCCAACACCTTACGTTTGGGTTCAGTATGCGGTAAGATTCTCGGTCCCTCTGTTTTCTAGTTGCATAAATAATCCCAAGAAAACTATAATTTACACATGTTTATCATTTTTAAGCACGTTCACTAGTCATTTAGTGGAAAGATGCTACAAAGAACCCTAATACAACATATCTGCAATTGGTTTAAGTTTCACATGACCTTTTATTTCAAGACATGCATGCAAGCATAGAAATGTGCTAAACGTATGATGCAGTTTGTGACATTTCAGACCACGAGAGCATCATTAAGCTTAGCCTTCATCTCCACATTAGTTTATTTGGCTCAATGTCCTAAGTAGTGCTATAACGTACATTCATTCAACTAAACACTGATTTCTTGTAATTAAGCCTCAAAATAATAGTTATTTTGAGAGAATCCCCAAAATAACGGTCACTCTTTTGAGAACTGAATCATGAAGGTTCTTACAATGTCATAATATATGCTCTTTCAACTAAACACTGAATAATGAACCTCAACATAATAGTTTTTTGAGAGTCCCAAAATCATCACTACTATCCAACAAGAAACTGTTCTGTGATTAAATCATGAAGGTTCTTACACGATTTCACAATTTCTTGATATTATCTTCTATTGATAAATTCTATGTAATATGATATGCTTCAATCTTAAACACAATAACCAATAATAACACTAGTTCATAGATAATGACCACTATAGCATACGTATGCATATTATTTTTCTAACATCTATTTTCCTCTAACTTTAATATATTCAAATCTTCAAAAAAAAATTATATCAATCAAAGAAATCTGAGCTTTTGTATAATAAATATCACATCAAGGTATGCTAAACTTTACCAAACTACTTAGTACGGAGTGTACCAAACTATACTGGCGCGAAATCAATACGGTTCACCATTTTGAAATGGTATGAGGCCGGTACTGCCCCGAACTACCTTGTATAGCCTAAAATTGTTCTGTACCAACCTTATATTGTCCTCGTACCATACCAAACTGCCCATACCATGCCAAACCATCCGGTTTGGCTCAGTACGGAGTGGTTTATGAGTTGACACTTTCCAGTTCATCTAACCAATACACCGTTGGTTCGGTATAAGATGACCAAGTACACCATTAGTTTCATACGGTATGCTCCATATTGTTTCAATACTGAAATGGCATCGGTTCT
The DNA here is from genome assembly GCA_017589505.3 of Metroxylon sagu. Lineage (NCBI taxonomy): Eukaryota > Viridiplantae > Streptophyta > Magnoliopsida > Arecales > Arecaceae > Metroxylon > Metroxylon sagu. The sequence continues at coordinate 844,145 of JACVBY030000578.1, read as the reverse complement.
TAATATGGCAAACTTTAAATCACATAAAAATAATTTGATATTTTCGCATAGCCAAAATAGTTGTCATGAATATGTCAACTCTATGCATCGTTTCAAACCATAACAACACATAAACCAAAACCCACCTACTAGAAGATTGTTAAAGTGTTTGAAATGTGCCTAGATAGAGAAATGAAAATTGTGCAAATAAATGCATTATAAATACTTGTGCATGCTCTTTTCCAAAAAATTAAGCCATAAAGGCTTAATAAAAAAGCACTTAACAAGGGTAGGTCCTAAAACTTCCTGGCACCAATCCCACCCAAATAACTTAATAAGAATCCATAATTCTCACATTATTCCCTATACTTGCTTTACAATTCAAATATAACCTTGTAAATACTACTATTTAAGATGTAATCTTGTCAAACTTACAAAACAATTTTTATTGGACAGCATACTACTTTTCAGCTCTAGAAACAACATCCATGCATGCTATTCAATAATTTAAAGTCACATATTCTCATAGAATAGACACTAATATTAGATTCCACCATTATGTGCTAGTAATAATTAACAGAGTTACGAATAAACATCCATAGTGCTTCTGTAATACGATAAAACCAGGGTTTCAAGTCCTGGTAGAACATTGGAACAGGTTGTCATCCCAATTATCGAGATGAAACTATTCTACCATCATCTCAGCATTCCAATCGATGTGTCCTGAGACACCCTCTATCCCAAATGTTGAGATGAGGTGAAACGGCGGCATGTCCCATTCTATGAAAAAACTAGAACGATCCCATCCCATAAGATTTAAAATCTTAGATAAGAGAATGTAAAGGTTGTTGGGCTTCAATCACCATCTTATTAAAATTTCATTTAAATATCTTTTATAAGCAAGGGCTAGAATTTTCTGTTTACCTACAAATTAAGTTTTTTGACATTATAATAATGAAACCAACTCTCAAAAGCATACCTATGCAACTAGGTAAAGTCATTGACGGTAAGACTACCTACCTATCAACTCTAGATATAGCTTCAGGAACACTAATACATCCATCTCACATCCACATATGCACTTGAATATCAAACAAGATCATGTGCACAACCTTTTGGATGCATTGTTTCCTCCTCCTAGATGTCTGCCTAGCTGAGGGCTCAAGGCATCCAGGATAGTTGTCATTAACCATCAAGTCACCCCAAACTTTTACCTTTACCTTGATACAGGTTTATTCTGAATTAAATATGCAAAGAATTTCTTGCTACATTGCCTTTCTCTCAATACTAGATTAGATTGTTTTACAGTCAAAAGGGTATTTACACATCCTACATCCCGGCATGTGTTTTGCTTATGTGCAAGTGTGTACATGCATAAGCAAATTAATCAAATTGCTTATTCCAGCCTAGCCTGCCTATTTCAAAGTACATTGCTACATGTAGAATATACTTGTTATTTTTAACAGGTGATACACAACAGTTAAGCTGCAAATCTAATAGAAAACTAAAATACAGCAATCTAATAGAAAACTAAAATACACCAAAACTATGTCATGACACCCTTTGATATTGATTCTGTAATCACACAAAAAGACAAGTTCAAAATACAGATAATCGCATACTCCTGACTTTGCAGGAAACTGGTTAAGATGATTCAAGTCTACAGATAATAACATACCAGCAAATGGTGACAGTGTATTCTGCTTGTTGTAGATATGATGTGTTGCATGAAGATATTTGTATAATGGCTTTATGTCATGCAACTCTTTATGCATCCAATAAATTCCAAACTCCACAATGACCATATATATTGTCAAATAAGCAAAGTAGGTTGGCCAACCAACTTCATTTATACTAGAGAAACATCTGGTCCATCCTCTTTCAACCATATATTCTGAAAGTGTTGGAAGAGCACAATACCAAGGCATAGCCTTCATTGCAACTATTATTTGCAAAAGCATGGCTCTGTTTGAAGGAATAGCATCTGCATGAAGAAAAAAATTTTCAATAAGACCTTAGAAATTTTGCTGCAATGCATTGTGGGATAAGAAAAGTTATTGCTTTCGTATGCTTAAAAGTATAACAAGAACAAGTAGAAATCCCAACAGGAATGACTATTTTCAATCAAAATCACAAAAGATCATCCCAATACCGACATTACAGAGTAAAAGCATTTATCAGAAAGAAAAGATAAAATTTAACAGTTCAGATTATTTTCAATATTCAGGTAAAAGCAAGGTCGCATGATTGACACCTCTAGTGAAATGCCACAGACAAATTTCTGCATCAGACTAAAGAATAATATCGAGCCTTTAAGTCATTACATCTACAAAGTTATCCATTGATTAAAAGTTGTAAATAACTCAGCTGTTTTTCCAATGCGACATCAACTAAGATTACTTCACAAAAATGCAAGCCTTGGCCAATAACACTGTCAAAACATGTTAAGGATGGCCACCATGATTTCATTGTAATCAAATCACCTGTCCAAATGGTAGGCTAAAGATACAGTAAGCCACTTTTCGTAGTTAGTACAAAAAAAATCCAGTTAATCATAGCATAGAAGTTTAATGATTAGGCTATATTATTTATTCAGTTTTCTTTGCATAATTTTGGAATGATATTCTGATGTTAAAACAGTATAAGGCTTCAACAGTTATCAAAGGGGGAAGAAGAAGCAATAAGGACACATCCAAGTGGTCTAGATCCTTCCGTCCAAGAATCACAGGCATTACCTAAACAAAGATTGGAGAGAAATATTTAGTCTGGGCACACGGATTCCTTTTTCATTTTTTGAAAGTTATATCTCCCAGAACTGATTTAAAGGATCAAATATGTCATATTATAATGCATAAGTAACTGCAGACTGAAGAGGCATCAAAGGTAATACAAATTACAACTAGTAGACCTCAATCCTCTTCAATTAATGGTACTTATCACTTGATCATCTCCAACCTTTATGAGTATGTAAAAAAGAAATAGGCAAGATATCACCTTGTACAAGCCACACATGAAAGAGGCACGTTTCAAATCTTGTGGATATAGGATTCGATGATGTACAGGTTCCAAATCTTGTGGATATAGAATTCAATGATGTAATGAATGAGCTGATAGATTGGATTAGCTATTCTAATATAGGGGCAAGGATTAGAATGCAAAAGGAATGCCAAGAATTTAGCAAGAGGCTGGGGAAAACTTTGGATAAAAACTAGGAAAAATAGAATATATAATGTTTTGATATACTCAAAAATTTATTCATTTGAAAATGAGAAAAAAAAAATAATGAAACTAGCACAAAGCAAACCATCACCAAAAACAAATTGCACTATTAAATTGTAATCTATGAGTCTTTAAGAAACAGTCCTGTATATGAATAAATTGTAAAATCCTTGGGTCACTAGATAATTTTCAAATAGTCCATTTTAATAAGATTTGAAGAATCATTTGCAAAAGAAGAAATAGAGAATATCTCAGAAAAGTTTAAAATTTCATAGAATAATTCAGATGATAGACGGTAGCTTAATGAAATATAGGTGGCTCCGGAGATAATTGAGAAGCTAAAGCTGCCAATTGAGAAGTGTCTTTATAACGTGGCACTAGAGGATATTTCTCAATATAATGAGAAAAAAGGGAAATGACGCACCTGTTTGGGCATACTAAGCTAAATCGTGAATAGCAGTTTCTCTATTAAACGTATAACTTGTTTCCAAAGATTTTTTTTTCCTTAAATTTTATGATATAACCTACTCGAACCAAATGAAGTTGAATCATTTGGTTACAAATGTGGCCAGTTATAGCCAAATTAGCAGAAGATAATCTGAAAGTATAACCACTCAACTTACTATATCGTCCACCAAGTTGAAGTTCTAAAGTATATAAACCTGTCATGATCTAGTTTACACAGACGAACACATCAACAAAGGAGTTGGAAAAAAGCTAGCAAACCAGAAATGTTAAATTAAACCAAAAAAGAAGGAATAGTTCAAGAAAATTGGATTACTCTTGCATCTAAAAATGAGATAAAGTAAACCAAGGCGAACATATGAATATGGTACATGCGATCCCATAAGAACAGGCATTGCACAGGTGAAAAGGACCCAAAGATATATGATTCATCACAGTTATTCGATGTGTCTCCATGTGTTACGACAGAGATTTTGACCTGCTTGCAAGCTTCAGCTGAGCCAACCTTTGGCTTGATAAATAAGTAAGCATGGATAATCTGATTTAATCACATATGATCAATTAGGTGCATGTTACCAGCATTTTAGAATAACAAGTTTTATTTATTTTTGTTTGTTTACATTGGTACTCTCCTTTTTCTTCAGGAGTATAGAAATCAAACGTAGGATATAGTGTGAGTAGATTAGCTTATTCAATGGCTAAGAATATGTTTACATGTGTTTAATCACAGAAGTCCTAAAAAGAGCTTGTAATGTTGAAGATTGACTTTGTAAAATTTTAACAAATTTTAAATTTTTAAATATTAATTCTACAAACGTCTGGCTCTTCTTTTTTGTGTTGCCCCGTGTTGAAAAATCCATCTATAATCATGTCCAAAGTTCAAAGTTAAAGACATTTTTTAATAAACATGGAGAAGTCTCAGCAACTAATGCAAGTCAAAAATATGGAACCAATTAGTTTTTATATGAAACACAATAGTTCTTTTGTGCACCGCTTAAATATGCTTGAAGCCACAGATCACTTTGCAAACAAGTGTACATGAATTTGATAATTAGCTTTAGCAGAGAAATGTTCACAAGTACATTGGAGGAGTTTATACTCCCAGTGGTAACTAACTACTTTTTGTAGACATGAAATAATTTCACAAAGAGGATTAAGTGACAGATTTTTTTTGAAAAAAGTATGAAAAGTGTCATGTTTTCTTATCAAAATAGCAAGTCATATTACAAATTATAGTGCAGGATGGTCTTAGGAGTGTTTAATTTGCTTGTATAAACTTTGGCAGCAGGACACAATCCAAACATCATTGTAACTTAGGATCTAAATATAGGACTCAGCTATCCCTAGATTCTAGGACGTTGCTATTTACCCAGCAATCCCATGCAACAAATTGACGCACTTATCTATTATATAAAAGATTCAGAATTCTTGAATTCAAATCAATAATTATGCATGTCTACAAGTCTTTCATCTGTCCATCAAAAAATACTAGGTCAACGTTTGAATTTTCCTGGAAAATACAGACCTCAAGAGGAAGGATATGGCTAAAAGTATTTCAAAGTTCAAGAGAGACTTTTTATGTTTGAACATTCTGATATGCATTGTGTTCACATAAAATACATCAAAAAATCCAGAAAATAGGAGCATAACATGGTCCATAAGGTATCAAAATAAACTACTAAAGCTCTATCCACTTGTTGATAGAGATGAAGTAAAGAAAACATATTTTGTGAGCGGGATCAGGAGCATGAACAGCTATTAATTTGCCTCTAGGTAACATGTCTATGAATTCCACCAGATGGAAAGGTTCCAACATCTGTCAAAGCAGTACGGGAACATGTCTCCTGAACCATTATAACCATGGGGTTGTATCCTCAATGTCTAATGATATGTGTAGGTAAAATATCACCAAGATGATGCATTCTAGATTGCCATAAAACAAAAGAACATAACCTATAGTTGGCCTTTTCAGCTTCAATCAGTGGAGTCCTAATCTATGCAAACTTATAAAGGACTGAAATAAAAACCCCTGTCAAGACTCCAAGTAAACCCATGGCCTAGCTTGTGTCTATCATAACTGGAATGCTTAGGCCTATACTAGGTTTTTATTGTCTTGAAGGCAAGGCTCCCCTATATAATATCCTGTTTTCAGATATACAACGACGAGATTAGCCCTATTCCAGCAGTAAGTTCTCTCAAATGACACTCCTTAGTCATTAGCTGCTTTACAAGGTTTGCTACCTGAAGTATACAATCATACAAATGATCATCTATTCTGCATTCCATGTTGCATGTAGGGGGTTATTTGCTATTTGACCATGATAAGACCATTACCCTAGTTGAAAATTAATTTGTTGGCCACAAACTAGTGGGATCAATGTAATAAAAAAGAAGGGTGTAAGATGTGGTATAAGAATCTCAAGGAGGTGAGGCATACCCGGTCTAACTTTAGAGCCTAAGCTTCACAAATTTTCCTTTTCATAAAAGAAACATCTAAAAGATCCATCTCAGAAAAGCAATATAAGAAAAATAAGTCTTTTTATTTGGAAACTTAATTACAAAAATCAAAGTTTGATGAGGAACTGAGAATCTTACACTGAGTAGCCCATGCATGCCAAGATCCTAAAGCGACTATATTGAAAAGTAAACTGTTTTATCTCGCTACTATCTTATTCTGATGTCCCTGAAAATCTAGAGGTGTACAGCAACCAACTTGAATATGGTATTTAAGTCCATAAAGAAATGTAAACTGTTTTATTTCCCTACTATCTTATTCTGATGTCTCAGAAAATCTAGAGGTGTACAGCAACCAAAATGACTGAAAGAATGATTTCCAAAAGAAACTGTGCAAAAATAAATAGAAGACCATAATTTCCTTCCATTTGCTGTGAAAATAACTAAAATCCTACTTTGCATGCCATTTTGAAAAAGGTGCAGTATATAGCACAAACATTCTTCAGGCATCACATAGTTTAAGAACCTGAGGTGTGAGATGGGGCAAGCATCAAATAAACCTTTTTAATCTATTAATATAGTCCAATGATGTCTCAATTGACAATGACAAATAAAGAATTAAGTTGCAAGTAAATTTTCCTATGACACATTCTAAAATGTTTCAAGTTTAAGGAGCTAGTTGTGTGACATTTCACATCAGATGTAACAAAAATGTTCTTTAAATAGTATGTCTTGAATGGAAATGTGTAAATTTTGGCAGAAGGAATAAAAGAGGGAGGGCATCTGCCTGCTATTTGAAGAGGAAATACATGTGAGAGAGACACATACAGGCATGTGTGCATGACATGCACACACACACAAAGAGGAGGAAGCAATAAGTGCAACATAATATTAGTTTCTTTATATGGACCTGTTTAAATGAACCTTTAAAAGATATTACGTCAAACATGTAAACTCTTTGCATATACAGTGATTCAACCAAAATCATAGTAATGTGTAAAGCATTACCAGATTCAAAAATAGAGCCTCAAAAATCTGTTACAGAACTTGTTTTGCAGAACTGGTGATTAAAGGAGGCCTTTGAGTGGTCATTTTAGCAAAAGATGTGCACTGTCAGCCTGAAAAGACCACTCAACACATGATGAACTATTCAAGGTGTCACCAGTTACTTAAGAAGATTTTGAAAGAGCCGTATCACTCACTTTTGGTTTTGGTAATTAGCTAACAACTTGCATAATGCAAAAATGAATGCCTACCAAGATATACATGAATTTCAATCTCTATCCACCTACACCAATAGGGGCTGAAAGGTTGTAAAGTGAGCTGGGAAAGTGAAAATGAGATTATATGATACAAAATGAATTCCATCAAGGGTCAAAAAGAATGTTGCAGTGAATAAGGATTAAGAACTTCAGAGGATGCAAAATGAATTTAAAATATATATATATATATTGAGGGAAATAATTGAAATTAACCATTATCTGATTGTGACAAAGAGAAATGCACACACAATATGCATACACAAGCACCCATCTGCTTAGAGGCACACAAGCACAATATGAAAAGCTGTGTTCCAAGGACACTCACATCCAACTCCTAGAATCCATGTCAGATATGTATCCAAGTTGGATATATATCAAACACTTGGATGCGTATAAAAGATTATTAATTTCAGCTTTTAGAAATTGGTAGAGAGTTGTCTCCAGCACTTTGTTTGATCCACCATAATAATGCTTAAAGTAAGGCTTTGGTCATTTTCATAGATTGAATAAGAACGTGCACATTAAAATAATTACTCTTGCTGAGTCAAACACTTGGACATATGTCCAACTTCAATTCTCATGTCCTTGTCCATTCAAATTGATAAAAACAGATATACATAAAGAGACTAAAATTTTACGGTCTAAAAGAACCAACAGGAAAACAAAACAGAAATGCACAATAATGTGTTTCCATTTATTGTGGATCCCCATATTGTACTTATGCTATAATACATAACTCATACACATTGGGCATGTTGGGCATGTTTTCCAGAGAGACTAAGGTTGTGTTTGGTTGCTAGTTATCTATGGGATAAGGGCAAGTTATCAATTTAATTAGCCACACACTCTCCAATAAGTGGGGGATAAAAAGTTATCCAGTCAATGCCCCCAAAACCCACTTGACCTGGTTCACTTTATTTCATAGAGGAGGATGTAAAGTTAACTGCCAGATCTTTCTCTTCTCTCTTTACATGCTCACTTTTTTATAACTTATCCCATTAACCATGGGAATGTCAACCAAACAGCAGATAACTTTAGCTACTGGTTAGTTGATTTGGGGGGCTAGCCCTCAATCAGCTATTTGATGTCCAAACTCAGCATAAGATTTATGGTTGAGAAAAAAGAGAAGGACACTGAAACATGAAACTATGTCTCCATCTCTTTTGGATCCCCATATTTGGACTTGTCTATACCACTGTATAATTGGAACCTTGGGGTGCATCTCCACCATGGAGTTCACTCCACTCTTGTTCAGACTCACCCTTTTTTTTCTTTTTTTTTTTTTAATGCAAGACTTTGACCATATGTAAGAAACCAAAGATTCCGCATTGCTATTGGACTTCACATGTTTCCATCTCAATCGAACTCCAAAGGTTATGACTCCACAACTTCCTGGCTCTACTGTGTCTTTCTTCTTCTAAACACCTTTTTCTTGGAAGCAATGTGAGTTTTCCTTCTCCAAACACCTTTTCTTGAAGAGCAGACTCTCTACCCTAGAGGATTTAGTGGTTCACTGTAATTAGTTCTACTCCATCTTTCTTTTGACTTGACCCCTTACATAATTTATACAAATGGAAAATTTGCCTCACACAAACATTTTGACAGATACCTCAACATAAATAACAATTTTCTTGATGCTAAGTATTATAAGGGGTTCCAAAGTAAAGAACGGATTAGCGCAACTTCAATTACCAGGAAAAAAATTGTTCCATGATACAAGCCAAATTTAACTTAATTTACTAAATAAAGGTTTCGAGAAGGTGTTAAGTTATATACAAATAGGTGAATAGTATTAAGATGATACTAAGCTTCCATATTGCCCATTTACCCCAAGAAGATCACAAAAGAGAGCATAAATCAAATATATATATACATATACATATACATATACATACATACATATATATATATAACACTATTTAATGAATTAACAAATTGACAGGTCAATGACTCAAGGAAAATATAACTGAATGTTGAAAAATTATCCCTGAAGAAGAATAAAATGAAGAGATAGATTTGCAAACATTAAGGAAATATTAACTTGAGCAAGCTTTTATATATATAGTCCAACTAATAGCAATTGTCTTCTCCCTGCCTCTAGAAATCATCCTTGTAAATGGATCATAGAAAAATTGACTAGCCAGGACATTGACAAACACAACAAAAATATTGTTTTATAATTCGAATTCAATAAATGGATGACAAGCCCTTGTTTCCCATAAAAAACAATTAACTAAATAAAGTTAAGAAACATCTAATAGGTCACAAACTCAGACTTGGTGAGAGCCAGCAATCTACACAATGATCAATCTCCCTTTTCAAAACTGAATCACACCTCATGTCATATTATCAATGGTCTGAACAATAACAGCAGCACCAACAGTATTTAATTACATATAGCCAGAGGTCAAGGAGAAAAGCCAAGAATACTTCAAACAGAACATTGGTCACATAATTCAGTCCTAGGCTTCCACTGAAAAATGATATGTATCATGTTAGATAGACTAGAAATAAAACCTTTCTTGTCCTTCAATGTGAGATACAAAATAACATAATCAACAGTGCATGCACTACCTGTTTTCCTACGCCCGATAACAATTCAAAAATTTTATCTCATCTACATTTTGGAAAGTCATCACAGAGCTGACCCAAACTGATGTGACCAGAAACCTAAGTGCAGACTTAATTTTTGTACCATCATCAACAGCAGCTGAAATCAGTCATGCTATTTTGAATAGAAATCAATAGAAGATCAAAGCACATACTTTCTGCAACTACAAAAATTTATCAAAAAAAAAAGTGGGAAAGACCATGAAAAGCCAAAGTTGAATTCTCTATTGGACCAGGATGGCCCATAGTAACTTATCATCCTTATAGTACTTCTATGTAGACACAATCAACAGAGGACATTGGTAACTCTTCCAGACTTCTAAGAGAGCAAACAAGTTCGGTGACCCTTGTAAAGAAAGATTCAATATTAGACTTTTTTGGTTCATTTATACTTTAATGGAGAAAATATGCGTGCCAACTCTGAAAGCATCAGTCCCATAAAAAATTACTAAAATTCCCATGAACTTAACAACTAACGGGTTGTTAACAGTTGTAAGTAGCAAGCCAACTGTTAAGGTAAGAAGATAATGATTTGGCTACTAGTCAAAACGTAATGAAGTAGTGATCATCAAAGCTAAAGTCCTTCACAATCTTAGCTTCCTAATTGCAAGCAAGACCTCCCTCATGATGATTTTCTCAGATCCATCCTTCACAGAATCATTCCATAGATTAATGTAGCAACAGCATGATAGTAACATCCATGCCATCCAGGGCCCTGAGGGAGCCAATTAGCTGAGTTTGTAAAGTCTCTCATATCAACACAAGAGAACTAGGTTTGATCCAGCCCTCTTTCTGATATTTGACCAGATTTTCGCCTGTCCTAAGTGCGCAAAAGGTTTTATTCTAACACAGCCACAAAGCAATACCTTTGCACAGTTGGCCAGTAACTTAACGTCTACTTAGAATAAGTCAAATAAATATATCAGCATAACACAATTACTAACAGCTGCTAATCTGTTCTAAAACTCAGACAGACATATGAGATCTACATGATGAATTATCAAAAATCAAGCTATATATAACACATCAATGCCAATTTCACTGCATGTTAACCTTCAACGGCCATCCCTACATGAATTCCAGCAGCATGGATAGAAATTTTATCCAATCAAAGCATTCATTCCACATCTAAGTCCACATTACGCCAAAATCAGGTACAACCACTACCATTCCAAACATGAGAAACATAAATTGGCGTAAAGAGAGACCATGAGAAGATTAAGGACCGACTGAACGACAATAAAACTCAATATCCTCGATAAAAAAGCACTATTAATAGGAGCGATGAAACAATTAGTACTCCCATCCCGCAAACCACCCGTTCCCATTTCAAGAAAAATAAAAGGGCTAATCGAGAAAAAGAATAACCGGGACAAAATTTCGAATTTCTTCTGAACGAAAGAGAACGTGCCGACCAACACATTCCAAACGCCCCAAAAGCAGTGATCCAATCAAATGTAACAAAAGAACCATCATCAGAGATCTCAGAGGAAACATCAAGAAAACAATAGGGATTGAAATATGAGCAAAAAGGGAAGACGATGGAGGGAAGAGAGAGAATACCTTTGGGAACGTAGACGTTTCGCTTCAAGTAGTAGATATAGAAACACCAGAGGAAGCCGGAGACGAGGTAGAGGATGGTGCCGCCGATGTAGTTGCGGAGCCACGACTGTAGAGGGCGGGGGAGGCGCTTCCAGGAACCGCCCGGTATGAGGGCGTCGAGGACAATGCTGTTGTACCAGTCCGCCTCCTCCACGAACCGGTGCAGGTAATCGGCGCCCTCCATGCCGGCGACCACCGATCTCCGATTGGATGGAAAGGAGCGCTGTATCCCACGGCCGTGGACCAGGGGGCTTGCCTCTTGTCGGGCTTTTAAAACCCCGCGTTTGTATCCCCTCACCGAGCGGTCAATCACCTGCGTTGTAGCGGAAATTCCGATTCTTGTTCAAAATAACGGAAGTTACCAAAATTAAGAAAAAACCGTGAAGGCCCTTGCGGTTTTAATTTGAGTCAAACGTTATCCCCTTCTTTTTTTTTCTTTTTTTTTAATAATTAAACAGTTTTTTTCTTAATAAAATAGTATAGAATATCGATTATACCTTAAAAAAAATAAAAATAAAAATAAAATATTTATTCAAGTTTCTAAACTTTGATCGAATCATCGCAGCGCCATCTTCGGTAAATAAAAAATATATATAAAAAAATCTTTAGAAATAGAAAAAAAGTAGCGAAATCATAAAACGATGCAAATATAAGATTTCTCAACTCTCTAAAGAAACATTCTCCAAAAGAACATAGTAGTAAAAAAAAAAAAAATTTAGGATAAAAAACCAAATTGATACAACAACAAGCATCAACCTATAGAGAAGATCTCTTAACCATTGATTTGGAAAAAAGGATATACGATGGAAAAGAAGGGTATGTATTGCCCAGCTAAGCAATCCAAGAGAGGGATGAATTAGATTCTTTGAAAAATTTTTAGCAAGTATGTGCAATATTTTAAAGCTATAAAACAGTGTGAGAGTGAAGTGATGAAATAAGAACAAACCACAATAGCAACAGTAGGCACACATACAAACACAAGGATTTATAGTGATTTAGTGCCAACCCTTGCACCTACGTCCACTCTCAAGAACCCCTTAAGAATTTCCTCCACTAATCGTTTCACCAACGATTACAAACCTAGCTACCACAGTTAGCTTCTTGTTTCCAGGCACAAGGAAGCCTTTACAAATCACCAATTAGGGGTTTGGCACACCCTTCACAAGTTTCAACCAAGTTGAAACTTAACAGGATACAAGATGAAACAAATTCAGCAAGTACAGCTCCTTAATGAGCAAATAAAAGCAATAATGGTACTTTACAGATTTTGAAGCTTTTCTGATGCAAATGAAGTTACACAATCACAAGTAGGGGAACTCACACATGGGCTTGGAGGGACTCAAGGGCAGCAGACACATGATCCATTAAGCTTGCCAAGTGGATCGGTCATAAAATTTAGAGTCAAGCGTTTTAAACAAGCGTTAAATGCGCCAATGCAACAAGTTGATGAAATAACAAAATTATGGGAGGCCAGCTCAAGTCCAAATCAGTTTAAGAACCTGGTCACTATGATTAAGGTTCTAAAGGTTTCTAAATAAGGACTTGCATATTTCCAGCCTTAAAAGGATCAAGATATCAATCCCTTAATTTTGAAAATTCAATATGTTAAGAATCTTCTAGATATCGATCCCTTAATTTTGGGAGTTTAATATGTCAAGAATCTTCTAGATGTCAATCCCTTAATTTTGGGAATGTAATATGTCAAGGAAAAACTTTCTTTAGATATATTATAGGAGAATATTCTAGAGAATTTGTGAACTCTATATAAAGGGTCAAGGATTGTATCTTTGAAGGTAGTCAAGAATAATATCAAAGTGTTTATTTTGTGTTCTTCTTTCATTCTTGAAAGGACTCTTGAACTTATTGTTGCGAACCCCGACCGCAGCGATAGTTATAATAGGGAATTTGGGATAACTGTGATCGCTTCGAGGGGATCATGCCTTCATATACCGCTTCGAGGGAGTCAGACCTCCTGATAACCACTTTGAGAGGGTTGAGCCTCTAAAAAAAACAAACCAATAATATTGTTTCATCATACTAAGCCAGAAGGGCTATTACATATTTATAGGGTATTTATAGGGTGAAACCCTAATTATCCAAGGAAAGCTAAATACAATTGTAAAAGAGACCTCCTAATGGAACTATTGCATAATTTGAGAAAATAAATTATTATATATGATTAGGAGTTTTCCTTAATAACTAGATCCTTCAAATCAAGAGAATTTTATGGATTTGAAAAGATCTTCAAAATTAGGAAATCCTATCATTCTACCCTCCTTAAAATAAACATTGTCGTCAAGGTTGAAAATCAAGAAACTTCTCCTCCTGCTTGTAAAAGTACTCACATGTGGCATCATCACCATGTAGTATCTTTTGCGAACCAAGATCAAAAGTAAATCCATGTGATAACCAATCTGTTATTTGTATTAAACTAGAAGTATCATCCAATTTTATAATATCAGCACCATCATGCATTAAAGAGTCTTGCAATAACGGATGATTTTTTTATAATATATTAGCTTGTCATGCTTCTAGTGGCTTCATTGTAATTTGTGAGGACTGATAAAGCTTAAATGCTGATGTCGAATTTCCTGAGACAGCTATTTGAGAAAAAGTTGCTGCATTAATAGATACTTGTAGAGGAGCAGATTTTGTACCAAGAAAAGAATTAGAAGTTTGGTATATGTTGCTGAAGCACTGCTGATTTTCTTTAAATACACCATCAACTTCTTCAGTTTGCAGGTTTGAGTAATGCAGATCTTGGGCCATCTAATGCAAGAATATTATAGTGATCATCCCATTCACTAGGTAGTTCAAATCCCATATGACTCACACTATCAGGAGATGAAACAATTGCTGCATTGGGTTCCTGACTAGTACCAAAAATTATGTGTATCTCTTTAGATCTAGGTTCAGAGCCAACTTGCTTCTCTGTATTAAAATAGCTATCTTCTTCCTTGCATAAAGCAAGCAATTGCTCTTCCTTGAACCTAGCCAATCCAATAGCTTCAGTCATATTGGTTGGCTGAAACATACGACTGCATGCTTGATTTCTTCTTTAAGTCCATCAACAAAGCAGCTTACAGAAAATTCTTCAGTTAATCTTATAGTATTGTTAATGAGTTGTTCAAATTGAGATTGATACTCACGCACCATGGAAGTTTGGCACAACTTGATGAGTTTTTCATCAGAACAAAAAACTTCATGGCATGAGGTTCGATATTGGATCATTCCTTTCATTTTTGCATAGTGATCAAATCCTTGTTGTCAGATCTGGTGGCTGCTACTTGAAGATTCACCAAAATTTTCTTTTTTTATACCCATAATCATCTTTTTTAAATCAGTCAAAGTATCAATCAGCTGCTTATTAGATTCTCGTATCTCAAATATAGATGCTTCTGTCATTTCTCTTAAACTTTTTATATCACTTTCTATACGCTTCTTCCACTGTTGTCAACGAGTTCCTTCTTCCATATCTTTACAGATCTTGGCAACAAACCTCTTTGAAAATAAGAAAGAACTTTTCTCTTTCCTTTTTTTTCTTTTCTTTTTTTTTTTCCAACTTTCTCTTCCCTTTTTTTTTCTCTCTTCCTTTTTTCTTCTCTTCTTTTTTTTTCCTCTCTCTTTCCTTTTTCTTTTTTTCCTTTTCTTTTTTTTTTCAACTTTCTCTTCCCCTTTTTTTTCTCTCTTCCTTTTTTTTTCTTCTCTTATTTTTTTTTTCTCTTTCTCTTTTTTTCTTCTTTCTTTTTTTTTGTTTTTCTCCCTCCTTTTCTTTTTTTTTTTAAAATGATTTTTTTTTGCAAATGGCTTATGGGTTGACCATGCTTTCGATGCAATCAGACAAGGTAGCTTCGGTTGTTCGATGGAGGCATGGTTGAAGGGTCGATGGGAAAGATGGGCGATGACAGAGAGGCTAGCTGGTGAAAAGAAGATCGGATTTTTTTCTTTTTGTGTGGATGGAAAAAAGCATAAAATAAGGTTGAGTTGGTTTTTTTTTTTTTTTGTGATAGGATCTGGATTAGTTTTGAGAGTAGCAATAAGAAGCAAGGATTTTTTTTTTAACAAAAGCTAAACAATTTTGGGATGGTAACAAGAGGCAAGGATTTTTTTTTTTTCGATACTAGAATTTTGTATATGGAAGAAAATAAAAGAAATAAGATAAAGGATAGAAGAGTACCAAGTTATTGATACTAAGCTCTTATACCAACTGTTGCGAACCTCAATCGCAATGATAGTTATAATAGGGAATTTGGGATAACTGTGATTGCTTCGAGGGGATCACGCCTTCAAATGACCGCTTCGAGGGGGTCAAACCTCCTAATAACCACTTCGAGGGAGTTGAGCCTCCAAAGAAAATAAATCAATAATATTATTTCACCATATTAAACCAGAAGGGCTATTACATATTTATAGGGTGAAACCCTAGTTATTCAAGGAAAGCTAAATACAATTGTGAAAGAGACCTCCTAATGGAACTATTGCATAATTTGAGAAAATAAATTATTATGTATGATTAGGAGTTTCCCTTAATAACTAAATCCTTCAAATCAAGAGAATTTTATGGATTTGAAAAGATCTTCAAAATTAAGGAATTCTATCACTTATCAAGTTTATTCTTGTGGCATTCAAGCAACCAGACTTATCACCTAGGTTTTTTAGTGGTTCTTGAGAGTCTTGATGGGGCGTCTTCAGTTATCGAGTTCTTAGTTCTTATCTTGTTAGGTAACGGATTAAAACTCAACAAACTTGCGTCTTGAAAATCTTGGGATTCAATTCTATATTTTGATGTTGGGTTTCGTCACGCTATTGACGAGGTTCACATCAGTTGGTATCAGAGTTTTGGTTCCAAGGCAAGTTTGGATTTATCTTCCATTATTTTATTATTCCTTGTTTCTTGCTCCTTGATTTAGATTCCAAAAAAAAAAAAAAAAAAAGTGCATCTCTTGGTTTCCTTCAATTGTTCTATTGTTCCTTGTTCCTTGATTTAGATTTCAAAAAAAAAAAAAGAAAAAAAGTGCATCTCTTGATTTCTATTGTGCTCATTTAGGAATAGTCTAAAGAAGGAGACTAGAGGTAGTACCCCGGGCTATTTGATCCAACAGGCATTTGGTAGGGATATCAGGGACGTACCAATAAGGGAGGCTACCGGTAGTACCTTGGTGCGTTTGACCCAACTACTTACGTTCCGCGAGTACTGTAGGCTGCCAAGAGAGCTGTGCATAGCTGTCGCAGGGAAGGCTGACTTGAGATAAAGCCTTAAGTAACGCACATAGGCGAGAAAAAAAAAATTCCACTGCAACCTCGCTCGTGTGATAGTGAAAAAAAAAGGGGGAAGAAAAAAAAAGAAAAAAAAGGGAAAAAAAGAGGGAAAAAAAGAAGAAGAAGAAGAAAAAGAGTTCGAAACTGTTACTTACACCATTCCTATAACTTCTTGAGTTGTTGATCTAGCATTCCTTACCCTTAAAACCATCATTGTTATTTGCTCCATCAGTTCTTAAGAACTGCTTGTTGAATCTTGTGGTTTATTTTGGTTGTTCATCAGCTTTGATTGCTACTTAAATCTCGTTTGTTCTTGAGTCTAATTAAGAGTGAAAAAAAGACACAATAAGTGAAAGAGTGGTGAGAGCATAAGAGGGTAAAAGCCATTTAGTGAGTGAATCCTTTTTTGAGTGAAACAAGTGAGGAAGTGCTTGTGAAGTTTCTAGCCTTATTTTGCATATTCTAAATATGTCACACAATTAAGAGGGAAACTCAATCCAAGAGGTACAACAAACAACCACTCCGAATCTACAATTACAGGCGTTGTTGGGGGAGATGAGGTGGATGATGAGAACTGAATTAGAGCAAGTTCATGAGAGGATGGATAGGATGGAAGAGGAGGCAACTAGAAGGCAACATCAACATGCTCTCACTAGACAACCACCTAGGCGAGATGATGATTTAGGAAGCATCAAGGTGAAAATTTCATCCTTCCAAGGTAGAAATGATCTTGAGGCTTATTTAGAGTGGGAGAAGAGCATGGAGATGGTTTTTGATTGTCACAATTACTCTGAAATCAAAAAGGTAAAACTTGCTACAATTGAATTCACTGATTATGCTATTATTCGGTGGAATCAATTGTTGAAGGATAGGAGGAGAAACCAAGAACGTTCTATTGGTGGGATCAATTATTGTACCTTTAGAGGCAGTCAAGAATAATATCAAAGTATTTATTTTGTATTCTTCTTTCATTCTTGAAAGGACTCTTGAACTTTTCAAGTTTATTCTTATGGCATTCAAGCAACCAGACTTATCACCTAGGTTCTTGAGTGGTTCTTGAGAGTCTTAGTGTGGCGTCTTCAGTTATCGAGTTCTTAGTTCTTATCTTGTTAGGTAATAGGTCAAAACTCAACAAACTTGCGTCTTAAAAATTTTGGGGTTCAGTTTCACATTTTGGTATTGGGTTTCATCATGTTATTAACGAGGTTCACATCATTTCCTCCCTTAAATGAACTTTACTTCTTTGAATGCTATAGTTAAGAGCACTTGAGAAAGCTTTTGAAGTGGTTGGAGGGAGCTTTGAATGGACTTCAATGAATTTTGAAACTTACAGCACGGTAGCTTTTCAAAATAAGAAAGGCTGAATTTTCTCTTGATTTTAACTTAATTTTTCTCCCTTTTTCTCACTTGTAATCCTTCAAAAATCCACTTAATCCTCTAATAATCCATCCCATTAACATGTATTTATAGTTTGTTGAGGGATTGGACTATTGAAGTAGCCATTTTCGACCGTTGAAATGTCAGAACTAGCCGTTACAGGGCATCCCAAGTTGTTAGTCGGCTCCAGAGCCGACTAACCTGGGATTTTCCACATCTCAGGGCAAAGTAGTCAGCTTTAGAGCCGACTAACTTGTAAAAATCCACTGTATGGCCACAGTAGTCGGCTCTAGAGCCGACTAACTTGAAAATTTTCACTGTTAAGTCATTTGTGCCATAGATTTGACTTGTTAACTTGCATGTGGGTCGGCTAATGGCTTCAAACTTTCATTCCAAGTGCCAGTAGCTTGCGTGGGAGTTGACTAATGATTCCAAAATTTGAAAAACTTAATTCAAAGCCAAAAGAACTCATTGTGTTGAACAAAATAATTGACTTAGCTTTCATGACTTGAACTTTCTTCATTTGATAACTTGCCAAACATCTGAGTTTCACTTGATTTGAGCTTGAAACATCCTTCTCGAATCTTGAAAAATTCTCTCTTGAATCATAAACTTATTTGGGAGCTTAGAATCAATTTAGATGTTCTTGGTGACTCTTATATGCTTGCATGTCATTGTGGTTCTTCATCAAAATCATTAGTAACCTACTTAACTATTTTGTGATCATTAAAATCAATGCAAGGTTAACAGTATGTTAGAAAGAAAAAGAAAATACATTGTGATGGAAAAGTAAATCCCATGGTACCCATAGGATTTTATTTCCCATAAAGTGTAGAAATTCAAATCACGTAGTAATAGAGTATTCTCATGGATGGGTCCTAAAAGCATGAACCAAACATCTAATTTATGGGAAATAAAATTTTGCGATCTCTTTTACTGTGAACCAAACGAGCCCTTAAAAAAATGATGATAAAATAAAAGCTTTTACTTGCCCTAATAGTTGCTTTACAAACTTAAATAAGAGATGTTTTCCTATCTTTTATTAGCAAGACAACTTTACAACTCTAACCCTTACATTTTTTTACATTTCAGTTTCAGAGGTTCAAAATCTATGGTATACAGTTTGTGGGTGAATATTAAGAAATAATTGCTTGTTCTACCTTAAACTTTGAGATCCTTAAATCTCTCGTCTCCATGGGAGATGTAAAGACAGAATTTCTTGGTCATAATTATTTTAATGATTTTTTGGCAACATTTAAAGTGTATGGTTTTGTTATGGTGAAGATTTTGGTTGCCATGCTTATGAAGAGCTAGTTGGTCTAGAAGAGTGAAGATAGTTTCGATCCAACTTAAAAAAAAAAAAAAAAAAATGCAGCATGGCTAGAAGTCAAGTTAATCAAGACTTGGAAGCAACCAAATAATTAAAATTTGATCAAAATTGATGAGCAAGTCCTTTAGAGTAGTGGTGAAGATTTAAACCATCATGTGTATATTTAAAACCTGATTTTTTTGTGTTTCATAAGTTTATATTTCAAATGTGATCATTTCTTCATTTACAATTTTGTAATAGTTACTAAAAAAAAGTACGAGGATGCTAACTCACTCGATCTCACCTTCACTGTAATATATGATACATTCTATAATGGCATATCATGTTCAGTATGTTATAAGAGTTTAATCAATTGGTCGTTGGATTGTCTTGAAGATTGATGGTGTCCTTATAGTTGGTAATGATTGGTTTGTTAAAAGTTAGTTTAATTTGATGTTATAAAAGGAGTCTATTAAAAAGGGTTATAATCTCTATGTCTGAACCTATTTTTACTTATGTAGTAATATATGATTTGCTATGCAGTTGGTTGAGATTGAAAATAATTTTAAATATTATACAAGAATAGATAGTATGTAAATAAATTTTATGATTTAAAACTTAAACAAAAGTAAATTGCTCATCTATTACTACCTTCTTAACTAAAATTACTCAATACTATAATTTTGAATAGCATCATATTCTAATGAAATTGATTTGTTATCTATTTTGATGAATTCAAGATGAGTGATGAAAAAAAAAAAAAAGCAAGGATGAGTTTGATTTAAGCTAAAAATACAAGATGCCTTGTGAATTTTTTCCCTTCAAATTGTAATGATTTGAAGTCTATTATAATAAAATGCATGACATTATTGTTTGGCCATCATGCCAATATTGATTCCATTTGATGAAGGTAAAAAGATGAATATTATTTGGAAATAGAAGTTGACCACTATTAGTGATCACCATGATTCAATAAGCAAAAATAAAGGACTAATAAGCAAATTTGATATTTGATGTCATCTTTAGATTGTATCGTCCTTGAATAGTTTAAGAGAAAAAACTCAATATATAATACATGAGGTTGATTTTTTTAAAAAAGTTATTGCAATAGTATAAATTACTCTTGATGATTTGATATTTTCATTTTTATTAGATAGATAATACATTTCTGAGTATGTTGTTAAATATTAGCTTGTTGGGTTTTTTAATTCAAATCTCCTTTTTTTTTTTTTGGTAAGACAAATATCTTTATTTAAATAATAAAAATTTTATGAACAAGTAATGCTATTAATGCCTGTCGTCTTTGATTATTTTATGTGATAATAGCTAACAAAGTTGCCATGGTGGCTAGTATTTTATCTTAGTAACATTAACCTAATGAAGCACATCTTCTCCATTATATTGGTAAATGAAGTGTTAATTATTGAAATGCTTTATTATTATTATTATTATTATTATTATTATAGAAATATTGAAATCTAAACTGTGGTCAGTATTATTGAAATATAAATTATTGAAATATCATATGGAGATTGATTTGAAGGTAGCATCTGTGTTTTAAAAAAAGAGTTATTACTTGCTTTTATTTTACTATTTTTGAAAGCAATAAATTTAGCTATTAATAAATCCAAGAACTTTATAAATAAATTAGAAAAAATAAGAAGGCAGCGTCATCCATTCTAGCCTAGTTTTATCATTCTTGAAACTCAAGACAAAATGCAAAAGTAATTCTAAGCAAGCATAAATTTGAAGTTTTGACTAAGAAAGAAAATGTAAAAATAATATCACACAAGCCTCAAGTTTCCCATTTTAGCATACATGAAATTGGAATCAAAATGCTAAAGCAATACCAAACAAGTCTTGTATCATTCATGAAAGTAGTAAAAGTATATAAGAGCAACATCACATAAATCTTAAGCTTTGAGCTATATCATTTTTGAAATTCTGTGTACAATCTAAAAATAATAATAATAAAGGTCATAAATTTATGGTTCCAAACTATAAAAATAATAATAATAAAATCATGGCTTATCACGTGAAAAGATTTCAATTTTTAAGTATAGCATTACTGTAAATTTTCAAACCTAATTTATTTTTTAATAAGTTGATCCATAAGAATCACGAGAGTAGACATGAACCATTCTAGCTTTTATAGGAGGAATTGTGTAAAGTTTAGAAACGAGATCTATCACATTAGAAAGCCGAATCATATATCAGACTTTTAGATGTCCTAATTTATCCATCAAACCTTTGATCAAGGTGTTCTTCTTTCTTTTTCTAAAAAATCAAATAACATTTCAAGTTTTATTAAATAAAAACTCTTATAAAGGTACAATGCACCAAATGATTAGAGCCAAATTTCATCATTTAGACCCAAGATTAGTTCGTCACACTATTTATTTTTTAAGGACTTTTATATATATTTTAGTTTAAGAAGAATTAGGTGAAGTGGCTTAAGATAAAATCAATATAAATGTCAAAGTCTATCTCTTGTAAAATTTTAGATTATTTATGATCATTTTCACTAATCATATCTATTTAAAAAATTATAATTTCTCATAATTAGAAGAGATTTGATATGAATTATTGACAAGCACTTCTCACTAATCTAATCTAATATATATAAGTTGAAAAGATTTGCTCGTGCTCTTATTTTTACATTAGGTGACATTTAATTTTCTTTTTCTGAATATCATCTCTTATAATTTTATTTTTAACTTTTTCATAAAAGCATCCTTTCTCCTACAAAATAATTAAATCATTTCTTTCCTTCATGCGATTCATTTTTCATTTCTAGCTCTTCAATTTAAATCATGTATCCATCTACCTTAATGAACAGCTTTGAAATTTTTTTAAATTTTTTCAAAAGTCCAATTAGAAGACATGATAGGACATAAAATTTAGATGTTTGTTCTTAATTTTAGAGAAATAATAATCTCACATCTTAAAATTAAAAGACAGTATTACTCCAAAAATAATATGACTATCCCAAATTATAGTTGTCAAATTGACATCTAACAATCTTTAATATTAATTTATCAAATATAGTAGATTCTTAAACTTTTAATCTGTTTATTTTTCAAAGTTTATTTCTACTAGCTTGTGAAACCTATATACTTTTTTGTCTAAGTATAAAGTAGATAAAATTTAAAAATATAAATTATTTGTCGTTCTTAGACAATTTTAATATAAATATATATTTTTATATTTTATATATTAAAATATTTTTTAATCTACAGGATCGAATGAATTAATTTTTAAAAAATTTAGAAAAATTGTCTATAATATATATATATATATATATATATATATTATTTTTATCTTATGCCTCATTAAGTTGAGAGTGGTACATAAAAAAATATAGAACTTTAAATTGAAATTTAAATTTAATAATAAAAAATTAAAAAAATTTATATTTTTTATATTATTAGAAAATTTAAATCACACTAGTTTCATGCATCATGTGAACACATAGTATAAATAAAGACTTTATAACTTAATTTTATTATTTATTAATAAGAAGAAGAAGGAAGATAAATAGTACTTTTATAAATTTTTATTTTTCAAAAAAATTGAATCGAGGAGATTAATTTTTTTTCCTCTCTCTTATTATTGGATAAATCAGCCCTTATCAAGTTAAGTTGGGGTTTCTACGACTTAAAAGAATAGATGCTTAGGTGGATGGTGTTAACTTTGGGAGAGAGAAAGAGTGGAACCGGAGCTATCGAACCGATCTTCTCTAAAAGCCAAAGAACCACGGCCTTTTCTCATTTCCGAGTCCGGCCTGGGAAAAATCGCTTGAGCTTCGACAAGCGAGCAACTTATCCGGGCCAAAGCGAACATCCCTTGAACATCTCCCTTTGCGCCACCTCCAGGTGATCGGAACGGGGAGCGCCATGTGGAAGGTATTCCAATTCCAAAGCCTTTGTCGTTCTCGCTGTCCGGGTTGCCGGTACACGGACTCGCACATGCGGTATAACGACATGGGCCGTCGACGCTCCCGCGTGCACGACGCTCAAAGCGGTCGTCAACAGCTGGTCTTAAATGTGAATCAGGTAGCAATACGCTTACACGAAAACATGGTACGAGACCACTCATGGCGCGGAACGTGCGCTTAACACCAGCGGGCCCCACTTAAATTCATGAAAGGGCGAAGCTGATTGGTTCTCGGAGGGGCAGTAGTTCTGTGGACGTGGCGGCGGCTCTAATGGAGACAGCCACGTTCTGGGTCTTTGGGTCGCGCGCAACCCGGAAAGCTATGTGCTGAATTCGGGCCACGTCGGTTCCCGTGCCCTCATGCCACCAGACGAGGTTTCCCACGTCGCCGCTGTTTTGAACTCACGTGAGGCCAAGCTTGCCTTCGAACGAGACAAGCCCGGTGCCACCGTGCACTCGCGCGTGAACTGATTTTTTTTTTTTTTTTTTTTTTTGACGTGATGCGTGAAATGAATTGATAATCATGAATTTTTCAAACTAATTCAGAAGAGAGAGAGAGAGAGAGAGTGTGTGTGTGTGTGTTTTAAAAATCAGGTAAGAGAGAGAGAGAGTGTGTGTGTTTTAAAAATCAGGTAAGAGAGAGAGAGAGAGAGAGAGAATTCAAGAAATCAGGTTGGGCATGCAAAAAATTAAAAAAAAAAAAGAGGAAAAAGCAATAATACACCTATCCTGCCCATCTCAAAATTTAGCAGACTCTCGGTACTAAAAATATATTCTACATAAAAAAAAAAAATTTAGACATAATGAATAGGCCTCTGTTTGTTTTTCAATATTAGATAGAGTAGGTCTACTTTTAAAAAGAGCCTAATAGCTGAGTTGAGCTAGATCTCAGCACGGCCGTTTAGTCTAGCTGCCTATTGTAAGCCGGGTGGTCTGAGATTCGATTAGGTTGATAAGGTTGCAACTTAGTCAAGGTAAATTTCAATTCTGATCAACTTTAATAATTTGACACCATCAATACTTGAAGTTAAAAAATTAAATCCATTGCACCTTATTTTTGGATATGATTTTTGATTTAGCTATGGATTTTGCAAAATTAGGTAAAATCTAACCAAAGTTGAATGAACAAAAATTTGTTACGTGGAAGTTAGTTTGAGAAATTCAAAATCTAGCTTTGATAACTCAAAGCCAATGAGAAATCCATCCAATTGAAACCATGATTTGGACTTAGAAGACCTTAATCTCAAATTAAATTTAGTTTATAATTAATTCTGAATCAAGTTTAGCTCAGCTTTTGAAGTGACCCACCTACCACTCAATTAATAAGTTCTTGGCATTCAAACTTCATGCAATTCCTTTTACGAAGAACGAGATTTTTCCAATTGTACCATATGAGAATTTAATAAAAAAAAAAGGTTTGCTGTGGCACCCTTTTTTTTTTTTTCAAAATTATCTTAACTATTCATTTTAGTAATGTTATTTATGGTATTTTGTTGAGTGAATCAATTAATCCAGTCATTCAGTTATGTTTTCTTTCCTAATAAATCCTCTTTGTTTTACCCGTATCCTCACTTTTAACTTCTTTCAAACTGAGCTATGTTCTCGTATATCTTTCTTAGTCTCTCCTTTCTCTCCTGTCATACCGTCACCTCGGCCAATGGATCTCCAATCTCTCTTGTCATACACCATCTTGGTTAGTATATCTTTTGTCTCTTTCCTATGGCACCATAAATTCAATCGACAGATCCATCCTCATAGGACTCCAGCAATAATGAGGGGGAGCCACTCTAAGAGAAAAAGAAGTCCATCCAAGTACCATGAGTTAGATTTATTAATTAAATCGGCCCTCGTCTCCATAAATTAAGATAATAACTAATGCTATGTCTTTGCCTTAATATCCCCATAGCCGCATCCCGTAGCAAAGGCCCTTTCACTTTCACTTAATTATGTACACCAACCATGCACGTCACTAGATCAACCGATTTCTCACTCACTAAATCTAATCAATTAAAAGTAAATCAAATGGTCAAGAAAAAATAATAAGAAAAAAGAAAGCAAAATCTATGGAATCCCGTAACAAAGCCAAAAAGAATCATGCTTCACCATAGATAAAGTAGGTGGAGAAGCAAAGGCCATTAATAAACATTACTTCTTGATAATTTTAATTATCAGATAGGTTTGCAAACCTACCACCTTATAGAATAAAAAAAATAAATAAATAAAAAGAGATCTTAGTTATTATGTAATAAAAATTATTTTATAAATGTTGTGATTATGTCATGTATTATAGGTTCCAATCTATTTGATATTTTCATTTTTAATCGGTGTGCTCTGCCCCCTCCTTTCTCCCTAAAAAATCTCTGGAAATGCTCCCTAAATTTCTTCTAATGAAAACAAGAGTTGAACTCATTGAATGCAAAACCTAAGTCATTGGTCAATATACAATGGGTCTAAATGCCAGTATTAAAAATTATTTATTTGCTATTATATAAGACCTTGAGCAATATGGTTTAATTATCTAGGTAATATGGACAATAGCTAGCCAACTTGAAGAGTTTATGCAAGCATCAAATCAAGTTCAAGATATGGTTCAACCATGAAAGTGAAGTGTTTGATAGCATTAGCTAGCAATGTGGATCCACCTTTAGGGCAATATAAATAAATTGCATATTCCACGTATGATATCATTGAAAATCAATAATAGGGGCTAATTTAGTACTATATTACAAATGTAGCAAGACAAAGCATAAATATGAGAAGTGATGAAAATATACAAATCTTGTAATTGAAGATATGAAACAAATCATGATCATGCTCTACATGATGATAATGGCATAATGGTTATCATGGTAGCCTTATCAAAACTGTGCCAGTTGATAAGGATTGTTCCCTCTCATTTATAAAGTAACAGTCGCACCATAATATATTTCACACGAAATGTACTGCATAATTTCTTTTGTAGCCATGAAATTGATTGAGATCAGGAGGATGGTAGATGAAGCTTGAAGTGAAGCACCATTTGAAACCATATTTTACATGATTCGAAAAAGCAGAGGTTTAAGTAATTCCTGTGCCAAAATTATATTTTTAATTATAAATAAATATTATAATCAAAACTAAGATAAAAAACTTTTGGTGATGGATAGCAAGGCTGTTACTATACATATTAAAAAATACTTTACCATTCTATGAATATAATAAATAAATAATATTATGATGCTTTTGATTTTTTTGTGAGTGATGCCGTAAATAATCGCAACTCATAGGATACTGTATAAGAGTATAAAGGCTAAGAACGTTCTATTAGGATTAGAGAGTGAAGATTGAAGCTTTTATTTTGAAAAAATTATAAAATAATATAATATCTGAACTTAATTTAGAAAAAAAGAGTATTACATACCTATTAGTACCTTATTTTTACTACACAAAAATATTTTAAGTATTTCAACTTTAGCTTAACATGTAATAGCACACATATCTAATGTAATAATTTAGTTTATAAAATTAAATTTCTCAATTCAAGTTCAGCGGGATTCAATCATTCGATCAACATGACAGAGGAAATTGAAGTCAATTTGTTTAATTAATTTGCATTACATGTGTTCATATACTACTTTCATATTCAATTAATTTCACATCAAGAGGAAAATTACATTTTGTGGTAAATAGGTAGAAACCAAGCACGTATTCTCACCACTTTCCATACCTTTTGGCTACTCCTATTTTTAATAAGCACTTCTCACATCATGAGTTAATCCAGTTATTAATCAACGATAAAGGGACAGGTGAAGTGCATCAAGTAATTTTGCACTGGTTACATATAGTTGTTATATCATGAGGAAACTTATAAATTTTTATGCCCCAAACCTGCCTCAAATCAGGTATGTCCACATCTTTATTTTATGGTCTAGAAATCATATAAAATTTATTTATCAATTTCTATAGTAAAATTATATACCATTATTAATATCCAAAACCAATGAGTACAATAATATGATAGACTATTTTTCTAGTATCTTTTATTAGCCAGAATCAAATCTTTACAAGCACTTTATTTTTTTAAGAAAAGTTACCTGATATATTTGTCAAAATCAAGAAATTGATCCTCGAAACTGAGAATCAACATGATTGAAAATTGATTCCATAGTTTAGGCTTCTAATCTTATTAATGTTTAGAACCAAACCAATTCGATCATATCAAATCAGATTGATTTTGATTCATATTATTCTAATCCATTACTCACTCCTCATGATTATAACATAATTTTGATTAGACTAGATTAATGAAGGATGTATGAACCCAATTTCAACCTTTATCCAGACTTGATGATAAAAACTATGTTGCTCATCCAATAAGAATGGATGTAAGCAAAGTTCAAGACCAGCGTAATGGTTCTTAATTGCATAGCCAAGGGTGACTGAGGATATGAAGGCACTAAGATATCATTTGGTTAACTACTTGTATCAAAATAATTTTATATTAAATTCAAAATAATTAAGTTTTATTAAAAAAGTGTTCGATTATGTTCAATAAAATTTATAATAATAATAACAAAGTCTTAATCTTAAACTAGTTAGATTCAACTATATAAATTTTTTTTTTTTTATTGTACTCAGTTTTGACCTAAATTTTTTATAAGATGCAAAATGTTCAGTAAATTTTGTTTTGCCAAAATTAGCCTACATGCTTGGAAGGATAGCTAAGCCAAAAATATACAAGACTCGGGATAATGATAAATCATGAATAATTAAATAAACAACTAAACTTAAGGGATTTGAACCTTTGTAAGCTTTGATATCAGATTGAGTGATCAATTAACCCTCAAAGCTTTAGCTCTAGGAAAAAGAACCAATGCATATCAAGCTTCTCAAATTCTAGCCAGGTGGTGCATCGAAAATGTGCTTAATTTAACTAAACATATTTCACACCACTCTCTAAGAGCGGAATAAGTTTAACCCACAAATTTTTTACAACTTAATCCACTAACTCTCAAGGTTCAACCAAATAGGTAATATTTTGAACCTAGAGATAAGTAATTAAGGGACGATCAATTGGAGTGGAAAATATCTACCTCTTTAGCTATCTAGCATCTTAAATACTTAATCAAATCTAATGGCGATCAAAGATATACAAACAAGAACCTCTAGTGTTTGTCCCGAATTTGAACAAAGCTTAATTTCTTTCTGCATGCAACTCAGATTAAGCAAAATTATTTGCAGAACAAAAATTGGCTAGTTTAATGAAGCACACCCTGTGACGTGTTATCACAGCATTGACTATGGTCTAAACTCTTTTTGAGAAAAGACTATTATCTAAAGTTAGAGTGGGTATAATCCCTTTTTTTTTTTTTTTTTTTAATGAGAAGATAGGTAAGTCAGGAACTTTCCCGTAATTTATTAATTATAACATCAATATATATAAGGATATAGAAGAAAAGAAAAAAAGAGAAGAATAGGTAGGTTAAGTAAGGGAAAGAGAGAATTAATGGAAATCAGGCCTCCTCCAAGGTGATGCCAAGCGAACATCAAACTATAATCCTGGGATACCTGGTGATCCACCAAGGATAAGGGCTAGGGCCTCAGTAGCTGATCCGAAGCTTAGATATTATCAAGTTCGGCAAAATATAATATAAGACACTCTATACAAGCAAAATTATCCCTTGTTTGTTCAAATTGGCCTGGAGGAATCGTTCAGTTAGCGCTGGGTGATGCATGGTCATGCCAAGTATAATCCAATTCCACTGAAAAGAGACCCTTCAACGCTAGACGTATTTGCATGCAGTTGGGCCCGCTTCACGATTGCAGTTGGGCTTCGTCCAAGATTAGGAAGATACTTTCCAACACATCCACCCCCGGTTTACATTGGGCCAAGATACTTGCCGACGCATGTCACCCCCAGTGTTTATTGGGCATTGGCCCAGCCAATAAAGTAACGGAAAATCGAACCATTCTTAAAGCTGGGCTTAGCTAAACATCGTCAAGGACTCCATGAACTCTAGTATTATTTAGAGCTCAAGCTTGAATCAGCTATGTCCCAAGTTTAGCAAAGCTATAATCTGGCAATTAGGTCGGGTTGAGTTAATTTTGGTTCTGGTCAGCAATTGCTCGAGCTGGGTCTAGCATTAATTTAACCAAGCAAAGACCATGCAAAACCACCGCACCCAGAGTTCAACCTAGCTAAATTGAACTTAAAGCAATAAACTAATATAATTTTAAGTGCAGTAAAATACATTTTGTTTTAAAGAAGTTATTAGGGAAAGACATGCCGTTTCCTTTTGCCACTGTCTATTACCTGCTCCTACTCACCACCTAAAAATCTAATTCATGGATATCTAAAGCGAAATCCATATCCTTAATAAACTGGGGGAGGAATGCCTCATTCCCTCCATTTCATCTTTGAAAAAAAGATAGGAGAGAGAGAGAGAGAGAGAAGGAGTAGGAGGAGGAAACCCACATGAGAAAACATCAATCTTAAGACTCTCTTTTTGGTTATCCTTTTGGATCTTCATAGAGCCAGTTCAATCCTTGCCTTTGTTTTCGTATAGCAAGAAAACTAAATGCTCTAAAGAGAGGAATTTCTTCATTCCCTGAATTAAATTCATAGTGATTTATCAAATTCTCACAAATAGAGTGATCAGCGAGAATCACCAATAACTGGTATCTCAGTGGCTTCCTTATGGTTTTTCTTCACATCTACATGTATTTTTTTTACCCCTTTTTTTTTTTTTTTAAAAAAAAAGGGCTCTTGTTTCCTGCATTAAGTTCTTTTCCTAATGATCATTTCACACTAATGCTTTCAGATTTTTCATCATATGCCTTCCTTCAATGGAAATTATATGTTTTAATAAGTCAGAGTTGATCGCCTTCTAAACAAAGATTTAGCCTGGTGGCTTCATTCATATTTGTTTGGGTGGTTTTGCTTTTCAGAGACAGCGTTTCCTCGTGCTGTTGACATGACTTGCTCTTGCGCCACTTTTAAAAGATACGTGGGTCGTGACGCCTCCTGCACTTATCTGAAAACAAACAGTAAAAAGAAAATCTTTCTTGGCTTAAAGCCAAGGACTCTTGCCTCCACGGCAGCTGCCTGTGGGCATTTCCCATCGTCATAAGAAGTTGACAGTTAAAGGAGACCGAACTCCTGATTTGGCCAGTTCTCATCTTCTTACCGAAGACTGATTTGGTCCGAATAGCAAGCTGTATCGATCACTCAAAGCAAACCAAGGACTGCTGTCACCTGTGATTATTAAAAGAGCAAACGGATAAAAAGAATAGTAGTCATTAAAGAAAAGCAAGCAAACCAAAGACCTGCTGTCGCCTGTGATTATTAAAAGAGCCAACGGATAAAAAGAATGGTAGTCATTGGAGAAAAGCTGAAGCAAGATTCGTTAGTGAACAGGAGATCCGTCTCTCCTAATAAAAGCGCCAACAGTTTTCGTTATAAATTTTTTTTTATATTTTAGACTGTCATTAACTATTATAATTTTAATTTTATAAAATTAATTGAACGAATTTGATCTGATGATACAAACCGAATGAACCTATTATTTATTAAAATTGTGATTTATATGGTTTGGACTTGAGTGCACCTCTATTGGATGAGATAGTTTACAATTCAATAGTAATCCAATGGAACAACTTATTAGGATTTCTTTATAAATAGATTAGGTCCCTTCTTCTCTAATTAGATCTGATATTTATTTTTTTATCGAAATACCACCTAAACGGGTAAGAAAGAAAGATTTAGACTTCTTTAGAGATTCTACACTTCTCTTTTAATTGTCATAGTTGAATATAAAAATATTATTATTACTATTTGATGCTCTAATTATGTATATGAGATTCTTAAATCCTAATATTCATAACACAAATCTATGCTCCTTTCCTTCCCTACACCAAAGATTCCACATGTTTCAACCCTTTGTATTTAGATCAGGTACCAGCCTCCTCATCAAGAGCAAGTTGAATGAATAGTCTTAGGAGCAGGGCCTGCATCATTATAATAAACTCCTCTTCTCTTCTCTTCCGAACAGAAGCACTGGAAAGGGCTCCGGAGGAACATGCCGCACGTTTAAAGCTGGCAAGCCAATGATTCAGGCATCCCGGAATCGTTATCTAATTGATATAAAGAACAACGAGAAAAGCCAGCCTTTTGGCTTAATTTATTGGTAAGGGTGAGAACACAGAGCTTCTCAGGAACAGGGTGGTACATGTGCATGGGAATAACTTTGCTAATATTTGATTGTAGTTTAATAGAAGCCTTTTATTATTCCATCGCTTTCTCGTGAAGTTAGTCCAAGATTGTTTCGGTTGTCTCATTCATAGCTTTAAGCAACAGCTATTGTTCGTCAGCTTTGTTGATTTATCATAGCTAGAAGCAGGTATGTGCGTTTTACGCAACTGTTTGAAGGAAATAATTATTCACATGCTGCTCTTATACTATCCATGAATGAAATGTTACACAACAAGTCAGATCCACGTTATTTGATTCCAATGGGTGGCTCTTATCCCATCATCTGTCAAGAGTTTTTTTCCTTCCTACTTTTCTTTAATGCTTTGACGATTAAAAGAGAGCATTTTGTAGATGTTTTAGGTCTCATGAACTAACAAATTATGGCATGGCATGTGCGTTAACTCGCATCACATATTTAAGAGGAAGGAGTATTTGAGAGATGCTCACCTCTGATCCAGTTGTTCCTTTGGCATGCACATTTAACATGTCTCTTTATTTAGTTCTTAGTGCCGCCAAGAAAGTAAAACCTTGCATCGGCCAGGTCGCCAAAACGTTCTCTTTTCATTGCTAACAATGAGAGACCGGATAAAACGGAACCTTGAACAAGTATAGCTAGAACTATTGCCAACGACCCGTAGCTTGGAACTCAGCACGGATTGCTTTAGCTCTCAGCTCATCCATTTTGCCAAGGTCACTTCAAAAAACTATCATATCCTAAAAGGATTTAGTTCTTATCTGTTGCAAAGTGAGGGGATACTTTTCTGGCATTGTGAGAGGCTTAACGGCGTGCTCATGAATACAGCAAGCCCTCCAATGCTAGTTTTTTAAAGAGAAAAAGAGTGCATTTATAAAAAGGTCCATGGTCCGGGCAAAGTACATGCTATTAGAGAAACTGCAGAATATACCTGGAGTAAGATATGTATAAATATTTCAATCTTGAGGATGTGAATACATATTGTTTCAATTACTTGATAACTTTCTCTCGTGTGCATTACTCCATGTATAAATATTTCAATCTTGAGGATGTGAATACATATTGTTTCAATTACTTGATAACTTTCTCTCGTGTGCAGAAAGTTTTCACAGTTAATAAACTACCCTTGTGAGGTCAAGTCATTGGATGCCTCAAATGATTGCCACTGGACCTCGATGCACACTTGGAAAATCATTGCATGGACCCATATGTCCTTGCGCAACTTGATGTTAGGTCTTTGGGTGGATGAAGCTTTAGCGATGAGTTCCCAGATCGTCTAATTTTTACTCATTCTGCATACATTTATCTTCCTACAAAACACCCTTATCTTATTATCAAACACAATTAAGAGGGATTAAAAATTAAAAAAATTTGATAGTTGAGATCAGATGTTAACTAAATACTTAACAGGGGTTGGATATTAAAGTCAGGATCGGATGTCAAGTTCGTCTGCATCTTTTCCTCTATGTAAAGATTTCTCTTAATTCTTAAGCAAGGGAGCTCACAAGTAATGCCAATTGTAACATTTTTCAAGCATGGCCAGTTGCCTAATAAATTTAAGTTGCCACTTTCTCCAGCGCGGGACACTCCCACAAACTTGTGGCTAAAGACATGGTTGAAGATTCCAGGAATGGGGTTCTCTCTCTGTGGGGTCTTGACGGATATGATTCTGAATATGACCCTTATAATAATGGATCCAGGGGAACATGTGCAGGAACAGTAGTCATGAACCATAGCCACCACTGTAGAAGAGCAGAGGGACCCCCATGCCCCCCCCCCCCCCCCCCCCCCCCCAAATTATGGTACTATAAATGCAGGCAGGTAGTAATGCCCTGAACGACCAAGCAAAAGTCCCCCCACAAGAGAGCACAGCACTGTGAAAGCTATGCCCACTGAGCACCACTACTTCCAATTTGACTTCTCATACCCTACATGTGGGCTTCCTTGGGCCTCACTGGTGGATTTGTCCGGCTACGCTCCGTATCATGTCCATCGTTCCTATCTTGCTTCCTATTGGACCGCACCAACTGCTTACCCAATTACCGCGCCTGCAACGTTCCGTATCAAGACCATCGCCCCTGCAACGCTTCCTGTTGGACCGCACCAACCACTTAGCAGCCAAGCACCACCTTCTGCTGGTCCCGCCTCTTCTTTTCCGCATTTTCTTTTGATATATATATATTTTTTTTTTCTGATAAAGACGCCGTTATAATTCATGGTGCAGTAAATTGGTGTTGGCAGCCAAAATCAATTAAATAGATAGAAAGCTAACAGGGTAATTGATGATGGGATAATTGTAGGATAAACCATTTGCAGCTCTGGCCATTACTCAAACCCAGGTCAGCTCAGCTATTAATTGGAAGTGACTCCTTGATCTCATCAGGCCCCAATCAACGCACATCGGTGTTTGATCCCACCCCCAGCCTTCGCACCGCTCTCCCTATGGACCGTTTGCTTGTCTCTTCTTTCTGTACGTGCCGCACCTCCAACGGCTACCCTAGCTTAACAAAAACCAAGCAGCTGCCATGTGGTCCACGGAGTCTGGAATTCTAGGCTCCTTTATAGATGCAAGGAAGCCCATCCAACGGTTGCGCTTTGTTTCTCTGATTGCAGGATCAACTGGCACAGACCACGAAGGCATCCATTTTAATGATAAAGCTTCCACTGATTCCCAATTTCTCACTCCTGCTGATGGAGACCGCTCTCCACGCATAAAGACAAGACCACTGACTAACTCGTAATTATGCACACAGTACCTCGTTCTTTTTCTTTTTTTTTTTTTTTTTTTGGAGGGAAAGACACAGTACCTCGTTATCCAAAGTCCATTAACCACTCCGTGCGTTATCCAGGCCATCAGATGTCCACCAAAACAAACAAAACACTCTCAAGTACAATCAAAAAGCAAAAGTTTAACGCCCTTTACACCCTCCATCTCAAATCCAACGGGCCTACAAAAATCTATCAGTTTTCTTAAATAAAAGAAGAAATTAGGTCACCAACGGCTCGTCACTGGCTGGCAACGCCGGCGGTGGTGGCGCTGGCGTCCTCCGAGGCGGAGGGCGAGTCGGACACCGAGTCGACGGACTCGAGCGAGGGCGAGACTTCTCCACGGATCTCCTCGATCATCTTGACCACGTGGCTGATCCTGGGCCGCTGATCGGGCGCCGTTGCAGTGCAACCCATCGCGATCTGGAGTAGCCCCACCATCTCCTCTTCGATCCCCTTGTACCGCATCAGCTCCAGGTCGAACACCTCCGCCGTCCACTCCTCCCTCACCACCGACTGCACCCACCGCGGCAAGTCTATTACTCCGCCGCCTCCGCCGCCGCCGTCGGCCGCCGGTTTCCCGGTGAGGAGTTCCAGCAGCACCACGCCGAAGGCGTACACGTCCGCCCGCTGCGACGACCAGGGCCGTCGCCCGTCCGCCGGAGCCTCCGGTGCGCGGTACCCGCCATACCGCGAGGCGGCCGCGGGGCCCAGGACGGCCAGGCCGAAGTCGGCGAGCCGCGCGTTGCCGGTCTTGTCGATGAGGATATTGGTGGATTTAACGTTCCCGTGGGCCAGCTTCGGCGCCTTGCTCGCGTGGTGGATGAACGCCAGCCCCCTCGCCGCCCCCGCCGCGATCCTCATCCTCGTCGTCCAATCCAAGGGCGTCCGCCCCGGTCCTCGATTCCCTAAAAGTAGCACCCAAAAGAGCATCCAATGCAAGAGAAACATTTATTTACCGAAATGCCACTGTGAGAGGTGACAGGATCTCAGAGAGGTGGGGTTATCACTCACCATGGAGGAGAGCGTAGAGGCTGCCGTTGGGCATGTAGTCGTATACGAGGAGCTTCTCGTCGCGGGCGGAGTAGTAGGCTTTGAGAGGGACGAGGTTGGGGTGGCGCAACCGGCCGAGGGCCTCCATGTGGTGTTCGAACTCGCGCTTCCCGGCGACCTGGACGTCCCGGAGGCGCTTGACGGCGACGACGCTGCCGTCGTCGAGGACGGCCTTGTAGGCGGTCCCGTAACCGCCCTTCCCCAGCATCTCCGCCGAAGCCCGGAGCAAGTCCTCTAGCTCAAACCGCTTGGTGTCGTCCAAGAACACCATCCTCGCCCGCTCGATCCCGCCACCGCCGGCGGCGCCGCCTCCCTGGGAGGCGTAGGGGCTGGAGGAGTAGACGATCTTCTCCCCCTCCTGGAGCCGGGACGTGTTCTTCCCGGAGAACTTTCGCCAGAAGTAACAAAACAAAAGGCCGGAGACGACGACGAGCACGACGAAGTCCCCGACCACGATGGCGACCACGGCGACCCGGCTCATTTTGCCTGGGGTCGGGCGGCGGCGCTCGCCGGGGGGAGCGAGCTCGGGCTTGGAGGAGGGGGAGGAGGCGACGACCGCGGCGGCGGGGGGGACGGGGGCGGCGGCTGAGACATTGGCGGCGGGGCGGCTGGGGTCGCTAACGGTGTCGCGGCAGCTGCCGAGCGGGGCGCCGCAGAGGGCCGGGTTCCCGGCAAATGCGGCGGCGGGGAAGGCAGCCAGAGAAGGAGGGATGGCGCCGGAAAGCATATTAGAGGAAACATTCAAGTCCTGGAGGTTAGGGAGGGCAATGCCGGAGACGGGGCCGGAGAGGTGGTTGGAGTCAAGGCGGACGGTGAGGAGACGAGAAAGCCGGTTCAGCGAGGCCGGCACGGAGCCGGAGAGGTTGTTGTACGAAAGATCGAGGCGGTAGAGGCGGGAGAGAGAGGAAATGGAGGGTGGGACGGGGCCGGAGAGGTTGTTGTGGGAAAGGAAGAGGAGTTTGAGGGTGGAGAGGGCGGAGAGGTCGGGGATGGAACCGGAGAAGAGGTTGGATTTGAGGCTGAGGACGCGGAGCTGGTCGAGGCTGGTGAGGGCTTGGAGGGCGTCGGGACCGGAGAGGGAGAGGCCCTCGAGGACGAGACGGGTGACGCGGCCCTGGGCGCAGGAGACGCCCAGCCACGTCACGCAGGGGGCCGGGTCCGACCGGTTCCAGCTCGCCAGCTTCCGGTCCGGGTCCGACAGCGCGCGGAAGGCCAGCAGCGCGCTGAGGTCTCCGTCCAGCGACGACGAAGACGCTACCACCTCCAAAGAGAGCTCGAAGAGAAGGAGTAGAAAGAGGAGACGTGGGAGTAATTCTTGAGAGAACTGAAGCTTCTGCTTCTCCGCCATTTTCTTCTTTCGCTCTTCAGGATAAAAAAAAAAAAAAAAAAAAGAAGAAGCTTGGGAGGATGGGAGGAGAAAGAGCAACGCCTTTGTAGTGGCAGCAAGCGGTGCTGCTAGGGTTTGGATCTCTCTCGCTATCACTTCCTACCTACTCTGTTGGAGGGGCGGGGCCATTTTGTGCCATCATGCGTAAGATTAGGTAGGGGGAAGTGAGGGAAACGGACCTACGGTTACTTTGGACTGCTAACTATGACCCCAGCCTGCTGGTCAAACGGTTGGTGTATTTGGAAGTCAAAATAAAAAAAATATGGCAAATATAGCGTTTGGATCCCGTCCCTTTAGAATATCATAGGAGTTGATGGACCGGCTACGTTTCGTTGCAGACATCCCAAGGTGTCATGGAGTCTAAAGCGGGAATCTGGTCTGTTGGCTCAATTGGCAGTGGGGCCTGACAGTGTTGGCACTCCCGCTTACTCAATCAAGGTGTAATTAGACAGCCACGAAGCTGCAACCCAGCTTAACGACAAGGGTAAAAAGCATGCAAATGATTATTAGAAATCAACCAGCACAAAGCAGCAGCAGATCGAAGAAAACAAAAATGCCACGCGAGAGAGAAATAATTGTTGTTTGATGGATTACCTTGATGCGTTTTGAACCCTATGAGTGAAACTGATGGTCGCACGTAAACATGCCAAGAAGACCACCAGACAAGATCAAATATATGAATTTTGTTATCTCGAATAAAGGGTTTTATATAATTGGAGAGGTCTTGTGCATGTCGCATGTAAATGCCAAAATAGGCTAGCAATGAGCCACGTAATGATAATCAATCCCCTCCCAAATATCTTCTAATTCTTGAATGATAATGAAAATGGAATTCCAGTTCAATCATTCAGTACGAGTATCAAAAGATTTTTTTCAACTTTGTAAGCTCCTGGCTCAGGTACATGGACCTAATTCTACAAAACTTCAAACATTTTGAATCCCATAAAAATTACAACATAAAATTTAATACGATTATTTACTAAAAAATGCTTTTAGTTTCTTCGATAACATATTTAAATATTTAGACTAAATATTTATTACACAATGGTTTTGGTGACATTGAAAAGAAGATTACAAACATATTCATTACACTTTTTATACGGTTCTCAAATAGAAAAAGTGATCATAGATAAGAGACTCTCCTTTAGACAATAGCTTAGGTGAATGGAGACTGCCTACCATGGACCACCTCTTACAAAAATCCATGATGAGCTAGAAATTGAGTTGAAACACGATCCGCCGGACCCTGTGAAGAAGAGCCCTACACCCAAGCAAATGCTCCTGCAAGGACCAAGTTTTGAGCTTTATTATTTTGTTGTCATTTGTAAAATCCACATGGCCACATAAACGGTCACGCATCTCAGTTGTTCGTCACCGTAATTGCTCCTTAAAGATGCCTTTAATTGCTACTCCAAGTGTCAAACAGCAGTGCTTAGGCTCTCTTTGCTTTCGAAGAAGTTGTTTGTCCATTGGCTCGTACACTAAATATTTCTAAGACGACGGCACATTGTCGAGGCTTAAACTGGTCCCATCCATGCTACTAAACGCCTAAGCGGTTATCATATACAACGCCTCTAAGTCCACCTGCTCCGATTATCGCTATTAATAAATTAAAATTATATGACCTAAAAATTTAAGTAAAAATTAATAAAAAATAAGTAAACTTAAATTATAAGTATATAATACTTTTTTTTTCATCCTTTTTAATATGAGATTATTTTTGAAGTGATACAATTTCTCTTTCTTTGCGATATTCTCGTTGCATGCCATAAACTAATCAGAATCTATCTTCGAATCGAGTCGTTGATGCTGTAAGAGTGGCTTCACGCTAAGCAAAAAGTTCTCGTCGCACGCCATAAGCTAGTTAGAATTTACCTTCAAGCCAGATCATTGATTCATGCCATAGCGAGACATTCTCATTGTACGCCACAAGTTAGCCAGAAT
This sequence comes from Metroxylon sagu, assembly GCA_017589505.3. NCBI lineage: Eukaryota > Viridiplantae > Streptophyta > Magnoliopsida > Arecales > Arecaceae > Metroxylon > Metroxylon sagu. The sequence goes on along the minus strand of JACVBY030000578.1, from coordinate 805,319 downwards.
TTACCTTCGAGTTGAGTCGTTTGGTGCTAAAAGGATGACTCCATGCCATGACGAAATGTTCTTGTCATACACCATAAGCTAATCAGAATCTATCCTCGAATCGGATCGTTGGTACTGCAAGGATGACTTTATGTCATGGCGGAACTCTACCATCATCATATGAATAGCTCTTTTCTCATGCCCACCAACTTCTGCATATTCGGATCGGCTCTAATACCATTTATAACGCTTCAAGCCCACATGCTAACCCAATTAACTTCGTTAGCAGGTCGAAATCGTGTAATTCAAAAATTCTGAAAGTTAATGAATAACAAGTAAACTTAAGTTATAAGTATATAATATTTTTTTTTAATCAATGCAAAATTATTTTTGGCATGTTAAACCATGCGGTTCAAGAGTAAGGGGTCCATAGCGGCTTAAGCATTGTGCATTTTTCTGATTAAGATGGTCGGTGAAACCAACGATGAAAGCTTGGGAGGATGTCCCAGGATAGGATAGGAGCTGACGGGAATAATGTCAGCCTTGCTAGTCGACCCAATAATCATCTGTGGACCTAATAATCATCTTTTTGGGCCCAATAATCATCTTTTCAACCCACAAATAGAGTTACCCCACATAAAGAGTTCCATCAAGTAGGCCTCTTCGAGCCCGGACACGGATATTATCTTTCATCGTAGTCCACGGATAGGCGAGAGAGAGAGAGAGAAAGAGAGAGAGCAGCAGCCGCAGATGGAAGACGCCTTCAAATTGAGTTTTGAAATCAGCCAGTGAAGTACCACTTATTTACCGAACCAGCCATAGAGCCGGTTGCCAGTCCATGAAAACAAGTTGAGACGGCTGATATTTTTAATATTAAAAAATAATTTCACTTGTCTGTTATCATCCCTGATCAATGGTAGTTTGTCACATTAATATGATTAAATATATAACATGGCTAAAATTATTTCCATCACTTGAAAAATTATCAAAATTATTAGCAAAGCTTGTACCATTCGAGCCACTGCTATATTGCTGGATCAACTGATCCAACCAAAACTTTAAAGAATTGAGTAGTAAAAAAATAATCATACCGTATTAGCTTAAGATAATTTAGCTCTTTATTTAATCTTAACTATCTCTTTCTTTCTTATAAATTCATACCATTCAGTTTCTCACACTAAGAAACTAGATATTTATTTTTAATTTTTAATTTTTTAATTTTGCTTCCTTCATAAATAGCTATTTCTTTCTTTATGTAACTTTCAAAGAAAAAATGTTACATCGATTGTAGCATATATCACTTTTATAGCTGCAAAGCTTTTCTTATTAATTAAACTTAAATTTTATATCATACTTCCATGAATTTGCAACTCAAAAGTCTCACAAAAAGTCACGATAACCTAAGAATGAAATAATAAATGGCAACTAAACAAATCATTTGCTATGCCCACCATATGAGTTTTCAATTCAATTGTCATCCTAATGAAAGAAATATAAAAAATATTAGAATCATAGACTTGTTAAAATTATCTATTTATACTTTTTTTAATCAAGTGAATTTAAATTCAAAAAAAAAAATACCTTTTTCTTTATTAAAATACTTATTTTGATAAATTTCATATTGTCTGTGTTGCAAAATAGCATCCTACATATTTTTTCTTATTATACAATTACTTCAAAAGATCTATTGCTTGCATTTATTGGAATTATTATTATTTTATTTATTCACTCATTCTTGAACTAAGAAAATAAAATTTAATAAAATAATATATAATTTGACATCTTCAGCCTAAACTCATAAATTTTATTTGTTTTTAGATTAATTTTTTAATTTTTAAATTAATAATATTATAATTTTAAATCACTCAACAATTGTTTAGTGAACATCCTCATCTAATTACTTGCCTTTAAGGTGGTGGAGGGGTAAAATACATTAGCATCTATTGTTTAAAAAAGATAAGATAATTTTAGATCACATTTTAAGTTTTTGTTTTTTTGTTTTTTTTGTTTTTAGAGCTGCCATCATTTCATTCATTTCTGTAAGATAATATCATATCTTTGATGTTACCATGAGATATTGTGTTAGCTTCAAAACTACCATTGCTTCTATTCTCAATAATAACACCAACAGCATTATTGTTATCTATGCTTAAAAAATTGTTACCATCTTGTCAATCTCTACACAAAGGTTGATGGCGTCATTCCTTTTAACAAAAGGGTTCGTTAACGGATCGCAGAAGCACCGAAAATATTTATATAGGGAATGCCCTTCTGACCAAATTGAACGTATCTGACTGGAGATGGACATTCCTTGCCATTCAAGAAAAACTCTGGCTCCTTATTACTATTATTAATTTTATTCTTTTATGTGAATAAATTATAACATGAAATATGATTAACGACGGCTGTAAACCAAAACCGGTGGAAGCGCCAAGGAATTCAGGGGGTCGGTCCGTCGTCTCGTTCGGCGTTCAACCTGAGGCTCACGCGACCGCAATTCGATTAGCATTTCACGCAGAGAATTCACAGCCGGTAAAGTAAAAAATCATTCAGGTCCCACAACATGCCATGCCGTGTACGCCTGTGTCTTTTATCACAACAATGCCCAAAAAATGTTCTTACTCGAGCTACTCTTCGTTACAAAGAATCGTTATGGGTCCCGACGGCCACCCTTGATGGCTCTCCTAAGTTTGAAAGCCCATAACTTTTGGGGCAAATCTCATCAACCGAGCCAAGGAGTTTGGTGCGAACTTCCTAGCAAATAAGAAGCAAACGTTGGTGGTTCTGCCGTTATAACTGCATGTACTCCCATTTCTCATCCTCTCCAATAACTCAACGGTCACGCCCAATCTTCCAAAGCTAGCTGGGTGTGCCCCCCCTTTTGACCAATCAACCCATGTCAAGCTCCTGTTCGCATTGCTCCACCAAAATCTCATACTCACAAATGTTGACAAGTAATGTTCATCAACATAGCATGAGGGCTTGCAGTATTGCTTAAAGAGTTGAAAATATTTTTCATCAGAAATTATCTCGATTGCAAGCTGCCGGTCCACCTCAAACCACTGAGAGCCTTTGCGCCAATCATGCAACGTCACGCGTGGTTTCATTCTAATGTTGTATCGACCTCGGCCGTTAGGCCCCGGATCATCATAGGAACTGACGTAGGTTTGGGTAGAGTTAATGAGGTAAGAGTAAACGGTGGAGAAGCTGTGGAGAGGAATGCATGACTCAGAAAGGAGTACAAAGCGTTGGTTTGAGAAGTCAAGCAGGGCATTAGCTAACAGACGGCGTTCAGCCTCCATCATACTTAGTTGTCCCCATTGCACCACCTGCATCCATTAGAAAAGTGATTTCTTATTGAAAAGAATCAATGGAACTCTAAATGATTGTTTTCATGAGAATATCTCTTAGCCAAATTAGTCTGACAAGATGCATATATATGACTCCAGGAAGATAGATCAATTATGCTTTGCCGGCAAGCTAATTAACAAGAAACTCATGCAAGCACCTTAAAATTTCAATAATCAATATTGTTTTGAAACACTTTTGTGCTAAAAAAGGTTTTATTTCATATCATCGCAGGTCTTCGATTTTTGTAAGAATTTAAATAAATTATTTCATTTTTTTTAAAAAAAAAATGATATGCAAAATTTGTTTCATAGTCTCCTAGATTGTTTGAGGCTCCAGGTGGCAAGAGGTCATGAGAGATAGCCTACTGCAATAACCGACAAAAGTGGCGACCTGAAAGTGGTGGCGATGGCTGGCAGTGATGGTTGGCAGTGAAGACTAGCAAAAATTATAATAGAATACTTTCATTATTTTTTTTTAAAAAAAACAGTTTAGAAAATTTAAAAGTGGAATATGTAACTAAAAGAGTTCCTAGTCTCAGCTTCCATAATTTCAAAACCAAGACTAAACTCTGGAAACCAGTAGGCTATCTCCCTCTGTGCCCGCCATCCGCCATCTTGCCAAAATAACTCTTCTTGAGAAGACATCCTGCAACAACTATTTAATCGTGCTTGCTATCTAATCTCTTTCCATATTGCATCGATCCATCTCTCAGACAGCAGCACCATCATCGCATTCGCCTCCAACTACTAGACAGCCGAGCTGCACCGTCATCAGCAGCGGCCCCACCTGCTCGATCCTCGAATCCTGATACACTACCTTTCCCTCCGCCAGAACCCACTGGCCTAGCTTGGCGGCAACGGCCAGTTATGGTCGGGAGCACGCCACCCCGGCCCGCGTCCTGATGTAACGCTCACAGGTCAGTTTGCCTACGGCATTGGCCCCTCAGTGCCGGAGGGCTCTGCGGCAGTGATCCCTGACGCAGAACCAGGGAACATGAAGCAGAACAGGGTTTAATGATCACGGGTTGGTGAGCTGTGGAACAGAGATTTTTGGTAGTGCCGTGCAGTACTAAGATGTCTCCCAAAGTCTGATAGATTCTTTTTCCTGGGTTTTAGTCCTCATACATATCACGTATTGGTGTGATGTCTATCTACAATGTAAAGATTGGAACATGGGAGTGGGCGCTAAAAGAGTCTCTTTTCCTCGTCTTTGCGCTGCTCTCTTGAGCAGAAGTACCGTTGTGCAGGTCTAGATTGATATCTTTGAATAAATTTATTGCGGTATTTGGTTGAGATCTAACCGTGTTTGAGAACTCAGGTTAGAAGAAAAATTTTGTTCTTTGGACGGTCCTGCCGCAGCTATGGCCGAAAGAGTACGAAGAGTTCCTATTACAAAGGTGTCTCGCTAGCGTAATTCGAGATAGAAGTGACTCACGTGATTTGTTGGAACTGTTTAGGAAAGGAGACTGGGGGATTTGAGGATGGTCTACCCTACATTGTTAAAGGAGAAGGAGCTTTCCTGTGTGATGGGATCTCGTGATATCCCACGCTATGTATGGATTTATTGTCGATGCCTCTCTGCAATCTATAGTGCTCTGTTCGGCTGTAAATTTTTGTCACCTAGGTGACATAGAATAAAAGGCTACAAATGCCTCTCTAAAAAGGTTGTCATCTTGATAGAACTTTTAGCCCTATTTTGAATTGACTGTTTAAGTGGTTGTTGACCAACAGATGATAGGACCTTCAATTTTTACTATTTTCTTTTGTTTTGAAAACTTTTCTAACGTACAAGAGCAAAGGCAGAATTTCGTAGAAGAAAAGAACATACAGGAATTGGGAGATAAAGAATCAAAGAAATGCATGGATGTTACATCCATATGCTTCAATCATAACAAAAGATCAATCAACTGAGGAACCCAAAAAAAAAAAAAAAAAAAAAAAGACAAATCAAAACATCGCCAGGCCAGGCTGTATTTAAAATATCAAGCCCAAACTGGACCTGAACTTTATTGGGTAAAAATTTAGGCATGATGGCCCGATCCTACCGGACAATAGGCCAGGCTCAAGTCTGCTAAAAAAATTGGCCGGGCCAAGCTCCGTCGGATGGGCCAAACTTGGTTTGCTCAGGTCCATTCATCTCCACTCAGGTTTGTATCTGGGATCTCTAAGACCTCCCAACCATCGAACCATATAAAAGGGTTTCACTTCCTCCTATTTGATAAGTGACCGAGGATTCAATTGCAGTTGGAATCCTCTCACGACGAATAAGATTGATTTATATGTGTTCAAAGATTGAGGCATCTGTGTAAAAAGTAAGATAGTGGCAGGCGTGCTAAAGCATATGACTTGGCTATGGTGCAGGTTCGGCCAGGATAGATCTGGTCCAATATAAAAGCGATGGGTTCTGTTCTTTGCTTGGTTCGATCAAAAACTGGTCCAAGTCCTGGACGGCTGGGTCCGGTTTGGCCGGCCTCTGCGTTAAAATCATTACTCCCCTGCATCGAGACCGACTAATTCAAGTCAAACTTGGCTTCCATATTAATCTTAGAAGCCTCCCCTATATTTTACACTAAATTAAAATATTGTGCATTTCGATGCCATCCTTGTCCACCCGAAAATACGAGATTCTTTTCAATTTAGCGTCACTTTTATCCTGCTAACCGTGGCCGCTAGAATGATTAAGATCGCTTAAGCTATCGATATTGAAGTAAAGAAATGGAATGCTTGAATAAACGTAAAACCATGACCGGCATTGTTATAGAAACCATGCTACGAGCTTACCTTGCTGGGGATTCTCCGGCCATGGAACACTGAGCCCTCCGGCGCTGACTCGTTGAAGGAAGGATCGGCGTGCACGTAGATCGAATATAATCCTTCATGCCCTTCGAAGAACTTCTCCCACAGTGGAGAGAAGCCAAGCCGTCCCCTGGTGAGAAACAAGAAGGCAACCTTGGGAACTCGGTCGTATGGGTGCTTATTGATCCTCGGCACCATCGACGCCCTCCATAGCAACTCCTCGTCGGTCATGTCGTGCATGACCTTGATTGGCTCCACATATCCCTTCAGTCCCACACGCTCATTGGCGATGGTTAGGTTTAGGACTCGTTGTGGAGGCGGTGGGGATGGAGGAGAAGAGAGGATGGAGAATTTGGGTGTTTGGAGAGGGATAGGGATGGTTTTGAGGTAGAAGCTCGAGATGAACCCGAGGGCCAGGCCGAGGCCTAGCAGGAGGAACTTTGAGAAATATTGGAGGAGCTGGGAATTGGGAGAGGAGAGCATGGAGGTAGGTTGTTTTTGCTGCTGGTTCTTCATCGATTCCTATTACTATTGGAGAGAGACTTCAAAGAGAGATTGAGGGAAGGCAGGAACGTGGGATGCGGGGATGGAAGAAGGTCATGCTATTAACCAAAATGTATCGGAAATGGAGCAGTAAAGGTCAACAAGATTCGGCCACCTGCATGGACCGAAGGCGTGAAGGGAGGACTTTGGCTCCCAGTTTTGTAGTGGATTCGAACTTTCCTTGGACTTTGTATCAAAGTATAATTTGCCAGCTTCCACTCTATATCGAAGAAAGGCATAATTGTCGGCGTCTAATGGAGCCGGTCATAAGTGAATTGAGATAAGGGCTTTTTAGTCCATATCTTAGCAAGATTTCATTATGATACCATACTATCAGGCATGTAATTTTTAAAATTAAAATATCTAAACATGTAGAATATTCATATTTTATTCATATAATAATCTGATTACAGATTGCTGGATATCTCGTATTAATATATTTAATTGATCAAATGGATTATCAGATGGAAAGCATATTAAAATTTCAAAAATGCTCATATTTTTCTAAAAAAAACTAAAGTAGAGCAATATTTTTAAATATAATAATTATATATTATATAAAATATATAATTAATACAAAGTAATAGAATATATTATGAATATATAATATAATTATTATATAAAAAGTATTTAATATTATACTTTAATATAAATAATTATTTCAAATATATTATAAAAATTAAATATTTTTTAATATAACATGTGTATTATTATAAGTAAATAAATATTATAACTATTTAATATAACTAGATATTACAAAATATTATTATTAACAATGTTAATAATATTATATAGTATAATAATTAATATATAATATTATCATAATAATAATAACTATATATCTATTTTATTAATAAAAATATTGATATATTTATAATATAAAATATATTATCTTCATAATATATACTATTTGGTATATTATAAAATAAATAAAATATAAAATGGCATAATATTATTAATTTATATAATTATATGATAAATAAAAAATAATAATGTAGTAGTTATTAAATATTACAAAATATTATTGTTAATAATATTAATAATACTATAATATCATAATAATTAATATATAACATTATCATAATAATAATAGTAGTAACGATATTTTTTAACAAAATTATTAATATATTCATAATATAATATATATTACATTCATAATATATACTGCTTATTATATTACATAATAAATATAATATAAAATAATAATGCAATATTATTACAATAATAATAATTTAATTATATTAATTATATGATAAATTTGATATTATATTTTATAATATTAAATTTTATTAATATATTAGTATAAAAATACTATAATTATAATAATAATAAATATATAAAAATAATTTTATTGAAACAATTAATTATTATCCATAATTTAACATAATAATTTTTATTATTTATATTAATATGTAGTAAAAAATTAATTAAAATTTTAATATAACATATTATATTAAATGGGTTTTCCCTCTCCTATAAATGATGTTTTATTTTGAGAGGTATTTTTTTAAAAAAATAAAAATTCTCATCTATGGGTAATTTAAGATTACCTAACCTTCTGATGGAGATAAGGGATTGCCATATTTTATGGCAATCTATTTCTAAAATAATCTTAAATGCCCATCAAGTTTTCTTATCTACATGTAGGCTTTATAAATCCAATTATGTTTTTAGGCAGTCCAACAAAATAGAGAACAAGAATGTAATGAAATAAATTAATATTTTTATTTTAACAAAAAATGAGGTCCAAATAGATGGCTTTATCACAAAAAAAATAGAAGAAAAACTACAAACTTTTCGATCAATTTACGGGTGAGGAGAAAGTTCACATTGTGGTCCCTCTTAACCAAATTGGTCTGAGAAAGAGCTGGTCGAATTTTTAATCATCAAGCTGGTCGAATAGTTTTGTATTTGACTTGATTCAAAATTAAATCTATAATAATCTTGAAATGAAAGTAACCAAATAAAACCTAGGTCCTATTCAGTAGAACTATTGATGGTAGAACTTTTAACAATAGAGTTTTTAGAAATAAAGCTTTTAGAAAAAATTATGTAATGTTTATTAATTATATTTTTAAAGTGCTTTGAAACTTTAATATCTATTCGAGCTAAACAAGTGCTTTTAGAATAAAAATGACAAAAAATATTACATAAAACTTTTAATTATTTAACCATTTATACAATTAAAAAGCATTATTATATATTATTCTTGACATATAAATTATTATAAAAATAACATAATATAATTATATAATAATAATAAAATATATTATATTATATTATATTATATTAATCATATTATATTATTATTATTATGTTATAATATTAGATATGGTTATTCTGCTGGTTCAGATTTATGATCTTCAAGTCTAATAAAAAAGCTTTTTGGCATTTTGCAAGTAGAGCTTTTGAAAAAAACTTTATATTAGGATTTTTTCTATTAAAGCTTTTAACTGCTTTTGATAAAGATAAAAAATATTTTTTAAAATTTTATTAAATACTATAAAATTACTTAAAAGTATTTTTAAGCTTCCAAAAGCTCTTTTGGATGCTTCAAAAACCTAGTCCAATGGGATCTTAGTGCAAAGTCTAATTTTGAAATTAATATCAAATAAAGGTTGATTAGACCGGAGGTCCAAAGCATGGGCTAAGCTTGGGCAAATCACAACCCAACTGCAGCTGCCAAGAAATTAATATCAGTGCTTTTCTAGACGTTGAACTTGAATCTCAAAATCCGCTAATAATTGCAGGTGGGCTCCTGGAAAAAGAGAAAGAAGAATGTAGGCTTCTAGCGGGAACTTAATTTTTGCACTGCAAACGGACTTGTATTCTCTTCGTTATGTGATGGATGATTCGCGATTTCTGGATTACTTTTTCCTAGGCAAAATGCATGTGTGAGTGCATGTGCCGATTGTTTTATTGCCACGAGATACAGGGTCCGTTCTTACCATCACATGAAATGATAAAATATCTATTATAACAACTTGTTTTTGGTGCCATCTGTCTTCAGTCACCAGCATTTTATGCGATGATTATAGCTTCAAGAACTAGCGACATAGTAGTCCCTCTCCAAATATATTTTATTTGAACAAACAATTCCAATCAACTGATAATAAATTTGATTATACAATAGTAAAATATAATTTGATATGATTTGATTCATACAAACATAAAATATATAAGCATAATAATAGATTTGGTTCATACAACCGGGGATATGATTTATGATTTTATTCATACAATCATAAAAAAAAAAAGGATGATTTGCTTCATACAATCATGGAATATACAAGCCTAATTCAGAATAGGATATGGAGATTTTCTTCTCATGTTGTATTTTAAATTTAAATTTTAAATTTTATAATTTAATCCTAAAACAATTAGATCAAATTTTCTATATGTATCCTTCTAATATTATGTCTATAAATATTATGATAGTCGGAACATATCGATTACTGTTCCCACAATATTTTCTTTTTTCTTAGTATTAGTGCAGTAAACGACTCATTGACATGTCATTACTCGGGATCAAATATCTTAGCGCTATGGCAAGATCATCTTCGATCATTACTACATGAGAATCTTTATCAGCTCCTTTGTTAATCGCTAATATTGTCAATTTAATTTCTAACAAGCTTGGCTCTAATAATTATCTTATATGAAATTCTCTTTTTCTTCCATCTTAAGAGGTCATAAATTGATAGGGATGGTCAATGGAAGCATTCCTACTCCTTCAGATACTTTTTTAGATGGTGATAAAAGAATTGTAAATACTGCTTTTGATAAGTGGTATGAAAAGGATCAAATAGTACTATCCTCGATTAATGTTACCTTTTCAGAAATTATCATTCTATACACTATTGCCATCATATCTGCAAGAAAAATATAGGAAGCATTTGAGAGACAATTTGGGACCATTATTCAGTCCTACATCATTCACCTAAAACAACAAATGGATGAAATTCAAAAAGGTTCACTCTCAATGTAAGAATATTCATAGAAAATTAAATAAATGAAAGATCAACTAATTGCTAGTGAAGACCCCATAAGTGACATGGATACTCTTATACACACCTTAAAAGGCATTCCAGAGTCACATAGATCATTCTAAGCAGCAATCAGAACATGTGCAAAATATGCATCATCATAGTAGAAAAACTTCATACCCTTTTTTTTAGCTGAAGAATTGAGTTTTTGTAGGACATCCAATCCCATACAACTCAATGTTACAACATTTATTACAAATTATAGTGGGTCTAATGGATAAAACAATGGTTACCATCTATCTAATAACCACCAGTAGCATCCCAATAACTATCAGTAGCAATATGCATTTAGCACTCAAAATCGATCTCAGTAGTATCGTAGAGATTGTGCAGTACATGTCCAGCAAAATATTATATGGCTTACGTGCCAAATATGTAACAGAACTTTGAATATAACCTTAGACTACTATTATTGCCTTGATCTAGCTTTCCAAAATCAACTTCTTCCTTAGCACCTTACTGCAATGATGGCCATACCATAACCTACAGATGACTGTACATAGTACATGGATATGAGAGCCACTCACGACATTATTGGTGATCTTAAAAGTCTGGCCATCAACTTTTCATATCAAGGTTGAGATAATATGCAAGTTAGAAATGGTGAAGGTTTTGCTATCAAATAGATTGAACCTTCCCATATTATTACTCCATCCCAATCATTTATATTAAATGATATCATTCACTGTCCTAATGCATCTGCTAATCTACTTTCAATCCAAAAATTTGCTCATGATAATCAATGTTTTTTTTTCAATTTGATACCAATAATTTTATAATACAGAATAAGGGTATAAGGAGAATGCTCTACTGCAGATTACTCGAGAATGAACTTTACACTATTCGCTCATCCAAATCTACAAATAAAAAGATCTCTTCAAAATTGTTTACTGAGCATCGTGTCTCTAGTGAGGTATGGCATCACCAACTAGGGAACTCATCTTCTTTTTCAAACATTCAATCTTGTCTCAAGTTTCTACCCCAATAAAATCTTACAAGAGCATTTGTTTTCTTGCCAACTTGAAAAGTCATAAAATTTCTTTTTCTTCTTCTAAGTCTTTATCATCTAACCCTTTGAAACTAATTGATTATGATATATGGGGCCCTGCCCCTATCTCTTCAATTTCAAATTTTTAAGTATTTTTTATTTTTATTGATGATTACAATCATTGTACATGGTTGTTTTTGCTTAAATATAAATTCTATGCATTCACCACATTTATTTACTACAAAAAACAAGTTAAAAATCTTTTTAAAATAAAAATAAAAATTCTATGCTCGGATGATAGGGACAAATTTATGAGATATGATTTTACTAGTTTTCTTAAATCCAATAATATTATCCATCAACTAACTTGTCCACACACCTTTGAACAAAATAGTATTTCCAAACAAAAACATTGCCATATTGTTGAAACCACTCTAAGCTTGTTAGTCTACTCTAATTTACCTTTATAATATTGGCTTGAAGCCTTTTTAACTATTACATATTTCATTAATAGGCTACTCATTTCTTCTACATCTTATATATCACATTATGAAGCTTTATTACAAAAGTCACCCGATTACACCTATCTCAAATCTTTTAAATGTGCATGCTATCCTTGTCTTTGCCCCTATCATTCTTATAAGTTAAATTCAAGTCCTCTAGCTCTATTTTTCTTGGTTATAGTACCAATCAAAAAGGGTATCGATGCCTTGACATTAAATCATGTTGTATTTTTATATCCAAACATGTTGTCTTTAACGAGTCCTTATTCCCATATTGTAATACCACCTCTTGTCCTTATTTTTTTCTCTCCATCTCATCTTTGTCACTTTCAGACTTGCTAACATGATGGGTCTCATTCAGTCCTCTATTATCTCAACCACTGTGTTACACCAAGATAGTATCCAAAGTTCATGCTCCACTCTAGATTTCCAACTGGTTTTGAGCATTTTATCAACTACTAGACATCTATCTCAAGTCTCATAATATCCCTCTTCAAGCCTGCAACAATAATATATATAACTATCAACACCAACTGACCCTCAAAGCCAACCATTATTTACCATTGACCAGCCAACAATGACTACTGCCTAATATATTCTACAAACCCAACCACCCCAATTCAACCAACATAATCCCAACTCTCCTCTATCTTACAAAAAGACTCTATGACCAACTTGTCCAAATATGACCTATCTCAACCGATCTCAAATTCAGGCCAAACTCATTCAATGGTAACACATTCCAATATAGATTTGTACAAAAGAAAACCTCCTTTAGTACCAAACATTCTATTCCTATAACATTATTGGCTACACATCTATCTTAGCTATCATGTTATACACAAGCATCAAAAGTTCTTGACTGACAAGCTGCAATGGATATTAAATTCATCACTCTTCAATGCACCATCATGTGGTTTCTTGTTCCTCTTCAACCTCATATGAATATAATGGTCTCTAAGTGAGTGTATCATCTCAAACAAAATCCCAATGGCTTCATCAATAAGTATAATGCGCATCTTGTTGCAAAAAGCTTTCATTAACAATTAGGAATAGATGTCATTAAAACTTTCAGCTTTATAGTGAAGCATAATACTATTCGCATTATTATAATGTTGGCTCTCAGTTTCAATTAGCCTTTTCGCTAACTTGATGTTGACAGTACTTTTCTCAATAGAGATCTTTAAGAAGAAGTGTATATAGCACAACCACTTGGCCATGTAGATCTAGAACGGCCAACGCATGTTTGCCGGATGCACAAGTCTATCTACGATCTTCAATAAGTTCAATGGGCATGGTATGAGAAATTTACCTCAAACTCTTTGAACTGTGTTTCTTCATATTCCGGTGTGATCTATCTCTTTTCATTTGTTACGAGGGCTCCCATACCATTTTGCTCTTCTATATTGATGACATTATTATCACTAATAACAATCCTGCTCATATCTCCACTCTTATTGCCAACTTAGACTCACATTTCAAAATGAAAGAACTTGGGCCTTTTTTTTTTTTTGTTAATATCGAAGCCCATTGTCTTCCCTATGATCTTCACTTATTTCAAACTAAATATGCCTTTGATCTCCTTAATTAGACTAAAATGTTTAGGTGTAAACCTATGCTATAACCAAGTTAGGCCACACTTCCAATCCTCTACTATCTGACCCAATTGGCTATCATAGTATTGTGAGTGTTTTACAATACCTTACTTTAAGTAAGCCAGACCTCTCCTTTGTTGTGAATCAAGTTTCACAACATATACAATCTCCAACCGAAGACTATTGCGCTGTCGTCAAATGCATATTATGTTATCTAAAAGCTACTCTCTCTCTCTCTTGGGCTTCTCTTACGACCTGGCCAATTAAACTTCAAGCATATACTAATGTTGATTAGGCTAGTTGCTCCATTGATCATCGCTCAACAAGTAGATATTATATTTATCTAGGACTTAATCTAGTTTCTTGGTTTGCCAAAAAGCAACCTACTATTATTCGATCATCTACTAAGGCTGAATGTAGCAGTTTGGCCCACATTACTATTGAAGTCACATGAATTTGCTTTCTCCTTCGAGAACTTAGACTTCTCTATGGACTACTTCACTTATTTGGCATGATAATATTTCTACCATCTCTATCATATTTAATCCAAATTTTCATGCCTGTACAAAGTATATTGAGCTTGATTATCACTTTGTCCATGAAAAGGTGACCCATGAAGAGTTGGTCGTTCGATTTATTTCCACTATTGATCAAATAGCTGACATCTTGCTAAAGGTCTCTATCTAAGTCATTTAATGCTACTTGCAAGTCAAGCTCAACGTTAAAACTCGCCCGTTTAGCTTGAGTGAATGTGACAATATATTTGATTTATACAATAGTGAAATATGATTTGATTCATACAATTATGGAATATATAAGCATGACAATAGATTTGATTCATACAACAATGGAATATAATTTGATTATGATTAGATTCATATAATCATAAAATAATCAAGCCTCCTTCAATCATGGGATATGAAGACTTTCTTTTTTTTTATTGTATTTTAAATTTAAATTTCAAATTTTATAATTTAAAACCAAATCAATTAGGTCAAACTTTCTATATATATCCTTATAAAATCATATCTATGAATATAATATACTGTGATGGTTGGAACATATCGGCTACTATTTTCAAAATATTCTTTCTTTTTTGGCTTCTAGATTGCTTGCAACGTAAGACTACCTAATGAGGTCCAAAATTGGTTTTTAAATATCAACACGAAGATAAGAACTCACTTGAACCATCATCCTGAAATAGGCTTTCTATAGATTTAACAATTTTCTTCAACAGATCCTCCCATGCCTAAGTCGACATAGTATTAAAGAGAGGAAAATAATAAATATAAGTAGAAATCTAAACCTCTTGAGCTTCTACCATGCCTGTGTATAGCAGACTTTTTATAGAGATCCTGCAGTAGGTGGCACCTTTGGTGGGATTCCTTTTTCACGTGGGACTTCCTTTGAGCTTCCATCCAATTCACACTATATCACCATCTCTTCTCATAAATTCATTAATATCATATATATTTTTTAAAAAAACTATGATGAAGAAATCTAACTGAAATTAAATGAGGGTAGGACTGGCAAAGTTATGACTTAATCCTCTGCACGGCATCCTCTTAAAATTACATCTTATGAAATGAGTTGACATATGATTAAGTAATAAATATAAATCTCTGGCTGAATTTTGGAACAATAGCAGAACTGCGTCAAATCTTTTACATAAAAGACTTTCTAGGCCAATAAACACCCTTAGAATAGCTATAATATATATTAGCATGTCCTCAATTTTACCGAATCATTTCATAGGAATGATTATTGCAAAGTATGTACCCACTATTAGATCTCCTTACTGGGTCTTTCAACAATTACAATTCTTGATTTTTAATATGATTGCCAATAACTATTAGTACATTTGGCTGGCACATCACCGCTAAAGCTGCTTTAAAGATAAGATTATTATAGAGATTGATAGGCCAGATAAAAAAGAGGAATTGCATGATCTCAATAACTAAGAACTGATGGCCAGGAAAGTGTTAAAGTGAGTCTGAATAATATATGCTATAAAGAGTGATTCTGGAAGCGACAATGAAGGCCGAGGGGCTGCCTTTGTTCTAAGAAGAATGAAGAGAGAATGATTTCCCAGCGTCTAAAAATTTTCTTGCTCTCTTCTCTCTTTTTCCACATATGGTTATTCTTTAATTTTTTTTTTAATAAATAGAGGGGGAGTTCTGCTCCCCTCTCTTCTTCTTTCAAAATTTTTTTTTTTTTAAAAATACTACATAGTTTTTGAAAGATATAACAAATTTGTTCATTGGATTACTCGACAGACTTGATAGTATACTTCATGTTTTTATTTATGCAGCCAGAAAACCAGTTACAAGCCGAGTCCAAGTTCTTGGGAAAGTCATGTGAAAGGCCTTTAGCATAGGCCTCACCAGACGTATGCACACATCTCTATGGCTTTATTATGGCAAATATGAACTTAGGCATTAAAAAATTGCCCCCTATAGGGAGCTAATCTTACAGTCAATATGAACGAACCCATATGCCATCCTTCATGATGTACCTTTAAACAAAGCCCATGATTTTTGGAGCCAACATCACCAATTGATTCAATGAATTTGGTGAGAACTTCCTAGCAAATAAGAAGCATACGCTTGTAGTCTCGTTGTTATAATTGCATGTAGTTCCATTCCTCATCCTCTCTAATAGCTCAATTGTAACATCTGGAGCTTGATATAAGGCAGGGTGTGGCTGCTGTGGTGACCACTCAGTCCAAGTCACGCTCCTGTTTGCATTCTTCCATCCAAATTTCAGGCTGACAAAAGTTGGTAAATAATGTTCATCTGTCAAGCATGATGGCCAGCAGTGCTTCAAAAAGAGTGGAAAGTACGTTTCATCAGAAATTATTTCGACTGCCAGGTCTCGATCCACTTCAACCCACTGAGAACCCTTGCGCCATTGTTCTAGCTTCAGTTGTGGACGCATTTCTTCTTTGTATCGACCACGGCCACCAGGTCCCAGATCATCGTAGGAGTGGATATACGTCTCGGTGGAATTGATGAGATAGGAGTAAACAGTGGAAAAGTTGAAGATAGGAATGCATGACTCAGAAAGGAGGACAAAGCGTTGGTTTGAGTAGTCTAGCAAAGCATTTGCTAAGAGGCGGCGCTCAGCTTCCACCATGTTAGGTTGTCCCCACTGTACCTCCTGCATCAAATGGAAAGCTGAGATCTATCAAACGATTTGAATGCTTGTCATCAGAACCTCATGACATGCATAATAGCTATAAAGTATATATGCTTCAGGGTCTATCACTCTGTCTCCTTCCTAACTATAAACTGATGAGGAAAAAATGCATGTTTTAGTAACTTATTCTATACTCAGGACGACATATTTTGTCAAATTCTAAATTGTTCAAAAATTTATATGTTAACAAATTTCTCACTTTTGGAACAATGCATGTAGGACTGCAAGCTAGTCAAGTTGGATGAAGCTTTGACATAAGCTGTCCCACTCCATGCTTGAATTAGGTAAAGAGGGAGGGATGAAACACTACCTGACATCCATATTGGTTCAGGCAGACTAGGTCTAATTTATTTCACTAATATTGGGTTTCTCAAAAGCCGTTTCTTAAGCATAAATTATAATAAACATATATAGATTGGACTAATTAACTGTACCTGAAACATATTGCACAAGAAAAGCAATAACTATATAAAAAAAAATTAGGTAGAACTGGTAATCAATTATTCGTGAGATTAATTGATACTACCTTTATGATAAACGATAAAAATAAAGCCTTAATCTCAAACTAATTGAGGTAAGATCTGTGTTTATGATGAACAACAAATATTGATGATTTCATCTACATTTAAAAAAAAAAATGGCGATACACATGGATCTTTCTTGTCTGATGCACAGAGATCTGTCAGGCCCCTTTCTTAGGCTTTCATTTCACCTCACAGAGGATCACTTTCGTATTAACATGCTTATGTGGTGGCGTGTTCTTAAAGTGGGTCATTCTGGTTGAAGTGATCCACAGAGTATTCATTCCTTGCATCGAAGAAAACCGACCTGATCTTTCTTCTCAAGAAATGACATTAGTGGCATCTTCATGAGCAAATCTTTTGTTATCCAAAATAATATGATAAGCTATAAAAACACCTTATATGGTTGTCATCAGTCCTCATTATCTTGGAATCTCTTCTTTAAAAGAGAGAACAAACATACAAAGTTCGTGAAAGAAAAGAATCTATAAAAGTTGGGAAGAATCAAAGCAATGTATAAATGCTGCCATCTATTCTCTTCATTAAGAATAAAGACTCGTCATAAGATTTCTGTTAAAATACTATCCTGTTTATAACCATGAGCTTAGGCTCTTTTAGTTTAAGAGACCGACACCCCATCGATGGCTTTTATTCATAGAGTCAAAGATTTGAATGAGACATCACTCTGTTAAAATAAAACATCTCCAAACTGATCCTAGCTCTTCAACTGATAAGACTTTATATCTACCAGAAGTCCTGATGGACTTCAGAGGACAGTTGCTGAAGTGGATGGTCAATTGGGGCAAAGAGAAGGCGATAGCCTGACGGGCAAATGGAAATAGCTAGGATGAGAAGATAAAAAATAGAAGGTGTATTTAAGAAGTAAATTACGAGAAATACAGAGTCAGGATCCTCTCCCATTCGCAATTGAATGGTAAAGATCCAATTGTCTACCACCAGCTCTCCATGCGTTGCTGATGTATCCATTAAACATCTGCTTCAATTTTGTTCCACGTCCCACATCTCATGCATTGCAAAGGAGAAATTTAAAGCTCTATTTGTTTTCTAGATAACATTAGCCTGCCTTTTGTACCGTTTATAAAGAGATCGCTTCATTCCCCATCCCCTATTCAAGCATTCTTGTGTTTTCCACGTATATCCAACCCCCAAAACCAACACAAAATTTTTAGTTTCCTGACATTGCATTTGGGTTGAAGATTTTTGGGAGGAATTTCATTTGAAGCGAAATTTTTAAATTTTAAAACCGAAATTTTCTGTTTGGCTACCTCCAAGAGTAGATTTCTAAAATTTTATAAAATTTTAAACAAAAGTTTGGAAAACCCTGAAATCCCTATTTTAAAATCTATCTCTAAAATTATCATTTACAAATTCCTCAAAATGTTCACTTGCATGTCAAAATATTTAATTTTATTTACATATCAAAATATTTACATGAATTTATATTATGATTTATTTTATTTTATATATACATATGTATTTTGCATATTTATATAATTTTATTTATTTATATTTATTATTTTTATTTATTAAATATTTATTACATAAATATTTATTTTATATAGAATATTAATAATTTTTAATATTTACATAAATATTAAATGCATTTTTAAGAATATTAATTATTAACACAAATATAATTAAACTAAAATATATATAATAAAATTAATGTTTAATTTATAATTTATGTAACTAAATTTTATTTATATATCTATAAAAATAAATATTTTATAATTAATTTATATTTTTATAAATATTTTATAAAATAAAATTTATTTTAATTAATAAAACATAGTATATTAAAAATAAATTTACTTAAAAATATTTTTAATGTGCATAGATGTTTTATTTTATGATTACATAAATATTTTTCAATAAAATATTAATAAATATAAATATTCATTAAATATATTATTAATAATTTCATAAAATAATAATTAATAATTGTTAATAAATAAATTAATTTTAATATTAATATTATTAATAGAATAATAATTAGCGGATTGGTAGTGGTCAACTCGGTTAGCGGATGGATTTATGCTGTTTCTTTTAAGTCTATTTGTTGCATTCTAATCGGATCGAAGTTAATTAAAATTAAGGTTAGGCAATGGCGTTGTCAATTCTATGTCCCTAGTTTTCCCGACCCATTTATTGCAACACTACATTGGGACTGACCAAATTATCCTCCTCTACGTGCAGAAAGTTAAGCTCGGGCAAGACCTTAATTGGCCCAACCCATTTACTACAGCCCCAGACCTTAATTGGCCCAACCCATTTACTACAGCCCCATATGAGACGGACCAAACTGTCCTCCTCTGCGTGCAGAAAGCCATTTCAAGGTCATGGGAAGACCCTGTTTGACCGAAACCACTTGCTACAACCCTCTATAAATCTGGCCAAATTATTGTTAGGATAAGGCAATACATGAAGGCTGACCAAATTATTCTTCCCTACGTGCAGAAAATTAAGTCAAGGTTAGGCAAGATCACATTTTGCCTAACGCATTGTGATCTTGCCTAACGCATTTTTCTATGGTATGAAGAGTGACCAAATCATTCTGCTCTCTAAGTGCGGATTCCATGGGTAATTGAACTCAAATTTGGCTTCCGACGCCATATTTTAGCTAAATGCTTTTTTTTTTTTTTTTTCTCGTGAGAACAACGCCACGCTCACAAACTCATCGATCTTCTTACGTTCTACTGTGAGCATGTTTAATATTTTATATTCAGTTAGACCTGTTCTTAAACACACGACCGATAGTCACGGGTAAACCAAGCTAACAAACTGGCTAGGGATTACATATAAACAGGACAGTGAAACCATAAGAAAAATACCAAGTCAACAGAACTAAATTTAAAAGAAGAAATTATGAAGCAATCTTTCTGTTTTATCCTTTTTTTTATAAAAAAATTAATTATAACATTCTTAGTTCACCTATTAATTCAATTAACTAATTATCAAACTGAATACATATAATCTTAAAATCTTGAGTACAAATTAATTGATCGCAGATTAAAAAAAAAAAATTGAAACAAAAATGATTCCTGTGTTTTTCTATCTTTTTTTCTGTTTTAACACTCAGCAATTCGGAAAAAAAAGGAAATAAAATCATCGGAAGTCAAGACTAAATTTTCTGCCACGGGAACGGTGTGTAAAATCATTCCACGTTCATGGGAAATCAAAAAAATTAATTAGTTAATTAGGAGACAGCTAATTTATCTGATAGAATATTAAAAATAACTCTATTTTACCAAAAGATTCAGGCGACTTTAAAAATAAAATGAGGCTGGAGTAATGAAGCAAGCCCAAGTCATAGCTCGAGCATACATAATAATTATAAGTGTGCATCATGCGCGTAGTTATCTCAACGATGTACACGATTATCATAGGGTAGGAAGATTAAAAATTAAAAAGAATTGTTATGGTGGACCTGATGTTGCACTGTTCACATAGGGTGATACAAACCGTTAACCAACAATCGAATGAAAATACTGGCAACTCAAACACTCTCAATAATAATAAAAAAAAAAAAAAAAGAGAGAGAGAACGAAAGAAAAGATGTAGGTGAAAAAAGAAGGCAAGCAAAGCATGCTAAGAACTGACTACCTTACTAGGGACACGGCGGCCATGGAACACCGAATCCTCCGGCAGCGACTCCTCGTAAGAAGGATGTGGGTGCACGTAGATGGAATACAGCCCTTCGTTTCCCTTGAAGAACTTCTCCCACAGCGGTGCCATGGGAAGAGCACCCTTAGTGAGAAACAAGAATGCTATCTTAGCGATGCGGTTGTATGGGATAGTTTGGGTCTTGGGGACCATCGACGCCCTCCACAGCAACTCCTCGTCGGTCATGTCATGCATGACCTTGCTTGGCTCGATATAACCTTTTAGTCCCACACGCTCGGTGGCAACGGCTGTATGATTCAAGGCTGGCGGTGGTGGCGATAATAGTGGTGGTGATGGCGATGTTGTTGAAGGTGGACTGGAAGGCAAAAGGAGAGAGAGTTGGGAAATTTGGCCGGAGGATGGGATGGTTTGGAGGAAGAAACTGAAAATGATGCCGAAGCCTAAGCCTAAGCCGAAGAGAAGGAAGCGTGAGAGAAGCTTCATCATGCGGGAGTTGGCAGAGGAAGATGGTGATGGAGGATGTTTTTGTTGTGGGTTTGTCATTTGAAGGCTCCGTAGACTCGAAGGAGGGAGTGAAGGGGGCTTCGCTTCTTTGTTGAACTTGCAGTCCTCTCCCTGGAGAAGTCTTCAAATACACTCCATCAACTTCTATAAGATAGTGAGGGACTCCTTTCGTCTGTTGAAATAGTGAAGGTTAGGAAGGCATAAAAAAAATAAAAAATAAAAAAAAAAGGGCAGACAGAAAACAAAGTACCTTTTTATCTTAATATATGGAAAAAAAAAAAAAAAAAAAAGCCGTGAGCTCATGGAGAAGCAGACCCATGGACGGAGAAGTATCTGATGTATATAAAGAAGTGCATGATGTGTGATTGTGATCTCATCAGCAACTGCACCTCTTTTACTTGACTCTTTTATTCCACCTTGCTGAAACGAGTCATTAACAATGAAAGGGATGGAAACAAATCAAGACCAGCCCTTGATTCCTTGTAACTGACTTACAGTCAAAAAAAAAATTTTTTAAAAAAAACTTGTAACTGCCTGATCTCGAGCACATGATGCGACCAAAGAGGAGCGACGATCACGCGGCGTTAACTTTTTTGCTCCTTTGCTTTCAGCTAGAGCTAAGCCAAAGCTACCAGTATTATGCCGGGTCAAATAACAACAGATCGCCACGAGTGAAATTTCTTATTAAGTAGTTCGGCAACTTTAAGTAAGAAGACCACAACGTATTAATTGCATAACAGTTGACGAGATTTTGTAATGCCGTGGTCCTGAAATGTCGACCCTGTCACATGGCAGTAAACCTTGACTGTGTTTGTTTCATTACTTGTGACCTCTAACTTTGCTTCCTGTAATAATGCTTCGAGTAAACCAAAATTTGGATGGGGTATGCGTTAAGGAAAAGTATAATAAGATTATTACTGGAAGCAAAAACGATAGACAAGTGGAGTTCTAATCTAGCTTGTGTTAATTTCAGACTATAATTGTTCATGAACAATTTGGAACCAGCAGGCACAGGATCCTATGATTTCTTTGTGTATTTTTTAAACCCATGTGGTAAGGCTCATCCTGCAGATGACTCAACCCCAAAAAAAAGAGGACTGCTTGAAGAAAGAAGTGAACGATCAGGCTGTTCTCGTAAATCTCGTACTCACAGAGGTTGACAAGTAATGTTCATCAACATGGCATGAGGGCTTGCAGTATTTCTTAAACACTGGAAAATAATTTTCATCAGAAATTATCCCAACTGCAAGTTTCCGGTCCACCTCAAACCGCAGAGAACCTTTGCGCCATTCCTGCAATTTCACACGTGTGGTTTCATTCCAATGTTGTATCGACCTCGGCCACATTAGGCCTCGAATCATCATAGGAACTTACGTAGGTTTCGGTAGAGTTAATGAGGTAAGAGTAAACGGTGGAAAAGTTGTAGAGATGAATGCATGACTCAAAAAGGGGTCCAAGGCGGCGTTCAGCTTCCATCATGCTTAATTATCCCTATTGCACCACCCGCATCCATTAGAAAAGTGATATCTTATTGAAAAGAATCAATGGAATTTCTAAATGATTGTTTTGATGAGAACATCTTGCAGCCAAAGTAGTCTGATAAGATACATAATTCCAAAAAGATAGATCCATCATGTTTTGCAGACAAGCTAACAACAAATTAATGGAAACACATACAAAATTCAATAACTAATATTCAATGAAATAAGATGGTGATCCTCAGTAGAAGCAGAACCGTCAGACTTTTTTAGTTATTTTTGAATAAACTTTATGTTAGATATTTTTATTTTTTTCTAGTTGTATTAATATTTGATGGATGAATTATTATGAAATAATAGCTTTATTCTATTTAGCTAATTGTTTTTGAATAGATGTTTTACATGCCTTGTAAGGCATACAGCGGATTATTTTAATCTAAATCATCTGCAGTGTGGCAACCATAAAAAAAAATACTTTTATTTAAATAAAAATAATAATTTTAGAAAATTTAAAAGTGAAACATGTAACTAAAAGAGTTTTTAGTGTGAGCTTTCGTAATTTCAAAAGCAAAACCAAACCCTGGAAGCCGGTGGTGATACTGGTACCTAACTCTCTGTAGTGCACGGGAAATAGTTCAAGGTGTCACTTGATGTGCGATGGGAAGCATTATATTTTCTGAATCAGGGGGCATGAGCAAAAGGAGTCAAATCTCGCTCCGTGCCCGCCATCCGCCTTCTTGCCAAAGTAACTGTTCTCGGGAACACATCCTGCAACAACTATTTAATCCGAGCATTTGCTATCTAATCTCTTTCCGTATTGCACCGATCCATCGCTCAGACAGCAGCACCGCCATCGCATTCGCCTCCAACTAACTTGACAGCCCAACTGAACCGCCTGCCCCACCTGTTCGATCCTCGAGCACCTGCTGGCCTTAGCGGCAATGGCCAGTTTTGGTTGGGAGCACGCCACCCCGGTCCACGTCCTGATGAAACACTCACAGGTCAGTTTGCCTCCAGCATTGACCCCTCAGCGCCAGAGAGCTCTGCGGGAGTGTTCCCTGACGTGTCACCAGGGAACATGAAGCAGACCGGGGCATAATGATCACGGGTTGGTGAGCTGTGGAACAGAGATATTTGGTGGTGGTACGCAGTAGTAAGATGTCTCTCCAAGTCTTGTAGATTCTGTTACCTGGGTTTTAGTCCTCGTACGCATCATGTATTGGTATGATGTCTATCTACAATGTAGAGATTGGAACATGGGAAGTGGGTGCTAAGGAAGTCTCTTCCGCTCGTGTTCCTCCTCTTGTCTTTGTGGTGCTTTCTTCAGCAGAAAGCACCGTTGTGTAGGGTCTATATTGATGCCCTTGAATAAATTTATAGTGGGATTTGGTTGAGGTCTTGAATTCAGCTAAGAAAATCATATTCCTTGGACAGTCCTGCTACCTCTGTGGCCGTGTGGTGTGGAAATCTGTGCGAACAGCCTATAACAATGGTGCTCCATGAGTGTAATTTGAGATGGAAGTGACTAATGTGAATCGTTGGATCTGTTTAGGAAAAGTCGAACGTGGGATTTGAAGATAGTCTGCTATACTTTGTTAAAGGAGAAGAGCTTTCCTGTGTGACGTGATCTCATGATATCCTACTTTATATATTGTTTTATTGTCAATGCCTCTCTGCTATCAATAATACTCTGTTCTTTTCTGATGGGAAAAATCTATAGTACTCTGTTCAGCCGTAAATTTTTGCCACCTAAACTAGAACAAAAGGCTACAAATGTCTCTGTAAAAAGTTGTCATCCGGATGGAACTTCCAGCCTTTTTCTATTCCTTTTAGTTATGGAATCTTTTCTAACGGAGAATAACATTGGCAGAATTTTGTGGAAGAAAAGAACTTACAAGAGCTGGGAGATGGAGAATCAAAGAAATGCATGGATGCTCCCTCCATATGCTTCAATAAGATCAATCAACGCAGAAAAACAAATCAGAATACTGTCAGGCCTGGCTGAGTTAAAAATATCAACCCCAAACTGTTCCCTGAAGTTTATTGGGTCTAAAAAAATTTTGGCACCGTCCGACCGGACAGGGGACGGAGTCGAAGCTCAAGGCTGGGTTAAAAAAGTAAGCTAGTGGCAGGCGTGCTTGGATTGCTCAGGTCCATTCATCTCCACTCAGGTTTGCGTCCAAGATCGCCGACACCTTTCAACCATCGAACTATAGTTTGGAGGGTTTCACTTCTTGGTTCGACAAAAAAAAAAAACTAGCCCAAGTCCTGGACGGCTGGATCTGGTTTGGCCGATCTCTTTGTTGAAATTAGAATGATTAAGATCACTTAAGGTATCAATATTGAAATAAAGAAATGGAATGGTCGAACGAACGCAAAACCAATTTGAAAACCAAAGCCGAGTCCAAGTCCTTAGGAATGAATGTCATGTGAAAGGCCTTCAGCATAGGTCTCACAAGACGTATACACACACCTTTATGGCTTTATCATAGCAAATATGAAATTAGTCATTAAAAAAATGGCCCCCTATAGAGGGCTAATCTTACAGTAAATATGAACCCATGATATACCTTTAACCAAAGCCCATGATTTTTGGAGCTAACTTCAACAATTGATTCAATGAATTCGGTGAGAACTTCCTAGCAAATAAGAAGCATACGCTTGTAGTCTCGTTATTATAATTGCATGTAGTCCCATTCCTCATCCTCTCTAATAGCTCAGTTGTAACATCCGGAGCTTGATATAAGCGAGGGTGTGACTGATGCGCTGACCAATCAGTCCAAGTCACGCTCCTGTTTGCATTCTTCCATCCAAATTTCAGACTGACAAAAGTTGGTAAATAATGTTCATCTGTCATGCATGATTCCCAGCAGTACTTCAAAAAGAGTGGAAAGTATGTTTCATCGGAAATTATTCCAACAGCCAGGTCTCGATCCACTTCAACCCACTGAGAACCCTTGCGCCATTGTTCTAGCTTCAGCTGTGGACTCATTTCTTCTTTGTATCGACCGCGGCCACCAGGTCCCAGATCATCGTAGGAGTGGATATACGTCTCGGTAGAGTTGATGAGATAGGAGTAAACAGTGGAAAAGTTGAAGATAGGAACGCACGTCTCAGAAAGGATGACAAAGCGTTGGTTTGAGTAGTCTAGTAAAGCATTTGCTAAGAGGCGGCGCTCAGCTTCCACCATGTTTGGTCGTCCCCACTGTACCTCCTGCATCAAATGGAAAGCTGAGATCTATCAAACAATTCCAATGTTTGTCATAATAACCTCGTGGCATGCATAATAGCTAGAAGTATAGATGCTTCAGGCTCTGTCACTGTCACTGTCACTGTCACTGATGAGGAAAAAAATGCATGTTTTAGTAATTTATTCTATAGTCAGGACAATATATTTTGTCAAATTCTAAATTGTTCCAAAATTTATATAGTAATATATATCTCAATTTTGGAACAATGCATCTAGGACTGCAAGCTAGTCAAGTTGGATCAAGTTTTGACATAAGCTGTCCCACTCCATGCTTGAATTAGGTAAAGAGGGAGGGAAAAAAACACTGCCTGACATCCATCTAGGCTCAGGCGGACTAGGTCTAATTTGTTTCACTAATATTGGGTTTCAAAAGAGTGGTTCCTTAAGCATAAATTATATTAAACATATATAGAGTGGACTAATTAATTGTACCCGAAACATACTGAACAAGAAAAGCAATTACTATAAAAAAAAATGTTGGGTAGAACTGGCAATAGACTTGAGATGAGACCTGCATTTATGATGAACAACAAATATTGATGATTTCATCTATATTAAAAAGAAAATGATGATTAACTGTATAAGTTTTGCAAGTATCAGTTCATCATCATGTTGATTTAATATTAAGCATTTTTCTGGTCTGATACACATAGATCTACAGCTGCCTCTTCTTTTGGCTTTCATCTCATTTCATAGAGGATCACTTATCGTATTAACATCCTTATGTGGCAGTGTGTTCTTAAAGTGTGTCATTCTGGTTGAAGTGATCCACAGAGTATTCATTCCTTGCATCAAAGAAAACTGATCTGATCTTTCTTCTCAAGACATGATATTAATGGCATCTTCATGAACAAATCTTTTGTTATCCAAAATAATATGATAAGCTACAAAAGCACCTTAGATGGTTGCCATCAGGCCTCATTATCTTGGAATCTCTTCTTTAAAAGAGAGAACAAACATAAAAAGTTCGCAAAAGAAAAGAATCTATAAAAGTTGGGAAGAATCAAAGCAATGTATAAATGCCGCCATCTATTCAATTCATTGAGAATAAAGACTGGTCATGGGCTTTCTGTTGTAGAAGTTAATGCCAAAGATCTGGATCTCAGGCATTTCTCATACTGTCCCATTTGTAACCATGAGCTTAAGCGCTTTTATTTTAAGAGACCGACACCCCATCGATGGCTCTTATTCATAGAGTCAAAGATTTGAATGAGGCATCACTCTGTTAAAATAAAACATCTCCAAACTGATCCTAGCTCTTCAACTGATCAGACTTTATATCTACCAGAAGACCTGATGGACTTCAGAGTACAGTTGCTAAAGCGGACAGGCAAATGCGAAATAGCTAGTATAAGAAGATAAAAAATAGAAGGTGTATTTAAGAAGTAAATTACGAGAAATACAGAGTCAGGATCCTCTCCCATTCGCAATTGAATGGTAGAGATCCAAATATCTATCACCAGCTCTCCGCAAGTTGCTGATGTATTATACATTAAACATCGAGTGAGTGCTTCAATTTTGTCCCACCTCCCACATCCCATGCATTAGAAAGTAGAAATTTATAGCCCTGTTTGTTTTCCAGATAACATTACTATGCCTTTTGTGATAGCATAAAGAGACCACTACATTCCCCATCCCCTGTTCAAGCATTCTAGCGTTCTCAACGTACCAGCTCTGAAAACAAATACAAAATTTTCAGTTTCTTAAAGGTTGCATTTGGACAGGAGATTTTTAAGAGAGATTTCATGTGGAGCAGAATTTTAAAATTTCAAAGCCAAATTCTCTATTTGGCAACTCCAAGGGGATTTCGAAGTATTTGACAAAATATTTAGTTTTATTTACGTATCAAAATATTTACATAAATTTATATAAATATTTATTTTATTTTATATTTTATATATTTATGTAATTCATTTATTTTATTTATTTATTAATTTTACTTATTAAATATCTATCAAATAAATATTTATTTTATATAAAATATTAATATTTATTATTACTATTTACCTAATATTAGATATTTTTAAGAATATTAATTATTAATACAATATTATTAAATTGAAAATATATGTAATTAAATTAATATTTAATTTAAAATTTACGTAATTAAACTATTTTTATATGTTTTATAAAAATAAATATTTATAAATATTTTATAAAAATTGTATTGAATAAAATTTATTTTTAATTAAAAATATTGTATAATAATAATATATATTTAATTAAAATATTTTTAATATGTATGAATATTTTATTTTATGATTACACAATTACCTTCAATTAAATACTTATAAATATTAATATTTGTTAAATATATTATTAATTTACGCAAACTAATAATTCTTAATTTTTAATAGATACATAATATAAATACTAGTATTATTAACATTACATGATTATTGTCAATATCTACATAAATATTAATAATAAATTTTTTGATATTTTAATATGAATAATAAAATATTTATATTTAATATAATAAATATTAAAATATTTATAAATATTATGAAAAGAATAAATATTTAATATTTACATAAAATATTAAATTATTTATATAAAGTTAATGTAATTTACATAAATATCAAAAATATTTATAAAAAATTTTATAATCCTCAAATATAATTTTATTTTTAGAAACAACTATTCAAATAGAGAATTTATAAATTTTAAAATTTTAAAAAAATTATATTTTGTAATACTATATTACAAAATTTTATAAATTTTTAAAATATCTCATCCGAATGTAGTCGAAATGACGTCACAAGAAATATTTAGAATACTGTGAATCTTGTTTCTTTGCGACAATGTCAGCAATGGGCAGTTCTACTCTTGTTTTATAATTTATACCTCAAAGGTCAAATTGGCTAGGTTTACAAATGGCACAAGGGCATTAGTTTTTATGGAAGTAGAAAATGGCTAATGGAAAAAAAAGAGAGGAAGTTAACAAACAATGTCAAACCGTAGATTCAAACGCCTCAACTTTTGGTTCTCCCTGTTAGGCAAATTTATGCTTTATCTTTTAAGATTCTATTTGGATTAACCATTAGAATATCTTTAAATAACTGTTGAGCAGCTAATAGTTAGGATTAATAATTAATTCAAACAAATCCAAAGTCTTTTTGTTGCACTCCAATCGGTTCCCGGTTAATTAGAAGGTTAGGCAACGGCGTTGCCAAATTCTGTGTCCCTGGTTTTCCCATTCCATTTGCTACAACCGTATACGAGGATTGGCCAAATTATTCTCTTCCACATGCAGAAACTTCGGCGGTCAGGCAAGGCCCTATTTTGCCCAACCCATTTACTACGACCCTATATGATGACCGACTAAACTATATCTCCTCTACGCTAAGAAAGTGAATTCAAGGTCAAGGGAAGACCCTGTTTTGCCAAACCCATTTACTACGAGCCTGTATAAAGTCTGATCAAATTATTGTAAGGTTAGGCAATACATGAAGACCGACTAAATTATTCTTCTCTACGCGCAGAAAGTTTAGTCAAGGTTAGGCAAGATCTTATTTCGCCAAACGCATTTACTACAATATGGAGACTGACCAAATTATTCTGCTCTAAGAGCCGATTCTACAAGTAATTGAATTCAAAACTTGCCTTCTGTGACGCCAAATTTTAACTAAATGCTTTTGTGAAATTAAAAAAGGGAACCTTTTTACTCTCGAGTACAACGCTACACTCTCAAACATAATTATTGAAAGCCAAAATGGACATGTTTAACATTTTATATTCGGTTAGACCTGTTCTTAAACATGACTTATCGTCACAGATAAACCAATCTTACAACTGGCCAGGGATTATATATATAAAATGGACAGTGAAACCATAAATAAAATATCAAGTCAATTTCAGAGGGGAAGTAGCCAAGCAACTCTTTCGCTGATTGTACCTTAAGAGAGCTCTTTGTTGACTGAAACTATAATCTATGGCAATAAAGTTTTCCATACGGCCTCTTTTAATGCCATCTCTCCGTATGCTTACCTTTATGTTGCACTTTTTTTTTTTTTAATTGCATACAATAAAAATAGATGGGCTTATATTATTCATAATTTTTAAAAGTTAAAAAAATTAAAAATTAAAAAAATTAATATGCGAGACTACATATTACAAAGTTGATCGACAAGGATTAGAACTAATTGCTTGATCCACTGTTTATCAATTTGCTCAATTTAAAATGATAGTGAATGCGATCAATCTCTCTCTCTCTCTCTTCAAAAGGAGTGATGTTGTATTCAATTGAATTAAATTACTATAGATTTGAATAGTACTCTTTATTAAGGCACCTAAGGTCTATTTTTATTTGTATGTGTTATAGACTTAAATAAGAATACCATGTATTATTTCAAAATAAAACATATTGATGTCAAATATTATTGGATCCAAGATGTGTTAGAAAAGTATTTGATGAGAATTAAGAAGATTTATATGGAAAAGAATTTATTAGATATGATGACAAAAATTATACCAAAGAAGAAGATCGAGTTGTTCAAGAAATTAACAAATTTGGTAGAATCTTTCACACAAATAAGGAGGGAGAGATGTATTGAACTGGTCCTGCTTTCATGCAGGCCTATGACCTAATAAAATAATAGGGTTAAATAATCTTTTGAAGAAAAAAAAAAAAAAAAAGAAAAAACTAAAGTGCGAAGGAAAAATTGATCGAAAGAAGAAAAATAAAAAAATTTTTACCATCAATCTATTTTTTAATTAAAAAATTATATAATCTTTGATTGAGGTACAATTTTAAAGAGTAATTATTTATGAGATACTCTTCACGTCTAACAATTTAATATTGATTCCGTTTCTTCTGACTGATATTTTTTTTTCTAATTTAAATTTTATTTTTTGTTTCATTCGTTTGTTCAAATTTATCTATATTGGATGAATAAATATTTTTTTTTGTAATATCTAAAATTATTAAAAAAATTTAATTTCATTATTACTTGAATAGTAAAAAAAAAAATTATTAAATTTTAATATCTTATAATTATATTTTTATAATTATATTTTTTATTTTTTTAGTTACACACATAAAATCCTCCAACCGGCTACTAGTTTCTTTGAGAATACGATGATATAAACCACTAAGCAGCGAATAAAAGTCCTAGCAACGCAGCCACTCCAAATAAAAAAGAAACAGTTAAATAAAAAACCAAGGCATGAGAGAAGACAAGCAAAGCATGCTAAGAACTGACCGACCTTGCTAGGGATCCGGCGGCCATTGAACACCGAATCGTCCGGCAGCGACTCCTGGTAGGAAGGATGTGGATGCACGTAGATGGAATAAAGCCCGTCGTTCCCCTTGAAGAACTTCTCCCACAGCGGGGCCATGGGAAGAGCACCCTTGGTGAGAAACAAGAATGCAATCTTAGGGATGCGGTTGTATGGGATGGTTTGGATCTTGGGTACCATCGACGCCCTCCACAGCAACTCCTCGTCGGTCATTTCGTGCATGACCTTGCTTGGCTCGATATAACCTTTTAGCCCCCCACGCTCGGTGGCAACGGCTGTATGATTTAAGGCTGGCGGTGGTGGCGGTGGAGGCGGTGGTGGTGATAATAGTGGTGGCGATGGCGATGTTGGTGAAGGTGGAACGGAAGGCAAAAGGAAAGAGAGCTGGGAAAATTGGCCTGAGGATGGGTTGGTTTGGAGGGAGAAACTGAAAATGATGCCGAAGGCTAAGCCTAAGCCGAAGAGAAGGACGCGTGAGAGAAGCTTCATCATGTGGGAGTGGGCAGAGGAAGGCATGGAAGATGCCGATGGAGGATGTTTTTGTTCTGGGGTTGTCATTTGAAGGCTTCGCAGGCTCGAAGGACGGAGGGAGGGGGTCTTTGTTGAACTTGGAGTCTCCCTGGAGAAGTCTTCCAATACACTACATCGGCTTCTATAAGATAGCGAGGAACTCCTTTAGTCTCTGGAAATAGTGAAGGTAAGGAAGGGATTAAAAAAAAAAAAAAAAACAGAAAGCAAGGTGCTTTTCTATCTTACTTTATGTATTAAAAAAAATAATGGTGGCCGAGACGAGCGCAGCACTGCACGGGCCATACATGGAGAAGCAGAACCCATGGACAGAGAAGTATCTGACGTGCACCTAGTTTACTTAACTTTTTTTCCCCCACTTTGCTGAAATGGATCATTAACAATGAAGAAGATGAGAACAAGTATTGTCCGGACTATATTTTTTAAATGAGCTGTGGAGATGAGTAGAATCAAGTGAATTTTGACTTTCAGATCTTGTAACTGCGTAATCTCGAGCGCATGGTGCGACCAGTGGGAGAGAGCGATGATCGCGCGGCGTTAACTTTTTGCTACTTTGCTTTCAGCTAGAGCTAAGCCAAAGCTACCAGTATCATGCCGGGTCAAATAAGAACAGATCGAGAAAGTGAAATTTCTTATTAAGTAGTTCGTCAACTTTTGAGCAAGAGGAGCACAACGTATTAATTTGCACAACAGTTGACGAGATTTTGTAAAACTATGGTCCTGAAATATCGATCCTGTCACATGGCAGTAAACCTTGACCGTGCTTGTTTCATTACTCGTGAAAACTATAATTTTGCTTCCTATAGTAGTGTTAAGAGTGAGCCAAAATTTGGATGGGTTGTGCAGCAAGGAAAAGCATAATAAGATTATTACTGGAAGCAAAAACTATAGACCAGTGAAATTCTAATTTAGTTTGTGTTAATTTCAGACCATAACTGTTGATTTCAACCTTGTGCAAATATTCATAAGCTCAACTTGAGCCTAAACTGAACTAGAATTTCTCTTACCGTGAGCAAGCTTCCTTTTTTTCTCCATAGATAACGGTAAAAAGGAACGACTTATGTTTTTTTTTTTCAAATAAAGAACTGTGAGAAAGCTTCTCTTTTTCCATAAACAATAAGTTTTAGTAGCCTAAATGCAAAATAACGTGCAAATTGTTGCTAAAATAAACCAAGAACTTCAAAATAGAGACTGAAATTTCTTTACACAGGTCCAAAGAAATTATACAGGCATAGAGAACATTCAAACATTATGTTACAAAACTAGCTATACACAACAGCACATCCAGATTTTGGCAATAGTAGACCAAACAGTAAAATTAACCGATTACAGAATCACGTATACTTAAATCCATCAATGAATTTATAGGTTCCACTTTCCCTAAGGCAAGGTTAAAAAGAGAAGGCCAGAGGCTCCACTCAGTCAGCGTGCATGATCATCATGTAAAACACTGACAAGAGCTCCAAAATTAAGGATCTCAACTCCCACATGCCATGCACTCTTCTCGGTTATTCAAGGAACAAACAACCTGTGCCATTTTTGCTTCTGCATCCCCATCATCTACTGCCTTGGTGTTCTGCATTTCCTGAAACCATGTTTCTCAGATCAGCACACAAGAGCATATAATACTGATGATACCTGACTGATCAAAATATGCAATGTAACAGTAGAAATAGAAACATAATGCATTTACCTTGAGAAGAGAAGTATCAACAGTAAACTTGATTGCATCAGCAGCAGCACGTGTACGCAAATAATACATCCCAGTTTTGAGACCCTTTCGTTAAGAAAAAGATTCAAAAAACATCACAATTTGCATGTTCTATAAAGAATGGCAAGGAGTAAAACAAGTAAAATAGAAGATAACTGGTTAAAGTGAAAAATTAATGCGAAAAAAAAACCTTGGACCAAGCATAGAAGTGCAGGGAAGTTAATTTTCCAAAGTTAGGCTGGTCCATGTGAATATTTAGGCTCTGGCTTTGATCAATATAACACCCCCGATCAATAGCCATGTCAACCAGTGTCCTTTGCTTAATCTCCCATACAGTTCTGAAACAATGCTAACATTAGATATATATTTAAGAAAAATGAAATAAAAAGCTCTTACAATTAGACAGTACAGACAAATCATACTTGTAAATTGCTTTCAGATGATCTGGAATTTCAGGAATCTTGAGGACCGAACCATCCTCATAAATGATCTTGTTTTTAAGAGCCGGGGACCAGAGACCCATCTCCATCAAGTCATGCAGTAGATGTTTGTTCACCACGACAAATTCTCCACTGAATTTGAAGAAACGATAAACTATGATGACAAAAATGCTAGCCTGAATACTTAGAGACATTACTAGAAGCACATAAGAACAGACCTTAGAACCCTGCGACTGTAGATATTTGATGTGTAGGGCTCGAAACACTCATTGTTGCCAAGAATCTGACTAGTGGAAGCAGTTGGCATGGGAGCTATAAGAAGGGAGTTTCTCACTCCATGCTTAGAAATCATTTCCCTTAGAACAGCCCAATCCCATCGGTCAGATGGGGTTACATTCCACATGTCGGGTTGAAGAATTCCCTGCACATCAAAAGAACAGACAATGCTTCCTATCAGCCTTTTTAATAGTGTTTAAGCATGATGGAAAAAAATGAAAAAGCAAAATCCCATCTTACATGAGTAAACAAATCTCATGTTTCAATAAGTATTGGCATATCTCTATATCTTTGCATGAGTTTGACTGTATATTCAACTTCATGTCAGTGTTGCCTCATATACCACCAGTGAGTTTTCTACAGGCACCACATGGATCACCCACCAAGTGGTGCAAATGAACACTCAAAATGCTCGAAGCAATGAGCAGATTCTTCTCAAAAAAACCATTGATTTTTTTTTTGTCCTCCTAACCTAGTCCAACTCTTTATATAAGCAACTAATCCAACAATTTTAATTCCTGCCAACAGGCATTCGAAACCTGTTTGAAGAATTACCAGCCAAAGCATTTTGAAGAATGAAACACAAAAGGAATCCTTTTTTTGCAATCCTTAGCCCCTAGGTCACGCAGGAATACATTTCTTCTTTCTCAGCAACTATTGATGCGAGAAAATGTATTTACCAGCATTTGCAGCGAGTGAACCCTAGTAGGCTCTCACAAGAAAAATGAAA
This sequence comes from Metroxylon sagu, assembly GCA_017589505.3. Classification (NCBI taxonomy): domain Eukaryota; kingdom Viridiplantae; phylum Streptophyta; class Magnoliopsida; order Arecales; family Arecaceae; genus Metroxylon; species Metroxylon sagu. Next base: position 769,997 of record JACVBY030000578.1, on the reverse strand, counting down.
TTCATAATATTCAAAAGGATGCACAAACCTTGCTGACAGGACTCCCTAGATATGTCTCATAGGTTCCTTCTTTTGCAGCAATCTCCGAAGAAGCTTTCAATGCATGGTAATATATAGTCTCAAATATGTCCTTGTTTAGCTGTTGAGCCTGCAAACCCAATTAAATTAGCTAGATAGGTAAATCAAATGCGTCAAAAGATGATACCGAAAAGAATCTCTTAAGCCTTGCAAACACCTCAGAAGAATCAAACGGCATGCCAAGTAAGATGAAAGTATCTGCCAAGCCCTGGACTCCTATGCCAATTGGTCTGTGCTGTAGATTGGACCTCTTTGCAGTTTCAACTGGGTAATAGTTAACATCTATTATTTTATTGAGGTTTGTGGTAACTATCTCAGTAACCTGTTAAATTAAGAACAGAAATATAAGAGAACAGTAACATTTAAATAATGTGAAATCCCATTCAATGAAAATCAAGCAATTAAAGCAAACCTCAGCTAGCTTGTCAAAGTCAAAATATCTGTTCTTTGATCCACTGCTGCCAACCAGCTTAGATGGATGTGACTCTATAGGAACCCCCTGAAGGAGATAAAAGCCAATAATGTAAGCATGTCTTTTGTTATGGAAACATATTAATCGAATTCAAAAGTTATGACCACAGGATATACCTTCTCTCTGACAAACCGTGGCAAAGCAATTGATGCCAAATTGCACACAGCAGTTTCAGTAGGACTTGTGAACTCTATTATCTCAGTACATAAGTTTGAAGACTTGATGGTCCCCAGATTTTGTTGATTGCTTTTTCTATTGCAAGTATCCTGTGGACATATAATAAGTTCATACACAGCCCAGCAAACTAATTGATATGATAAAAATTGACATTCTTGGTAATAATACCTTGAAAAGCATATACGGTGTTCCAGTTTCTATCTGGGCCTTCAGAATTTCAAACCATAGGTTCTGAGCTGCAACAGCTTTCTTTGCCTTTCCCTAGAGTTTTAAAGCAGAAATCAGTGAATATCAGTTCCATTTAAAGCCATGATCTAATTTAAAATTTGAAAATCAGGATTACCTCTCTTTCATATTTTGTGTACAGCTTTTCAAAATCTTCACCCCAGTAATCAGCCAAACCTGGAGCTTCATTAGGGCAAAAAAGTGACCACTGCCCATTACTTTGGACCCTCTCCATGAAGAGATCAGGAACCCAGAGTGCATAAAAAAGATCCCGTGCCCTATGCTCTTCCTGTAAACACTTAGAAGCTGAATACTCGTTCGATTATATGCAACCATCATGGTTTGATTTTATAAAGTCACATCACTAATGGTTCAAAGGGGAGGTCAACAAAATTAGGTAACATCAAGTAACGATTAAACAATGTTAAAGCTACCTTTAGTCAGGCTAGCATCGACAGAAATTTTATCAAATGAAAATCTTGTATGCTGAAGAAAGCATTACTGGTTTGGTAAAGTAACTAAAACAGTTTGTTACTCCCACTAGAGCCAAATAGAATACAATGCGCGAAACATCTCTAAAAACAAAGCACAAGAATGTAATTGAACTATTACACCCTTCAGACCTTGTGGAGCTACAGATGATACCTTTCCATGGTTCTTTCGAAGATCAAGGAACTCAAAAATATCAGCATGCCAAGGTTCCAAATATACAGCAAATGCTCCTAGGGAAAAAAATACATCAGTTAGCAATAGTACATCTTACAGACTGAGATTAAAAGGAGCAAAAGAAGTCAACAGATTGATTGATCTACCCTTTCTCTTGCCTCCCCCTTGATCAACATAACGAGCAGTATCATTAAACACCCGCAGCATTGGTACAATGCCATTAGAAGTCCCATTCGTCCCACGGATATAACTACCTGTGGCACGTATATTATGAACTGAAACACCAATTCCTCCAGCAGACTTGCTTATGACAGCACATTCCTTCAGAGTGTCATAGATTCCCTCAATACTATCATCTTTCATGCAGACAAGGAAACAGCTGCTTAACTGGCACACCATTTGAAAAAACAAGTGAGCAAATAAGTTTTTTCCAAATAATTTTGAGATTTCTGAAAGAGTTCAGAAACAGTACTTGAGGTCTTGGAGTGCCTGCATTAAATAATGTAGGAGAAGCATGAGTGAACCAGCGTTGAGACATCAAATGGTATGTTCTGAGAACAGAATCAATATCATCTTTGTGGATTCCAACAGCAACTCTCATCAGCATGTGCTGTGGCCTCTCTACCACTTTTCCACAAACTTTCAGGAGATAAGATCTCTCAAGAGTCTTAAAACCAAAGTAGTCATAATCAAAGTCTCTGTCATAAATTATTTCACTGTCCAAGAGAGCAGCATTCTGGAATATATACAATTAGAACAAATTACACGAGGACCAATGATTATAGCAAAATTTTACAAATTAAGAATCCCATGCAAACAGATGATAAGTTATGAAAAAAGATGAAATCAGAGAAGTCATGGAGTGAATGCCTTATCTTATTAGGGCAAGAAGACAGGAAGATAGAACTAGAAGAAACACGTCCTAGTACAAGACACTATTTATGAAAAAAACACATCTGCACTGCCATCAAACTTCTTCTCAGCTATTTGGGGTACAGATTGGGATTTATTTCATAATACAAGAGTCATTTAAGGACTAAGATCTTGACATCAAAAACATGTGCAGAACCATAAAGATTAAACTATAATACTTTTTTATCCTATCATGGTGAATAAAAAGTCAGATGCGACAGATTACATCATAGAGTGTGCGGAGTGGAGGGAGGTTATTGAGGCATTAGATGAGACTTCATGAAACCTCATGGATATGAAGGTGGAGATGCAAACAAAAAAAAGAGTCCAAAATTCCTTTGGTGGTCTCATGTCGATAAACATTTAAGAATATATGGCGATCTGTAACAAGTTTATAGCATCACTACTTGCTAGAAAGCAATCTGATAGAACACTGCAATGAAGTCCAATTATCTCATGTACATTTCAAACAGAGGATAGCAAAACCAGATCACCTTCATGATTATCTCATAGACGTCATCGGCAATCAAAGGGGCCTTCAGCCCAGATCTCTCGTTAAAATGGTTATACATATCCTTAATCCTGCAACCACAGCCATCAATTCATAAGCCAACAAGCAGAGATCTGAGATTATGAATGCATAATTACCAATTCTAAATTTCGCAAAAGAAAAACCATACAAATTAAAGGTAAAAGAAGCCTCTTACGTCTCTGAGAACGACTTCTTGGTGTTCTTATGCAGATTCGAGACCACAATCCTGGCCGCAAGCTATAGTAAGAAAGCGAACCGTGAGATCCAAAAAAAAAAAAAAAAATCCTCTTTTTTCCACAAAACAAAAGGAGGGATCTTGATGGGAAGGAAATGGGAAAGAAGAAGGACCGAGGCATAGTCGGGATGGCTGGCGGTCATGGCCGCGGCAGTCTCAGCAGCGAGCTCATCGAGCTGGCTAGTGGTGACACCCTTGTAGACCCCGGCGCAGACCTTTTGGGCCACAAGCACCGGGTCGCAGTGCTCCTGGCTCAGCCCGTAACTCAGCTTCTTCAGCCTGGCCGTGATCTTGTCGAAGTGGACTGACTCCTGCCGGCCATCTCTCTTCACGACATACATCTTGGAACCAGAGGCGGGGCGAAGATCGATAGTTCTTCTGGGTGGGTAATTTCTTCGAACGGATGGAGGGAAGGAAGGAGGCGATGGGAGAAGAGGTAGAGAGGTTGAGGGGGGTTTTTAATGGAATTGGAAATCTAGGGTTTGGAGTCAAATGCTTGCCAACCTGGGGTTTCGAAATTTTTTGGCGCGGGCGCGGCGATGCGCTGGCCTTTGGTGCGCGTGGATAAGAGCCGAAGGCATCGCTTCAAACTTTTCCCGCGCGTTTTCAGGCTTATGCTGGGCGAAAAGTCGTCGGCAGGGACATGAATGGATGGAATATATAATATATATGTGTGTGTGCGTGTGTAAGTTGAGCGCTTGGTCACCCATGAAATAATAAATGGCCCAAAACAATGAATAATATGCAACCATACACAATGAATAATATGTCAAATGGCCCAAAACAACTATCGTCGGTCACCCATGAACTGGAGTTCACCAAGATGCAGCCAGCACTTGGTCCCATAGATTTTTTTTTTTTTTTTTTTTTTCTTTCTTTCAAAGGAAAAGGTAAAAATAAAGAAAGAATGGGACCAGAGGAAAATTACACGCACTTATTTGCACCGTTAGAGCGGCACTTTCCGACGCAGTACCTTGTTTCCATGTTAGAGCACTGAGAAGAATACAAAGTTAGAAAGTTATAAAGCAAAAAATAATACTCGTGAAATAATAAAAGACCGGCTCAAAATGGGTTATGGATGTTGCTATGGAATCATAATATTATATCATGCAGATATGGTATTCCAGCGCGCGTGTTTCCAATTCCAATTCTCCAGTGGGCCAAACAAGGGCCCACCACATGACTCACCCCTTTGAATGGCCGACCGGGCCACGTCCCAACTTGTTAGTCCCTTTCCAGTACTCCGCTCCCCACATTCGCCAGCTCCAACCGCCCAAATTAAAAGTTAAATTTCCATATTCCGATGCGATAGTAGATAACAGCGAGTGTTTAGTAAAGTAAATTGCCCTGAATCAATATTTCGGAATCAAATTGGGTTCCTATTCTTCTTCGTACAGGTAGGGATAGCAATTTTAAATACGGCCCATAAATACGATTCGAATCCTACATAAGATTAACGGATTTGAATTGAGCATAAATGAATTTGAATCATAAAATAGATTGATTCATTAGGCATAATTAATAAACAAGTCAAATCACATGGTAACGGATCAATTCGTATTATCTATCCCATCAACCCGAATATGATCCGTTAAACCTATTTATCTAAGTTAATATTAGCATTTAATTAATTATTATTTTATAATAATAATTATATACTTATATAAAAATTTTATATTTATTATTTTAAAAAATAAAAAAATTATTTATACTTTAATTATAATTTTTATTATATAATTAATATATAAATAAATTGATATTTAACGTGTTATATGAATTATATAAATTAAATAAATCACATGGATTATATAGACTAAATGAGTTACACGAATTTTGTAATACTTGAATCTAATTCAAATTGAGATTTCTGATCTGCCTAATAATTGGACCATATTCGAATTGATTCATTTATCATTATAGTTTAAAATTGATCCGAACTATTTACGATCTATTGACACAATTTGCAATATATAAATAGAAGGCTAAAAAAAAAATTAATGTTAATAGCCACGCATAAAACTACATTAATTACCACTTCATTGGATCTAAGATGACATTATAAAAGAAAGACTGCCACCCGAAGTCTGTACATTGATGCCAACATATTCTCAAGTACAAGAAAGTTTGCAAGACCAAACAGCTTTCAATCCTACAAAACGATGCATACAACAACTACAAAACAGTGCATCACGATTTTTTTTTTTTGTTTTTAAATTAAGCAAAATATCCAAAAAGCAACACAAATTTAAAAATCATGCAGTCTTCAAACTTCATCCAAGATGTCATTGCACCAAGCTTGACATCCATCAAGATTAATTTTATTTAACACGTCGACACCATCGTGGAAGTGCCAAAAGCCTCTTAGCAGCCTAAATCTTTTCTTCATTATTTCCAAAGGACTTAAGGAGAGCATGTTGAATTCCAATTGCCTGCTCTCCTCTTGACCTGCAAAATGCTCCACTAACCTTTGGCATATCAAATTGCAGGGTTAAGGGCACGCTCAATTTCCTCCAGTGAACGGCCCTTGGTCTCCACCACATTGCCAGCTATATACAAAACTGCAAGAGAGCAGACTGCTGCGAATCCCAGGTAGACACTGCTGATTCCAAACTTGCTCACAACGCTCAAAAAGTAAAGTCCAATAACAAAATTGGATATCTGTGAAAAAGGAAGAATCCAAGCTTAATTATTAGTTTTTTTGAAGTGTATGGTGAAGTCTAATAACAAAGTAAAGAAGCTCAAAAAAGAAAAAGCAACAGAATCTAGTCTAGAATTTTGCAAGATCTAATTATGACAACAGTCCGGAATGATTTGCATTATGCCAAGAAGCTTCATCATCAACGGAAGTAGTCTTGTGGGCACTAAGAAAGATTTTTGAAAGGCTTTGCGCTATATATTATCAGAGGACAGCAAGAATCTATTTAAGGTTTTGAAAGTTGGTGCCAAACCAAGGACATGAATAACAATTTATTCAGAACATAGATGATGGTGGAGCCTCCATGAGAATTTTCAATTCTCATGTCTTTCGTTTTATGGAAATTTTTAATTCTCTTATGGAATTTTCACTTCTCCAATCTCTTTTATTGAAAATAGAGAATTGAAAAGCAATAACACAAAATTGAGAAGTACACTTCAAATGCTGACCGCTACAATCCAATGATACTAACATGAACATGAGATCAAGGCTTGCAAATACCACACTGATATAGCATCAATGCACCTAGCACAGGTGCCAGTTTGGCGTATTGATATAGTATCAGTATACCTCCTGTACCGAATCTCGGTTTCGTACCGATATGATATTCCTAGTATGAGGTGGTATGTATTAGTACGGCATGCATGTATAAGATGGTTTTCCACTATTTTCCTCTACACATATGCAGACACATGCAGAGACAGAGCATAAATTGAGATGTATGTCACAAATATGTGGTGGTTTTCCACTACTTTCTCTCCACACACATACAAAGAAAAAAAAAAAATAGTACCAAATTCAGAAAGTTCTTTAAGCAATAACATGGGACAGCAAGAATGATGATGCTGAGATAGAGGTGTAAATATTCCCCAGCAGTCAATAATGGTTTCACCATACACATAGAATAACTGATCGTGTCATGAGGTATCTTATATGCCTGTTCTCAATTACATACATATAGACTATAAACATGATTGAGGGATGCACATAATACACAAAAGCAGCAACAAGAAATTCAGACAAAGATGAGCCTAGGTATTTGTGGATAATCCTTTTCATTTTGTGTTTGTACATGCATATAAATACAAGACTGCAACCTGAATGTGGAATGCAAAATACTAATATTATATAACCACAAATTACAGATGAATGAGGAGTCATTTTCTGAACACATAACATAGGTTCCATAAACAAAGAGGATCAACCATTAAGAAGTTATTTCCTGAACACCTTGGCACCCATAAGTTTTAATAGTGTAAAAAATAACCGCTTGAACCATAACATTTGATGAGATGTTGACAATGCAACAGAAACTAAAACATCCGGATACACAATCATGCAGGAAAAAAAAAAAAAGGCTTAAGCTAATTTTGTAATGACAAACTCCTGTTATGACCATATAGGGGTGGTGTTTAAAGGCTTTATAGATATCATGAAATTCTGTGCAAAACATATAAAACATTGCCATGTTAAATGCACAGGCATAAAATATGTAGGCCATTCAATGCACTTGAGGCTACCACATATTCCCCAACCTACAGGTTTCCATGTGCTTTAAAAAAGAAGAAGAAAAAGAAGTAATTTACAAATGGCATGATGATGCATTAAGCATTCGACATAGCATGAAAGTCACATTAAAAAAAAAATTAAAAAAAAACCCGAGAGAATGATAATTTGGTCATATTTCCACACACACACACACATGCTCACGCACATGTGCAGAAAAAAAAAAAGAAAAAAGAAAAGAATAGAAAAGAAGGGAATTAGTCGATTTAGAAACTTTTGTTTATATCCTTATGTGAAAGTCCATTCTATTTTTTCTACATTTAGGCCTGACCTACCCAGTGCATGCCCAGAGACAATGCAACTGCCTTGGCTCTGATTCTGGAAGCAAATATCTCAGGAAGCAGAAGGGCTGGTACAGGTCCAGCACCTAGTGAAAATGACAGCACATATCTGTCATCAAAAGCAAGGAACAGAGCTTAGTTACAAGTAAATCCAGAAAAGAGAAAACAAACACAATAAAAAAGAATTATAAAAAGAGGTAAATTGAAAGGGAATTATATACACTTACAGGACTGTGCCCAACACAGCAAGGATTCCTGAATACGGAGCCAGAACCTTCCACGAGAAAGATAATGAAAGGAGCAACATTGAAGCAGCCTTCGGAAAACACAGACATCCCCAGATTATAGGCATCAGGAATGGGAATTCAATACCATCCGAAATATTTCATATATAAAAACCAAAGACATGAATGTAGAAAAGATCAAAAACCAATATAACATTGGTGTGCTAAGATTTTAGGTGATTCCATTCACCAACAAGTTGATATGGCTAACCTTAACTAGCTTCCTGCAGCAGTTGTGTCAAAACCAAAATAGTGCTTAGGAAATCAATCTGAATGCTAGTAAAGTACAGAAAGAAATGATCTTGTGTATGTTTAGATTCTGGTCATTGCATTCACATGACTTACAATTTTAAAGTCAAGATAACAGAAAACTGATAAATATAGCATCAAGCCTTATCTGAATATTTGGTAGAAGATAGCAGAAAGCATGAACTTTTGAAAGTAATGAGAGGTTCTGAATTAAAATATTGGTTTTCTTATATCTTCACATAACAACAAATTATTAGTCTGAAATTGTCAGCAGATGAATAAATAAAAAAAACATGACTCCATCAATTCACAAACCTTAAGACAAATGATAGACTAATGAAAAGTGACTGCAAAAATTCTCAACATCTCATGAAGTTGGAGACAACTTTTCAATGCATTGGCATAAGCATTGGCATAAGCAATCCTAGTAGACATTAATACATAGTTCGTGCTAAAATAAGATGAAAACAGGGATTAAAATAGGAAAACAGCGACTAACTTTATTGGAAGCTGTTATGGGTGTAGACATATGTATTACAAGTTCGGATGCACTCATGATGCAGTCTCTTCGTTCTTTATTTGTTAACTGTATTCTGTTTTCATGATGATGCTCAGTGTGAATCTATTGAATCCACATGAAGTGAGTGCATTCTTTATTTGTTAACCATCAGATGGATGTAAGATTTTGCTTAAACACATGTTCCTCAAGTTTTAATGTAACATAGCTCCCAATGGTGTTAGTTGAACACTTTTCTCCCAGAAATATGAAGTAATGGTGCTTTGGTAGACATGCTGCAATACAGCACCTAGCAAGAATGAAGTGTATTGTCAAAGGAAATTAATGCAACTATGCGCATTTATTCCCAAATATTTCATCTACCAAGCAGTAATAGTCCAAAGTCCTTGAACACTTGTAATTCTTTGATTGCATTATTACTTGAATGTATGGTTTTAAACAAAAAATGTCATTGCCTGGCACATTTAATCAAGTATCCAACATATTTTGATATGTTTATAGTTTTTTATTTTAGATATTTGAGGGGTACCGGATTGTCCTCATGTCAGACTTTTTTACATGGTGATAAGTTGCACCTTAGGACACATGGCACCAGTACAGATTGTTTTGTTACCTAGCACTTAGACAGCTGGCACACTTGTGGAAAGTTTTGTTGAGATGCACTCTATGTTCTTTTAGTTCTTGTTCATAATATAAGGTCCAGTCCTGGAGATTGAAGTCGCCTTTCGATGATTTGACAGTTTGGTCAGATCTTGGCACCTTGATAGTCATTGGTCTGCCCTGCCCCAAAAACTTGATTACCTGATTAACAGATTCTGAAAAATTCATGAACTTTTTAAAGCTCTGGGATTGAAAAGAGAAGGACAAGCCATTCTTACATTCACCCTTGGACCGTCAGAATATCACCACATTGAGAAAATTCCAACCTACTTTGCGTGTCTGCCAGCCTATTGCAGTAATTTGTCTATCTGGTGGCCTAAATCACAGAAGATTAGTCCATAGACCCTGTTTACCCTCCTTGTACGGGCCCCAGGAAATTTTATTACAAGCATGAACCTCCATTAATGGTCAATAGACCAGTTGAAAGTCCTAAAACACAATATTGTCCGACTCAATTCAGGTCAAGATCGTCAATTAGTAAGCCTCTTGAGCCCTTTGCAACCTCTTCCCTTTTACCTTTTTTGTCTTTTATGGGATTTTTGTCTGATTTTAATGAATATTTTCACTGTTAATGAGTAAGATAAGCTCGATGAAAGCCTAGCTGCCCTATTTAGTTCTCATTTATTCCCATGAAGCATTTTTTTGGCTGTTTGCTGGAATTATGTCTGTTGAATGTTTTAAAAATCTTGCTCATTTAAATCCTTGCAAATGGTAGGGCTTCAAAAACTGATGGTAAAGGGTTGGGATGATTATTCCATGCTTTAATGCTATGGAATTAGATAAGCAGGGATTTATGTCAAAACAATGAATGCAACCATTCATTTAGGGAACTGAGTCAAATGTGCCAACAAATTATTTGCAGTCTTGCACCATCTGAAAGGACATAATGCATATGGCTATATGCTGGAGCCAATGCACAGACAACCATAGTACAATCTACAGAAAGATTGACATGAAGATAGAGAAAAAGAAACCAGAATGAACATGCATATGATGAGGTAAAGAAACCTGGAAAACAGATAAGGCATGATTACAGATTTTTGTGCTAAAATAACTTAATCATTTTCCACTTGTCCAGAATATATTGTTGATGTTAGAGGATTTCAAAAAAGCATACTGATATATATGATCACATGAAATTTGTACATAAATATTCTAGTTCCTGAATTAAGCCTAAGTTCAGAAGGTACCAAAATGTATTCAAAATACCACATATAGATAAAAGCCTAAAACTGTTCAGCAATGCTGAAAAGAAAAAACTAATAATATAGACGGACACAAAAATTAGAAAAGGGGCTACCATTCCAGTGAAGCTTGTGATAAGGAGGCTTTTCCTTCCTTGCCTGTCCATCAAGGAAGATGCTATGGCAGTACCTACAATGACATAATAAAAAACGTGATAAATAAGACCATCTGTACAATTTGCAAAACTGAAATCAGAGAATCTTAAGTTGCATGATTTGATTCAGAAATAGAAGAAACCAACCAAAGACATTTGATGCTCCCACAAGAGCACTTGCTGCAACATCAGAAGCAATTCCTGCACTCCGGAACACAGATGTAGAATAATATACGACAGCATTTATACCAGCCAGCTGTTGAAACAAGAATAGTGCTGCCCCAACACTTACAACTGCAGTTGACAACATTTGTCAGAAAGCATGTGTTTTACATGGGATATTTCAGCTTAATACAAGCGAGCACCTGAATGTGCAGAAATACAGCTTTCATAAAAAGACGGCATAAATGACAAACATGCAGCATTAAGTGTTGTGACATCAGAAAGTGTTGGCTTGAATAAAGAAAAATGCTTTGCCATTATACTAAGCTAATGTTACGTGTGCATCTTGGTGTGTTGGGCAAAGAAGGAGGTGGACGCACATGTGGTGACAATAGTAAAGTACTAGAGTTAATGGTGTGTGGGAAACTTCAGAAGGCATAAATTAGAAATTAACATGTCATAGAAGCTTCAAAGTAGGATGGATGAGCAAACAGGTGATGGAGAACCAGCTGAATTATTCTCTTGTCAATGGTTTGGAATGAACAAAGTGAAATAGAAGAAGAGAGTAAGAAGTCGAAATGGTGGTAATGATGACATTATGATATGGCAATGTGATTATGCATGTGACATGATGTGCTAAATTTCATATTCATTTTTTAATCTCTCAATGGCTACGTTTTTTATTATGCATGAGTATATTTGACAACACACACAAATATGTATTATATAATATGTGTATCAACAACCATTAGCCCAGTCAGTTACACCATTCTAATTGAGAGGTCTCAAGTTCAAAACTGAGTGGTGGTAAATAATCACCATGTTCCTGCATAAATAAACAAATAATCAAATAAATGCAATTTGGGGTGCAATTGCAAAGGATCCAAAAATATTCAGATTGGTCACCAATTGTAAGGTTTAGTGTTTCTTTTTTTGAGTCAAAACAGTTCAATCATCATGTGATCATTACAATTGCAGGAATCCTGAGAGAACCATGAAATATCACTTATTATTTCAGTGTTTTTAAATCGTTAATGTACTGCAAATACTTTCTTCATCAGATTCAAAGCTCCAATAGCTTCTCGCTTACACTTCCTCTTCTTTCTCTTACAACCTTTTTTCCAAAGAAGCAAATACACAGAGCCTAATCACTTTAATTAGTTCTCTTTTGCGATCACCTATTCATTATTGCTGAAGCTTAGAACCCATCATGTTTTACAAGAATGCAATACATGCTAAACAGTTTATGTCCAGTTGCTATTAGAGCAAAATGGAAGATATGGGGGACAACAGACAATTAGCAACACAAAATATCAAAAATCCTAACTTTATAACAGATTTTCAATGTGTCATCTCATGCTGTATTACACGGAAATAGCAGCATCGCAGAATGATACTTCTATAACATCATTATGTAAGTAAATAATGATATAATATATATATATATATATTATATTTAATCATATTAATGTAACAAACTAATATTGATTGTTAAAACAGTGATGATATCAAATAATGGTCACTACAACAATTATATGACACAGTTACAATGGTAATAACACACAAATGGTTCAAAGATTATCACATAAATTTATAACAAAACACAGTACTGCAAAGCAATTTAACAGATTTTAAGATGTTTAATGGCCATCACTCGAAACTATTGTTATGACAATTCCCTGGATTTTTACTGAGTCTGAATGACACGAAAAAAGAAGCAAAGAAGATTCACAGCAAACCTAATGATGTGACAAAGTGCATCAAGAAGATTAACAAGATGTGGTGCATGGACCATTGTCATGCTGCAGTTGTTTGCAAAATGATAATATTTGCCTTTGATCAACTCCTTTTGAGAGACCATAAGAATCATGTCTAAAACATTATGGTTTCTTCTTATTCTCACCCCTCCTCAATAAACCTTTCATTGAGGGAAAGAGAAGTACACACAGCTAGTAGAATTACCCAGGTCCAATACCCGTCACAACACCCTCCTCAAGTTTCAATTCCAGAGACGACTCCACTTGGATCAGTATAAACTCATCCTCTTCCATAAAACATATGTTCTTATATTACAATTCATTTTTGTGTTTAGGGGATGGTAATCAATAGTTTTGACTCATTCATCCTTCAGCACGTCAATACAAACCTTTTGAATCTAATGCCCCTCTACCTTTACCAATGACATTCTCTCAATAAGGTCCATTGCAAGGTGACATTAGGATTGTCTGGTTTAAGATTAGTGTTTGTAGAAGTTCAAGCATTGAAAAAACCTCCAGATCATATGGGTTGCAAGAATGTCAATAACTCACGACAGATATGCATGATGAACACCAGAGTTTTACTATGGTAATTTTCTATTATTTTCTATTGAAAAACCAATCAGTCCTGTGTATTCTGTTGTAAAGGGTAAAGAGGAAAACTTAGTGAGGAACTGGCTAACAGCTGGGTCCTTCCACGCTGGTTTCCCATCACCTCCACAGTGCAATTCCAGTTAACTACCACTCTTCCATGCTGTGGCTGCCTCCTCATATCTCCTCTCCCCTCCATTATCATGTTTCCAGTGATCTGCCCCTCCTCCATCACTGCCACCTCCTCTACCCCCACCATCTCATTAATGTGCTATCTAGCGAACCATCATTTATTTCATCCATCTCAAGTTTATTCTGAAGTTTCATGTCAGCAGAAAACCAAACCCAATCCCAAAACCAACTCCCTCATTTATTCTGCAAGCCAACCAGACTGATACATTTATTCAAAGAAAAATAAAGGTGACACTTAATTCATAAGTATCCAACGAGCTTAAATTTTCAAGTTTATCTTCAGTCGTGTCTAACACATATTAATCCAAAAGAAGGCTTTATCTGCATCAATCTATTTAAAATTTTCCCTCAAACTTCAATATAATCATGTGTACTTGCAGCACGTACTACAGCCCTGAACCAAATATTACTGGTTAATCATCAGTGAATTCTGACAATTCATTCTAAGGTGGTGGTCAATATAAATTTGCCCAAATCTATTGTGTGAAACTTACTGTAGCAAAATCTTGACATAACATCACTGTTTGTCACAGAAGTTCTTTTTTGTTTGTCAGCAGGATTTGCAATTACAACAGCAACACCTTGGGGACTTAAGAGCTTCAACAGTAACATTATGTTCTAGATAAGCTTGAGGCCAAGCTTAACTCAGAGGAACAAACTAATATAGAAGAAACACCACATTACTTTAAGCTTTTCATTATTTAACTTTCATATTAAATTTCGCTGTCAATTTTAATCATGAAATTAGATTTCTCTAAAATTGTGTAGACTGGTTGTTAATGGCCTGCAACAGTAGTTCAAAGGCCAAGTGTACTAATAAATTACCATATCTCTAATTGTACATTGTTTATTGATTAGAATTCCCTTTTTTGAGTCTAAACAGGTTAAGAATCCTAAAATTGTTCCATATAAATTGTACTTATAACACTAAAAGCCATTGTCTTTAGGATGCCATCAAATATTTATCATTTGTCTTGCATATGTGGGTACAAGAATTCATGTATGATTATTTGCGGCAGGTGGCTTATAGGGTAATTGATATGGCATCAATTACACAAACATCGAGACCAAACTTGTTAAATCTTACTGCTTCATTCATTTAATTATAGAACATATACCTCATTCGAGAGATTCAAAACAAGAAAAGAATTTGATGTCCATCAGGCAAAACAGCCTATTTTTTGTGAAAGACAAAATGACAAAAGCAGTGAAGAATATAAAACCACTCTTTTAGCATTAGAAATGGCCACTACCTGTCCTGTAGCGTTTGCTGAAGAGATCAAACCAACTGGCATCAGATTCTGTGGAACCTTGGCCACCAGCTTTTAGATCATGCATAACCTCAACAACCTTTTCCTTTCCATAGAGTTTCCTTATAGCTGTCTCAGCTTGGGAAAGTTTTCCTTGCTACATTGAAAAAGATCAGAAATATAAGTTCAGCACCATGAGAAAGAAAGATGCAAAACAATAATTCTAAAGTAAGCATAATACGACTAAGTAGTTTGGTAGACAAAAACCTGAAACAGCCAGCGAGGACTTTCTGGAGAAACAGCCATCCCCAATGCCATTAGGACAGAGGGAACAATTGCAATACCAAACATTGTCCTCCACCTAGATCAAGGTATGAATATTATCAGAAATATACAAGATATATTTAAGAATAACGTAAAGCTTTTCAGAGTTTAATATAACCATGGCTGCCCTTCTATAAGTTCTTAAAAGTCACAGTTACATAGAAGGTTTGAACTGAATAACCACATATGCAAAAAAACACTGCTCTTACTCACAGCATAATTAACACTTATACAAATCTACTCATAAATTGTGAATAGATGTGTTCTGAACTGAAAATCAAGATCACTAGAATAAGAAAAATGTATCTAAAAGTAGGCTAAAGTTTAAGGAAGGTATAGTTATTCAGTAAAGCATCAAGTAACAATGTCTAAAATCATGCGCATCATGGATATAAACACAGCAAAGATGCTCTTGCATCACATGCCATTAATGATTATAGTAGATTATGACTGGAAGTGCATTGACATCTGCAGCTGAGACATCTTAAAAGACCAAGAGCACTATAATTTTAAACAGTCAATCTGCCATACCCAAAACCTTAGAGTACCATGGCCTCCATCAACCGCAGATTTCAGAAAGAAAATTAACGCCCTATGCTAATAATGATGCTATTGTCCAGAAGTGATTTGTTGGGATAAAGATGATGTAACCAAAATTCTCACATGACACTTGACTAACAAGACACCTGTTATATCACACGTTAATGAAATCACAAATAAAACTAGGTGCCTGCTGTTTTTTGATATTAAATAGAACCAGGAAAGGAAAACACACCACAAAGGATTTCCTGCCAAAGGTAATCCAGCCACCAAGGCTACGAGAATTCCAATGCAAATGAAAAGTTGATTAACAGATCCGAGTGCTCCACGGATTTCAGTTGGTGATATCTGAACATTGGCAGATATTTCAGCTACAGAGAACATTCAATTGTCAAAGATATGGTATTACAGTGACCATGTTAACTTTCAAAATTAGTGACCTCAGATATATATAGTGGCACGATGGCAGAAGAGATTCCAATTCCAATTCCTGCAAGTAACCGGCCAATTATCATTGTTCGTACACTCCGGGATGTAGCACTGCAATCATTTGTCCTTCAGCTTAGACACATTTATCTGCATAAGCTAAACTAGAGATTGCAACCTAATGCGAACAATAGTGGGACACACCTGAGAAATGCACCAACTACAAGTGGAATTGCATCTAGTTGGAAGGTTCTTGTTCGACCAAATTTGTCAGCCAATGCTCCTCCAGCAAAAGAACCAACTGTAGCACCTGCGAGCAATGAGCTGACAACCCATCCTGGAGAGTTGGGGGGGGGGCAGAGCAAGAGGTCAAAACAGCTTTTGTGGATCCAACCAAAGCTTAAAATCCTTGCCCTTGTAGAGTTCCGTTAAGACACAAACAAGTAAATGATGGAGTTGCATCCTAAATTGGTATCTTAAAATGCATGATCAACTCCAGTCTGTCAGCAGTCACCATCTTTTGAATATAATTCAGAAAGAATAGACAATCTTGTGTTTCTAATATTGTAGAAAAATAGATGCCATATTAAGTAGGGTCATGTCTGACGATTTCAAGAGATATTCTTCAAATTAAAATATCAATAAGAATCAGTGATGATATACCTTGTAGTACAGCATTTTCAGTTATTCCAAGATCCCTTGAAAGATATTCAAGCGCCCCATTCACCACGCTGCAATATATAATACCATTCAACCAATAAGACTCTCTCATTCCAGTTCAAATTCTGCCATGGCTTTACACTGACAAAGAATTGAAGGGCCATAAACACATCCTATATGTAAGTGCAATCACTACAAATGCAGCTTGAAAATTTTAAATGATGATATGAATGTGACTATGTGATGCCTCCTGAATATCCCAGAGTACCCCATAACAGTACACATAGATATATGATATTACTCTACAACACATACCCAAGATGATATCCAAACAAAATGGCCCCCAAGCAAGCAACACCAACATAAGGCAAGACAATCCCAGAAGATTTTGCTTGTAGTTTGTCAGGAGCATCCTCCAGATCACCTAAAATGAAGTCAAAGAAAAAGATCATATGTTACTAAGAAACAGAGTATGTTGAACAGAAGTAACAGTATGACCGTTGAAAATAAATGCCTAATATTATAACAGTACTGGCTAAATATTTAAAAGTTCTTGTAATGCAGGAACTTCCACTCTAAGCAAATGACTGAATAATTCCAGGCTCCAACATATAAAAACAATTTAAAAACCGTTTATGTACCCAGAAAAATGTACCTATTAAGTTACAACACAGTAACATATACCACTGAGACATGAAGAAGGTTTTCTAGACAACAAAAGGTCCAGCCTGGTGTTAGGAATGGGGATCATGGCATAGATCACAGTAATGGAAGAGGTTGCACAGATAGGAAACATACTTGCTCTTGACTACTTAGTTATTATATTATCATCAGTTGGAGTTTGCAAAGAAATTCAACATGGGCAACATGGGTTAATCCAAACTTTCTCATTGAAATTGAAGTAGGATCTATGACCATTTCTTTTCATCCATCAACATGCATAAGAAAAAGCAACAATGTCAAAGGGCATATTTGTTCAACTCCAAGAAGGATGAAAAACTATTCATTTCCACAGGTGGTCCTTCTAGATCCTCAACTGTAACTCCTAAACATGTAGTTGGCTATTGTCTCTCATCACATCAATTCTCTCCTTGAATGATTAAGTTGTAGTTGTTTGACCTATGACTAGAAATAATCGGCTTCTTTCCTTGACTAGCACTTATTATTCTAGTCTTCAAGTTAATTTAGTAGGTGGATAATATAGCATTACAGATAGAAGCATGCTACTCAACCTTGTCCTGATTATTCTTGGTTGTCAATAAAAATCTATATTCCCATCAATCCCTCATCTGTTAGCAAGTTGATGAAATCCTGTAAGTTTATACGAAAAGGTTCTTTCTTATGAATTGCGTGTTCCAGAACTAATAATGAAGAAATGATATGTAGAGGATGAATTCACGTGCCCTACAAAGCTTGATGTTGCAAGAAGTATTATGTGACATTTTTACATAGTGTCTGAAATTATTAAACTAAAAATCATCCATCCTTGGGCATAATCCACGTCAAGTTCTTCAATATAAAAATCTTTAAATAACCTAAAAGGGTCATCGCACATCATGTTATAAATAGATCAATTCAACCGGAAGAGTTCGTTATACTTCCCTTTTCCATCTTAAAGGATTTTTTTTCAAAATCTTGATGAAGCGAACATGTAAGAACACACACAGAGAGAAAGAGAGTAACAAACTGCTGAATGCTTCACTCATCGAAATAGTCCATCATGCCACACACGGAGAGAGAGAGAGAGAGAGAGAGAGAGAGAGAGAGAGAGAGAGAGAGAGAGTGACAAACTGCTGAATGCTTCACTCATCAAAATCGTCCATCATAATCATGAATGCATGAAATAAAAATGGAGTGCCGATCACCCAAAAAAACTAAAAAAAACTTAGACCAGAATATCATATGGTTCACAAAATTTTGTAGCCAAATCAAGAAACTTAGTCAAGAAAAAAGATAAAAGCATCCAGCTTCCAAGAAAATACTGAAATTATGGGAAGAAAACAAACCAGACGAAGCTTGAACCCTGACCCATCGAGGGTTCTCTCTGGACCTGAAGATCCCTTCCACCCCTGCCCTCAACCGCGCCATCTCCACTCCCGGGTTCAGCGAGGAACCGAAAGGCGAAGTTCCACAGCAGAATCCACGCTTCGGCATCCCCACACTATTCCGTCCCAAACTGCTCCCCTGGAACACACAGAAACCAGCCAAGCCTCTCCTGTGATGACTCTGGATCTCAGAGGCCGCAAGAATGCGTCCTTTGCCAGCGATCGCAGAAGCTTGCATCATCTTTTCCCTTCAGTATCCTGAATTCCATATATAAATATAATTAAATAAATCTACTAAAAGAAATTAAAATCTTGACTTCTTGGCGACGAAGCCATTGCAGATCTCAAGACATAAATATTTTTAAAAAATCAGAGAAAGAGTTTGACTTCAAGAAGATGACCTT
Organism: Metroxylon sagu; assembly: GCA_017589505.3. NCBI lineage: Eukaryota > Viridiplantae > Streptophyta > Magnoliopsida > Arecales > Arecaceae > Metroxylon > Metroxylon sagu. The sequence goes on along the minus strand of JACVBY030000578.1, from coordinate 750,758 downwards.
TCCACGTCTTAGCCTCACTGAAAAGTCAAACACGAACCATAGAAATCTTTAACATCGTTATGAAAAGAAAAGGCAAAAAAAAAACATAAAAGGAATGAAAAACCGTGCAATCTTTGCGTTGAAACAAAGAAAGAACGCAATAATATCGATGAAACGCTTCGGTGCAAAGGATATGAGCGAGGAAAAGGAAGGAATTTTTTTTCTTTCTTTTTTTTATTTACTTCGTGTTCTTCGGGCTCTGCTCACCCTCGTTGGTGCCGCTTGTTCTTGCCTTCCAGAAGTTTTCCTTCTATATATTATTCCCATGAGCGAAAAAGGAGTGAGCTTCGATAATTCCGCTGTTTTGGAGAGAGAGAGAGAGGAGTTTATTAAAAATAGTTTGGAGAGCAGGGCATTGCGTTTGGTCGCGAACAGCGGATCCAGCGGAACCCACAATCTTGGCCTTTTTTTTAACCGCCCTCCTGCGCGAAGGGAGGAGAATGGATAGCCTCGCCGCGAGGCCACACGACGGCGTATGGATCGCTGGGGCGGCGCACCCTCGGATGCTAATTGACGCGTGCGAGGAGGTCAGGCGAGTCCTATGGGTTCTTTTTAACGTGGAGCGGGTTCTTGTGAATGGCCATTCATTCATGACGCAACGATATCTATGAAACCTATTCCAATCTCGCGGTATGCGTTTCCTTCCCCTCCCCGACCTTTGGAGGAGAAGGCCGGTGACATTTTCCTGCGAATAATTGTCCCCTTTTTTTAAAAAAAAAAATCTAATTGGTTTTTGATTGCCCAACCATCCAGAGATTGGTTAGAATTTTGAACTGTTCTGAAATGGACAACTCCCTAAAATCCAATGTTGTTTATGAGACAATAATAACTACGATCAGCATCAGCCAGTGGGACCATTAAAAAAATACGATCATTTATTATTAATATTTTTTTATCTATAATTTGTTCTGTTTTGTATTTTTACGCAAATGACTGGTGAGTGGGGTCTGGGCACGAATGAATTTTTTTTGATCAGATTTTGCGTTTGACACGATCTAAACTATTACCGCAAATTAAACTTATGGGAGAACATGAGCTGAAATAATTAAAAGGACTTTGGTTTTATTGCAGTTCAAGAGTCACGGGGCCTGTTCCTCCTCTGAGGCAGGTGAGTACAGAGCACGGCCCTCGAGACTGCGATTGGGACTAGCATTTTACTTTGTTCTCTCTACAACGGTGTCAGGTTGGATCTACCCTAAAGTTGCCTCGCAATCTAAAGACCTGAGATCCAAAATTGATCTCTTTTTTTTTTTTTTGGGAAAAGATCGATTTCAAGGTCAATTGCACGTAAAGATCAAATACAAGCCTGGTGCCGAGTAATTTTCATGGTCAAAAACTCAAAATCCTTGGGGTGCTCAAGCTGGATCACCCATTAATAGCCTAACTTCCTATTAGATGGTCAATTCCATCAAGTTCTGGTGTCAACGGGGCAAGAACGATGCACTTTCGAAGGAAAAAAAAAAAAAAAAAAAAACGGAAATAAGGTTTCTGCTCATGTATCTAAATACGATATAAAAATATCTTTTTGAGTATAAGAAACGATATTTTCCCTGGTGTATGGTAATAACTATTCTCATTTCTTTTTGTGAGGTGCATCCATCCGTCCGTGTTTCCCCTCTCAATCCATGATGCCATGCCATGTGGTGGAGTTCTTGTTTTCATACTTTCCCTGAGTAGAGAATATCTAAGTCTCCTGTTGAAGAATATTTATTAAGTTTTCAGTCAATTAGTGAACTTTTTTTTCCTTTTTTTTTTTTTTTTGTTAGATTTTCACAAATCTGAATGTCTGGAACTCTTTGAATGGATGAGTTTTGTTCGTCACATATGCGGCATTCTAATTCTATTAAATTGATTGCTAGAAGGAGATACTTGAAGAGGAAATTATTATCGCATGGAGATGAAACTAAATTGAATAGCTCCAATTGTTGATCCATCTTAAGTGATTTAGCTGAAATGAAGAGTGATGAACGATCGATTATTCCAAACAGATGCTTTTGTTGCCAGCATTTACCTAAGAGAGATGCTAATAATTTTAAATAAATATATATATATATATATATATAGGACCATGGTAAGTAAAATCTTTGATAGTCAGGAATATATTTGAAAGCATGTCAAAAACCTTTTTTTTTTTTTGATATATCAATCCATAAAATATTTCGGATGAAGAACATGTGTGTTTCACTTAACATTGCTGAATCAATAAATTTTTTTGAATAATTAAATTTATCAATGAAAGTGATATTAAAAAAACCAATTTTATCTTTTGTTTTTCTCAACAAACATTACAAAAAAGAAGAGTTTTGCCTCAAAATTCAAAGTAGTGACCAACCATAAGAATTTATTTCTCAAGCAAGTAATACAAGCATCACCTTTTAGAGTTAAAATTGAAATCTCTTCTTCCCCCTCCCCCCCATCCCTCCCAAAACAAAAACCAAGTGTATATACAATGATATTTATTAAGTTTTGTAAAGAGAACTTAGTACTCATTTTATATTTTCCTAGCAAAAGTCTCTATGGAAAAGATTTTTTTTGAATCTATTTTTCTAAAGAAAATTTGAGGAAAAAATAAATTCTATTGTGTTTGGTTGATAAAAAATTTGTATAAAAAAATAGTTCTGAAAATATTTTCTTACATTTGATTCGAAATAATTTTGCATGGAAAAATGACAAATTAACTATAATACCCCTAAAATAAATATTACATAAGAATTAATAGTATATTATGATAATATTGTGTATTAATATAATATGATATAATATAATACAATAATATTAAAATTTTTATTAGTAATATTTTATTTAAAATATTATATATTAAATATATAATATAATATTTTATTTTATATTAATATGTCGTACTATATTATATAATATAGATTTGGTTACATTCAAATGTAACTAATTCGGAATTCGATCATTTTCTTCATCCTTTAATCTACATCAATTATGGAGCCTCCTACGTTATTCATCCTTTTTATCTTTGAAATCATTGGATTGTATGGATCCACTGGTGGAAAAAGTGACCGGATCAAGATTTGACTACTTTTGAATGTAGCAAAGTCTGCCTCATATTATATTATGTATTTAATAATATAATATAATATAATATTAGTTTATATATTATATTATATTTATTATAATAATATATATAAATATAATAGAGTAAGAAATAAAACAAAGTCAAAAGTTTAATTTTAAACTTTTGATGCTAATAAGTTTTCCATTAGCATCAAAAAAGTTAACGCATGACATTTTCTATGCGAAAAGTTTTCACATAGAAGAGAGGAAGTATATTATGTCCCATCTCTATTTTTTCTCCACTTTTTAACCAAACATTAAAAAATAAGAATGAAAATTTTTCGCCCTTATTTTTCTCTCAACCAAATGAGCATTTAAAAGTAAATTAAAATGACAAATTCTTGAAAATATTTATGTAAATGAGAGTATTTTATCATTACCCATTCGTATTAGGTGATATGTTACAAAAGTTATCTAATCTATTAAATAAAATTTTAAAAATTCTAAATGACAGTAAAAAATCATAATATTTATGTATATTATCACTATATTTATGCAAGTAATGTTAAGTAATTTTTTAAAATTATATATACAATTGAGGATATGGAAGCAAATTTGAGTAATATGGTAGGCATGGAGCCTACAATTTTACCATCCATGAAACTTGATTTTCCAAGCCATTCATGAGAGGAAACAGGTGGCCTTTTGTGGACGGTTTGAAATTAACAACCAGGAATACATTTAAAAAAGAGAGAAAGTGTTAGAGAGAACACAATACGGATGGGAATTGAATAGAAAATAGTGTCCAATAAAGAGGAGAAGTCTTCTAAGACAGACAATTAGCAGAGAAATCAACATATTTTTTTAAGATTAAAAATAACAGTATATTCCTAATACAAAAATTGGGGGATAAAATGTAAGATAATATTTGTTGATTTCAAAACTGTAATTCTTTATATATGGTCTAGAAATATCTACTCTCAATGATTTTTTCTGGTTAAAAAATAGAGTGGGAATTTATAAATAATTTTATATTTAATTCACTACCTCAAAATAATTTCCCCAACGTGCTCCATAAAGCGCCGCCCAATCTATTCAAACTTTTAATAATTCAAAATATAATTAAGTATTTGTAGATAATTTTTCTTTTCCAACTTTGGGTTCAAACAAGAGAAGATGAATACCTTTCGCTCTCGTTCATGATCCTAAGGGTTTCCACGAGGTGAAGCTTGTCGTAGGTATGATGTGATTGAATGGCGGTGACGATGTGGTGGCGTTTTGGCCTTCCGGTGATACCTCGTCGGTGATCAAGTAATCAGCCCCTCCACATCCCTCGCTTCATTTTGCTGGGTAGACTTTCTCCATGGCTTAATGGTTCAGTAATTTGTTACTGTACGTCGTATGGTTCCTTTAGAAAATACTATTTTATATAGCAATGCACATAAAATAAGTTTGACTAATTTGGTACCATTCTCTATAAGTTTGTTTATATTTGGTTGAAGTTAGAGATATCAAATTTTTTTTTAAAAGAGTATGAAAAAAATACAAAGTAAGCTGAAACGCCTGCATTTAGAGCAAAATGTTCAGTTTTGGTTTATGCATAAATTTTATACGGAAATATAGTTTTGATCCGTAAACTTTTACTTAAAATTTATTTTAAACCTCAGCATTTTAGCTTTTATAATTTAGTTTCTTATGTTTTAAAAATGATATTCTTAACATTCTATTGTATAGAATCAGTTATAGTTGACAAAATAATCGCGTCACTCTATTAATCGATTTATATGTTTATGTCATAGTATCATCCTATCAACTAATTGTTTTATCAGTTTTAATTTTCATAAAATGGAATATTAGAAACACAAAATTCTTTAAACATAAGAAACTAAATTATAACAACTAAAATTTTTAGCATCAAAATTAATTTTGAATGAAAGTTTAAGGATCAAAAGTATACCTTACCCTAAATTTTATTTTTATGTAAAACTTTTTTTTTTGTATAGCACGTAATAGAAACTATATTTCACATTAGTTTTCCAAAATAGTTTACCTTTGATAACAATAACCAAAAATGAAGGTTTAGATGTCTTTGAGACTTTGCAGTGTTTATGACCATCCAATAGTCTAAAGCGATCAAAGGAAGAAGCAAGTGGTATTTATTGTGATACCTCAAATTTAATTTCACATTAAATGGAAAAGAAAGTATCGTATGCTTGTAACTCAAGTTCATCTGCTACCAAATAACTTCCACTCAAATTTTTGACTCACATAGTTTTGGCCCACTAACAAATTAATTAAACCAGTAAGTGAGCTTAGGACATTACAAATGGTATCAGAATAGTTTGCGAAGGTTGGTGGACATGAGAAAAGGACTACCTATGAGATGTTACAGCATTTGCTACTAAATTTTTTTGTAACTCAAATTCATCGGTTACCAAATAACTTTCACTCAGTTTTTTGGGCCATGTAATTTTGTCTCATTGGACCAAGCCTCTTTGCCATCAAATTTGCATTTTTGTAGGTATGCAGTAATTACCGTGGTCTCAAAAGCTTGCCATGGCCAATTCATTCTGGTTGCTAAAATTATGAGATGACTTTGATCTCTAGTCCTCCTAAACGACACTCCATTTCTCTTGCCATTTCCTCATTCACAATTTACTTGCAATAAAGATAATGTGGGTTTGAATGGAGGCTTGTTTCTTAATGTGATCGGCACTTTCAGGTTATATTTCTGGCAAGTAAACTGCAGCATGGTTTAGAATTTAGAATCAATGGCATAATGGAAACAATTTTCCCCGCACCCCGCCTCCTCTCGAAGCCCATAGGTTTCTAACATTTTCTTAAATGAGTAAAATATTATCAGTATTCCGTAAGCAAATCATTTGCAAGCATGTGTGTGCATGTGTATATATTCATGGATAAAATAATGAGAATTGAAGTTTCAGAGATATAGAAAGCATGTAGTGAATCAATTTTCATGCTCTTCAAGCACACATTTGTAGTTGTATATCTAAGTATCTTGATGTATGATTTGTGGTCAGTGCTGAATCATGTAAATGTTAGCCAGAAAAAATAAATCATATGCATGCTTCTAAACATATATAAAACATAAGGATTAAAACTGAAAGCGAAAATGTACCTCCGGTCATTATCATCGGTATTCAGGTTGAATTAAAGGTTTCTTACACTTTTCTCTTTGTATTGATGGTGTATAATAAATTCTATCAAAAAGTAGTGAGAGGACCCAGAAAATTGACTATATATATATATATATATAGCCTTTCTTCCATCAAGAAACGGCTAAGCCGTTACCACGATATCAAATGCCGTTACAGCCATTCAATAGTTCTAAACGTATGAACCATTCAAAATTGATAACGTAAAAAATGTTACATTCTCCCACTTAGTGCATACGTTCATCAGACAACTTTCTAAGAAAATAAACACACGAATCATAGTGATAAGTCCTCTAAGAACAAGTAATATCAACTATGTATCACAATGTATTTAGTTTCTTAAGTAACTTTCTAATGTGGTAACAAAACTTAATGAATAAACCCTACATTTATTATTGGTCCAAAAATGATATATATTTTCTCAAATAAATTAAAGTGCACATGAATATGAGAAAACATCAGAATGTATAAAAGTTTCATTGATAAACTGAATGTATATAATTATAAAGTGGAACCAAGTCCTATTCTTTCTACATGATCCTTGAATTTCTGTGGTGAAATGCCCTTGGTCAATGGATCAGCGATCATCAACTTAGTGCTAATGCGTTCAATGACCACTTTATTTTCTTTAACACGTTCTCTAATGGCTAAGTACTTGATATCGATGTGTTTGCTTCGACTTCCACTTTTGTTGTTCTTAGCTATAAAAACAGCAGCTGAATTATCGCAAAAAATCCTCAAAGGCCTAGAAATAGAATCCATAACTCTAAGTCCGAAAATAAAACTCTAAAGTGTAAAGTAGCCTCAAAACAGGAGACGAACTCAGCTTCCATAGTATAAGTGGTAGTCAATGTCTGTTTGACATTTCTCCAAGAAACAGCTCCATCGGCCATTATGAAAATGTATCCAGATGTTGATTTGCGAGAATCAATACAACCAGTAAAGTCTGAATCCGAATAGCCGATCACATCTAGATTGTCCATCTGTCTATATATAAGCATGTAATCTTTGGTTCCTTGAAGATACCTCATAACTTTTTTTAAACTCTCCAGTGGTTCATACCTGGATTACTCTGATATCGCCCTAACATCCCTACAGCAAATGCTATGTCAAGTATAGTACAGACCTGAGCATACATAAGGCTTCCAACTGTAGAAGCATATGAAATATTCTTCATGGATTTCCTCTCAAGATCATTCTTTGGGCATTGGTTCAAATTGAACCTATCACCCTTCACAATAGGAACAACACTTGGTGAACAATCTTTCATCCATAATCTCTCCAAAACCTTATTGATATAGGTTTCTTGTGACAGACCTAAAACACCATGAGATCTATCTCTATGGATCTTAATGCCAATGACATAAGATGCCTCACCCATATCTTTCATATTAAAGTTCTTGAAGAGGAATTGTTTCACCTCATGCAGCATACCCTTATCATTGGTTGCAAGTAAAATATCATCCATATATAAAACAAGAAAGCAAGTCTTACTCCCACTGACCTTCTGGTATATACATTGATCCATGGGGTTTTCAACAAAATCGAAAGAAAAAATTACTCCATGGAATTTGAAATACCACTGACGGGAGGCTTGTATTAAACCATATATGGATTTCTTAAGCTTGCAAACTAAGTGCTCACCATCACTAGAAGAGAAACCTTTAGGTTGTTTCATATAAACCTCCTCTTCTAGATCACTGTTAAGAAATGCCGTTTTCACATCCATTTGTTATAACTCAAAATCGAAATGAGCAACTAATGCCAAAATAATACGAAGAGAATCTTTCTTAGATACAGGAGAAAAGGTCTTTGTGTAGTCGATTCCTTCTTTCTAAGTGAACCCCTTAGTAACAAGTCTTGCTTTGTATCTCTCAATGTTGCCTAATAAGTCTCTTTTAGTTTTAAAAACCTATTTACAGCCAATGGCCTTCACCCCATTAGGCAACTCTACAAGATCCCAGACTTTGTTGCTCTTCATAGAATTCATTTCTTCCTTCATGGCATCATGCCACAAATTAGATTCTTTGCAACTCATGGCTTATGAAAATGTTTCAGGATCAATTTCGGCTCCAATGTTAGATTCTTGTAGATACACAGTATAATCACTAGGAATTGCCGATCTCCTTTCTTTAGTAGATCTTCTTAATGTTGGACCACCATCTCTTTGAGGAGCTTGTGGTTTAACTATTTGTTCAGGTGCTTGAGGTAATTCCTGTATAGGTTGATTCACTGGAAGGTTTTCAGCAGCTTGTGGAACTTCAGCGATTGGCTGTTCAACACCAGTTTGAACTCGACGAGTGCTTTGAACTATAACCAATCTATCTAACGAAGTGGAAGGTTGCGATTCTGTATGATCACAAGCAGGAATTAAATCCATAAACCGATCTCTCCCGCTAATCATGTCATTCTCAAGAAACTTAGCATTTCTTGATTCCATAATCTTGGTAGTGTGAGATGGACAATAAAATCTGTAACCTTTAGACCTTTCAGCATAGCCAATGAAAAAACTACTAATAGTCCTTGATTCCAACTTGTTTTATTGTAGGTTATATATCCTCACCTTAGATGGACATCCCCAAATACGCATATGTCACAAACTCGGTTTCCAACCTTTTTATAATTCAAAAAGCATCTTTGGGACAGCCTTGGTTGGAACTCAGTTTAATATATACGTAGTTGTTTTTAGTGCTTCAGTCCACAAGAATTTAGGAAGATTGGAGTTGCTAAGCATACTCCGCACCATATCCATCAGTATTCGATTTCTTCTTTCTGCAACACCATTCTGGTATGGAGAACCAGGCACATAGTGTAATAGGCAACTATCCCATGCTCTTGAAGAAACTTGGCAAAGGGATCAGGTGCTTGTCCATTATCAGTGTATCTACCATAATATGCACCACCTCTATCAGATCTCACTATTTGTATTTGTTTCCTGCATTGATTTTCAACTTTAGCCTTAAAGACTTTGAAGGCATCCAATGCTTCATGCTTGTTATGAAGCAAATAGACATACATATATCATGAGTAATCATCGATAAAAGTGACGAAATATTTCTGACCATGCGTATCCATGTCTGGACAATATATATCAGTATGAATGATTTTTAATATGTCCGAACTCCTATTAGCACTCTTCTTAAACTTGTTTGTCTGCTTTCCCTTCATATAGTCAATACAAGTCTCGAAATCAGTATAATTGAGAGTACTAAGTACTCCGTCATTTATTAACCTCTTAATTCTATCTATGGAGATGTGACCTAATCTCCAATACCATAACATAAAGGAGCCCTCATTAACATTATACCTCTTAGTGCCAGTGTAAGCATGCATTAAACTATTCGTGGCATTATTTTGCAAGAAATTTCGATAAAGACCATCAGACAAAATACTATTCCCAACACATTCAGATTTATAAAATAAACTAAAAGATATGTCTTTAAAGTTTAAAGAATAACCAAAAGGTACTAGTCTAGAAACAGAATTCAAGTTTCGTGAGAAACTTGGTACATAAAAGGTCATCTCTAATCGTAAAACAAAGTCACCACTTAAAGTCAAATTGCAAGTCCCTGTAGCCTCCACATATGAGCTCATCTTGTTGCCCGATAAGATGCTTTGCTCACTTTCCACTGGCTTCCTTAGGTTTTGCATACCCTGCAAAGAGTTTGCAACATGGATTGTAGATTCAAAATCAATCGACTATGTGTTAATATTAACATTAACCATATTATATTCATAACAAACAAACGAGATTGGATTACCTTTCTTCTCAAGCCATTTTTGAAATTTTGCGCATTCCTTCTTCATGTATCCCTTCTTTTTACATAAGAAACATTTGCTTTCTTTCTTGATATTAGTTTGAGATGGGATTTTACCTTTCTCCTTCTGATTAGCTTTCTGAGTGACTTGAGACTTGACAGCTTTATCAGCTTTGCTTTTCCTATGGGTAGAGTAGTTAGCATTGCACTCTCACCTAATTCTATCACAAGCCTCTCTTCTTCTTGAACACATATGATCATTAATTCATTGATTGACAATTTATCTTTATGTGTGTTGTACGAAATTTTGAAAGGCTCATATTGAGGTGGAAGAATGTTCAGAATATAGTGCACCAGGAAGGATTTCGACATGTCAACCACGAGTTTCTTAAGTTGAGCCACAATATCCCGCATTTGCATGATGTGTTCACGCACACCCTTAATGCTTGTGCGATGAAGAGAAGAAAATTTCATGATCAAGGTTTTTGCTAAGGCCTTTTCTGAAGTTACGAATTGATCGTCAATGGCTTTCAGCATGTCATGGACTTTCTCATATCGACAGAACCATGAATTTCAGTAGTAATTTTAGTTTTAATGAACATCAAACTGAGCCGATTGGATCTCTCCCATCGCTCATATAGCGTGACCTCAGTTGGGGTACTCTCTTCAGTGATTGCAGGTGATTTATCTTTCCTAATAGCATAATTTATGTCCATCCACCCTAGATGAAAGAGAACCCTTTCCTTCCAAACCTTATAATTATCACCCCTAAGTTTTGGAATGTCTAGACGAATATTAGAAAAACTAGCAGGTTGAGAAACTGCATTAAGTTTAAAACTTATGTCAAAATTTGAGGCCTACGAAACTTAATTACATATATTACCAATGTAAATATGCATAAAATTATATCTAATGACATAAAAATTGCCTGTGGGCTAAATTTTTATTTAAGTAAATCTAAAATATCTTTATGATATATCAAATGGGTACATTATAACAATAATTTGATTTTCTATCCTAAGTTTTACTATATGATAAAACTATTAAATTATGTGCCAATTCATAATCCCTGTGGGTAAATTATGAAAATAACTTGATATTTTATCCTAATTAATTATATAAATATAACAAAATTTCCTGTAAGATAAACTTTATTATATTAAGTATAATTTATTACAATTTTATGTCTAATACCTTATATGATCCTAAATATTAACTTAATATATAATTTTAATTAATTAAAGATGTTGTGGCTAGTCTTTAATTAATCAAAATTATATTGATCACTAAACAATTAAAATTATTGTGTTTTAGGTTCTACTTAATGCCTAAAAATAATTATGCAGTAACATAATAGGCAGTCACTAAGAATACTCTCAGGAAAGTTGGTCGGGCGAAACCTCATTAAAAATGACTCCTTAGATAGAGTAATGTTCCAAGGAAACTAATGGCACTATGAAGAATTCCTTGTCAAAAACTAATTTATGTGGAACTTTCTTAGATCACGCTTTCTCATGTCAACTATAAATTATTTATGAATTATTCATAATTTAATAGTTCACCTAAATAATTATCTAAATTTATTTAGTGAACATTTTATGAATCTTAATGTACTAAAAATTTTGGCAATTAACTAAAGTTTTATGCACAAAATAAAGTTTTATGAGAATTAATCTAAATTTTACAAATTCTAACAATATTTAGGCTAAATATTTTGTTATAATTTGTAAATAAAAATTTTCATAAATAAAACATAAATTGCATAATTAAAACATAAATATTATGTATTTAATATAATTTTATGCATAAAATAATCTCATCCTTAGAGTATGAAAATATAACAAAATATTCATGCATAATATAAGCATAATTCAAAATTGCATATAAAATCATACATTCTGTGCATAGTCTTAATTTGAGCAAAATAACCAAAAATGCTCAATAATTCATTATTTATGTGCTAAAATAATTTAAACTAAAATTATATGCATAAAACAAAATTATATATACATAACCATGAAATTTAGGCACATAAATAAAATTAAATATGCAAAGAGTATTTAAAAGTGTCATTTTGAAAATGACAGATAAAATGTAGTATTCTTGAAATCGACAAATGAAAAAGTGATATTTTTGAAAATGACATATAAAAATGATATTTTTCAAAACTGTCATCTTCAACCTCCAACCGGGTCCAATTCGACCCAGTTCAGACTTGTTAGAAAAATGACCTTCCAAACACAAAATCATAATTTTAAATCACAGAACTTTATGAAATCTCATAATAAAATGATTTCAAACATAAAAAAAACAATAGACCCAAAAATATTTCATATGTACGGTTCGAAGCTTTTTTTTATATATACATGAAAAATAATATAACAAGGCAGAGGTTAATTCTGGCTCTGATACCAAATGTTAGTCAGAAAAAAAAAATCCTATACATACTTCTAAGCATATATGAAACATAAGGATTAAAACTGAAAGCGAAAACGTACCTTCGGTCATTGTCATCGATGTTCAGGTTGAATTAAAGGTTTCTCACACTTTTCTCTTTATATTTGATGGTGTATAATAAATCCTATTAAAAGAGTAGCGAGAGGACCCAAGAAATTGACTATATATATATATATATATAGCTTTTCTTCCATCAAGAAACGATTAAACCGTTACTACGATATTGAATGTCATTATAGCCATTCAATAATTCTAAATGTATGAACCATTCAAAATTGGTAACGTAAAAAATGTTCCAGTAAATGGTTTGATGAATGTTGTGATCATTCTCTAATCTAATACATTAATCAACTTTACGACAGAAAGTGAGCTCCGATTGGTCCATAATAAATCAGGTTAGATCATGAGCTAAATCCGAACGGATTTGAATCGAGTTTAAACTTAAAATTAGAGTGAAAAAAAAAATTCAAACCAAACTTATGTCGTTATTTGACTTAGCCTCAAGCCCAAGAAAAGGGTGAAATTATTAGACCGTGTTCAAGCCTAAATCTGATATAAATTTAATATTAAAATTTTAAAATATAGTGAGCCTCTTAAGTTTTATAATAGTTTTTTTGACAATTACATGAGAATAGCTCCTTATATTACCATAAATTTTCATTGATAATTAAAAATAATTATTTTAAAAATATTAATTATTTTTGTACAAGCACTTAAAATTAAAATTTAGCTTTATCAATCAAGTTTTTTATCCGATTAGATTGTTATGTGTTGGCCTAGTTAGATTTTGGGCGACGGCTGGACCCATCTTAGTTGTTGAAAAAATATTAAACTTTAGGCAAAAGCTTAAAATAATAAAAAGAAAAATTGAGCGCGGTTTGGGTTAAGTTATGGTTCGAGCTAATCCGGCTCACTTTCCATTTCCTGAAAAGGAAATCCTTTGGTTAAAATATAGAGTATTCCTAGAACTAAGATACGTAGCATTTATTATGTACCATTGGTCAAACTCCAACCTAATCGTCCCTTTGTTTTTTATACGACCAAATGAAGACATCAAACTTGAATGTACTCCATACCTGACATTCCCTTTATGCCCCGTTCAAATCTCTCATATCCTTTACTAATCTAATTCCTTACCCTACCATACATTTCTCTTTTATCTCTAGCTTCAGTTATTTTTCCTCTCCTCAGTTCTTCCCTTTCTACTACATATTTTTTTTTAAAAAATTAAACTACCATTTATATTTTTAGTAGAATTATATTATACCTTACCATGGTTGGTTAGAATGGCTCTTATACTCATCCATAATTACTAGAACAAACTGGAACAATTCAATCACAAGTTGGCCAAACAAATCAACTCATCCACTCTATTATTTTGCATTTTTAATATGATACTCTTATCCAACCATATCGAGACTATATTTGACTGGTTAAATTATTATGAATAATTAAATAAAAGATTTATTATTATTATTATTATTATTATTTGGACAATGTTGACGGGTACGTCAAGTTCCGCCGGCCTATGCGTCAAGAGAACGCGTCAAACGAGGGGCCACAAGGACGGAGATGGTTGCGTTTTTAATTTTTCGAAAGCCCTGTAACGCTGCCGTGTCCAGATTCCTCGTCACGTGCGTCACTGAGATCCCATGCTGGGGGTGCTTTGGGTTCGCCCTGCTTGACGCAGTGAGGTTAACGCATGCGTAAAATAAAAGCTACCAACACAAACATCTCAATCGAAATCCTATTCCTTTTGTGGTCCCTTTTTCGTCTCACGTGCAGTATTTTAATTGCTCACCCTCCTCACCGCACCGTCACCCCTCCGCTTCACCCACCCGGTGGAGCCGTGATTGTTTATTTTGAGCAAAACTTCCTCCGCCCGTTAGTACCGGTCCAGGTTCCCCCGTGGGTATAAGTTTTAACCGTCGGAAACATGACTCATGAAATAAGGTTTTAATTTTAGCGATTATTTTTTAATAACTCACTCAATTAACGTAATACGTCTTTTATGATGCAAATAAATAAGGATATAAAATAATCTCATTATTATTATTATTATTTTCTGATCACCGCAAGAAAAAAATCAAAAAGCAAGCAGGCGTTTTACTGGACTTTTGATTTTGTCCCCATTCCCACCCTGGGGATTTTATGTCAGGAGATTTTTATAAAAATCTAAAATGTAAAAAACGAATAAAATAAAAAGTAATTAATTTTTTTTATCGTTTTCTGTTTGACAATTCATTTGCCCTTCCGTGCCGAAAAGGACAGAAAGGAGAGCTCGATTTGGCCCAAACTGTGAGCCCTCGCCTACCTACGCGGCCTATCTCTTGGCTGGCTTCTTCTTGGACCGTAGAACTCCACCCCAAGTGATACGATTTAAAAATCACACCAGTGGACAGACAGGGTGGGTGAGGTCGAGATCGCTTTCCTCGCAAGAGAGAATCCCCTCCGACACCGCACTCTTCTTTCTAGGCTTCTCAGATTTCCACACTTTTCTCCCCCATTTTTTGCATCGTTCTCCGTTCTCTTTCTCTCGTTCACGCACCCTTCTTTGTTCCATGGATCTTGTCTTGCTTTACAGCTACTCTTCCGGGCTCTCTAATGTCACCCCCTTTTCCTTTTCTCAGGCCCTCTTCTAGCCACATTGCCTGTTGGTCTCTTCTCGGATGGAGGATTCGTGGGGCAAGTATTCCAAGGGGTTCCTTTTTTTCCCTTTTTCTTTTTGGTCTTTTGTAAAGGTTTGAGAGGCTCTGGGAGAGAGATGAGTCTGGCGATAACGGAGAAGCGGCAGCCCCAGCAGCAGCGGCCGGGTGGATGCGTCGGCATCTTCTTCCAGCTCCTCGACTGGAACCGGAGGCTCGCCAAGAAGAAGCTCTTCTCCAAGAGACTTCTCCCTCCAGGTCGAATAACATCGCGCGATCTTTCATGTGCTTTAACTCTCTGCTGTATCTCGTGTCCATTTCATGTGCTTTCTCGGGTGTATTGCAGTTCGAGCTGCGAAGAGGGCATCGAAGAAGTTCGGTGGCGGTGGTAATGACAAAATGCCCATGGCCAAGCTACTTCTGGTACTATTTTTATTTTATTTGATCGATCTCATGAGGAGAATGCGATGTGGTTGTTTTTTGATTTTTATTTTTTCGTCGCCTCTGAAATGTTAGATCGCGGATGAGAACCGTGGGGGTTTCCCGAATGCGAAGGAATCAGATGATGTTGGCGATGGAATGCAAGCTCCTGGTCTGGTGGCCAGGTTGATGGGCTTGGAATCCATGCCTCTTGTCACCCATGAGAAGCCGCGGAAGGCTTTAGACTCTGAATCCGAGAAAAGTAGGGAGAAAGGTGGCTCGGAGTTTCCGAGGCTCGACCAAGATCTATGTCTGGAAAATGGTGGGTTTGGGAAGCTTGATTCGAGGCCACAGAAGCTGCAGAAGACGGGCGGATTCTTGGAGAGGCGGCCGGCGAATGCTGCCCGGGCTGGACCTGACTTGTTCTGCAAGAATGTGCTCGCAGCTCGGTCGAGGAAGCAGCACCACAGGCTGGCGTCGCCTGTGAAGAGCCCCAGATTGCTATCGGGGAGTCACAGGGCCCGGCTTGTGCAGGCGGCGACGAGGATTTTGGAGCCCGGTTTGCAGTCTAGGAATCGGAATAAATGTGCTCTGACCTATATGGCTTCTTCGCAAGTCAATACAGAAGAAGGATCTAATGCTTCGACAAGCTTGAAGAGATCTCAAGAGTTGTTGAGTGATTCCCTTGTTGGGTCTTGCAGGAGCTGTGGTAGTTTGGTGGAAGTGTCAGAATTGAGGTTAGGGTCAAAAGAGCTGGTGGAAAATGAGCATGGGTCATCAGCTTTGGGGCTCAGTAGTGCTTCTTCCTCGCATGGCAGTTGTTTAGAAAGTAAGACCAAGTTGCCATTTATGGAGAACGAGCAGAGTCGAGCAACATCTCTTGCAATTCAAGCTAAGGTCAATGTGCAGAGCAAATCGCATGATATTGTGAAAAAGAAGAAACACGTACAAAATGATGAAGATCCATGCAAGCCTCCTCACCATGATGGGTTGCCGAGAACTACTCCTAAGAAGAACAACTTGAGACAACATCAACCAACACCAGTTAGAGATAAACTCTCCCCTGCGTTTAAAGATTGTACTAGAAGACAGAGCAGAAGAGACCCTAATGAGTCAAATGAGCCCAAAGATTTTGTAGCTTTGAACAGAAATATGAACAATTACTCACGTATGAAATCAACCAGTAAAGTGTCTGACAGACATAGAGTAGAAATGAGTAGGAATGGTTGGGAAAGAAACGTGGCGCACAAAAGAACAATTAATACTACTCATTTTGAGAATGCTGGTGCGGTCAGTCCAACATTTGAGAAGCCAAGAAGCCATAAAGGGACAGTGTCTTGCAGCAATAGGTCTATCAATCGGAATTGTGTGAAAAGTGAGTTACAGAAGAAGGATGGTGGCCATAGTTTTAGTGGTAGGAATAATGATATAGTTTCTTTCACGTTCAATTCACCAATGAAACATGCAACTAAGCTTTGCTCTTATAGAGAAGTGGTTGAGAAGAGCAGGGGCCAGCATGAAATCAGTCATGACACTTCTCATCCAGAGAATTTGGGATTTAATCCAAAGAGTGGAAACTCAATGCCACAAAGGAGGACAGCTTTGAGAGGAGATGAGCTAAGTAATCTTCTTGATCAAAAAATAAGGGAACTGACCTCTTTGGATCGGGATGAATTAGGAAAAAGAGATGCTCGATCTACTGCTTCCATTCTTGAAGAACTGATATCTGCCCTCACTGGAGGAGCTCCCATATCTGAGGAAAATGTTGGCAAATGTTTTAGTGGGTCCACAACAGATGACACACATTCTCACTGCAAAAATCTCCCTGGCTTTCCCATTTCACAATCTCAAATGTGCAACAATAATGGAGATTTTCAGGTGAGTTATTTCCTGTTATGGAACTCACATAGTATTTCAGCTCTTTCTAGCACCGTGGCAGTGTTTTAATTTTTCTACCGAATGGTAGTCAACCCTGATTCCTCAGCCTCTGGGAATCTAACAAAAATTCAGAAGAAAGATTATGAGATAAACTGGCTCCCTTTTTTGTGCTCATCATATGGCCTTCAGTAACATGAAGGACCACACATCAGGATTGAACTCTTATAGTAAGGTTAAGATTGTAAATATGGTAAAGTTTTCAGTAAATGCTTTGCTCTTGTTTGAACACAAGCAAGTTTCTACTACCTTGAAGCAGGCACTTCTGAAGATTGAAATGGTTTTCTTAATCTTATAAATTGCATATTTTTCTAATAAAAAAAGCATGTTACATTCTTGTTGCGCATTTTACTCTTGCATACAATTAGTCAGAGAAATAGATATATCACATTATCTGACTTCATGATAATTTCTAAGACTACGATGACTCCTATGCCTATCTGGATAAAAGAAATTGTGCTGCTTTTTTTTTTTTTGCTATAATTTTATGTTAATTCTGTTATAATCAAGGACTATATTTTTTGAGCAACATACTTTTAAACAACATAATTTTGCATTGCCTTTTTGAAGGAAAACATGCAATTATTGGGTAGTTTAGGTTTAGTTATTAGATTGCTTTTGCATATGACATAATCACTAATAAAAAATTGGAGATAATGATGTGAGTTTTCAGCAGCTTGTCCACCTTTTTGTAAAGTTTTTGAGCAACCAGCTCAACTTTTGTAGGATAGTATGATACATATACAGCACCATACCAGCTCAACCTTTAGTATGCAATAGCTTCAAAGTATACATGGCACTTTCAATACACAAACGGCATACAAGTTGCACTGGGAAACCTATTCTTTTGGCAATCACCCCATATTGTTTTCTTGTATGTGATCTTTTGGCAATCACCCTATATTGTTTCCTTGTATGTGATCTTTGGATCTTGCATATAGTCATGTGGTTATTGACGAACATAATATGCTAGAGAAATCTAAATTAAAGTATGATGGTAATTAGCTTCATATAGGACAAAAATAAAAGATAGAGACCAGAAACTCAATTTTTAAAGTGAGGTTTCTAATTTTTAATGATAGTATTTTATGTCAAACTTACACTTTATATATCAGACGTGTAAATAAGGATAGAAATAAAAGATAGAGACCAGAAACTCAATTTTTAAAGTGAGGTTTCTAATTTTTAACAGTAGTGTTTTATGTTGAAGTTACACTTTATATATCAGATGTGTAAATAGTCCATTAATAGAAGTTTAGTCTATCATGAAAGTAACTCTTGTTGAGTTGTATCATAGTCTGAGATTGCATTACAAATAAACATGGAACAATATCCACCAACACAAGTCAATGCATAACACACACTGATATATCATATCAGTATCCTCATTGTGCGATATTTATCAAGTGACTTGTATGATTTGGACAAACACTAGAATGTTTTACTTCAAGCATGTTAATTTTTCAAAAAGAAAATACAGCTGACTTTTACCGAACATGGGAGAGCATGAATGTAACTTCTGAAGTAGCAAAATGTCCTGACTAATTCTCCTCGTAACCAACTTGGATTTTGCCTTGATATTGCCAGTCTACATGTCTGCAAGCATGATAAATGCTTGAGAATATAATTTGGTTCTTAGCAACCACAATAATACGTGCTATAAGTAATTTCTCTTTATTTGAAGTCTAAAGTTTTCTTGTTTTGATCCCCTAATTCTTTCTTGACCAGAGTCATAGAATTGTAGAACTATAATAAATAGAATTTTGGTTTCATATAATCTTCACAAAAAGCCTCGTCTCATCCATATGAATTGGCCTTTCTGGATTATGGAGCGATCCATCAATATATGAGGAATCTCCATGACTGGGTCTCAAATTGACATCAGTTATTTGAATTGGTTCCAAGTTTGTGGCCAAGTCAACTTTGGGAAAGCGAGAGGCCTGATTTTTTTTTTTTTTCCTGTATCTCTTTTCATGAACAAAGGAGTGGATATAATTTCATGATTTTGAGTTATGTTGACATGTTGGGTTTAAATAATCCCCACGCAGCACACAGATTGAAAAGGGCATGCTAAGAAGGATCCTTAGAATGAGCAAACTTTTCTTGGAATAGTTATGTTAATTAAGGTAGCATAACCTGACATGGCTGAAAGGTTTATCTTGATACTTTCCCAAAATTACAGGTGGAGTTCATGAGTAAAAGGAGTTCTAATTATGACTTAAGCTAATTTGTTGGGGAATTTTATGAAACAACTTGTTCCCTACACCATCTTGAAGTAGGTCAGCTAATTTGGTGGCAGGATCTCTCTCTCTCTCTCTCTCTCTCTCTCTCACACACACACACACACACACACACACAAACTATGTATGGCCAAATGAGGCCAGTGACCCACATCTCATTTGGTGTAAACTAGGACCTCTGGATTAAGTTTTGGCATAGCCTTCGATCTTTGAATTTGACATTTATTGGCCATAATAGTGGAGGGATAATTGGCAAAAATATTTCCGTTATTTTTTGCTTATATAATGTGGCGATTGTTGGAAGGGATAGTCTGATGAAGTTCTTGAGGTGCTTTGTAATATTTTGGTTGCATTCATTTCTTTCTTCCCTTTTTATGATCTGCTACTTCATTCCCTTTCATTCATTTTCCAAATGCTGTAACACTTGGAATATTTAGGAAACAAAAAAAAAATGCATACATATAATTTTAGTTTCCTTTAATTCCCTAAGCCATGCAAGGAAATTCAGAAACTGTTCTTCTTGCTTGGCAACAAGAGAAGATAATTGATTCGAATATTATCATACTTTAAATGTATTATCCTTTTTGTCAATAATTCATCTAATTAGCAATGAAATTAAGCATATGGAGAAAGTTTTGAATTACCCTATATCTTGACTTTAAATTATATGGCTTTTGCTGAAAGGTTTGATTCGCCTTTTTGAGGATATGGTGCTTTAGCTCCCTTTCTTTTGATTTCTAAATAATGATACATTTGATAAGAAGGATATGAAGACAAAAAAGATGATGACAATTGCACATTCTGTAAGGGATGCACATGGAAATTGAGAAACTTTTTCTTGCATTGTTAGAAGTGGGAAAATTGGTTAATTTACAGCTTCTTATTGATATTGTAACTGTTTAATTCTTTAAAATGTGAATCTAGAGTTCATCAATGGCTCTCCTTGAATTTCTTTGTGCTACTTTGTATCCTTCATTGACGTCAGAATGTTGATAAATATTCTTTAAACAAGGTCAATGGTTAATAAGGTCCTTATGACATACATATATATTGATTTTCTCTTCAGGAATATGCAAAAGCAAGCATTTCTGCTTCATATCTGGCCAGTGAAAATGATCAGCCTAGCCCAATATCTATTCTTGAAGCTTCTTTCTCAAATGACAGTTGCTCTTTTGGTAGTCACAATGGCAGCTCAGGTGTGACAATCGTTCTTATCTTTGCTAAAGTGGTGCACAACAGCACTGGCTCCCCTCCTGTTCATCTTCCACTATAATTATGCATTATATTAACTTTATTTGGTGCACAGAATTGATTTTCCTTGTTCAGGCACTTGAAATTGATCTCTACAAATATGTTCTCTTCAGATACAGGACATTATTTTCGTTCAATTAATGGTCTGTTTAGATTGATTGTCTTTCTTATTAAGAACTGAGGATAATTTGTGGTGGCTTCTCCTATTGAAAGATTTTCTGTTATTGCTAACAATTCTACAAAGTGCAGATTAAGTTGTCCGTTCATGTGTTTATACCTATATATAACTTTTCACATAATCGTGTTTTGCCTTAAGCACATGCAACTGAATTTTATGCAAATCCAAGCAGTCAGGACATGCATTTGAATGGCTATCGGAATGGTAAGTTATATAATAAATATTTTAATAATAAAAGATATAATAGTATCCACATTGCAACATTTTTCATTATATTTTGCAGTCAATTAAAAACAGAAGGAAAAAATGCATTTTGAGATATTGTCCATGGCTTGCATGCCTTATTTACTGAAAGGCTTTTGCGGCTTTTTGACTAGTTTGTTTCATGTATTCCATTGAATGATGGCATCAACTTCTGGAATAACATTCTAAACCTATTGAGGTCAAATTCAGTAGCACTGAAATGCAATATACAGTCCTATGCTTTTGTCTACTCTGATTATTTGAATTTAACATATTATGTTGTCAATTTGTGTTCTTCTGGTTTCAGGAGGCAAACTGAATTTTGAGTTGGCAGAGAGTTGCAACACAACTGTGTCATTTGATCCAGATAATGATCTTTTAGATTCAGCAACTTCTATTTATATCATGAGGTCTGGTATTGAAAAGATTCCTCATTCTAGTGATGGAAGTTCTACCAAAGTCAGTGAAGTGGAACTTCCAGAAAGTAGAATCAGCCATGCCAGCGAAACTATTTTGAATGCCGAACTCCTTTTTGAGAACATTTGCCTGACTAATTCGGATGGACTGGTGGAATCCTCTGCAAAATCTTTTCTCCTTGACTTGTTGGAAACTATTATACACACCTTTGTTTTAGGGCCAAAAAGCTGTTCAGATTGCATGGAGGCAGAGAAGAGAAATCAGCTTAGAGTTTTTATCTTTGACTGCATAATTGAGTGTGTGGATTTGAAGTATAATCAATTTTTAAAAACTGGTTTCAAGACATGGTTGAAACTGCCTCTGTTTCTGAGTAGAGATTGCGTGACAAGAGAAGTCCAAGATGAGATAAAAGGATGGATGTGTTTGGCTGGGAAGTTTTTAGATGATTTGATTGAGAAAGAAATGAACAATTCTACAAGAAAGTGGACCGATTGTGAGACTGAAGCATTTGAGACAGGAATGGAGGTTGAAAGGGACATACTTCAAGCATTAGTTGACGAAATGGTGATAGATCTCTGCTGATGCTCTCAGACTGCTGGTGACTATTTTTTTAACTTCTTTAAGATCACTAACGAGATGAATTGCAAGAAGGTTGATTGAATTTTTAGTTTCATATCAGAGTGTAGATTTAACCTCTTTATTGTAATTATGTAACAATGAAGAAGTGATCTTATGTAGAATTTGCAAGCAAGATTATCGAACCTGTGAGCGGTTTTGTGTCAGGATGGTAGGTTGTTGGTTTTGTGAAACGTTGTTTTAAAGGAAATAATTTCATGGCGTGCATCCAACCTGTCGGAAAATGCTCTCCCCCCCTCCCCCCCCCCTTCTCTCTCTCTCTCTCTCTCTCTCTCTCTCTCTCTCTCACCGTTCCTGTGGTATCTTATTCCAGAAAATACAGTTTAACAGAACTTTCTGTTAATTCTCAGGATCAAATTGGTCACTTTGTTGAGTATTCCTTTCTGACAAGACAACTTTGAACAGATCAAATATGACAACATGCTCCAAAAGCAAGTAACCAAGGCTGGTAACCTAGGATTAGGCCGAAACTTTGTAAAGCCTGGACGCTAGAAACTTCTAGTCATGGTGCGGCTAAAAAAGGTATATCTAATATCCGCTGATATGGATTAGCTGCAATCCTGCTGTCGCAGGAGACCAAAGATATTGTATGAAATAGTGTAGGACATGAGTTAGCCTTCAAAATGTTGCCTTACATAACATTATTGCTCAGCTTGAGCAAGCTGGTATATTATTATGAGGCCTCCTATCGAAAACGAATGCATGAACAAAAATTTACACAACTTCTCTGGCTTAGAACTAAAGACCTTGGACTCCTTTATGTCAAGCAGTATCCTAAAATGAGGCAGCCGTGCTTGTTTGTAAATGAAAGCCGCTTGGATGCGACTTGGACACTCCCAATTTTACGTCAAAAAAAAAAAGATTGGTATGCGTTTGGATGTGATGACGTGGTTTAAGGCACCAATGATGTGGTCGGTGAAGCGGCTGGGCTTGGAACTCATGTCTCGTATGAACAAATAATCTACAAAACGGGGTAAGCTCTTGAACTAAATCGGTGAATCTGAGAAGGGCTGAGAAAAGATCATGGGAAGCTGTTCCCCCCCGCTTATAAGCCCAAGGTAAACAAATAGAAATTGCATACAAAGTATGAGATCGCTGTCGTATGTTCATGGACAAGATGCTACTGAAAATATAGACATGTATAACACTGTGGACTTGCATTAACTTGTAATATTTCACAACGTAATCAGAATATAACAGAATAAATCAAGAAACAACTCAAACAACAAAGGTATGAAACTTCTCTGCAGCCAAACATTCTAAAAACGAACCTGCAGAGAAAAGGAAAAGAGTACAAATTTAAGAGGAAAAAGTCCAAAATGACCACAAATCTAAGAACTCCTATTGAGCATCTCCAAGTACTGCATTATAGACTCCTGCCTCTGAATCCTCATCTCCTGGTAGAACCTCTCTATGAACTTCTCTGCTTTCTGATCAACAGATGGTGAATCATCCTCTCCCACTGGCTCTGAAAGCTCGGACGGCTCTTGCCCGGCTCCATCAGCGCATGGTGACGGTGTCTCCCATTCATCTCGGATGCTTTCTTCAGCAATGGACTCTGCATCGTTCCCGCCACACAGAAGAGATAAGAAGCAGCCCTTCTTCTTCTTCTTCTTCTTCTTCTTCTTCTTCTTCAGGGGAGTGCGACGGTGGTGGAAGAGAGGAGTGCTGGAAGGGGAGTACTCGTATTCTCCGATGAAGGCGTAGTTGTAGTGCTTGAGGAGCTTGGATCTTTTAGACTTTTTGAAGAAGAGGAGCTTCCGGCTGATGGGTTTCTTCACCTTGGCCATGGAAGGGACGGAGAGGGCTATGAGGTCCCAGGCCCTCCCAAGGATGGGGTTCCTTTTTCTGGCCATTGCTTGCTCTTGCCTCTATTTCCTTTCCTCTGCTTCTCTAAGGAAGAGGAAGGCCTCGAAGCTCTATGGACTGGAGGAGAAGTCTCTTTGAATGGGGGCTTTAGGAGGGTTTTGGAGGGGAATTTATAGGGGTGGAGGAAGGAAGCGCGGGGGTGCGGCCGGTTGGGTAGGGGCCAAGGAAGGGCAGAGGTTACTTAGCGTTGGATCCAATGAAAAAGCTATAAGGCAGCCGGCAAAAAGGTTTCTTTTCAACCAGAGCACTACTTTTTTTTTCATTCACTGATTTTTATTTATCATTTTATTAGCTCTCCTCAGAACTCACCCATTCAAATTAATGTTTTAGATATCGAAAACAAAATTTAAAAGATGGTGCGTGTTGATGCGCCGGAGTCTTCAAAATTTCTCTCTCTAAAAATATATAGTTTCATGATATCTTGGCTTTCTCTCTTATGGGTTGTTTTGGCACCAGGATTAGATTCCAATCTCATACTACACATTTGACACAAATGCTCAACAACCTTCATTATAAGTAAGATTTCTTGGATATTGATTATTCCACGCCATTGTAACCCTTCTCTTCTCACTGGTTTTTTCTCAACCAATTAGCGTATTCATTAGCTTTCCCAAGACCACAATCTTCCTGCCAGTCCTCAAATTGTTATCTTGGAGAAAGCGCAGAGAGAGTGGCATGGTTGTAGTTGACCAATAAAGCGTGGGCAATTTTAGACTCAAAAGATTTCAGAGGGTCTGGTGCTACGCTGAGACTTTTGCATCATCGAGCGCTAAAGTTGTCGCGGTTGTCCGCTTCTCCACGGCTGACTCGGTGCGGGTGTGGTGGGCTCTACTTTCGCTTGGGGCTCAAGAATGCGCTCGGCGTTATGGTGCATGGAATAGAAAAACTTTGATGTGGGGCATAGGTGTGGTTCACAATTCAGCACGCTACTACCATTACAATATTATAACCGGCGTTTATATTAGTTTTTACTGCCTCCTGTCATGTAACACGTATGCATTGAAAAAGACACGCATTAGTACAATGAGATCAATTATTATTATTAAAATTTAAAATTCTCTTATATGCAATTAAAATATTAAATAATAATAATAATATTTTTATATTTATCTGTATCATTATCAGAAAAGTGCAGAAGATTTAAATAAGCCTAAGTTTATATATATATATATATATATTAAGCGATGTTTTGAAAGAAAATAAACCATAAATGTAAGAAAAAAATATAAATTTTAATTTATTTATAAAAAATTTTAATTAATCTTTTCATCATAGGTCATCATTGAGCTTTAAATATATATAAATCATTGATCATATTATTCAATAAAAATACACTAAGTTCAAATTATATGTATCATAATTTTAACAAATAATAAGCTCATTTGATTTATAGTTTTAAATTAAATTTATTTAACTAATTTTATAAAATTAAAATTATAATAATTAATAAAAGTTCTGATAAACTATCAACAGCTTTTACTGCCCCTTTGTCATGTAACATGTACCAATGCAAAAAGGACATGCATTTAAATGATGGCTTTTAATATAATGAAATCAATGATTGTTGTTTGATACCATAGCTACATGAGAAATAAACTATGACCCTATACTAATAAAAAAAATAAATAATGAGTGCAAAAATACATTGCAGTACATGACCGATGATTTTGCCAAAGAGTCGACCGCAGCATTTTGCTCTTATCATTTGTTATTCATGTCAATGGTCATCATTTTATTCCAACAAAAATCTCTTTTACAACCGTCCTCAACGATAGCTGAGTCTTCGAATGGCATTACACTGACACTTTACATGCACTTTTTATTTTAATTCATAGAGCACCCTCATCTTTTCATAAAAATGAACGCGGATATTGCTGTAATAATTGTGTTAATGGGTTCAATCCACGACAACCTTTAAATACATTAGACTCTAACGCGTTCATGCTAGTTTTGATTTGACAACCATAGCGAGGATTTCTTTGCGCTTAAGCTTGCTCTATTGATATATTTATTTGGAGCCGGTGGGAGCCCACACAGGAGTGGGTGGGCTCTGATAGGCAATTGGACAAAAGCCGAGCAAATGAGACGGCCCCTAGAAATGGTACGGTACGTTATCTGTTGCAGGCCAGCAGACAAGCGCAGCACTGAAGTATCCTGGTCATTCGGAAGACCCCATTTTCTATCAACTAGGCCTCAATAGTTAGCTTATTCTTCTAATGATTGGATCCATTTCAACTAGAAGAAAAAAAAATTAAATGATAGATAGCCACAGATATTAGCTTAAAGATATAGCATGATCCTTTTTCTTTTTGAGCTTAACAAAAAGTTAATAATAAAAATGTAATACCATTTTTTGAGCTGATAATTATTTATGAAAAAGGAATCATCAACTGTTGAGTGAATACAAATTATTTTCAGCTAGAAAATCAAATTTTTAAAAGATTATTTTGTTCAATGACGGTTGAAGTTATTAAAAAATCATTATCTTATCTAATAACTATATAATAAAATAATGGATGAATAATTGCCATATTTTAAATGTTCATTATTAACATGCAAATTACTTATTTTTGAAAAAATGTAGTATATACAATGACTATTTTAAAATAATACCATGAAGGTTGTTATCAAGGCCATGATATTTTTGCAATGTAGAAGCATTGAATCTTAATTTTTTTTTTTTTTTTTAGGAGTGATACGTATTGACAATGGTGGGATATAGATCGTGGAATAAACAACAGTTGATTTTTTTTTTTTTAACCTTTTAATTCTGGATGGATAAGTTGTATGGATTTCTCTCCCTCCTCTCTCTCTCTCTCTCTCTCTCTCTCTCTCTCTCCCCCCTTTGACTAACATTGTTTCTTTGATGTTCAAAGTCCTAGCTTTTCGTTGTAATTCTAGACGAGGCTATATCTGTATGATGTCATGGCAGAATTGAGAATTGGTAAGAGCTTGAGAGGGCCTTTTATATTATCCATCTCTTTTGAGCTGGACCATGTTTGCAGGCAGTCAAATGGTGCTAGTAGTGCTACAAACTGGTTCACATGTTGGAAGTTATGTGAAATGACATGGACATGACTTAAAAAAACATACCGATGCATCCTTGGGGCCCTACGTCCTCCATGCCCGTCAACTTTTGCAATCGCTTATTTTTTGATTTTAATGCAAATATTTATACTAGAGCTATATGATATATTTAGCTTAAGAATGCGAGATACTAAATGAAGAATCAAAAGTCTTGACGATATAAATAAAATTCCATCCAATCCTTATCCCATTACGTGACAATATCCATTATAAATATAGAATGAATACAGGCTAAAAAAATCTTCTCTCCATCGTACACCATATCCATTATAATTATTAGTAAATTTAGTTAGACTCCATTTAGAAAACAAGTAACTAAGAATTTCAGTTGTAAATCAAATGAATTTTACAGTAGAATTAATTTATAAATAAATTCTCATGTTTAACCCACTATATATAAAATTATGGAATTAAATTGAATCTCCATTTGCAAGAAATAAAAATTGAATTTGATATTCCATCTTCCTAAATTATACTTGTTTAATAATTAATTAAAAATGATGATTTGGGAATTGTTATAATAAATATAATCCCAAATCACATATAATTATATTAATTATTATATTTAATTACATTTAATTATACTTTAATATAATTATAATTCAATAATTATAATAATTATTTAAATCCCTATAATTATTATTATAATATAATAATAAATTATTAATCCATAATAATATTATTATCTTTAATTTAATTATTATAAATGATCATAATATTAATATAAATAAATATTAATATTATATAATTAAAATCAATAATATTACAATGTTATAATGATAATAATATTGTTTCAATATATTATAATATAATAATTAAATTATTTAATACTTAATAGTAACATAATATAATAAATATTAAATATTATTATTAAATAATATTATATTATATATTAATATAATATAGTAATATCGTGTTATAATAATATAATATAAATATTATTAATATTATGATATTTAATATTTAATATGATATTCTGTAATATGAATATTATATATAATAATAATAATAATAATGCCATAAATAAGGGGTAATTTTATCTAAATTTTTTTTTTCTTCATTCTATGAAATTTATATGTAAATTCTATCAAAATTGATAGAATTTGCAATAAGAAGAAGTAATTCCAAGATTTATTAGTTAAGATTTCAATTCTATGACGAATTGTATTGAGAAACAGAGCAAATCATAGATTTATAAATAAATTCTATAAAAATTATATATATTTTTTTGTTTCAAATAGGTGTTTATATTTTCTTATTTATTAATATAATTTTAAATTTTTAATAAAAGAATTTATAAGTAGTCATTGATCATAAATTTTCTAGGCTTAATTCGTTTGTTCAGCCGGAAATTGAAAGTGAAAAAAAAAAATCACAATTATTTTAGGCTTGGGATAGCATGGTGCGCATGGATATTACAGCGTATGGGCATGGATACAAAACGGAGCGAGTATAGATAACGGAATTGATATAAATATTATATAATACCTTATACCGGTGATAGGTACGAGATGGGTACGGGTGTTAACATTTTCGGCACTCTAGATTGATTGGGCCAGTCTTGGAGCGGTTACCACAGGCCCAACTTAAAAATGGGCTTCTTTTTGTTGGGTTGAAAACAACGGGACCTACCTGCTGGCGAAGAGTGGGGAACCAAAGCCTTTGATCAACGGCTTTGGGTACATTGATAGATGATTTTTTCGTAGCATATGTTTCGAAAAATTTAATTAACATCAGATTTTTTTGGTAAATATCAAAACTAATATTATAATGAAGATTGGGCTAAGCTGGGGTGGTGCGTGTATGCAAATAAAGAGCGAGATAAAAACCGTTCGCCTACGGCGAGCGGAGTCGGACTCCGGTTGCAAGGAGGGGAGTCTCTTTTCTCACTCTTCACCAAATGCTGGGCGCCATCTCTTCCCCAACCCCTTCTTTTTCTTCTTCCTTTCTTCCTCCTCTCACCTCTTTCCGTAACCCTAATTCCCCACGTCGTCGCCTCCTCCCTCTCCCCGGCAAACCCTCCCGCCGCGCTGTCGCATCGCTTCCCGACCCATTAGAGGGAGCCAAGGTGGAGTACACGCCGTGGCTTATCGCCGGCCTCGGTAATCCCGGCAACAAGTACCACGCCACCAGGCATAACGTAAGCTCTTCTTCGCCTCTTTACTATTTCTTTAACCACTGGTTTATAGCTCGTTTCGATGAACAGGTTGGATTCGAAATGATTGACCTTATCTCGCGAGATATGGGGATTTCTTTAAATACAATCCAGTCCAAGGCGCTGATAGGAATCGGTACTGAAATTGCTGTCTTTTTCTGCTCTCTTCATAACTTGTTGATGGTTGTTTGTTTAATCTTTTCGTGGTTATTTGGATTGCGTGATGGAATCAGTACAGGTTCGATTGGAGAAGTGCCCATTCTGCTGGCGAAGCCGCAGGCCTACATGAACTACAGTGGAGAGTCGGTGAGTTCTTGCTCTGATGTTTGCTATTGGGAGTTTTTTTGGATTGTAAAAGAGCCATCTTTTCTGTAATTGAATGATTCTTTGAACTTGTTCGTACCTAAATGTTTTATCTCTTCTTTTTGCTGTATTCAAATCTTGTGATTTCTGTGTTGAATGCATAATTGGACTTTATTAATGCTAAGTTGTGAAATTAGATATTCTACATAATGGCTAACTCTATGAGATAATTGTCCCTGATATTTTCATGCCCTTTGGACAGTGATTTTTTAGGTTTTCATCTTTTGAAGAAATAGCTTCATTAGAGTTAAATAAATTTAAGGGATTTCATGCTGTAGAAAACAATTCCTGGATCCAAAACTATGACTATAACCCTTACTTGGAATATATGAGGAACATTGTTGAAGTCTGAATCTATAATGTGGTCTCCATTCGCATTAAATGTGAAGAAACACCAGCAAATTCCAGAACCCCTTTTTTGTAAAATTATTTTTCTTATATATGTTATCTATGCAAAACAGGGCGAGAGAATTCATGTATGGTAAACATGCAATTTTGAAATTCAATTGAGGCAGTATACTGATATAAGACATATACAGGAAACTTTTCTCGGTTCTATTCTCTATTGTTATCAGATATTTGTTATCTCTAAATTGAAGGTTGTCACTCATTTGCTGCTTGGTTGAAATAAAGTATGCCATTGGTTTCTTTTTGTCTTGGTCTTGATTTACTAATTTGATGGAGCTTACTAATCTATTTTCACTTATAGGTGGGACCACTTGCTGCATACTACCAAGTACCCTTGCGACATATCCTACTGGTATGCTTCAAACTATAATTGCCTTGTGAAAGATAAAGCTTATTATCAAATACCACTCGTCTCATCAATATTATTTGGTGATTGTAGGTTTACGATGAAATGAGCTTACCAAATGGCGTCATTAGGCTTCAACCTAAGGGTGGTCATGGACATCACAATGGGTAATGCCTTTTTAGATACACATGCATTTTCTTATTAATAGTTTTTTTTAAAATTTTAATATAGTTTGGAGAACTGATATATACGCAATGCAACCTAATCGAGGATTCAGGGTATTAAGAAATTCCTGTCTTATTTGATTGGAACATGATATACTTAGGGCTGCTTATTTGAGGCAGCAGTAAGTGAGCTTCTACTGATCTGCATCTTGTAAACCCCATGACACATCGGTCATCCTTGGAACGACTAGATCAACCATTTCATGTTGATTGTGGGGGAAGCAGGGGAAATAGGGATGTAATCCTTTGGACTTGGTCATCGACCGAGTTAACCCAACTGAGTTTGACTGGTCCAGAGCTGGGTTGTAACATATATGTTTCAAACATGCTTTTTTCCTTGCCTACAAAAAACAACCTTATTAATTTATCCCAACAAAGCCAGTGTGTGAAATGGAGGAATTTCCATTTAATAATAACTTTAAGTTGGCAAGAATCTCTTGATGATTAAACATTTAAGACCTTCCCATAATTTGTTTGGATATGGTGGAATTGTGTTTAAGAGATGGATGGTACCGGAGCATTTCTTGTGCATTTGTTTTGTGATATTGCAGACTTGGTTACTCATCTAATAAACTTTTTATTTTGCTTACTTTGGTGCCTTTTAGCATGTTCCTAACTCTTCTTCCTAAACATTTTATGAGGACTCCACTTTCTAGCTAAACAGTCTTACCCTTTGATGCCTACACAACTATCATTTTTGCATCTTTTGATTTTATTCACTTTGATTTGTAGGTTCTCATTGTTTCTCTAGATCATGGCAAACAAAACAATGCTTTAATCATAATAAACATGTTCATTTATAGGTTTGTTGTTATCCGTGCCTTGTAAAGTCTATTGTTTCATAAGGATTAGGATCATTAAAAACTTTCATTCAGACATAGTATCATGCATGTATGTATGTATGTATATGTATATGTATGTAGGTGTGTATGTATATAAAGGTAGACTTAACTACGTTTGAATGTAGCCAAGCTTAGATCCGGTTTTCTTTTCTACCTTTGGATTCACATATTTTACGAATCCCAAAGGTAAAAAAAGCGAAAAAAGATGGGGTGACTTTAAGAGCCGTATGGATTTAAGGGTGGAGAAGATGACCGGATCCTAAGCTTGACTACATTTGAATGTAGCCAAGTCTACCTCTCTCTCTCTCTCTCTATATATATATATATATATATATATATATATATATATATATATTATGTATTTATATATATGTATGTATGTATGAGTTGGACTTGCCTATATTCATGTGTAGCCAAGTCCAAATATGCTCAGTGTCCCTACCATTAGATTTGCTTAGTTCTTAAAGTCAAAAAGCCACTTATTAATCACTGTTAGCTTTTTTAGAAAAAAATTCTAATGAAATAAATAGAAATGGGTAAAAAATAAATATATATATGATAGAAGTAAACACTAACTCTTTTGAAGATAGCGGTAAATACATATCCTAAAGAATAAATGCTAACATGTCTAGAATAAACACTTAACCTGAATTGATAAACAAAGTTTGGGTGGTAAACAAAAATGCTGAAAGAATATATAGAAACTATTGGTTCAGAGATGTGGTGTGTTACGTACCTTGAAAAATGAGGTATATGGAGGCTGGACACGTGGCACGTAGGCGTTGGTTGACCGTCTTGTCTCCATAAATGTGCCTTATTTTTTGGGACACATCATGTGTTTAATAGTTTTTGTTTATTTGTGTAGCATTTTTTGTTTACCATTTAAACTAGATGTTTATCAGTTCAAGATAGCTATTTATTCTACACATGCTAGTATTTATTATGTGGGATAAATATTTATCATTACCTTTGAAAGAATTAATGTTTATTTTGATCGTATTTGTATTTATTGTTTATTCATTTCTATTTATTTTTTATCTATTTTTATTTATCTTGCCGATTTTTTTTAAAAGCATCTAATGATGGGTAATGGGTTGCTTTTTAGCTTTGAGATCCATATGATAGCGACCAGATTTGGGCTTGGCTACATACAAATGTAGCTCAGTCCAGCTATATGTGTGTGTGTGTAAAGGGCATTTATAAGGATTTTAGGGTAGTTCCCTTGATCATTGTTTTTCAATAGGGGCAGAAGAATTATTTGTTGGATGAGTTAATGCTTTCTAGGCTAGATGCATCGTATTCCCATTTGGTTACCTTCTTCACAGCCAACACTTACCTTCTAAATCTTGTTATTGTTTACACTACTTTGATGACTTCTCAAGGTAGTTCTCTTGGTGATTGTTTTGGATAGGGGTAGAAAATTTGTTTCTTGCATGAGTTAAACCTTACTTGACTAGACACATCGCATTGTCCTGTTAGGTTAATTTTTTCACATCCAACACTTCGTTTTTGCGTCTTCTTGTTGTTTGCATTTCCTCGATGACTTCTCACTATCCATGTAAAGAAGAAAGTGCAAATCTCTCTATATGTTATCTTGTTTTCCCTAATTATCCTCTCTAGGACCTGTGAAAACAAAAGGATCTGTTCCATGAATGTTAGGTTTGAACGTACTGCATGTTATTTTTTGGCCAACAACATCATTGAGAAATTGGTGGCGAAATATCCAGAGTCTCTTGCCCTTCTCAGATTCTTTTCAAACCATTGAATGCAAGATATATTGCATTTCCATAACCATGCCTTCTTTAGTCTTGTTCCTTTCAACAATAGAGTAATTAACTTGTTTTCACCAAAAGATGATTATTAGCTATCTTCCTACCTATATCTTTTAATCAGTTAATTTCCACATCTCCTTAAAGTTAAAAGTTGATGTAACTGTGTATAGGGAATTATAATACCACGTACGCATCCATCATTAATTTTGAACAACTGTTTATGATGTTTGTTAACTTACATTCTCAGAAAGGTCACCAGATGGATGTCAAGATTTCATTTCTTTAGAGGTTCTGTTTGTTAAAACTGTTGCTTGCTTGGTAAATGACATCTGGTCACTTCAGGGTAAAAAGCGTCATAGAGCATTTGGATGGTTGCCGAAACTTTCCTCGCCTTTGCATAGGTTTGTCAAGTCCTTCACCATCTTGTTATTGTTCATTTTACGAAAATCAGATGAGTTGCTGTGCTGAAGATTTTAAAGCTAACTAATGTTTTTAGGCATTGGCAACCCACCTGGGAGGATGGATATGAGAGCTTTCCTGCTTCAGAAGTTTAGTGCAGAGGAGCGTGAGCAGGTACTGATTTCATCAAATGCTTCATATTGTTTTTATCCGCTTTGGATGAAAATTTCTTAGGCTATGTTACTATGCACGCTTCTTTAAATAATTGAATATGCAGATTACTTAATCCTGTTATGTTGTTGTAATGTCTATGTGCCTCCAACGAAGCTGGTAAACTTATGTGTGACGGACTGCTTAGTTCATGGATTAGGGACTATCTGTTTATCACTGTGATTGGTTGAACAGTTCACTGAATCACCTTATATGGTTGTAACAAACATAATACATTATCATTAACTGAAACCTATTTATGAATGGTTAACCTTGTTTCATAATGACAAATATGGATTCTAGTGATGGTGAAGTTAAACAAGAACCATATTATGAAATGCAAAGTAATTGTTGGATCATTTTCAGTAAGCTAACCAACCATTGTTCATCAAAAGTTCCTTCAGGTGATTGTTTTTGATGTTGAGAAGGAATGAGGGTGTTCTGATGTACAGATTTCATGGTAGTTACAATTAGTCTGAATGTTTTTTCAAGTGAGAGTATAAAGTTCTTTGTATCTGAAACTTTTTTTGCTGTTTTTCCATTCAATGGTAGTCGAAAACCTATGTTTGTATGCATGGCTGCATCATGTGATCACTTTGTCCCCACTTCTTCATTTTCTTTTTGCTTGTAAATGCCACTTATTTACTCAATGTTGCAGGCTGCTGACTATTATTATAATAAATCGTTTCAAACAATTCAGTTGCTTTTCAGTTAATACAAGAAAAAAGTTAGCTTAATGTAGATGCTAAAATGTGTCACTGATCTAATCTTGTCTGCAAATGTTTAGGCCATTATCATCCTCTTACCTGATGATTCTTGAACATTAAGTACTCGTATATGCTTCCTTTAGGGGGAAAAAATCTAGTTGTTACATTGCAATATCATTTAATAGCTGTTATCAACCATTTCACATCAAATTAATCTTTATGTCTTCATTCAGTCACATCGGTTTTTGACAAGACTCACCCTGAACATCTTCTCAAGTTCACCTAGGCATGGGTTTGGCGTCAATCCATGCTGAAATGGCTGTAAAAAATTCCTTCTCCATTTTACTTTTGCTATCTTCTGGGAAAAAAAGGGGCAAAACAAAAGCCAAAATCAACACTCTGTTTACGTTTAAATTTATTATAGGCAAAACACCTTTTGAGCTAAAATTCAAATCGAAACAAATGAAACAGGATCAAAATGGATTCTTTTAGCATAATTGTGGGGAATTGTTTTTAATTGATTTTTTAAAAGACAAACATTCCAATGAAAATGTAAATGAAAATTTCTACAGGAACTCTAAGCCAAAATTAACACTCTGTTCAAGTCTAAATAATTATTTCCAGCAGAACACCTTTTCAGCTAAAATTCAAGTAGAAACAACTGAAACATGGCCGAAATGGATTTTTATAGCATAATTTGTGGGGGATTGTTTTTATTTGATTTTTAAAAGACAGACATTCCAATGAAAATATATATTAAAATTTCTACTGGAACTCTAAGCCCCATTATTATTAGATTGTTTCTCTGAATATGTAAGATGTAACCTGTTTTAAACATGTAGTGATCTGTCATATCATAAAGACCTCTGCTGATCTGCAATATTTCTATTGGAGGATGCCGTATATTGAATAGATATACGCACTTACCGTCTAATTTTGGTTGCTGATAGGTGGATGCTGCTCTGGATCAAGGGGTGGAGGCTGTGAGGACTCTTGTAGTCAAGGGTTTCAACAGTAGCATTGATCGGTTTAACTTGGTCCAGAAGTACAAGTACCACAAAGTTTGAGATTGCCAAGCCAGATATTTTTTGGGAGAAGAAACTTGTGCAAAATCTGTATGAGCTGATGCATGCACTGCTCCAGTGATTTGCAAATTTTGGAGGGTTATCATTGTCAACTTAATGTATATGACATTTTGGTGGGAGATAGTCTAATGTTCTGTAAGCATCATTCTTTGATAGACGTTGTGGTATTGTATAGAAGACCGGACTACCTAACCTATGGACCATTTTGCTCATATACTGAGCCATTATTGAGGCTATGCTCAAACGGTCTAGAGAGCTTCAGGAAGCCACTCGAAAGTTGCAATAGATGTGTGGGGCTGTTTGATACTGAGCGGATGATATGCTGTTGGAGGAAGCGTCTTATTGTCTTCAACCCCTTCCTGATGTTTCTTTATGTTTTGTTTGTTGTTAGGAGGGTCCAGTAGACAACTCTCTCTGTTTCTCTTTAGGGAAATTTCAATGATTACAGTTGCCCGTTGCTAAGCAAAATAAGGTTCATCTAACTTGATTTTTTCCATGAGCAGCTCATATTGTCTTAATGAGCAGGTGGGTTGTCCTCAAGATACTGAGCAAATCCCGAGAAGAATTAGGTGACAATATCTTGCCATTGCCCTAATGTCTGATTGAGGGGGAGGAAGTGAAAATCTGGCACTTGGTTTCTTCAAAAAAAAAAAAATAAAAAAAAAATAAAAAAAATACTGACACTTGATGTGTGTTGCACATTTTTGGTGCATAAAAGAAAATGAGGGTAGCTCATGTGAGGCGTGGGATCTATCTGGGAAAGTGGGTTAGTCTGATGCCCATCTTTGATCGATCTGATATAGTGCCTGCCACTCCTTGTTCATGCATCGAGATGGGGCTAAAAAGGAATGATAATATGTTTCGCACGCAGGCATGGACTCAGGCGTACGCATTTTCATGAACCTTGCTTGCCGTGCGATTAAGGGCCATATTTTCATGAATCTTGATAGGTAATCAGATCTTCGGATGTCAACTCTTTTCCCCTTCGTTACTTCGCGAATCCACGTTTGGCATCGACCGTTGTAATAACCTATCGTGACTGCAATAGGTTGCAAATTAAATTGCTTCCGTTCAACTTATCC
This sequence comes from Metroxylon sagu, assembly GCA_017589505.3. NCBI lineage: Eukaryota > Viridiplantae > Streptophyta > Magnoliopsida > Arecales > Arecaceae > Metroxylon > Metroxylon sagu. The sequence continues at coordinate 713,793 of JACVBY030000578.1, read as the reverse complement.
CTAAACGCACATTTCGTGCCAATGCATCAAAATCAAAATCCAGCAATATGAAATCCAACCGTTAGAAGAGAGGAATCCGGCTGCAAAAACTGAAATAATGATGCTGGTATGGAGAGTCGGCCGGATCATCTACAGCTTATTTTTTGGAGCCTTCTCGTTGAACACATGACCTTTCGTCAAATTCGACCGTTGGTGAGCCGGCCACCGTGTTATATCCAAAAAGAAAGTCGGGGAGGAGGACGATCGTTTGCTAGAACTCCATGGCAGAGATCAAACGACTGTTCCCAAGCTCAAACCATCACCAAATCTACTCCAAATCCCTCTTCCCCGAACTCGACCCTCAAATCCCCCTCCAGCCCAAAGATTTCTCCCTACCACCCATGCGGCGAGGGCCCATGTATTCAGTCTATGCCGAGCTCAGAGAGTGGAAGCTGAGGAGGAAGAAAGCAGAGATGAATTCTATGACAGCCACTCCTACCAGGAGAACTGCAGCTTCGTCGGTTTCTTGCTCTGTTCCAGATTTCTCAATGGATTTTAGGAAGGAGAATAGGAAGCCGGCTTCTCCCCTGCCGCCGACCGGCCCGCGTGCGTATGCATCGTTGACTCCCCCTCGGCCGACGGTTCCGAAGGCTGAGCTGAGGAGACTGGGGAGCACGCTTACCCGCAGGGCTGAGGAGAAGAGGGGAGGTAGTGGGGCGTTTGAGATGAGGAAAAGTTACTCATGCCTCAAGGAATTCGAGTATGGGGTGCCTGCATCGTCGGCCATTGACGTGGAAGCAAAAGGAAGGCAAAGCACGAGGAAAGGGAACATCAAGAAGATCCTCCCGAGTTTCCGGCGACAAACAGCGACTTGGATGGCTTGACACTCCATTCCGTGATTCAGGGGATCCTTTTCTTTCTTTCGCAATTAAATTCGGTCGTAGGTGAAATTTTTGATGCCAGTTACCGATTAATTTGTTCCATATAACTTCTTCGTCTATCATTTGATGCTACACATATATGTATTGCTATTAAGAATTTTGCACGAGATAATGTAAATTTTTTCAGCTGCTGTGTGGGTGGGTGTAGATTGTGCTTTGAATGCTCTAATCTTCTCGATGTAATGGTATCGGAGGCACGACCTCACAGGAGCGCATTGCCATCATAAAAAAAAAGGGACTAAGTCCTACATATCGTGAGATAGAGATTCCTTTAGTATTGTACTAACTTGTCATCCAATCTATTTTTCTTATCTACACAAAAATGATGGTACATCAACATCATCGCATAGATCCATTACTTCTCTGATCATGATTTTCTCAACCTTCCAAAAGCTGGTTTTTGTTCATGTCCATTAACATATCCATTGCTTCCAACGGGGGGCAGATGGAGGCCCTGCCTTAGGTCCTCGGTCCTCACAGTATCTAATGGACAGAATCTAATCTGCCATTCGTCAATCATTGCCTTCGCCATATAAATAATATCCATGGTTGACAAAAACCATGTACTTCCATGTCACTAGCTTAAAACGCTTCCAATTGAAATTGCTGACCCAACGAATCGTTCATATATTTTCTCAAAATCCATCTTTTAACATGAGAGAAGGAAGGTACAGGATTTGTTTATATCAGTGGGAGAAATAAGACGGCCAAGATAACCGGAAGTAAGTGATTAGTTGTCTAAAACATCGATCAAATTAGCGGGGGATAGACGATTTTGATGGAATCGTGGCCATCTGTCAGGCCCATCGGTACTTAGCTTTTAAAATGAGCAAGGCGCCCAAGAGCGTTATGGCTGCCGTTATTTGAAACCCAGGCGTCGGGCCGAATCGTTCCTCTCAACAGCGATGTTCAGTGACCGCGCCTCTCGTGTTAATCCTGTACCACAACCGCCGGGGCCCGTTCCTGAATCCATAACAGATATCTCTCGCTCGGTGAGGTCTTTCTTTATCTTGCCTTGCCTCTAGTTTGCTCTTTGAATCCATAAGTTTCTTCTATTACCGTAAAATGGTTTCGAATACATATTTTGACGGGCCAACACGCTATGGTGGTTGTGATATTGAGATATTCTTGACTTTCAAATGTTTGTTGAAATGCCTAAATGAGGACTTCTCTTTGGTGCGGCTAGGTAGCATGGTGGTGCTCGTAATGATCAAGAAACTGGGCAATAATTGAGGGCCCTTTTGGTATTACATTTGTTTTCTATTTTTGTTTTCAAAAACCCGAGAAGAAACTTGACCTGTACTGGACAACATACACGGTGAAACCTTTTTTTTTTTTTGGGAAAAAATATCACTTGTAGAATCTTTAGAGCTTTTGCTGGCAAAGGTTTATTGTTTTAGAAAAGAGTGAAAATAAAAGCAAGGAACAGCAAAAGTTGTGCAAATGCCTATCTTCAACATCAATCTTCTTGTGTTAATGTACTAGTATAGTGTTGGTCGCCTAGTATGCAGGTCAGTTCAGCATACCGATATAGTATGATATGCCCGATATGAGGTGGTACGTATCAGTATGGCATACCATGTTGTTAAAACTTTTGTTTATATATATTTTGAACCATCCTGGTTATATCTAAACCTTGAACCGCATTCTGCTTTATATAAGCTATGCTAATCTATAAAAAATAATACATATAATTTTTACATAGAAAATAAAAATTACAATAAAGTATAATGTATATTAATTATTTATATATTCATGTTTCGAGATTAATTGACCGGAGCTCAACCAAGCCAAGCTTAGCTCTAGGTCAGCTCATTCGCTAATCAAGCAACCTGAAATTTTGAATCGAAGACAAGCTGTCTTACAAACAGCTGCCTTTCTCGACAACCCTACCTTCATCAATTTGAGCTTGTATAGACACAGACATTACAAATCTCTCTATAGATCTTTGTCTAAGAATTTGGTATCTGATTGCCATATGAACCAACAAATCCTGATCTAAACGGCTTACTTACAGAAGATCCCTATCAGCTAGTGAACCACAAATTTCCTTAAACAGAAGTTTGTCGATGTCATGGTTATTCAATGCCCTTACTTAACAATGCAATTAATTAATTGAAATACACTGCAACAAAATGTGTTATGCTTAGTTTCATTGTTACTTTATAAACATGAGAGCTGAGATCAAACTGAAAGAGTCTTGTTTCTCTAATTGAAAAATTCAAGAGCTACAAAAAACAAGGGAATAATTAGATATATGTATCAGAGGTTGTCATAGCATGGATGATCGAACGGTAGAATGATGAACCTTATTTGAGCAAAACTGACACATTGAAACAATAGTAGACAAGCAATCAAAGCTTGTTTTGATATATGTTACAATTTATTGCATTTGTTTCTACAAGCACAAGGTCTTGCTTGACAAGGCTATGGTCAGTCTGAAGAGTCAACTAATCAAGGCAACTATCTGCACCTCCTTCAAATTCAATTCAATAATAACAAAATCTTGATTGCATACTATAAAAGGGAGTCAAATTTTGATGGAAATGAATCTGCATGCCCCATTCATTATATCATGCGTTATCTTCACTGAGAGAGAAAAATTGAAGATCAGAATATGGCTATTATAATAACATATGAAAACATGATAAGGGAGATGCCTACCATCCAATGACTGCCATATGAAAATGGAATACATATCAGGAACATACTTGCTAGAAGAATAAAGATATGGAACTTACAGAGTCTATGGAATGTATACCATTAAGGAAGATCATCATGCCTCATAGTCTTACTGTCTTTTATTTGGCAATTAGCTAGTCTTACAGTTTAATCATGCATTAGACACACATTTGTGTGACAAAACTGCATTATGAACTAACTATCAAGAGAACACAATTCAAGAAGCATAACATCATCTCTTAATCTCAAGGAACAGTTATACAAAACAGAAGCAATAGACGCATTCATCCAAGTGTCTGTATGGTGGTCACAATTTTTAAATTGAAAAGGTAGTTGCCTCTTGTTAAGCAATTTATGGTTACATATTACTTTTGATCACAAAAAAGCAAAGGCATCTTAGGCATTTCTAGAATAAGTCAATTTAAAGTGTTTGATCATGAGCGATTGATATTACGGCTTCAATAAGAACTCATAATTTGAGGATTCCTGTTGGTGATGACATATGTGCATGTGCTTAAAAAAAAAAATCTACTGCTATATAATGGATTGGACCATTCACCAAGCTGAATTTATCCTATCAGTGCTCCTTCCTCCTTTCCAAAGACAAGAAGTTTATCAAACAGAAGATTGTCAGCTTTTGGCTGGGGGATCTGTACTATTTCTCTATGTATGCATGCATGTAAATATGATGATACAAGTATATACCATCATAAGCAGTTCATTTTTCCTAATAAATTATGAGCGATTTGTGCAATTTATCATAAGAGTAGACTGGAAAGACTAGTGAATAGGAACTCTCATGTTCTCTGTTGGTGATGATATCTTCTACTACCATATAAGTAGGTGAGACCATTCACCAAGCAAAATCTATCTTATCAGTACTGCTTCAATAAATTGATCAGACCGAAGATTGTCAGCTTTTGGCTGGGCCATCTTCTAGGCAAGTTGTTAGGCATACTGGATTCTGCAATGCATGCATTGTCCAGCTGGAGAAAAGCATTGCTACATGGCCCGGCCTTGGCATGAGATGATTGGAGAGATTCCTGTTGTGTTGGGCCATTCATAGTTCCCAAGTTCCCTGTCTGATTGATAACCAGTTTAGTAACTGGTTTTGCGTCAGATTGCCTTTTCCCTTAGATGATCTTATCTATCAATGTAGTAGTACTTGATCATGTTGGCCCTTTTGTTCTTTCCTAATTTAGAGTCGCTACTTCCCATTTTCTGGCGTTTCAAAAGGAATCCTAGACATGTATGACACTGCTGAAGCCAGAGAGTTCTTGAAGCAAGGACAAGTTGATGTGGCCTTTGATTAGAGTTGATTACAAGCTCTGCCTGTGGCTGTTTCCTCAGCAAGAAAAGTGGCATTTGCACTCAGAGAGAGAGAGAGAGAGAGAGAGAGAGAGCAGAGCAGTGCTATGGCCTTGGTCTATCTCAATAAAATACTCAGCCGCTAAGCTAGGAGGAATTATTTTGGCTAACAACTGAGCAGAGAAGATATCTTTCCTCCTAATATGAGTGACTTGAAGTCAACAGGAGAGCATGATTAAACTAAATTAGAGAGAAGGCCAACCCAACAAGCTTTCTCAGCCATTAACTTGTGCAAGGGAAATCTCTACGTTTTATTACATGTTAGCCTTGCTGTCAAGTTCTGGACCTGAAATTACATATTGACTAATACTCATCTGTCTAATCATGCTTGTTCTTAAACTTGTTGATTGCATTGTTTATATGAGCTTATCAAAAACTACTACAGCCACTAATGTGCAAAGAGACATCCTTTCTAACTAAACATGAACCCTTTTGCTGAGTTTTAAGACCTGAAATTACTTATGGACTGATGCTCATCCTTCTGATCGTGCTTATCATTTGAGTTGTTGATGGCTCTTGTTTTTATGAATGGAGCTGAAACTGCAACCGTTATTGTAGACATTTTAATGGGTGGAAGCTGTTTTCCATGTTCAGTTTCATTAATCAATTTCTAAATACTTGATTCATTTTTTTTTTTTTAAAGGTTGGTTTTGCGAAGTTTGCTATTAGCATTGTTTGTTATTCCATATAGCTACATATTGTCCTGGGCTGTTGAAGGCTGCTAAATGACAATCTGTAGGATTTTTAAGTCAGAAAAGCGTTTAGAACCAGTGACAGCATGATAGTTACTGGGGGCACAAAATTAATTGATACAGAAAGCTAGAATGGACAGGTTAAATAAGAAAGTAATCTTTCTGTTGTTATGTACGGCTATTTGTAGATACTTGGATTAGGTTTACATTTTTTAAAACAAATCAGACAGCTATACCTGCTGCTCTGCTCCCTCCAGATTGATTTTTTCTATAAAGATCATCATAGCTTTCACACGTTCCATGGCTATTGTATTCATGCAAGGCTGTGCAACTAAATAATAGGGAAAACAACACTGAAAACAATTGCTGAGAGCCTTCAGTGCATCTTTCGTATGACTTATTAATTACATAAACTTTTGACACTTGAGCCGTAGGTTTGAAGCCTGACTGAGAGCTGGATCAAATCCAAGTCTCTTGTATTATGACGAGATTCTAGACTCAGCTAGTTGATACTGTAACGATCTCTGATACCAGCTATTAGATTTGCCTTGTTAGTTGGTGCTGAGAAATATGACAACAGAACAAGCTAACATGTCAAAAGGACAAGCAAAGCAAGGTTAAGCTTATTTTTAAAATTATCACACTTTTTTCCTTTATAGAAGATGCGACCAGCTGATTGACTATTTTTCCTTGGCCAGAAACAGAGTAACAAGCTCAGCTTCTGCTATATCTTCGCGCTGTTCAATACTTGGCACTCCATGCGATGCTGTAGCTTCTGAGGTACTCAAACCCACAATCTCTTGCAAACCAGCGAGAGTTCAAACAATCAGGGATGCCTCCATCAAACCGTATATGACATCCTAAAAACTTTCTATATGAGTGATGCGCAAATGACACTAAAACAACTTGCAAAGGAGTGCATCAAGTGAACCTGGGAAGATCAGTTTGAGGGTCTGCTACCTAAGAGTCAATTTGTTTCAGCGTAAGTAGGTTGAGCAGGAGCCCATTTCACTGAAGTAATTCTGGCTCGTTTGGACTAAATTTACTTTGAGGCTATTTTTTATTTTATCAGCTATTCCGGGAATCTACTTCGGCTCAACTTTCGGTCAAACAAACATCTAAAGTGGGCTTGCTGGATCTAAATGAGTTGGGAAGCCTGGTTATGAGCAACCAAACAGGACACACAGCCTAGGAAGAGATTTCATTCATTTGATAAATCATATATGGTTATATAGATCCTTCATTTTATTTTAACCTCCATTAATAAATATGGCAATGAGGTGGATTTGGGATCAAGGGTTTTTTCCGTATCCTTATCGCTACTCTTATTCTCAAATAGAGAATGATATATTTTTGCCCTCCCCGTCCATGCGGTTCTCATTTCTCAGGAGGATTTCCTCTTTTTTTTTTTTTCCTTCAAAATTGGCTGCTAATTTAAGACCCTTTTTTAATTATAATTAAAAAAAAATTATTTAAAGTCAAAAATTTGTTATAAACTGATGGACATTTAAAATTATGAAAATGTTCAAATTTAAGATTTTAAATTCAATATTTAGAGTATGATAAAAGACTCAAATTTATATGTCACACATGTTATAATACATATAATTAAATACAACACAACGTAAAGTAAATATATAAATTCAACACATCATTTATGGTGAGAAAAATAATAAAGTTTTAAGAATGAATTTAGAGATGGAGACTGTATTCTTATCCCTGTATCGAAATCTGATCAATTTTTAAACTTATCTTTATTTTTATTTTTATTTAATCCTTTTAAACTTACCTTCATTGGAATGGTTAACCATGGGGATGGGGTTTCTCCATCCCCATTTGTTGAGTAAATTTAGGATGAACTCACCAGCGGTGACTGGTGACCGGGAACAAAAACAACTTTGCCCCTGGCCCCAACTCGTACAGTGGCATTCGTTCTATACTCAAAAAGCCAAGAAGACTCCGTGCTTGATGTGTACTTATAACAACCAATACTATTTGTTGCGCTCATCAGAAGATACGACCTTTGTCAAAGGCTTTGTTTTGACCTTTGTTTCATGAATCCATAGCATGGTTATATTTAATCCACCTCATCGCAACCACTTGACTAATTATTTAATCACAAATGGGTTCTAAAGTTCAGAGATTAGTTTATCCAAAGGCTCTTGCCAGCACCCTCACGTCACCTCTTGAACCTGCTAACCCCCTTTCTAAAGCCACCCCCACCCCCAACCATAGGCATCTAATCATACACTTGATAGCTTTTTAGGAGTCCCTTGATGTCCATGTGCATCCATCTGTCAACACTTGTCGTAGAAGCCCTATGCCATGTGGTAAGCCTTTATAGAGGCCTAAGCGTCTGGATCAGAGCCCTAACCCTAATGTTTTTGTCTTCACTACGAGCTAAATTATTTCACAGGCCAGTTGATGATGTTATCAATTCACATGAGAAGCCCTTAAAACATTCTAGACTGTGGTCTAGGTTCAGTTCCAGTATCATTGCTCAATTAAGTATCCTTACAGAATCACTTCACATGACTTCAAGTGAAATCCACCCAATTTCCAGTTGTTCTTTATTGGAGTAGGTAATGTCACTTGGAATAAAAGTGCGTATTTCGAACATCTTCCACACATTGCTTGGATTGTTAATATGCTTTCCACTTATTCTAAAGGAAAATATCAACTCAATTATTAACACGCTTTGATTACTCTAATCTCCATGGGATTTTCCAAAGCAATTGTTACAAAAGAAAGGGTGGGGTGATGGTTGCCAAGTTAAATGGGATAATGTATTGTTTAAGAGGAAATGGGGTGACATCATCTTGTCTAAGTAATATTATTAACGTCTCATCAAGCAAAATATTTTCCTTCCAGAGCACAACTTGGTGGTCCTCCCTTGCGATTCGGGTAATCTTACAATGCTGCCAACCATATTCTCTCCACAAACAACGAAACAAGGCATAATTGAGTTCTCTAGGTCAAGTTTTTTTAGTATTGGAAGGTGGAGACCACTCCAGCAAGAAAAGCTGCTGAACCATTGGACACTCAAACTAGGATGTCCTTGGTTGGATGGATGGTCCCAAGCTAAGGAGATAGGTTGGGATGACTCAATGAATCCATGTCGATCTTAAACTATAATGTTGTAAGAGGAAAATATTTAAGAATTGTGGGATTGTCCAGAATTCAGTTTGGAAGTAGTAGATGGAGAAGAATTGCTCTTGCTTTGCCCTTTTACGCACTGTAAATCTCTTAGCTTCAATGGAAGGCAGGCCTTCCAATAGACTTTGAGAACGAACACATTGGTCCTCCCCTAGACACACCTAAGAGGCTTACCATGCATTAGCTCAATGTTCTAACACTATTCAGCCTCTCAAATGGTTCCATACAATAAGGGGAAAGGCCATGTGCTTTGTGTCCTAGCAATATCTATAAAATCCTTGGAACTATTTTACCTTAACCTTCCTAGCTTTTAGACATGTTTCATGAGCCATGTTTGCAAAAAAGCTGGTAGGGGACATGACCTCAAAGTTTCTCATTTTATAAGAAAGCTTACAAGATGGAAGGACAGAGAAAAGAACCTTGAATTTCAAGAAGCTAAAATTCATTTTAAAAATGTGGCAATCGTTTGCCTACTCCTCAGGGTATGTGAGTAGGTTCACTGCGCCAAGCATAGGGGAATCTAAAAGCTAGAGGGGTAGTTGAGTTACATGACTGTTATCTAAAAGGGTCACTTCAACCACTTTCCATGAGGGAGACCAACGCAAGAAAACACCATGGTAGGAGAGACTCAGATCAACCTAAACTCCCCCCAACTCAAGTAAGATTAAGACTTTTGAGATCAAATGGGCCCCTAGGCTCAGAAACCTCAATTATCGCATGGCAAGCGGCAACAATGTCTCTAGATATCAGGGTAATCAATTTGAAGGTAGTCTTCCATAGATGAATGATTGATTTGTACATTGCCCATATCATCATTTCATGTTCTAAACGTATCTAACACCATCAATTGCACTAAAAACCTCTAACTAGATTTTCATGCCAATCTACATTATAAGATTATCAAAGTGAGCACCACTCAAAAGCTCAGTGGTCAGCATGGTGGTGGTGCATCGATCATTCATAGTTATTTTGAGCTTTTGGTCTTCTCTGAGATAACATGCACACAAAATATCAGCTTCTTTTTTTTTGGTGACTGATGTCGCAACATCAGCTAAAACCAATGTGGTGCTTCTTGTTCATGCAACATTTTGCCTTTTAATTGACATGCAATGCATAGATATGATAGGTGTGACATGCACTAGATGATTCGTTGAAGGGAATCAATAATAAAGATTAAGTGGAGAGCTGAGCTCAGTTTATTGTCATAAAAACCTGTAGCAAACTTGGCTCCACTGGACTTCAAAATTTTCATGTCTTCTTGATATTGTGACCATGGAGACGATTTTACTTCCATGCAGAAATATCAGTGCAAAAATGGTCATTTTATAAAATCATAATATATTTTAAGGTTACAAGCAAAGATTATTTGAGTCCTATTCCGGGTAGTTATTTATAAGCAATGGAACTAAGTTTTAAACTGCAACATGTGCTAATTATAGGCAAAGAGGATAGCTCTTGCAGACTATATATATGCAGCCAAGGCCAGCTATTGTTTTGTATATCATGGATACCATCATGCTTTGGACGCATTTTTCATCAAAGTCTATTCCAAAATTTAAAACCATAATTTGCTGTTTTCATGGCTAATTAAATAATTGGACAGCCCAATTTATGAACGTGATGCACATTCATGTTTTCAAGAGTAGCTCTCAATCACATGCTATGAGGACCAAAAAAAAAATGCTGCTGTGCGTTCCCAAGAATTTTGAGCCAAGTATGATGTGGATCTATATCCTTTTCTCTCAAAAAGATACTAAAAACCATGTGAAATATCTTGTCAACTGTTCAAATAAAACGTAATAAAAATTGTCAACTGAGCCAGCATCAAATAAAGTAGCTTATCCAGGTGTCAACAATCCACCAACTCCTTCTAATGCTCTCTCTACTTGCATGACACCTTGCCTTAGTTGGCTGACTCAGAAGGACATTTTAAAACAATTAATTAATGGAGGGGAGATGGAAGCATGGTATTGGAGTGAAAAAAGATGGGGGGGAGGGGGGGACAAGGTGGGACTTGCTTTGGAAGTTGGGGGAAGACTTTGGGGGAACGGAAATAGGAAGGAAATTTGAGAGCGACGCAAATGTAATGGTGGTGGAGATGACGACAGAGATGTGATTTCTTTATTGTTAGTAAGATTCGAATAGATTTTGCTTTGATTGATGAAGCAAAGTCTAAGAAAAAGTAGGTTAGATATACAAACACCAGGTCTAATGTCAATTGCGGCGTCTTCACCCTATCAGCAATGTTTGCGGTTTTAAGGTCCACTCGATAATTAACCTTCTTTCTTTTCTTCTGTTAAACTAGCTTTGATTCACCCTTTACCAATTCCATGCTATAATTTATGGAGTTTTAAAAAAAATATGAATTAAATAAGAAAAGCTTATCCTTTATATTATATAAAGTTAGGTCATCAACAACCTCAAAATGTTTTGAAAAAGAATATATATATATATATATATATATATATATATATAAAGAGTTTCCCATGAGATATTAAAGCTGTGTTTAGTTTTTTAAGAATGATTTTTATTTTTATTTTCTTTTCAGTTTATTTTTTATTTTTTAATTTCTAAAAAATATGTCTAATAATTAAAAATAAAAATTATTTTTTTAATTTTTATTATAAATAATATCTTTTAAAAGAACAAATAAAAAAGTTAAAAAAATACTGTTACCTCCTATATTTTTAAATTCTTTAGTCTTTATTTTCTCTTTCCTTTTCTTTTTTTATGAAAAATAACAATAATATCATTAAACCATTTTTATTCTCGAGTTATGTCTTTTAGAAAATTATTTTTATTTTTATTCATCAAATATATTTTTATAAATATTTTTTATTTTATATAAAAATAAAAATAAAAAAAAAAGATAGTTTTCAAAAATCAAACACAACCTAAAATTGTATCGTTAATATTGCTGATGGAAGCTCGTAGGAGACAGCGTAATTAATAACATTGGCTGCATTCGGCGGCTTAGCATGTTTCTTGTGGGGGAGTTTATAAAGAGCTAACAGCCCAAACCACTGGAAAATTTTGACCATTGCGTCCTACTCGACTAGAAACTCACCTAAACCAACTCTAGTACTTGTATGGCTATGCTACATAACATATAAAGTCCTCTACTCATAGGATGTCCTTCGGAAATGCAACTTCATAGTTGGCCTTTGCATGAATTATAGTCCATAAAAAAGTTTGAGACGTAAGTAAAATATCCATTTTAGCTTTACTAGTGCATGACTATTGGTGATGTCTTTCAGCCACCAAACATGCTGACCTGTTACACGCCTGCGTCAAATTTATATCCAACTCTCTACATTTTAGCATCCAAAATATGTTATGGTGGTAGGACCAGCAACCATATCTGATTTTTAATTCAGTGATTGAAACCTTCTACCAAAATTATATATCTTTTTTGAGAAAACTAGAACCATATGTTGTTTAGGATCATTTAAAGAGACTGGATATGAATTTAGATCATGGATATTCCATTCATGGGCAAGTTATTGAGGGCTTCTGGAATCATCCAACATGATGGTAAGCCAGGAATTTTAAGTTATGACTCAGATAGCTGAGGTAGGAATTAGAGCTCAAAAAAAAAAAAATAAAAAAAAATAAAAAAAAAAAAATAAAAAATGTTTGGTCTACTCGGAATATGAAAGCATTGATCCTGAAGTTGCACAAGAATGAAAATTCTTGGAAGCGCAATTTTATATTATATTAGCGGTTCTATTGCATACAAACGTAGCCATTCTAAAAAAAACCTATAATGTTTCTAGTGTCATCTACTATCAATATTTTTCTTTAATTCATCCCTTTTTTTTAAAAAAAAATTAAATAATACTCAAGATTTGAATACTGAGCCTCCTCTAAGTGTAAGTACTTAAGAGAGCAGCGCTGACCAATTGAACTAACAATTGCTATCGATTTTAATGCATGTCTAAAGTGACCTGGTATCATGTGCTTCAAATATTTTATTTGTTGTTTATGCATCACAGCATTTTGCCTCGTTGATAAAAAGCTGGCGATCTCTTTCATCTTAATTGATCAGAAATATTTGTATCAATTTAAGAGAAAATGTAGACAAGAGAAGAATAAGTATGGGAAATAAGAGGGATATTATGAGAGATACGAAATCGAGCAAATGGGTAAGCCTTATTTCCTATCCTAGGAGTAGTTAGCAGTAATGTAAGAATTTTATTGAAGGAGAACTCTGCCATCAGCAATAACATTCTAGATCTATCAAAAAAGAGTAGAATACTTCAGCAATAGAAACTTCATTATAGTCATTACATCATCTTTAAGAATCGTTGAGTTTGGATGAAGTGAGATTAAGAACTTGATGTCCTCATAAAATGCTATTATTCCAACTTTTCGGCAAAGTGGAATGGAACAATGAGTCATTTACTTTAATGAAACAAAGGAGAGTAATACAAACATTAATAGATGATGTAACTACCATCGTATCCTCTAGAATAGGTTCTTTGGGAAGAGAGAAGAGCAACTCATTGTGATGAATAGAAGCTTTATAAGTAACATGGTTAGATGTAAAAAAATATACATTGGTAGAGAGATTTTGCAGAAAGATTCTTCATAACAACAAATCTAAACCTACAGTATACAAAATATCCAAGTGGCGAGACGAAGTTTTGTTGATTGCTATTTATGGCCATGTTCTTGCAATATAATACATTGCTGAAGCATCTCAATTCGATCCATTCCCATGTCATGGAAACCGAGGCCGCCATGAGCCCCACAAATCCAGAATGGCCACGAGAAGTGGGGCACAGTGGAAGTGTAGCACCTAAGGCAGATAGAGCTGCCACATAATCATTAGTTTCTATGTTGGTTTCCATTTCAAGAGACTTTAGGGTTTTCCATAGAATGTTGAATGGCTGGAGGATGAGAATGGGGAGCACACTGCCCACATGGTTGCACCACCACTTAAGCGACACAAAACTAATAGAGCTCGAGCAAAGTGGCACCCACTCACCCACAAATGGACCATTATCCCAAGCTATTATGGCAAGCACCCATTATTATATACCACGATCGGCTATTCTACACAAGAGCCTTTAAATAATTGCTGCTAGAGCTACCCACCAGCCTCTTCCCAACGCTCGTAGGAGCCCATAAACAATCCCATGATCAATAAAATACAACCTCAACAGGAGCCGAGACAAGCGCAATCTAGGCTTCCCGGCTGTCTCCGGGTTCTGTTCCCTATATCTCTTCCCCTCTCCTCCCCTCCTCCTTGGGATGTCCGCAACCAACTCCCTTCTCTCTCTCTCTCTCTCTTTCACACACACACACACACACACACAAATAGTATATAGTTTGTTGGTGTATTATTATACTAACTAGTATTCAAATCGTTTATCTCATCCATCTTCAGTTTTCTTAGCGTGGAGCTATGACTGGTTTTCTTTTCCAAACTTATAATACTACCTTAAACCAACCCATATATGGATATATATATGGACACTGAGATGAACCCACTTGCAGTCCAATTCTCTTCTCTTTCGCCCCAGCTCCGCCTTGTACCTTCTTCTCTTCTCTTCTCCCGTAACTCTCTACTCCAATCTTCTTCTATATAAGAGAGAGGGATGGAAGTGAGGAGTGCTAAGGAGATCATGTCGGGGATCCAGTGCCAGTCCAAGAACAGCACCAGCCCCCGCCTCAAGCTCTTCGGCTTCCACGTGTCCGAGGACGAGGAGTCGCTCGACCGCCCCGCCGCGCCGGAGGCCGGCCTGGGCTCGGACTCCTCCTCCTCCACCACCACCACCGCCACCGCCTCCGGCAGCGGCGACGGGCGGAAGTACGAGTGCCAGTACTGCTGCCGCGAGTTCGCCAACTCCCAGGCCCTGGGCGGTCATCAGAACGCCCACAAGAAGGAGCGCCAGCAGCTCAAGCGCGCCCAGCTGGCCGCCGGTGGTGTTCTCCGGTCAACCCCCGGGGCGCTCTACCCCCGCGCCAACCCCATGGTCTCCGCCTTCGCCCCACCGCCCCACCTCCTCCCGGACTCCGCCTCCCCGCTCGCCGGCGCGGCTGGTCCTACCGGGTGGGTCTACTTCTCCCGCGCCGCTCCGCCCTTCCACGTCTCGCACGGCTGCGTCTTCCCCTCCTCTGCCCGGGCCCCACCCCCGGCCTTCTACTCTCCCGGTGGCGGCGCCGCCCCGCTCTTCGGCGACGACCGGAGCCGTCAACCCGCCACGCTCGCGAGGTTCACCGTTTCAGCCCCCAACGCGATGTCATCGGACTCGGCTGGCGCGGACGACGCGTTCGGGTTGGACCTCCAGCTCAGGCTCTCCCCCTTCGGGTCCTGACTCGGTTTCCAGCTACACCTCGCCCTGACTCGGTTCTTTGCCATACCCTATGATGAGACGGTGGATTACATCAATATCTGATGGATGAGACGACCATTGTATATTTTTTTTTTTCATTTTTTTATTTGGAATTTTGGCTTTAATTTTGCGTCCATGGAATGATGTTGCTTAGTTCGCTGAATTTTTATATTAATTCACTTATATGGTTTTTATTTGTTTTCAAGTTTTTTTTTTTAATAATTTTAGAAGTAATTGGGATGAACCTCTTAGATGGATATTGCCATTTTGCGTTTTATCTCTAAAATCCTATCCTTGTCTTTACTTTAATCCCTACCCAGGTACATACCTTCATAACCATGCATAAACTATATATAATTGTGTGCAGAAATAACTATAATTGCATGCAAAATATTGATATATAATTTCGGAGAAAAAAATGTTTCACTCATTAAAAGTTATTAAAAATAGAATCTTTGTTACGTAAGAGTTGAATATAAAGCGACAATCAAATGGAGAATCAAGTATTAGATCTTCCAAGCTTTTATCTAAAAATTGGTAGGTGATCAACTTATACGAGAGATTTTCCTGCAGCTTGTGGGCTGTGTGCTCCTACGGTAGGATGGGCTCCAGATGCTTTTTTAGTGCCCATGGTAAACCATAGAGAGAGAGAGAACAGCTGTTCGAATGCGACCCAGCGTGAGTTCTGACAGGATGAGCGGAGACTTGGGAGCTAGGTCCAGAGCATGGGAATTGGCGACGATACGTTTCGTGAGGTGAGTGGACATGCACAGGAGCTTGGTGTTCAGCGCCCGACACGTGATGGGAATTATACCACGTTCCTTGAATCACCTGCAGCTGGCGTAGTATGAAGGGTGATTGGTTATGTACGACGGCGTATAAATATAATATTCAGGAAAAGAAAGTACAGATGGCAGCAATGTCTATCTAAATTAGATTAGCTCCTTCCATCCTATCATTCATTGGTCCTTTGTTTATTGGTTATGATTAACTAGTCAACATATGAACAGTAACAGCAAGTGATGGATAGATCATCCTAAGATTCGTATCGCTTAATTTAATTCATCTTGATCTCAGTTTTTTATAATCTCCACCACCATTCCTCTCTTTCTCTCTCTCCATCCACATTTTGAGCATATAGAATAGGTGTCTTCCAGGAATCGAGACACGCTTGCCGTAGCCTAGCCCAGACTATCTTCTGCTCCCTTAGATCAAGTAATTGAAAATAAATGGGCCACCTGGGGGGTTTCGATAAGAGTGGAGACTCTTAACTTGGCCTAACATTATTTTCTTAAATCAACATCAGCCAGTATTTTTACCAAGTCATGTGCGTGTGTGGAGGGTTTTGATGGAATGTCTATGGACAACAACTAAATGGGACCTTGAGACCATCTGGCTGTCGTCACCTTCCTTGACATGGACCTTCTAACCAATGAGGCTCTCTTTGAATACCCTGCTAGCTTGTGATTTTCCCAGCATGAGGAAATATAATATATATGAAGATGTAGCCTTTAGAAAAGACATGGAGAATATAGTTCACAAAGCCTTGAAGACATCCCAACTTCTAGAGTTATGGGCATCTGTGCATGTGGTTTGTCTATTATGTTCGCTTCTTTTTTCAAAAAAAAAGAAATATTGTCTTTGTGACTTGCTAGTTGTTGAAAGCAGACCATGAGGCATTCTTGGTTTTGATTAGGTCATTAACTGAAGACCGTGGAGGATACTTTGATTACCCATTGGATCACTAATTAAAACGATACCTGTTGCCAGGAAAGTTATGTGGTTTAGACTTCAGAGTCAAATTTGGCTTGCTCCTTCACCACCATTGGTAGAGGAGGATGAAAAATCTATTTTGGTAAATGCAAAGTTTGTTGAAAAATATGACTTCCATTCATTATAGAATCCTTTTCAAAGGCACCTAGAAGGATCAAAGTGAGAAAAATTCATGACATTTAGAATTCAAAATGTAACCAAATAATCCTTCATGCACATTTCTTAAATTGCTCTCCTTTTTTTCACATTAAATGGAATCATATATGAACTAGTTGAGTTCAAATCATACAACTTTGCAATTAGCTTTTGTTTTAGTGGATTAATTGCATGCAGCCCGCATAAGGTAATAGGTTTAGCCTCTCTTGTATGACACAGACTAGCAGCTAATATCACTATTAAGTCTAATTCACAGTTAGTTATGTTGGATAAGAAAAATTCCAAACAATTTCATACCAATTGGAGAATACATTTTCCTATAAGTAAGCAATTGCACATGCCATTTATGCTGATAAATTCTTCACTATTATAAATTCATGGCTAAGCCATCTTAGTGATACAACATAGTTTAAAATCTTGTAGAACAAAGGTGAGGAAGATGTTAACTTACTAACTACGTTCCTATAATCGGCGTCTTTCTCCTGTAATGTATTTTTGACCTAATATACTGGGGGTAGGACCTCCCCTCTCCTCTCTTTAATAAAAAATAGGAAATAGTCTTATAAAGAAGATTCGTGATGGACCAGCTCTTCACGTTGATACTCTTTTATGAGATAAAAAATTTCGGTAGTCTCATTTTATATCTCCCATCTAATCTCTATGAGAATAGGTTTTAAAGCTCTTTTTAGTGCTACAGTCAATTGAAGGTGTTTGATTTTGTATTTTAAGTCCCAATATTATTCAAAGATTGGATATGATCATTAGTTTATTCGATTAAACGACTTTCCTGATTCCTTTCAATGAAATAACTAGGTGCTCTCAAAATATAATTTCTAATTAGTACAAATGATAAGTTGCTCTCATCGACCATAAGTCAATCATATTATATCAGAATTGATAATGATTTCTTTTTATTCTATTCAAACTAGATTGCATTTGTTTTCAACCCTACTTTATTTCTATGGATTAACGTTTTTAATCTTGAGAACTTATAGAAATTTAATATGCATGCAGTAAGATAATTACTAATAATGTGATTGATTTCAATTAGTACACGCAAGCGAGCAATCAATTCTTCGATTAATTGATGGCAATCTTGCTACTATTGTCATTACAAAGTCATGATTTCACATTTGTACAAGCAAATGCGAAAGATCTATTTAAATAAGAGTTTAGCAAATGACTTGTTACATTCAATCAAAACATCTCTTTCCTTGATAATAGTAGAACGATAGATCCTTTTCTCGCCCTATATTTAAAAGTTGATTCTCCATCACACCAACCTTCTTTTCTCTTCTTTCCTCCCAACCAATTTCATATCGCTATTAGTTATGTATCTTCTTGATTACAAATTCTTCATAATGCACTTATTTGCTCTTTGAGATTTTTCTTTAACAATAACCATCATGAGTTCCTTAGGTTGTATCTATAAAACAGAGTGACAAGATGCTTTCATAGTTTGACTTGATTGATAGCAAATAAATGCCTAAAGCCTACTAATTTACAGGATAGGTAACCATCTCTAGAGAGGAGGCTATATATTATCTTGATCTTTTTTTACATAGTATAAAATTAAAACTACTCATTGGGAAGGTATAGGTGATAAAATTTTCTAGTTTAAACTATCTTATCCATCGCAAAATTTAGCAAACAACACTTTTGCAACATTTAACAAGTTTCTTCTGGATTATTTATAAAATTTGCTCCATATTATTTCTCATCGTACAACCACTTGCTCTTCTAAGTTGGAAGACACACATACATGTTAATTAATACTTGACTTTTGCCCTAAAAAACCTATGATGCAAGCTCTCTATTTTCTATGAGTAATAAACACAAGCAAGCAAACCTAGGCACATTTGAACGGAAAAAGAACTGACATCTGACCTTATTCTTACCAAACCTATTAAATTTACCCTGCAAGTGTCAATCTATCCAAACGGGAGCCAAGCAACAAAGCAATTATTAGTGGCATTAGAGTCCGCAACCAACTAAACAATTCCATCTCTACCAAGGGAATAAGTTTTCCTTGTGAATAAAGAAACTCAAACGTGATTGAGAGCCATGTGAGTCGCTATCCCCAAGATGTCCAACGAAAAACAAATCCCGAAAGGCAAGATGCGAAGGTATTTCTTATAATCCTTCAAAGCCTCTTATTATTGCCACCCTTATCCCAATTGGAGGATGACTAAGGGGGGGGGGGCCACCCACTATCCCTCCATAGGGTTCCTACACGTAGGCGCCGAAAGCTGGCAGTTGAAACGATAGCTTACGTGTAAGCCCTCCCATAGGCATAGTTTAAGGTTTAGAAAAGCACCACAAATGGGTCAAAAGGGCAGATGGGATGCCTTCCAAAGGTGGTGGATTAGAAAATACAAGGGAAGCAATATAAATGAGGGTGGAGTTTGGGGACTAAATGGAAGAGGAGATGGGGGATTCCTTCCTCAAGCTTGAAGATGGGGCGAGTTTGAGCATGGAAAGAGGCTCCCACTTCCGATTTCTATATGACCTATGATGCACTCACGGTAGCTTGCATTTGGGAGAAGAGATTTCCTTCTCATTTTGTTTGGAGAGGCATGTACCATCACCATACTTTTTGGGTACTTTTGAGGGACTAATTGGGAGACGAACCCAAAGGTCAGTGCCCCCTTAGAAATCAATTGCTGACGATTGGTCGAACACTCAACGTGTGGGACCAACAGTACCAACTACCACTCACCTATCAAGTGGAACCCAGGAGGAAAACACTTCCCTAAGTTGAGGGAATCGAGCACCCAGAGCAAAGTACTAGTTATTATAATGGTGGATGGATTTTATTATAACGAAGGTTATCATCACATGCAAGTCGTTTATGGAGGTCCATTAAGGTGGGCACTTACCGATTTGATCAAAAAAGGTTGGGCGCTTTTTGGTTTCGGCAAGTACCTTCACCATGTTGTTTGCTTTATAGCCAAGAATTTTTTTTGCTACTGTTTGGCCTTTATTGGTTTCGTTTGCTCTGACGCCTGCAAGACTCTTTACTTGCCTGCCTGACCTTGGGTTCTTGCCCTTCGTTTCTTTTTATCTTTTTTCTTCGGGTTAACGACTGAGTTGGGCTACCCCCATGGATGCATATGAAAAAATGACCCAATCTCGAGCAAGCCAAGTTGTGCTCAAGCTAAGCTCATATTACGAAGGAACTGAGCTAAAGCTATCCACCAATAGTAGTTCAAGGAAATTGGAGAGCCGAAGAATCCCATGAAGTTTCTTGCATTCTTGGAGCTTACTTCATATTTAGATATCGTTCTCAAAAAAAAAAAAAAAAAAAAATCATAATTAAATGTAGACATCAGCGGCACTCTTCTTTATATAAATATTTTCAATATATTTTTTATTTATAGTAAAACAAATGACATATAACATGGGAAGCTGGACCATAGGGATGAAACCTCTGATATGTTAATAACTAAAAGATAAAAATTTGTTTTTTAAAAAAATGCTATTATTACCGTCATTATGAGAGGAAGAAAACCCCTGTTGCTTTCGCCCGGAGGCATCGGCCAAAGGCCAGTACAAGACAACTATGCAACAGCTTACAAGCCCAAGTTCATCAGGAGCGGTCACATTTTGGCTCCCCTACACTTATACGTTCTCTATTGGGACCAAATAAATGCACTCCTAACTACATAAGACGCACCATGTCTCTCTTGAGTGAGCCACAGGAGGGGTGCATTCATAAAAGGAAGTGTTAATGGTGATAAAATCACCATAAACTTAATCCTATCTCTTAGCACTGCTCAAATTTTAGAAACGAAGACAGGGTAAAGTGCACGGATAATTTGTGCATCCGTGAAAATCACACACTGATAACCTCCTAGAACATAATGCTAAGTTTTAACTTCTATTATTTCTCAGCATGCATGCATCCAAAGAAAGCAGCTGTGAGCCCAAGTTTGATTCCATTAGGCATAATAACGATGGAAATGGAGACCTCTAATATGCCTGAAGAAAGGTTCCTCAATAGGCATACAACTATACAAAGTAATTGTGAGCCCACAATGGCCTCAGTTGACATAAGAAAACAGAGGCCTGAAACCATGAAGGACCAAGAGTAAAATAACCTTTTGTTTTTTGTCAAAAAGAAAAAATAAAAAAATAAAAGAACTTAGAAGAGCCTGAAGATAAATCATTGAGAACCGATGCAGGACCAGTCGTCCATGGATCAAGGCAGGGATGTGCACTCAGAGAAAAAACTCCATCTTACCCCTCTCATTGTGTAAATGGATTTATTTAAATCATTTTATCTCACTAATTCCAGCAGAGCCAACCATCTCATCACTAGCTGAAATCTTGACCTTGATTTCCTCAATTGAGATCTCTGCTGCTGTCACAATTTCTGGGAACCGATCTTGGTAACATTTTGCATGGTAGTAAATGAAGGTCGCCTACTGTCTCATTGTGTCAATAATGCATGAACCTTCATATAAATTATCACAACACTGAAAGAAAGGGTTAACATGATACAAGTCAGAGAGCTTACATGATACAGGTCAAAGGCAGAGTGCTAACGAGGATGAGTAAAGCTACTAGGGCTAAATATGCATCATATGGTAATCTTTATGGTGACAGAGAAGCATACAACTTAACTAAAATGAGGCAGAATAAAGCTAGATCAAGTTAAACTTATTATTAGTAAGACCAGTATCATTTTGATAAATTACCGTAATTACAGAAAGATGGCATTGCTAGTTTCATTTATTAATAGTTTTACGATAACTCTACAAGGTTTCAATAATGCTGACATCTCCAAATAACTGGCACTCCAAAACCTTACCATTACTCCCAAACCATTCTTTGATTTCTTAATATCAGTGCCCAAATACCTTCACTGCAATTTCTCTGGACTCCATGGAGGAGAAACAAGATCTCTAAGACCTGGATACCAGCTTGGGATCAACTTGCTTGTGCCATTTAGTGGAGAATTTAAAAAGAAAGCACTGCTTGATTATTCATTAACAAATCTTGTAGCTGGGAAGATATGATGTTGAAGGCCTTGCAGAAGCTTTTGAAAATATTTTCTGTTTGCATTTTTTATTTCTATTTTCTGATTTTTCATTTTTTATTTTCTGATTTCCGAAAAATATGTTTCATGAATGAGAGCAAAAACTATCTTCCAAAAATAGAGGTACAAAAAATAAATAAAAAAACAAGGGCACCATTTACTTTTATGTCTTTAAGTTCTCTGGCTTTTCTATTTTCTTCTTTATTTTGATAGAAAATTATGAAAATATTTTTAAATTATTTTCAGTTTTTTACTACTTTGAAGTTATATTTTCTGAAAAAATGTTTCATTTTCAATCACCACATACATTTTCATAAGAGTTTTCTATTTTTTATAAAAATAAAAAAAAGTAAAAAAGGATCGCTCTTAAAAACCAAACACATCTTATGTTTTTGGTCAATGTTTGGTAACACATAAATCACCACTAGTTACCACTTGCTCCACCCCTTTGTAAGAACTCCAATGCAATCTTTGTAGCATCCTACTCTCAGTTTTTCTTCTTTTTCCAACCTTTAATGTAGCTCTTGTTTGCTTAGTGCTGACTTTTAATAAATGGATGGTTAACAACTCCATTTTTCTCTCAGAAAAAGAATAACGGCCATTGTTTACCTAGTTCAAGTTGGACAGTTTATTTGGGAATAAAATGGCAGTTGTTATTTATACATATAAAAAAACAAGAGACCTATGTAATATATTACATGTAGTAGCTTCTATATCATTATAATAGCTATTTTGTTAAACATGCTATACTACCACTATGTCTCAAACCTGCCATACAAGCTAGCAATGCAATATGGTTGCATATCCCATAAGACATGATTCCATGAAATATGCAAGACCTCGAAACCTATACAAGAGATTATAATATTGGAGACAACATAAACATTATTTCCAACCATTAGAATGGATTGTGATTTTAATTTAAAAATAACCAAGTTCGTAAACATAAATTTAAACAAACTATAAATTTAAGGTAGTAACCTTCATTATCAACATCCATGTCCAAAAATATAAAAGTACTAAACTAAATCATCCAAATTTCAAAATCCCAAAGAGAAAAATGGAATCTAAAATTTCTACCACCATTATATCATGCGAATCTTTTCAAATCTCACACAACAAGCAATTTCAAAGTAGCTATAGGTGTCCTGCTCCTACGAAAACTATGAAAACAAAGGGTGTGGGCTCAATGGCTCAGTAAGTATCCACACACACACACACACACACAAAAACATATCATCTCTATAAAGTAGATAATGTGAATGTAAACCATAATATAGATGCAAGGAAAATATAAATATATTTATCATAAAATATTCATGCCATATATATATATATATATATATAAATACTTCATCAACATTCCAACACAATCATAATTATCCTTGTACAATATGCATGTGGAATTCGCAATTTTATTTATAAGAATTAATTATTTTTCCACAATTGCATGTCACAATTCCAAACCCATAAAACAATCCAATCTATAATAAAAGACACAATAAAAGAATTAATTATCAATCCCTATCTTTAGACTAAACTACAGTCATGTTTGTAGCCTATGATAGGGCCTTGCCATTGCTACATTTCTAACATATGACGGGGCATCAATATTGCCACACTTGCAACCATGATGGGGCATCAATATTACCCCATTTCCAGCTTGTGATGGAGAATTGATATTGCCATATTTTTAGCTTATAATAGGGCATTAACAAGAATATGTTTCCAACCATCATAAGACATTGATAATATGTACCTTGTTCAAAGCTCAGAATCAATTCAATAACTCTAATTCACATGTTAGACAAAACTCTAATTCAATAACTCTAAATAAAATTTCATGATAAAATTTCATGTCCATAATATCCAAACGACCACAATTTCACCATGATCCTAAATCAAACCATGCAAGATCAGACATCATATTCACACAAGAGAAATATAAGCAATCATATTCTTCATAGCAGATAAGTACACTTATAAAGACTCATGCTAAAAGTGTTAAAAAAAAAATAAAAAAAAAAAAGCATATAGCAGGATTACTTAAAATTACTACACACTAAATTAAGTTGTGCAACTCAAGTCAATAACGTCTCGTTATAATGAATTGAATTGATATTAATGTCCAGCAAAAATCAAGTTATGGAACCTAGGTTTTCTTAACGAGTGGCCCAAGGGCACTCGTTAAAGGGTATTTAGTAACAGCATTTATCCACCCCTTCACAAAAAATATAAAAAAATAAGACTTTAAAGGATGTTTAAAGAGGCATTTAATGCCCCAATTTTGTACAGCAATAAAACTTTTGAAAAAGCTTTTAAAAAAATTCTCAACCTAATACCTCCATGTCATTGGGACTTTTGTGACATTGAAAGAGAGTAGTAGAGTGTTAGCAACTAAGCTTAAAAAATTTTAAAAAATCACTAAAAGTAAATGTACAAGACAATGGTTTGACTGATATAATAAATTTAACAAGGATTTAGTAATCAAATAAGATTTTTTTAAAAAAAAAAAATCAAAGCCTACCGCATTCTAACCTTTAATATATTCTCAAAAGTGTTTTGTTAAGAAAGAAAATGCCTTATCCCTGCACAGAATCGAGGGCATTAAACACCCTTTGAACATCCTTCAAAACTTTCACCTTTTCTTTATTATTCTCCAAATAAACGAGACTATTAAATGCCCTTAACAAGTGCCCCACTCGTTAACAAAAACCCTTGCAATAAATTGAACTAATATTAAATAGCAAATCATAAGATTTTGCCATTTCATGGAAACAAGGTCCACTATCAGCATCCTGGATTCCATATTTGATAATTGCTTATTTTATCTTGTTCAACTCAATCAATATATATCTAACCCTAAGTATCGACTCCCAAGACCAGTCCTAAACCTAGAGCTTCTCTAATCGAACATAAATCCAATCATTTGTACAAAATAAAATAAGATGATGCCAGGGTTTACCCCAAAATGGAAGCCCAAGCGAGGTCCCCTTCTCCTTGCCAAAATAGTTGCTCACCTCCTGCACAGATCCAATGTCCCAAAAAATTAGCGAGGGAAAGTTATGCAAAAAATTTTAGAAATTACGTGGGAAATAAAGAAGAAAGAGGAGAGGAAGAGGCGGTGGATGTGGCTCTCGTGTGGCGACGGTGTGACGGGTTATGGTGGGAAGATGAAGAACGTGGAGGAAATCTCTCACGAGGTGCAGAAAGAGGGAAAAAGGACGGGAACTCGGGAGAGATAGAAATGGAGGGAGCGGAGGCGGTGTGCGAGTCGGGGTCGGAGTCCTCCCGCAGAGCCCCGCTCGTCCGCCTCCCGGAGCTCACGGGGTGGATGCGTCCGAGTCGGGCACCCGCCCCTTCTGTGCCCATTTGGGCCTCACCCTGGCTGAACCATTGGGCCGGTCAAGAGATTTAGAAAGGGCCTTGCGCTTCAGGCCCAGACGAATGACCAATTAGAAAAAAAACGAGGAAAAACGTGTTTCTGTTGATTGGAAAAATAGAAGAATTTGCAATATAATTAACGCATGGTAGAGTTTTTAAAAGTTGAAAATTAATTCTACGGTTGAATTCATCGAAGCAGTGGTTATCTATTTGTTTATTTATCGACATCCCAATATGCAAATACTACACAGAACTAGTTAGAAAATACATGAACAAAATATGAAGAGATTTTGGTGCAAATCCAGTCCGATGACTGGGGAAGTGAGAACTATTGTGGAAACAAACGTGACATGTAGGCAATGCAGGCCATGAACAGCAAAAGAACGCGTTCCAGGCTTTAGTTCAGTAACTTCATAAGGCTGGAGACTCTCCAACTTCCAAAGAGGAGCAGCATTGGGTTCTTCAACCATCATTCTCTCTCCCTCTCCTCCTGGCTTAGCCATGGCAGCCAGCAAAAGATTCGAAGTCGAAGAGTCCACAAACTGTGTATTCACTGTTGAATCCATTATACTGGATAATGGAAAATGTGCTTTGCTGCAGATATAACCATGCCAATCTTCTCACCATCTTGCTGCATGTGAGGAAGAAGAGAGAGAGAGAGAGAGAGAGAGAGAGATGAGGCTATTTACAAGGATTTACAAGAAAAAGTTTTCCTGAGCAAGATTTAAAATCAGTGGATTGCCTCTCCAAACTGTTGCATAACATGATCATATCTACATCTTATCTACTGTACTAAATAGATGCTTTTCTAGATAAAACCTTGTCTAACTTATAAGTTATTTGTTATGTTTTTACATGCACTTCTAAAAAATTATTTCTATGTACGTATCAAAAGGTCCGTAATACCTTAAAATAGTCCCATGTCGGATAAAAAAGGAAATGAGAAAGAAAAGTTTGAAATGCTTATAATTCAAGTTCACCTACCACCAATTAACTTGCACTTGAGTTTTTAAGGCCACGTTGTTTTGATCCTCCAACAGATTAATTAGGTCAGCAGATAGGCTCGAAGCGTTATAAATGGTATCAGAGCTAACCTGTATGTGCGAAAGTTAGTGGGTATGAGAAAAGGGCTACCTATAAGACCATGGCATAGAGCCACCCTTGTAGCACCAATGACCCTGCTTAGTATAGATTCTAACTAGTTTGTAATGTGCAACGAGGATGTCGCATTATAAGAAAGGGATTATAATACCCAAAATAGTCTTACATCGGATGAAAATAAAGGTTTGAAGTACTTATAACTTAAATTCACTTACTACCAACTAACTTGCACTCGAGTTTTTAAGGCTACATGATTTTGGCACCCTAATAGGTTAATTGGGGCCAGTAGATGGGCTTGGGGTGTTATAAGATTCAAATATTTTACTACTTACTCTGTTCTTAATATATGAAGGGATAGACTTAGCTACGTTCGCGTATAGCTAAGCTCAAACGTAGCTAAGCCCGAATTCAATTGCCTCCTCTATCATTAGGTCCATACGGATTTTAAGACTAAAATGCCACTTGTTGATCATTATTTTTTTATTTATTTAAAGAGAGGCATTTATAAGATGAAATATGCATTTATGAGATGTGACAATATAATATCTCGTCTCCTTAGGCTATTTTAAGAGAAGCATTTATAAGATGGAATATATGCATTTATGAGATGAGACAATATACTATATTATATTACTGCATCGTATCCCTGCATTATTATATCATAAGCATAGAAATATATTTCTATAGTAAAGGTGTATTTCATCCATAAATGCATGTCCTGCCCATAAATGTATGCCTCATTTTATAAATACTTTTTTTTTAAAAAAAAAGTAGCTAATAGTGGTTAATAGGTAACCTTCTGGCTTCCAAATCTATAGATTTAATGGTAATAAAAGGGATCAAATTTTGGCTTGGCTATACTTATGTGTAGCCAAGTCTATCTTATACATGAATCACCCTTCAATTATTTTATCATGGGCTACCTAAATGACTAAGAAAGAACTTGAGGCAAAGTATGATATATTGCTAGCATAAAATAGGAGCTAGACTAAAATGAAAAGAGTGATCTCTTCAAAATATCAAAATATAGCTATGCATTTGGCCATACAAGTTCTAGCATTTCCATTCCACCTCACATATAAATGTTGTTAATGGCTCAAAAAAAAAAACCTCAACTATTTTTATCAATATCTTTACATTTTTTTTTTAAATTGTGGTGACTATAAATGTTATTGACACTTTTGTGGTAGTTTTTTTATATACCAATTTAGGATAGTGCTAATAATTAATTGTTGGCCTTTTTAACAAATATCAAAAAATCCACAATTACATACCAGCATTTATTATATGTGTTGTCTAAATAATATTTTGTATTCTGCATAAGAATCAAGGCTTAAATTTATATCCCTATATTTAAGTAGGGACCCAATCAATTATACTCTATCGCTATTGCACCA
Organism: Metroxylon sagu; assembly: GCA_017589505.3. Classification (NCBI taxonomy): domain Eukaryota; kingdom Viridiplantae; phylum Streptophyta; class Magnoliopsida; order Arecales; family Arecaceae; genus Metroxylon; species Metroxylon sagu. Next base: position 685,782 of record JACVBY030000578.1, on the reverse strand, counting down.
TTAAACTTTATCAAAAAAATATTTATTTCACCATATCTATTCATAACTTATTTCAAAATATGCATATTATTTTGATTTTTCATATGCTAATAATTATTTTTCATAAAATCTAATCCTTTTTCTTATGTTAAAAAAGAAAAGTGAATAACTTCATTTTATTTTTTATGATATTTTTAGAACCATTTCAATTAAAATATTTAAAAATATATCAGTTACAAGTTCTTTAAAACATAGATAATTATATTTATATTCAATTAAAACAAAATAGTGATATTTAATATATAAATTTTTCTTTATGATATTTTCAGTATTGTTCTATTTAAAATTTTTAATAATATATTAATAGCTTCAACATATTAATATATTTATATATAATTTTTTACTTATAAGTTCTTTAAAATATAAATAATTTTATTTATATTCAATTAAAGCATAACAATGTTTATAATTTTTAATATATTTTTAATGCAAACTTTAGCCAGATCAATAATAGAGAGGTTTAGCCAAATCAATAGGAAAAATATAAATGAGTTACAAATTAATAAAGAATAATTTATCATAAATGTTGAGCTGAAGTATTTTTTTGATATTTTTTAAAAATATTACTAAACCAAAGTTGCAGTTTTTATGTTTTTTGGTAATTTATCATAAATATGGATCAAAACATTATATTTTAATATTTTAAAAATACTATCAAAATAATTATATGAATTCTATGACTTTTGGCAATTTATTATAAATACAAAAGTAGTATTAAATATTATTAAAATAATGGTGTAAAATATAAATATGGTAATAGCATTTATAACAAAATGCCTCTTATTTTTACAATAATTTTTAATAGCTAAAAGTATTTAAGTCTAATTGCTATAAAAAAAAATAATATGGTGCAAAGGAGTAAATGCGCTACAATTATATTCTTAATATCTATTTTTGTTGTGTCAATTTTCATTATAACTGCATTTATTACAAAATACCACTTATTTTATAATAATTTTTAACAACTAAAAGTATTTAATTTTAATTATTGAAAGAAAAAAGAGAAAATATAGCGGCACAAAGAAGTAAATGTTTGTATAATTATGTTGTTAGTATCTATTTTTACTGTAGTATCTATTTTATAATGGGTGATAATGTAGCAGCGGACATGAGCCCCACTTCTTTGATAGTATGTTTGGGAGTTGTTTAGTGTTGCAAATTAAGCTTAATATTCTCATTCATTCTCCAAGAGGGTAGCCGAAGAAGCATGACAAAAGGCATCCTTCTGCAAACCTTATGCATGATTCCTTGATGCCAAAATTTTACTTAATCGCTCACTTCCAACCACCAAGATCTACTAATGCATTTAATTAATCAGTAAAAAGCAAAATAACATGTAGAACCTAAACCTTATTTAAGTTGCATGGATCATTGGATATAAACACAGAACTGCAAATAAAATATGATAGCCATTGTAAAGAAGTGACCTCAGAAGTCAAATAAAATGCCATGGTTCCCTCCTTGTGGAAGCCTGTTTCCAATAGAATGGCTTCGACCATAGAGCCCGATTCAAACGTATTACCTTTGGAACGATTGACATATTTTTGTAATTGGCCGCCTTCAGAGATTATCATTCACAGAAACAAAATATAATGGAAAATATTCTGCATATGAAGTTAGATTTGGAGTAAAAAGCTCTGATTTGCAGAATGCTTAAGCAATCTAAATGCCATCAGAATGCTGGAATCCATTGCCTTCTTTCTCTTTGAATTCATACCGATGAAATTGTTAGCACAAAGAACATGCCATGTACTGTATAGCTAATAGATGAGGCAATTGAGCATGGGCATGCCAACTTTAAAGCTTTATGTTTGTCGAATCTCTTTTGAACTTTGATATGAAGCATCCAAGTGTATTCTTAGTTAACTAACCAACCCATTTGGCTTGATCGCAAGCCCAATTGTTTCTACCTCTTGATCAATTCTTACCTATGTTTACTAGATTAGGATAGTTTCTCCATGCTGATATTATTGTGGTACTTGTACCACTCAAATACGAGTAAATGCTACGTTTTTTTTACAGTGAATGCTATTATTTGTCCTTTATATAATCGTTTCCGATTGTTAAAATGATCCAAGAATCTACACTTGTATGATAGGGTTTGGGAATGAAGTAGCATGATAAGAAGAGCAGACTATCTGATCTCCTTAGCATGATGCTTGCTTACGTAAATGCCTCTGCTATCATTTGGTCCAACACCTAACCATATTGCATTTATCATGGATGAAATGGCAATCAACAAAAGAAGAAGCATCAAAAAGAAGATGAGTTACACTGTTATACATCTCATCTCCATTCTCCAATCCACTCAGGAATGGTCATCAAGTATGTGAGTATTTATGCTTTCACATAAACAAGTTTGAACGAGATTTTTTCCCTCTTGGACAATTGATTTGCAAACTCTCAATGAAAACAGTAAAGATAAAAAGATTTTTGACATTGTTCTAAAGAATCTTGGCTCTCTCTAGTGAGGCAAAATCTTTCTTTGGCAAACACAAAAATGGCCGAGTCAAAGATCACTGTTTTCAAATCTTAACATCATGGTTGGTTGCATTAGTTCAGGTTAAGTTGGTGCTTGGATCCTACTCTAATAGGATTCTTAATTTTGTGCGCCATTGCGAAATATTATCTTTGGTTCAGACTCCCAAAATTTACAACCTTAACACACCATCTTAGCATCTGATTGATAAAAATTTGAAGGGTACCTGCAGCCTATTCCTTCCATTGGCACCGGGGTTAACGGTTATTAGGAATTTTGGAGGCCTGGACTCCGAATTATCAAGTCCCGTGGTCCGCAGCCTTTTTTTTTTTTTTAATTGGTCTCGAGTCGGCAAACGGAGTGCCGTATTTTCCGTTATAACGGTTAATAACGGCTTTTGAAGGGTCCGCCCTTAGCCGAATCCAGTCCCTGGGCTTGTCCCATCAACAAATAGCCCTCCTTCCCTCCCAAACTCTCTCTCTCTCTCTCTCTCTCTCTCTCAGCCCTCCCTCCCTCCCAAACTCTCTCTCTCTCTCTCTCTCTCTCTCTCTCTCCCTCCCCCAAAGATGGTGTTGAGCTCCCCAAAGTCCAAGAGGCCACAGAGGCTTTCACGGCAGCGGCCCAACGCCTCAGCGCCCCCCCAGAACCCCACCCGCCGAAGGGCCACCACCGGCCGCGTCCCCGTCGACGAAAACGGCGACCCCACCCTCTCCCCCCAGCGCTCTCCCACGTCCCCCTCCTCCTCTCATCCTCTCCCGCAAACCAAGACTTCCCCATCCCCTCCGTCCGATCGCCAGAAGCCCGTGCGCCGCCTCCCCTCCCAGCCTCGCCCCAGTAGCTCAAAGCAAGAAGACGGGCCTCCCTTTCCGGCGACGCCTCAAGCTCCACCCTCCCAAGACGCCTCCAAGATCAGATCTTTAAGGTCCAGAGATTCAAAAGGCAAGGGAAAGACGGCGACGACGGAAGAGAAGCCAAGGGTGGCATTCAGCATCTCCCTGACCGAGGAGGAGATAAATAACGATTTCATCGCCATGACGGGATCGAAGCCTCCCCGCAGGCCGAAGCGACGACAGAAGTCCGTCCAACGGGACATCAATGTAAGATATCTTCTTTTTCTTTTTAGAATTCCTTTTCTTTCTTATATGTTTGTTTCTTTTAGCCTCAGTGTCACAGAGCTGGTCTTGGGAATCCATGCAGGCAACCTTGCCGGGGTTTCAACTGCCCAAGACTGTGACACCGGAACGGTACAGAGTTCCTGGCCCTTCCCGTTGAGAGAGGACAAGATTCTTACTTGTTTCGCGGTATTTGGTTTGATTGAGTTGGAGCGACTGGAATTGAAGGAGTTCTTTCGAAGATTTCTCTTTTGTGCATGCAATATACCGTAGAATTCGGCATGGGAGGGTGATTGAAGCCTGTGCTACTCTTTCTTCATTTTCTTGAACTATTTTGAGTTATATTTGTCATTGGAAAAAAATAGTCGTTTATTGAAAATGGTATAGATGGATCCATTCTATGAATCTATAATAATTATTAATTGCGTGCATGTTTTAAAGCATTAATTGAATTCTTTATAGATTTCGTGTTTATACAATATCAGGATAAGGCCTGATCGGCATGGTTATAATTTTTCCTTTGTGCTTCTTCTTCTTTTGAACTTTATTGAGAAGAAGCTTGGTCTTGCTGGATTTATTTACATATATATATATATATATATATATATAACATTCATGCACTCGGGGAGACCAGTCTCCTGATCAATCATATATAAAGTAAGATGGTGAAATAGAGGAAGATGAATAATTAACAAATCATTACTTATTTGTCCTGTTTTAAGGCAATTGGTAGATAGACTGTTATAATTTTGTCCCCATATTTTTTTTTCTCCAAAACATTTGAAATAAAAAATCACCATAATTAAATTTCCCTGCACTATAGGCTTTATCAATCGCTAATACTTAAAATATCATTTAAATTTATTCGCTCCTTGTTAATCATCTTTTATCATATGTTGTTACCATTTTCTCTTAATGCAAAATAGAAGACAACCCAGCAAAAGAACTAAAATAAATGAAGCGTTTAGCTTGGGATTTGAAGAAAATCTATTATGAAAATGTATAATGTATGAGTATGTCCTACGAGTAAATACTTATTCTAATGGAATAAGTGCTAGCAATGCCATCATTATGAAACTTTGACACATCATTGCATAATATAACTATATTAACATACCAATTTTTTGGAAGCCATGATCAGTAGGGAAGGCATCGTGAATGAAGATTGACCCCATTTTTATTGGATGTACAATTTTATTAGATGTACAATTGGATTTTAAAAGATGATCTATGCGTTCATTAGGAAGAAGATGTTGGTCGCATTCTTATTCATTACACTCGAGAACTAGTTTGGTCTCACATCTCCAACAGCTTTAATACTGTTATAGTTTTTGAATCAACTAGCCAACTATTGCATCATAGTGATGCGGATGAAAATTTATCTTCTATCAATTAGTTATTGACTTTGCATATTCAAACTTGATACCATAGTTTAGGAAGATAAGAAGATAAGAAATTTGTTATTGAAGATAAGGGATTAATTGTTATCTTCTCTATGTGATTGAAGTTTTTAAGCTTTTTGTAGAAGATAAAGTTAATAACTAACCGATAGAAGGCACATGCTCCTGATTTAAAAGTATTGGGGCGTCATTGTGAGCACCGAATTACAATATCAAAGTCAATATTTACCATACTTATTATGCATGGCATTAGCTACTAACTGTGACATTGTTTTGAGTCCACCATCATCATCCTGTCAAGTTATTTGATGGGCATCTACATCCAATGGAGTGGCCAAAAGTGGTCAAAATTAACTTCAATACATCAGTTCAAGGTCATACTATTGGTACTCGATTCATTCTTAGAGACCAATATGGTCAATTATTCTATGCACAATCTTCTAAATTTCAATGCTAATTGATATTTAATAGGTCAATAGATCAAGTGAATCATTCTACTATTATGTACGACTTGGGTTGATCTAGTTCAAAAGGTAGCACGAGTCGGTCGAGGGCTTGGGTTAAAATTGACCCCTCAAATTTTCTTGTTCTTCTTCTTTTTCTCTCCTCTAACTCTCTCGCATGCCACTTTGGCCCTAGCAGAACTACTCCCTTTTTGTCTCCTCCTTCATTTTGTTGAGCCACTATCAAAAACTCTGATCATTTTACTAACATACGATGAGCCCACTGATGCTTTCTTTTCTCCACCCTCTCCTTTATGTTTTTGTTTGCCTTTTCATTACCGGGCACCATTAAGCTAGATAGCATGATAGCAATCACTAGCTTCTCCTTTCTTCCTCACTCTTCCCTTCCCCTGCTCTTCAGTGTAAGTAACGATAAGAAGCATCACCTCCTACTTTCGTTTGCTTTCTCATCCTTGTCTTACTCTTATCTTTATGTAAGAAATAATGAGAAGGGAGCAACCCTTCCCCATGGTCTCTAACACACTCTCACTCCCTTTCTTACCCTCTCTTCACTCCCACTCTCACTCTTTTTCATTCCCTCCTCTATGGGTGGGAAGAAGCATATTTTTTGATGTAAAAATGGGGAGGAAGGAAAAGCCCGAAAAAAAAAAAATAATAAGAGAGAAAGGATTTGGTTAATTAGAAGTTAGCATGAACAAAACTCTAAAAGTAGTCACTGAGAGGGATAGGAAGAAACTTGATCCCTTCTTTCCACCATCCCTCTCCTTCTTTTCCTTCTTTATCTCTCTTTAGTTTTCTCTCTATTTTTTCTTTATAATTCTCTAAAATTTCTTACTTAACCTTTTGTTTCCATATAGAAAGTAAGTGAACAATAGCTAACCTCCTCCTATTTGATTAGTAAGGTAACAACCACTTTTTATTCCTACCTTATGACAAATGATATCATTTTAAAAATACTTAATAAAGGATTTATAATTAAATATTTAAATTAATTTGAAATAATTTTAGGTTTGGACTACGGGAGCTTCTATTAACAAATAATTATTAGATTATATTTTGAAGCTAAGAATGATTTTCATCAATACCTATAAGACCTTATAAATAAATTAAGAAAAGTTAATTAAGAACTTTTGGGATTTTAAAAATTACTTTTGTGTTGATATATTTATATTATGCATTATTAGATTTTGGAAGGACAGCTTTGATGTAATTGGACTAATTCCAACCCCTTTTTTGTTAAGGTAAGAAACCTTTACATAGTCAATACTTTTTTATTATAATCTCAAAATATATAAATATATGATATTTTTTGTTAATACTTAAAAATTATATAAATTTCTTTGTATTTCTTATTTATAGATAAATTTGATCAAGCAAGAGATTATCCTGTTACAATAACTTTGATATATCTTGAAACTCACATGTGTGTGTGTGAATATACATTTATATACTATTGTTTTGTTAGTAAAAAATATTAAAATAATATAAAACTCTTTCATGACTTTGAATTTGAATTTTAAAAGTGCTTGAATATTTATTTAAAAATTACACATTTCTATTAATTAATTGAAACTCTTTGATACTTATGTATCATTGATTATATTATAAACTATAGATTAGAAAATAACGTGAAATGATGCTAATAAAATTATTAGATTTTGTATATGATGCACAGTGAATCCTTTAATAGGGTGTTTTATATTAATAATTGATTGTTTTAAAATTTGATTGTAGTAAATTTACTTTGCAAGGATTAAATGCGGTATAATAGATTTACTCTGCAAGAATTAAATGTCATACAATGAACCTATACGACATAAGTCAAATATAAAATCATAAATTCATTAAATATGAAATAAGGGATAAACATCAGGTTAAATTTGAAATAATGGATAAACTTCGCAAGAATTAAATGTGGAATAATGGACCCTTTTCATGGAACTTAAATGCAGAATAGCGGGATATGTTTTAGGAATTATATATGGTCATGGTCTTACAAACTGATGAGTTATTAAATAATATTTTTAAAAAATAATTTATAAACTATTACTAAAATTACATGTGAAATTTTTATTTATAAAAGAAATATATGCATATATGTTATATTAATTTTGGGAATGGATAGATAATCTATCTTTTGAAATTTTGCATAGAATATTGGGCATATTATATATGAAATAATTACAAAATTTTATCTTGGTCAACTATATTATTTACCTTATTCATTCATAATTATTAAAAGCATTTCTATATTATATTTGCTTTATCTTGTAAACTATGGTTTTGATTGCTTTTTAGGTTTTTAGCTAACTCTCCTTCTTACTTCCCTTTTTTAAGAGTCTCATATATAGACAAGTATTAATAGATATTGAACAATAAGCTTAAAGCAAGATCCTCTTTTTAGTTAAGCTATCTTTGCATTTATAATTTTGTAAAACTTCTTAGTTATTTTGATTTTGTAGAATGAATGAAAATTTTTAAAAATTTTGTAAATGATTATGTTGGTAAAAATGCAGTTTTATCTTGATATTTAAATGGTAGTTTTTGGGGACAAGCACATGGTCAATTCAAGTTTCAAAAATATCTAATTAATTATAAAAATTATATTATATTCATATTATTATATTATTATTGATTTGATTTGATTTGATTTATTTATTTGATAAATTGTTACCTTGCATCCTCATGAGGCCCAACCCTAAGTATATATTCTTTAAATTGTAGGGCATATGCATTGGGTCAAGTAGAGTGGAGTTATACATTATGGTGGGGGCTTTGGCCCCCTTAAATTTTGAAAACCTTCCTAATAGTAAGGAAGGTATTGATAATTCTTTTTATTTTTTTAAAGCTAACATTCTAAAAATAATTCAAGTATTACAAGAATTACAAGAAAGAAGTAGTCTTATATCCAATCAAAATTTATATACTATATAAATTTATTATTTAATTCAATATAGCATTTTGTGATTGGTTATTTTTTAATTGTATAATACCTCAGTAATATATTAATAAAAACATGGCTTAAGTAAAAAAATATATAGTCAATTCTTATATCGCTTGAGAAAAAATTATAGCCTAACTTAGCCTTTTCAAGAGAAAATTTCTCACTCCACTATTAAGGTCAAAAGCATAACATTTTAACCTTATAAATCCTATTCTATGGCACATTGTTTGCTTCACTTTCAATCACTCTCAATCTCTCTTTTGGATTGCTCATTGCTTTCATGAGAAAACGCGACTAACTAGTTGGTTTTACTGAAAATGAAACTTACAGTGCCATGGACTCCATCTCGTCTTCACCATCTTTTTTCACTTCATTACTTATTTTCTCCTTTTTGAGATACTAAACTTCCATTACACCCACATACACATGCATAAACATATGCATGGAAGAGTTCAAGAAACTTTTGCTATATTGAAATTGATTATGAATCAATAATTAAAAAAAAAAATGACTATAAATTTGGATATCTAGCTTTTCATGGTGAGTCATCTGCCTATAGAGAAAGAGACAGAGAGAGAGGAAGGGGTAGACTTGGATCCATACTGTTTATGAATTCCAAAGATGAAAAAGATAGAATGGTTCCAAAATCCGTATGGATTGAACAATGAAGAAGATGATCGGATCCTAAACTTAGAATATAGTCAAGCTTAGATTCGATCATCTCTTTCATCCTTAAATTTATACAATTCATGAATCCAAAATATGAAAAAGATGAAAAAGATAGGATGACTTTGAAATTTATATGAATCTGAAAATAGAAAAGATGATCAAATTCTATATTTGAGTACATTCGAATATAGTTAAATTTTTCTTAGTCTATATATATTTTATTTAATTTGAGCAAATATATGTAATATATTATATTCAATTTGATCTAAAGATATTTACGGTGCTTGACAACAGTATAAAAGCAAAAGTTGACAAGCTACATTCGAATATAACTAAATTTTTCTTAATCTATATATATTTAATTTAATTTAATTTAAATAAATAAATAAAATATATTATATTTAATTTGATCTAAAAATATTTGCGGTGCTCAAAAACAACAGCATAAAAGCAAAAGTTGACAAACCAAATTTTTTTGGTTGCACAGTATTATAGCGGTTAAAAAGTTTAAGCATTCCGGCATAATGGTTGAATTATTATTATTATTATTATTATTTTAAATCCACAATTATTTTGCCAAATGCCCGCCCGGCCCATGAAGAGCACCATCCTCTTCATTTTGACCAGCTAGCCGGAACGGAACGTACACGTTTTATTTTATTTTATTTTGGTCAGCCCGTTCGGGCCACAAAAAGTGTGATCCTCACCGAGTCATTTTTTTAATGATCGACGGCCAGGACCGTCTGTGACCCTCCGGACCCGCATCAATCCGATGTGGACGGCTGTCCTCAAACTACCCCGAAATCCTCCGTACTAACCATGATGGCGGAACCATCCATCCGACGGTCCACATTGCCCCCAAACTCACTCTCACCGTACGGTGCATCTTAGCAGTGACCCTCGAAAGAAAGAAAAGGCCTTCTCCCTCCCTACTTCCACCATTTCCCTCTCACGTTAAGAAGGGACGCCAAGCCCATCGAGCAACCAAGAAGCCCCTCGCACCGCGCTCTCGAGTCCTCTCCCTCCGCCGTTCCATCTCTCTCTCTCTCTCTCTCTCTCTCTTTCTGAGATGGTGTTAAGCTGCTCCCAGATTGACGGGCCACCGAAGCCTGAGCCGTCGCCGCCACCGGCGTCGGCGGCAGGGTCCAGCTTCTCGGTCCCCTTCGACAACCCGACGCTCCGGTGGGGCCGCACTCGCGTTCTCCGCTGCCAGCTAGTCTCCGGCCACCGCCAGATCACTGACCGACGTCCCTCCTCTGCCTCTCCTCCTCCTCCTCCTCCTCCTCCTCCTCCTCCGCCTCCTCCTCCTCCTCCTCCGCCCCAAACCAAGAACGATCCTTCCCCTCCTTCTAGTCGCCCGAGGCTCATCCTCCGCATCCCCTACCGGCCCCAGCCTAAGGAGCCTGAGAGAGAAGGTCCTCCCGTTCCGGAGGAGCGGCAAGATCATCGCCAGGAGACGAGGCCGGCGAGCAGTGACCGGGCTCGGGTGGAGATCGCGAGGCCGGACTCTGGTCCCGTGACGAGATCTTTGAGGTCCAGAGCTGGTGCTGAGAGAGAGGAGAAGACGGCAAAGAAGGTGAAGCCGGCGGAGTTCAACATCTCGCTATCGAAGGAGGAGATCGTGGACGACTTCATCGCCATGACCGGCGCCAAGCCTCCCCGCCGTCCTAAGCAGCGGCCCAGACCCCTCCAGAATAAGCTCCATGTCGGATTTCTCTTCTTTTCTTCTTCTTCTCGGAAAATATGAAAAAGATCGTCTTTTTGCCTCGTTTTTTCTCTTCTCTAGATGAAAAGATCATCATTTTGCCCTTCTGTTCTTCTTCTGTTTTTTCTTTTTCTTCAGCTTATAAGATGGAAAACTGATATGAGGTTTTTGTCTGATCAGGGGATCTTTCCTGGTTCGGACCTGCCGAAGATCATGACTGATAATCTATACAAGGTTTCCAGTTCCTCCCAGTGATTTTGCCTCAGCTATTTGGTTTCGCCTCCTTCGGTTTCAGACACCGAAAGATCAAAAACTTTTAGGTTCGACTTGTTTTTGGTTGAGATGAAGCAATATGGTTTCTTCACATGCCATAGAGTTTGGTTAAACAGAGAGCAGAAAACGTTGATGAGTTTAATCATACATTTTCCATAGTTTTGTTAAATTAAATCAGTATATGTTGATGACAATGCTTCATAAACTTTCCATTGTTAATCCTGCTCTTGAGTACTAGTTAATTTAATGACAGTGGTCATGGAATTTGTAGTCAGTCTTGTGGTTATGGTTTTGATTATGGTATTCTTTTGCTTTTTTTTTTTTTATGTATTTTGTTTTTGGATCTGGTTATCTGATGCATTGGATGGTCAGTTTATTAATGGTATATACTGTTGTTGAACAAATCATTGTTGATGCGCTGCAGTTTAGTGCAGTAAATCCATATGTTCTTTTAAGGTGATAGCTACAGAGAGTGCCATGGTTATTTCCCCTTGCATAGATGACTCTATGATGGAAAGTTTATCGAATTCTTTGACCATTATTTGAGGAAGCAAGCACTTGCCTATAATAAACATGTGTTTGATAGATTACATGTTACATAAAGGCACTCGTCAGATGCATGTTTTTATCTGAAGAAGTACCAGTATTTTTCTTTATATCTGCAGAAACCAGATTTTTTAGTTTATAATGATGTGGTTTCCACATTCCAGTAAAGTGGTTGATTTTTTTTTTCCCTAAGTAAATTAGCTTATCTGAAAATTATTTTTCTTCATTTTCTTCTTATCACTGACTGAAATTGTGTATATTGATCACAAAAGTTGATAGTCCATTGCAGATACTGATTGTATTCCTAATTTGTTCCATTTTTCTAGCATTGGATTTTTTCTAGAATTCACATATAGTTATGTGGTTATGGGTATGGTTGTCACATGGTTGCTGATGGTTTTCACCTATAATTTAATGATGGCTGGCTTATTATTGTGTTTGCAGATTAGTTTGTTGATAGTAATGGTACGCTGTTATTGAAACTTTAATGAATATTCTATAACCGGTAAATTCAGAACATTAAAAGAAATCATTATTCTTGTTGAAATATGCTAAAGTGATGGCACAATGTAATTTTTCTAAGGTGCTAGGCATCGAAGATAATGTAGTTCTGTTCCTATGAATAGCTACTGTTGCCCAGTTTAGCAGTTGTTTTATTTGTGAGGTAATGAGTTAGATCTAGTGCATATTTATTTTATCATTAATTATAATTACTACAAAATTACCCCATCAGATATACTTAAGAATTTTTAACATTCTTAAGGTTCTGCTTTTAAAAGATTGCCTTATGGCTATATTAGGTATAACCATTTTTAAGGAAAAACTAGAATAACCCAAAAAAAAATCAACACATTAGTCCAAAAGAAAAGTTTATCGACATTTTCAGTTTTCTATGTTGCGCACACGCGCTGAAAAAGGTTTCAATGCTTCAGCCATCTTATAAACAATAACGGTGTTGTAAACAAGAATTTGTGTTGACCTTCCATTAAAAGATCAAAATTAGATGTAATTATGTTTTAGGTAAAGATGTTGGTTTCTTATTATCTCCATTAAGAATCTTTAAGTACATGAATATAGATGTATATAAAAATACACTCATCTAAAAGACTTTGAACATTATATAGAACTAAAAATTAATCTAAAAGGGTAATTTGCTTTATTTGTTGCACTTTATGTTCTGAGACGCGAATCAATGATTGTCTATCGTGATGTTGCTCTCTCCATCTGGCAATAGTTCTTTAACTCATTCAAGACTTCTAAGTGCATACATCCTACTTGGGTGCTTCCTCTTTAGTCTTACACTTAAGGCTTGATTCTTGCTGAGGTCAGAAGCATGATTTGCTAGAAGATGTCTTCTTGAGCTGAAGGTGATTAGGTTAAACTTCTGTTGTGGATTAAAATTATCCTTAAAGTTGGTCATAGAAAGCACCAGATAAACTTATAAAATGACTTCATTGAAAACTAAAGATTTGTTGTTGCAGAAGGATGGTGCATGCTTGAAAAGCTATATTTTTGCCTTTTCATTACCTTGTTGCCTTTTTTGTTTTTCCTTTTCTTTTTAGAAGCTTTTAGAATTTCTAGTGGAGGGGAAGTGGTAAGTCTCCCTTGCAACAGCTCTTATTGGCATTTAAAACATTTCTTGAAATTTTAGTTCCTAAATTGAAAATCATTTGAGAAAACATCTTACGTTTTGCGATTTCGTAAGGGTTGAAAATGATCTGAGCTGCTTATTAGCGGCTTCAGATGAGCTTGATTGAGAAGTGTTACTTGGCAGGTGTCAAGCGTCCAAGTAGCCAGGACTGTCGTATATAGGATCTTTCAAAAGTTTGGACTGCACGACATGCCCATATTATATATGTCCTTAAATATGTATAAATATATGTATATAATGAATAGTTTGTTGGATCAATTGCTTTGTAATTTCTTAAAATTTATAAAACCTTTTTTTATATGTTAAATTAGACTTGCAAACTTCTAGCTATTAGTGCCAAAAGTTGATACTGTAACCATATAGCATCATGGTTTGCCATTGGTGTCCAAGTATGGAAGTGTCCAGACACGAAGAAAAATCCAGATGCTGAATGTTCATTAACACTGCAATTAAGGCTTGGTCTGGGCTTTTTAGAGCTCAGCTCTTAAACAAGCTGAGCCTAAACAGGTACGGACTGCAGATTTGAAGGGAAGCTCGGCTCAGCTCGGCTTTATAAAAAGTTGAGCTAGAGCTTAGAAGCCAAGCTTGAACACCATATCTCAAGCTTAGCTTGAGCACGAGCCAAGTTCATGCAGGTCCTTTATATATTGAGCCGAGCCTAAGCAGCCTGATACTAGGCTCAAGTCAACTCATTTCCATGCCTAAATTTCCTATGTGCTTGTTTAATGGGTTTCTATACCAAAAATTTGTATTCTTGGTAATAAAACATACTGCATTAATAGAAACAAATTCTAATCATATTTGATGCTCCATCTTATCAAACTAAATTTTAGCTTTTATCTTGAATTCTATGTAGCATATGGTATTTGTGTTACTTGTAGATGTGTTTGTAGTATGCAAGTCCCCAATATATAACGTACCACTTAAGGGAGCATTTGATTAATTATCTTCTATAACTTGTATGTCCATTACCATGAGCACATCTATGGGACCATCATTCATGACAGGTCCACATAAATAAAAAAAAAAACCATTTTGACTATTTGATTGGTGTATATATGTCGAATACAGCCTATAAGTTGATAACTTGAGAAGTTGCAGAAATATGTAAAATGTTAGATCTATTCAATATATGTTAGATCTAAGTTGATAACCTTATTCACATTTATGCTCATGTATGTATATCTGTGTTTTGGGATTCAAATGCAATGCACAAATCCTGGGAACTAACATCATAAATTATTTCCTTTATAATAAGATCTGGAGGATTTGCATACCCCCTAATGATATGGAGCTTTTTGTGCCCCATCTGCAAGGCTGTGGTTGAATACTTGCCATATTACATGTTCTGCTAGATCCAAGCAATTTAGAGCTTCTCTGCCCACCATCATATGTGGCACTCTTGCTGAGCTGATCATTTCATTGATCTAGTGAATTACTAATCTGTTTCATCTGTAATGGTGGAACAATCCTCCAGTTCTCAGAAGATTTCACTGATTGTTCTCTATCCATGAAAAATGAATGACATGAATGCTTGTGAATGTTTGCAGGCTGAGTGTACACATGGGACGAGATTATCATTTATTGTCTTGCATTTATCTATATTTATGCCAAGTGCTGACTAGGTTTGCTTATGTTGCAACTTTTGCAATTTTGCCATGTAATTTGGTTATATAATTTTATAATATAAATGTGTACAGGCTGAAATTGTTTTAGGGTTTCTATGGTGGTTCTAAAAGCACATTACAACCTAAACCAGTTGATCATCACAGTAAGGTTGCCAGATCTGTGTTAAAAGTACTCAAGAATTTTCCTATTTTACCTGAGGTGTATAGGACATGTATTACCAAGGTTTTATGTCCTGGATGACTGGACCTTGCCAAGTGTATCATACTGTACCAGTAGGGAACCTCTAGGATACACGGGCTCAGTGCAATTCTATATTGACACACGGTATAATTGATGTGCTGTGTTAGCACTTTTACCATGTATTGGTATGGGATCCAGTACGGAGACATCAAAACTTGCCCGATACTATCAAATGACTGTACAAGGATAATTAACTAGAACTAACCAATGTTATATCAACATATTATAACTTCGTCAACTAAGCTTCATAAGAAAATTTTATTATATCATGTTAAAGCTGATTAACATCTTGTGTTAACACAGGTTCTGCTGCTTATCATATAGGCATTATGATTCTTTTTTTTTTTTTGAAAGTGTATTGATGTGATTCAAATAGTTGAAATCATTCATAGGACTCTGAAGGTGAATGCGAGATTTGAACCACATTCTCTGGTACAACCACTAAGAAACTTCACCAGCTCGGCATTCTGACTTGATCCAAACTTATTTGTTGCTTCTTTTCCTCAGTTATGTTGTTTGCATGCTTCTGAAAGCTACAAATTTTCTTAGCTGTGTCATTTTTATCATTGAGTGTAGTTCATATCTGCTGTTAGATCATCACAATGCCTTCACTTTAGACATTATCAGCCCTGATTTTTTACAGGCTTCATGAAGAGCAGTTGAAAAATTTTGGCCACTTCCTAATTATTTTAAAAATCTATTTGCAGTTGACTGACAGCTTTTGTTAGCAATTCAGATTGAATGTTCATGTTGCAAAGTTGCCGTTTTTCCCCATTTGTTTTCTTTTCCTTATGGAATGCAGAGGTAAAATTGGTTTCAATCTGTCTGCCAGAAATTATCTCAAGGTGAATCGTCTGAGTAATCATTCGATGCCCAATACGTTTCTCAGCTTCAAATACTCTAGTCAATTAATATGATTTTCAGTATGCCTTGCCGAAACTGTTGACTGTGAGTATTTCATTCTCCTGAGATGCCAGAGACAAGGTGTATGGAAGTGTGTTTGCAGACTTAAGCATCGAAATCTAACCAAGGTCAAGGATAGAATGGAAAAAGATTCTTCTTAAAGGAACCTGACCTAAAAGTTTTCTTTAGCACCTACTCGTCCAGTGTGAAAATTTGTCCATTGTATTATTTTTTCCGTATGATATCATTTTGCCCAATTAGTTCAGGAACGGTTTGACATATTTAGATTAGTGTTGCATATTTTTATGATCATGTCAGTCTCTCCATATTATCTATAATCATGTCAGCCTCTCCATTATCTATACGCAATTGAAACCTTGGTCATAGAAACGTTGATTAGATTTTACCTTCTATGTTTGTTTATAAAAGAAGGATTACAAGTTTGGGCATTGATCTTCTATTTGATTTAATGGCGCACATAATTGAGAATAAATAAAGAATTGAGAAAAAAGAAATCTAAAGAAGGAAGATCATACCATAAGGAAAAGTTTAGTATAGATATTATAGAGGATGACGTGCATGAAATAATTAATGAGAGATAGGTGGGCTGACAGATAATTAAGCCCCAAACTGGTTCAAACTTTAAATCGAATGTGGTTTTAACTTGCATGTGGTAGACGGTTGATAATGCTTTGCACGCTTGAATTTGTACGGATGCTTTAATTCGTAATTCTTGTAAAGAAAGTGACATGCATGATGGCAGAGCCACAAGTTAAAGTAGACAGCGTGAGCCAAGTAAGTATGGCAAGTAGGCTATTGGAATTGAGCAGTAATATATTGTAGTGAAGTGTGAGCACATGAGTTTGGACTTGAGCTGTGTGATTAAGTGTAGCTCCTAGATAGAAATAATTAGATGTACAGCTTGATTGTAGGGTGGTGAATTAAACTTCGTAGGAGTTGAAATTGGCTCACATACATGTGGCAGATTGAACCCTGAGTGAAAGTTGAAATTGAAGCAGATTGCTGAGGTTCACATGTAAAGTTTAATCCTATGTAAAATAATTAGTAGATGGTAGATGGATTGATATATATGATTGGATCCAATACTTATAATTAGCAAAGTAGAGAGTTTAATCATTGGTTTCGACTCTCCATTTATTTTCAATGCACACCCCAAACTAATTCTCACCATATCTAGTTCTAGATATCTAGAATTTGAAGAGGTTTGGGATTCAAACATTGAAAGGTGTAAAATAAGCAGTTTGCATGAAATTCTTAGTGGCATGGGTTACAAATCGCAACATGAGACACACCATTAGATAGGAACAGTTTTTATAGGTTATCAAGGCCAGAGCAACAAGCAACTCTTTTGGATGTTTGTAAGCTACCAAGGTTAGAGCCTCCTTGTGCTTGGACATGCCAACTTATATTTGGAGGACTCCAAATTTTGTTGATAGAGTATATTTTCCTACTAGAGTTCACCTTGCCTAGTCTTCTACAGCAAATCCACTATGAATTTTCAGAATAAGCTCACCCCACCTTCCATTAGAATTCTTTGTGCACCCACAGATGATGAGGTGGTGCAATACAAGGAGGCCAGCTGACTCGAGGATGGGTCACCATCTTTGGAGGTGAAATTGCCCCTTGGTCAACTTTTTAAATCAAACAATCGAAGCGCATAAAAAGATAAATTACTAATTGGCCTGGATGCTGTAGATTGGCAGCTGTACCAGTGCTCTAATGAGCTGGTTCCAGATTTAAACCTTGAGATGCTTATCTTCCGAGGTGTTCTTGTAGTTCTCACATTATGAAATGATTGATGGTGCCCCGGTCATTTATTCTAAAGATAAATTGTATTAATAATAATATGGATTCTATGTAATCCCTATTTTGCTAGTACACAATAATGAAGCATGAAGCGTAGAAAATTTCTAGGTTCTAAACAAGTTTAGGGCCAAGGAGAATATTTAAGACTCCCTTCCTTGCTAGAAATACCATTGTGCAGTATGATAAAAGTGACTTTTAGCTTTTATAGAGTTGTAATGAAATTCATGGCTATAATTTTTCATTCATTTATTTATTAAAATAATAATCATAATTTAAATTTTCATTAGATTTTATTCAAAAATTTAAATTATCTTTCTTCAAATATTTCTTGAGTTGATAAGGATAAAATGATAATTGCAGTGCATAGAAATAATCCTATTTCATGGTATAAGTCTGTTCCACTATTTTGGTAGAATAGACTTATTATGTTATATGGAGGGATATCCCTATTTTGGTATAAGCAGTTTTTTCTTTTTATTTGGAAATATTTAAAAAATATTCTTTCACTTATTTCTTAGTCAAATATTATTTTAATGAGAAGATCTCTTTGGGCATATCCATTGTATCTAGGAAGCTCTTTTTTAAATCTTGACAAATCAAGATATTTTGCATATTATAACTATATACTAAAACGTAATTGAAGGGTAAAATTGAGATTTATTATGACTTTTCTCTGGATATCTCTCTGGCTATTGGGTTCCGTTTCAAACATGTGTTCTAATCATTAAAAGAAAAATCAAAGAGTAAAATTGAGATTTATCATGACATTTTTCTGTGTTTGTCTAACTCAAAAAAATTATATAATAGATTAATTTGAAAAAAATACCCCTTTATACGAGGAAAAGAATTTGAAAAAAAATAAAGCATTTAGAGGTGATTAACTGATAAATAAAACAAAATTCATTATTTACTCTACTAACAATATTAGAAATTATGAGAAAGATTTCAATTTTAATAGAGTTCAAGAACTATAATAAAAAAATAAAAAATCCCCACAACAATCACCATAAGAATACATTTATCCAATAAATCATCACACCATAAAGGAACTAAATTTTGATGAAAAAAAACCCACGATAAGACCAAAAATCCAAACTTTTCAACAAATAAAAACTAAAAGTTCAAAAAAGTTATAGAACAAATTAATTTTAAAAAAATACTATGTGAGAAAAAGAATAGAAATTAAATAAAAAATCAAACGTTTAAAGTAAATTGGAAAAAAAAAACAAAACTCATTATTCATTTCACTAAAAACATTAGAAATCATGAGAAAGGTTCTAAAACCATACACAAACTTAAAATTAATTTTAATTTATCAATTTTATTTTTTTAAAAAAATAATAATATGAAACTCTTCAAATCGATAAAGAGAGAAATAAGATTTAATTTATATTTAAAAGGTAAAAAAATTTCTTAAGAGCAATATTTTTTCCATTGCTTAGCATGGCTTTCCTTCTAATATAAATCTATTACGTGATATATGCATGCTTTTTAAAATCACTTGTGATTATCTCAAATATTTTGGCATGCTATGATTAATCCATTTTGCTTAAATTACAAATTTTTATGTTAATGAATTGATTAATGTAATTAATAAGGAAACTTGAGTAAAATTTGGTAATTAGCCACCTTTTTACCTAAAAAAAGAACCGTCATATTTTTGGGTAATTAGAGTATTATTCTTCATCTCTAATATATATATATATCCATCTTTGTTTTCAAGTCTTATGATATTTAATTCAGCAGGCATAGATATATAGTCTATAATATTTTTATTAATAAAAATCATTCAATCTTATGTCCAATTGTGTAATGTTTTAATTTAAGATTTAACCATGGGGAATTCGGGAGAGAGGAGGGGCATTACGGTAACTCGACGTACATTAGCCATCCGAAGGGCGACTCGAGTTGCTTGGGCCGAGGTGCTGCTGCTTCTCGACCCGCACCCAAATCGTCCGGGGGATGAACTTCCGTAGACCCACCACCGCCCGAGGGCATCTTGCGCCATCTAGACGGCCCCGATCTCTCACTCCATTCGCCTCCTCTGCTTTTCCTTTCTGGGGGTCTGCAAGCTAGGATTCCGGTGCTTCGATCAGCAACTCCGGTGACCATCCCGAACTCTGATCGGCCACTCCCACGCGCTCCGGAGCTTCGATCAGCCACGACGACCGCCAATTGTTTGTTCTTAAACCCTTTTGTTCTCTATGTTTTCCTTTTTGATTTCTATGGGCAACGAGAATCTCTCCACCTCAAAGCTCCACTCCGAAACCCTAATTTTTCCTAGGGGATCTCCGCGTCTAATTCTAACCACGCCATTTATTTTCATTAATGATAATCAAATCGAATGCATATTTCACTGGGGAACATTTTTCCTTTCCCTGCCAGTTTTGTTGGCAGCCGCGACATTTTTAATTGAGTTTTCTTTGCTACCAATTTAAATTCGTGGAATATTTTTTCCCTTATGAGTTTGATGTTGCCTAAATATACGATTAATTGCTGCGTAAGGAATAAAAATGCTGAAGAAGATATCTTGCAGTTTAATTTCATCAATTTCTGTTGTTTTTGAAAAATTTGGCGGAACACTTGCATGAATTGCCAATTGCCAGTGTTGTCTTGTGTTTTGATTCACTTATAACGGTTTACCTTAGACTTATGTCCTGAAATTACGTACCAACGTCACATACGTCTTCTCAAAAAATTCAATTCTCTAGTTTCATATGTGTGGCAACAACCATTTTTTGCTACTAATGCTTCGTTCACGGTGCTTTGTTCATTCTGTTTAGTGACTTGTTGGAACCTTGGCTTATCTTCCTCTGGTTGGCTCCACCAAATACTTTCTAAAACTTGTTGCAACTGGTGGGTGATGTGTTGTTTAATTTACATGGACTTGAACTATCAAAAGATTTCCTAATATTTTTGGTGCATTTCATCAGTATTATTTTCTTGACATTTTGAGCTTTATCCCAATTTTCTTCAATCTTTTCTAGCAAATCGCTTTCTTTTGATGTCCTGAGCATTTGCTTTACCTTGCCACTAAACTTTGCACATGTCCAGTTTATTTGCACCGTGTTGTCTAATGAGAAATTTATAATGATTTACAAGCTATACTTTTGCTATCTGACTTCTACTTATTTCCTTGTAATTCCTCCAGTTATAGAATACATCTGATTTATTGCAACTAGGCTCCTAGGGCTGAATCTTGTCACTACCCGAAAAGGCCGGTAGATCCAAAGCTTTTCAGAAGGATGAACAAAGCAGGAACAAGTGGTGCGGGAAGTGGGCCGACTGCAGCAGCTGCAGCAGCAGCAGCCCAGAAGCAAAAGGCTCTACTGCAAAGGGTTGACACTGATGTGGGGAACATCATAGATAATTTTAGTAACCTCATCAATGTTGCCAAGGTTTGTTCCTAGACTTGTTTCTTGGTGATCCAAATCTAGGGTTTTAAATTTGTTTTACAAAAGCTTCTATTGTACATACTTTATTTTGACTCACTTGTATTGATTTTCCTATTTATTTTTGGCAGGTAAATGACCTACCTGTTCGTAACTCTCAAGAAGCTTTTCAGATGGAGATGCGTGCTGCAAGGATGGTAGGATGAAACAAATGATATACTGACTTCTGCACTAATTGTAGACATTTATATTATCTATGTACATGTAAGTAGGTTCAAGCAGCAGATTCACTACTAAAGTTGGTGTCAGAACTGAAACAAACTGCCATCTTTTCGGGGTTTGCATCACTGAGTGAGAATGTGGATAGGAGGATTGAGGTTTTCAATCAACAGGCAGAAAGCACTGAGCGATTATTGGAGAAGATTGGTGAGGAGGCGGCTGCAAGTCTTAGAGAGCTGGAAACCCATTATTACTCTTCAGTTTTGAGGACATGCCAGCATGATTGATGATAAGGTGGGAAGCACAATGCCATATCTCTTAAATTCAAACTGCTTGTGAGATTTTGATACTTGCATTTTTTTCATATCAGATGCCTTTTTTTGTGATGCTAGATAATGAGAAACTTTAAGGTTGCTGAGTAGAAATTCTTCTAGTTAAGTTTGCCATGCTGTTGCACTCTGGATATTTTCTCTTGGACTCTTTGGTTAGCACATTGAGCCAATGGATGATACTTTTTTTTGTATGGACAATTATCCAAACCTCTAATCAATATTCTACAATAACATAGTGTTAGTGTACAATAATTTACTTGCATCACCCAACAAAATTCCTTTGGATATTCCATATTGTAAACTAGAGGTGAGCGTGGGTCAGATTAGGTTGGTTCTAGGCTAAAACCCATAATCGATCCAATTTAGATTGGTTCTAAGATTTTGGATCCAAAACTAAATCAATCTATTTTAAAACCAACCCAATTACATCAGATTGGTTCTGGGTTGGTTTCAGAGCAAAATCTATTTGCTTTTTGATTCATACGTCTTAATCATTTGACACTTGTCTAATATCTAACAAATTTTTTTTTCCTTAGTTGCATTAAATAATATATATATATATAATATTTATTGATTGATCTAACACTAAATATCTTTAATTGAGATTGTAGATGACTTATGAAGTATCCCTAAAGTTCCTAATTCGATTCCTAAGAATACCTTATTTTTTTTAAAAAAATTATGATCAGTTCTTGGGTCAGAACCAAGAACTAAGAAACTGACTTCTGAAAGCAAAAACCAATCCAAAACGAGATCGGTTCCAAGATTTTGGACCTAGAATCGATCTTATGAACACTCGAGAGTGAATCAACTAGATCCAATCAAATCGGATTGGTATTAGTTCTTGGTTACCCTAATCCGTTGCTCACCCCTACCGTAAACCAAAAGGAGGCAGTTGACCTAAAAATCTACTCACACTGTTTGAGAAGAGCTGTTTGACCTTCTAAAAGCTTTCTCTTTGACCCTTTATTTCTTTCTTTTTTTTGCTGTTTTTATGCCCCAAGAAATCCAGTTCTGTTCCCAAGTAATTTTGTCCAATCATCGATATAAACTTATTTGACCTTGAAGGGAAAAAGGAGAGAAGGGGTTCGTGGAGTAAATGGAGGCCCCTTGGGAGGCAGATTTGTGGGATTAGAGTTCAAATTCGCATGATCCTAGCTCTAGTCTCATAAACATATAGATTGTAAATGATAATATACTGTCATCAGGCAAGACAATGATATGCTGTACTTAAAACAAAGCATAGCTATGTACATGCATGCATGCATGCATTTGATACTTTCAGCCATGAAATATTAAGACTATACACTAGAGAACCCAAGCAATACAATATACTTGAATGACAACTAATTTTTTGGCTTGTTTTCTTTCTTGAACATTATTATTTATGGGCACATATTATTGAAATTATGAATTAAGCCATCAAAACTACCAAAATAGAAACTTATTAGGCCAAACTGGAATCAGAACTGACTTGAATTTTTGAACCTTACTTAGTACTATAGGTTATTATCAAGCCACATCAGTTTTTATTTTTCCTTTCTTCTTTGGGGAGGGGATTGCAATGTTGGGGCATGTAACTTTGGGCAGTGGATGGGTCTCAGGACCACTGTAGCGTATTGAAGTATTACTATCAATTATTTCTTCCAGAATTTGTCCTTGTATCATGTGTATCCTAATGTATGACCACCGATTAGCCGTGTTTATATGATTCCATACTCTTATATATCATTTACACTAGATGTTTTCTATGCATTTTATTGTATTTTACAAGAACCATGAGCATATCACTTCATGCCATGGTATGTTATACCAGTATGTACTGGTCCATAATAGGTGAACTTTATTGATACCAAACCAAGACTTGATACAGGAGGCATATCGAGTCTTAGTATGCAGAACAAACCCATGTATACACTATGCTATTATGGTACTAGTACTGGGTCTGGTATCAAGCTAATGAACCTTGCTCCATGCTATCACATTTCATGGTCATGGAAAAGCGTATATAGAATTGAAACTTTTGTTGGATAAATAACATATCAGCAAGATGTTCTTTATTTGGTTTCAATAAAATTTTAAAATTTTAATCTTCATGAACTAATTCAGTCCAGCTACTTCTATAAGTAAATCTATTGCATATGGCCACCAGACTGCTTTCTTGCATTTTCTAATGGTCTTCTTTAGATTCCAAACCTTACACCTTGCTCCACAAACGCAGATGTAATTTAATCATTTAAACGAAAGTAAGTTCTTTAGCAGAATGGAACCATTTGAGCATTCAATGAAGAATAATGATGATAAGGAAAAATTTTCTTGTTATTTCATTTTGTGTATCTCACTTGATAAGATGATTTTTTTTTCGAAAAAAAAAGGGGTTGGAAGAATGCTCACATAAGTAGAACATGACTGTGGGCCTTCTCCAACTTCTGTTACTATTGATTCTAAAATTCAACTGAAGTGAATGGTAACCAACCTGGAATAGTATATGAACCTGTTTTGCTTGTTTTAACTGAGGGACCAAAACCAAGGACATTATTGGGCTTGCTTCTTCTCTTTAAGCTGCAAATAATGCCTTTTAGATGAAATGCCTCTGTTTTTGCCTTAATAATCTGGGTGAACTCATTTAGAAATATGTTTATGTAAGGGGTTGGGGAGATTAAGGAGGATGTAGAAAGTTGTAACCATATAGTACTGAAAAACCCTTCCTAAGTGTAAGGTAACCAGCAATCCTCTTTTGCATATTGGAAAACTCATTGTATTTATCACATAGAAACTATAGCACCATTGTCACCAGTCAATCAATTTGAAAATTGCAACACACTTCAGTAGGTATTAGGCTTAAATGAGTAGTGTAATTGAAAAGGCAGTTCGGCACTCTAGCATTTGTTATGAGTAGAAAAATTATACTTAATAATGCTTTTTATAGATGGCTAGTTGTTTTAAGCAATTTTCAGTCTTATTATGCACTGGTCTGATTTGTCCAATTATAGCTTCTCATTATTTCTACTAGTTAAAACATTGTTTCGTATATGGATACTTTTAGATGTCTGTGCCTATATCTTTGCAGTATAAAGACATTTATAAATAATATAAAATTTAAAAAAAAATATTTGGAGTATATGCTATTGCCAATGATGCAAGATTGGATTATATTCAGTTTTTCTTATTTTATAGTGGTATCATGAGTATCTGTGCATGTTCATTAGTATTTATTGTAATTTTTGGGTTCACTTTTAAGGCAGTTTCTAGATGTGATTGCATGTTCAATTTTAGGTAAATTCATTCCAAGGGGTCTTGTTTTTGTTTTAGGTTGGTTTGAAGTCATTAGGATTAAGTTTAGGACGACTTGCATTATCTTTCTGCAGGGACCTGAATCTTCAAAGCTTTCTTGTTGCATTTCTTTCATTTGTTAGAATACCTCTTTAGAAAAGGGCTAGCTAATTTCTTTCAGGTCAAAATAGGAGCTCTTAGTTTTCTTTCTGAGAAGGATCTCTTACTTAAGCTTAGATAAGTAGGTTTCTTTTCTAAGCATTATTGCAATTAATTAACTGCTTTATGAATTTTGATAAATAAGAATTGCTGATATGTGAAAAAGGGATGAAAATAATATGAATAGTAATGCCAGAGAAGGATCCTTTGATGTTCAATAAAAAATAGGAAGAATAGGAATTGATCCCTTTGTGAATTTTTAATCATCATGTAGGAAAGGGAAAAAATTACTTAATCAAAAGATATCTCCTAAGTCTTTCCTCTCAACTTCAGTCTAGGTTTGCATAGGTCTCTTCCTTGATCCAACTGGTGTGTATTAACCTATCCATCACCACCAAAACAAGTGATTTTTTATTTCTAGCTATTTTTAGTTTTACAACTCACTGTCAGTAGGTGTAGATTTTCAATTTGGATGCCTTATGATTGATTTTGGAATTTAGAGCAAGAGGAACATAGTCCATCTCTCTCTCTCTCTCTCTCTCTCTCTCTCTCTCTCTCTTTCACACACACACACACACACACACACACACACACACACATATGCATATGTGTGTGTGTGATGCATGTATATAAATATCATGATTATTATAGAGTTTGCATCATTTCAAATAATGGTTGTTGAACAATCTTTTGTGGTCTCTAAAGAAGAATTGAGTTTGACATTTCTAGATGTCATCTCCTCTGATCCACATTTCTACCTTTGTCATACTCTGTTCTCCTTTGAGGAAAAGTTTGCAAAATATTTGTGTTAATGTCCAAGGGGTAGGTAATTCTTAAATGATAGAAAATTACGTCATATGCTTTCTGGAAAAGCATGAAACGTAGTTTCTCTGCCATTGTATCAAACCATGTTTTGGTCTGGTGTGCGTTCACCTCTTCATCTTTAGCTTCAAAGTCAATCGCTGGCCGCTGGAGTGTCAATTCGTTACATCAACATTGGAGAAAACTTGTGGTTCTTAATTTTTTAATGAAGATGATCACTGTTAACCAAGCAGAAAGAAGCATGAATGAATGCCGGTCCTTAGTGATCACTGAAGAAGATTTAATTTTGTAGTCACAGAACATATTGTTTTCTTTCATATTTGAAAAATCTTTTTGTCAATATACAACTACAAGAGAAGTTATTAATAACTTGTCACTTTTTTTTTTTTTTTTTTTTTTGCAGGTTTTCAGATCAGCGGCCATATGTTGAACTATGACTAGGTATAGATTAATATGACTGGCCAAAATACCAAATAGGGCTGGAAATTATGTATTCTGCTGTATAATTTTCTCTTCTCCCTTTTAAAAAACAGAACTAAGGCCCTTTACCTGCAGTTGTTTCAATTCGCAAGGGATAATTCATAATTGTGTTGACACAAGGTTTAGAGTTGGTCTTACCGACATTTCCAAATCATGATCTTGTTGCTGATGAATGGCAGAATTGTTTAAGAACGGTTTTTCTGGAAATTGCACCATTGATGTGGCTTTCGTTCTTTTGTCGTTATTTATAAAAACCACATGGCCGCATAAGTGGTCTCGTATCTCAGTTTCATGATCGTGAATGCTTCTTAAAGATGTATCAAGCGTTAGTGCTTGAGCCATCTGATATACCAACTACCAAGAGGCTGTGGTGGGGCGCGCTTTTCTGTGGAAACTTTTTGTCCGTTTGCTTGAACGCTAAATGTTTCGAAAATGAAAGCTCAGAGATTGCATTGCCGAGGCTTAAGCTGGTCCCAGCCATGCTGCTAAACGCCTGGTGGTGACTATGTTTGTTTTAGAGTTAACGGGCCTCAGGGTGGCTCCCTTGCGTTGGACTTGGACCCTTTTTTATTTTCTATTTTTTTGCTGTTTTGGGGGTCAAAGCACCAAGGTATGAGCAGCTTTGCTCGGTGGGGTAAAAATCACCCATTAATTTTGAAGTTGGTCCTTATATACCGGGGTCATAAATTATCGGTTACTTTAATGCTTGATTTTCCATGGTCTATTTTTATCTATTAATTAATTATTTGCACTGGTTTTATGGACTTGAATATTTGATTTTTTTTTTTTTTTCTTTTCTGGATGACTATTGATGTTATCCCATAACTTGTGAAAACAAAAATTTCTCGTTAACAAGTTAAATATTAGTGAGATAGGGTCTTCAATAATGTTGAAGATTTGCAATTTTGATATTAGTTTATTCTTTGAATCCCAAAAAGATATTATATTATTATATGTGATTCATTTTTTTTTAATATTTATTTTAATATAATCCTCATGGGATCTTATCTCTTTTTGTTTAGGTATTGAGTTTTGTTACATACTTTTTGATTTTTTAAATATTAAAAATATCAATGTATTATATGTTTATCGAGTTTAATGCAATTACCGTTGTTATCTAACAGCAATCTTGCGAAAGTAATGAAGCACATCACATTAGTAGTGAGGGAGATCTTGAGGATTTTATAAGATTCATTATGAGAATTGTAACGCTCTAAGCCCACCTGTTAGAACCACATGGCTCAAATAGACTTGAGTTATAGGTATATAGCACATTTCTCTTCTATCCAATATGGGACCAAATTTGGGGTATCACAATTTTCTCACCTTATAATGCACATTTCTCTTCCATCCAATAGAGAACTAAATTTCGGGTATCACAATCTCTCCATCTTATAATGCGACGTCGACGTCTTCGTCGTACGCCACAAGCTAGCCAGAATCTATCCCGAATTGGAGTGGCTTCAGGTCATGGCAGGACTCTACCACCACCCAATGGATAGCCCTTTCCTTATGCCCATCAACTTCTGCACACTCGGATCGGCTCTGATACCATTTGTAATGCTTCAAACTCATCTGCTAGTCCAACTAACTTCATTAGTGGACCGAAATCACGTGGTCAAAAATTTGAATGAAAGTTAATGGGTAGTAAATAGACTTGAGTTATAAGCACATAGTACATTTTTCTTTCATCTAATGTGAGACTAAATTTGGAGTATCACAAGAATAGAAGAAGATGACATGTGGAATATAATCGATGAGGCGAGAGAGTCAGTAATTATGAAAATAGAAGTAATTTGTAGAAAAGTGATCCTATATGTGTGTGTGTTTGTGTGAAGTTTAGTTTAAGATTTGCTTCAAACAACATTCTAAAAGAGACACTGTGGAAGTGAGAAGAAAGGATTTTGCGTTGGTGTTGGAGAATGAGGATAACATAGTGACTAATTTGGCTAGTTAAAGGCATTAAATGATCAAAACATTTTTTATTGTCTCAAAGAATACTATAGCATATGTAGTTGCTATCTCTGATACGTTGCGTTTGCGTGTTGAGACCTTCGATCATTCCATGTATAGGATGTAAAGCTGGGTGAATAATGAAAACCGAATAAGAGCTTGCAATTTTTTCATCTCAAATGGTTGCTCACCACCTGCACTTACTATTTTTTTAATGAATATATTCATTGATCTATCAGCTAGGCATAATGAAATACCTTTGCATAACCAAGTCCTGTTTACCCTTTAGCGAAATTCATACGGTAGACTCCTAGCCAGCATTTTTTTAAAGCTCATAGACGCAAACTTTCTCAGTCTCCAGTGTGTGTGTATATATATATATATATTCTTTGAGGCAGAAAATTATTCCCTAATCGATCGCTAATAATTGTTAATATCTATCAACATTTTCTCATCCTATAACATATACCTTTCCTGTCAGTGTGCATTTATTTGCGCATCTGCATTGTACGTCCGTTCAATTATGGAGCACTTTTTCTATTTAACAGAACTCTTGGGTTTCACCACCTACTCCTTGGTCGGTGAGTTTCGATTTTGATTGGAGTCACCACCTCGTCCTTTGGTCAGTGAGGTTTCGATTTTGATTGGAGTCAGTTCCCAGATGAGGGTGTGAATACAGTCGACACGGCACAGACTAGCACCTCTTAATTCGGAAATAATAATAATAACAATAATAATAATAATATCAATCTAATTAGTTTGTTTTTGCTCCATTCACTCAAAAGTGATGTAGTTTTGGTTGGAGCCTAAAGAAGTTCCTATACGTTTAATTTGCACTAAGACATGAATCTGATTATATTAAGATTCACTGCCTGAGCCTGTAGCCGTTATTACTAATGGTTTTTGAATCACGACAGTTTTCCCTCTATAGTTTGGTCCACAATCCATAATTAAAAAATATTTTAACTTAGATATTATTTGGTCACACGGACATTTAACCTAAACTAATAAGATAGTCCTGATTGGATCCCGTATGAGCAACACGTGACATATTATAGTGGAATTTAATTTGAATCAAAAAGCAACCTAATTGCAAATCGCCTTACTGAGATATTGTCATGTGTTACGGTCTTATTAATATAACTAACTATATTAGTTAAAACCATGGTGACATTCTCTGAATAATTAATTTTTTTTAATTATCACAGAATTCTCCTTTTGCTTAATGATTCTGCTAGTTTTCTTCCATAAACAAACGGATCCAAAATTTGTTTTAGATGGATTTTGCAATTTATCTATCAGTTACTACTCATTATTAATTAAGTAAACCTTCATGTTTTATATGCTACAAACCAATGATATTATATAATGTCAATAGTGGAGCTCCCATATGCTTTATATAAATATAAATACATGGATGTTTTACAAAACAAACATTCCATATTTTTATTATTTATCTTTTCATGTTTGCTGTAGGAACTCTTTTCTAGCTTTGAGAAAATCTGAGGAATTTTACGCCTGTTTCAAGCCCACCTTGGGTCCTCGTGACTATGGTTCGTTCTTACATGGTTGTGCTTCTCATTATCACATCCTAACCATAAAATAAGAAGCTCAGTGCACCACTTCGTTCTGTGCTCTGACGTGGCACTTGATGAGTGGGTAAAGCTCGATGTGATGTAACACTTTAATATCTCGCATTGATTGACTCTGAGGAAGGGGAATTAAAGAGCGGCCACATGAGAAATTTAAAGAATTTTTTCCCTTCGAACGAAAGTTGAATATATATATATATATATATTACTTCTTGTTTTTTTTTTTTTTTTAAAAAAAAATGTCTTTGGATGGAACGAAGGAGGAGAAGCGGTCACGCAACCCTAGTAGACGAATTTTAAAACTCAAGGACTGGAAGAATCTCTGTTAGTGTTTCAGGCTTCCAAACAGTAAAGCCTGTTAAACCTTGCTCTGAATGAGGCCCCTGTCAACCTGGCCGCTTGCTTGCAAATCGCGCGTGGGATGACTACCGAGGCACGGCTCGCCAGGGTCGTTATGTTCCAAACCAAGCCCTTGTGGCATCGCGATCTCGGTAGGCAGTAGGATGAACTGTTCCCCTCTCAACTGCACTGTAGTTGCTAAAAGCTTATGCCCGCCTGCGGTAACCGGCGATCAACGCAGTCGCAAGTACTTGTTGCGTTTGTCCCCAACCAAGCCCTAGGATGCGCCCGTACAAAAAAAAAACCGTACGGGCATAACGCAATCACCTCCGGTTGAGACGAGTATCACATTACTACACGAACAAACCATAGCGTCCGTCGCTCATGGACTTAATAAAGCTATTCCCAATATAACTTGGCGAACTACCTTAGAGAACAAGTCCTATGGCATAAATAATGCAGCCTTGTCTTTTTTTTATTTTTTTTTATTTTGATTAGCTTGGCACTAACTAGATGATATTTAAGGACAATCATCATGAATTTAGCTGACCTTATACTAATGAAAAGGGTATGTTGGCTACATAAAGGAGGGTAAGTTTTAAGTAGTGGATCCTAAGTTGGCTTTTCACTTGAGATGCATTAAACCGTACGAGATTCCTTCATTGAAATTAGATGCCATTCATAATGAAATTGAAGATTCATGCATGTCCAATAATTGACTCTGTATGAAAGCTTTTCTTGCATCATTTGTCGTCCAGAATCTTAGAACCGGTTCGGATAAGGGCCGGGATTACCGACTTATTCCATCGTGATCTCTGGACAAATGTCAACGTAGCATTTTGACCCATAGAACTGGCCATCACCAACAATTGGGTCCAACCAAAGTTCGGTGGTATAGTTGGTTCCTTGAATCCCCTGTAATTGGGATTATTCCTCTATTCTAGAATTAGATATTTGTATCGAGAATGATCACGGCTTAACCCCAAGTTCCCTATCCCACTTCGAAAAACTCAGCCTCCAGGCCTACCTATACTGAATGGCGTTTGACCCAATAACAACTCTTGTTTCCAGCGTGGAGTGGACCTTCATCGCGCCCCTTTATGGCATGGAAAAGTTTTTTCGTAGCACAACCATACACACCCCATCTTCTCCCCAGCCAGCCCACTTATTTGAATTACAAGCCCAATAAAATATTAAATTCTAAGAATACTGGTCTACCATCCTCAACCTTGATGGCTTGGAAGCAATTTGTCCTTGTTTCTTCATCCAATTAAACTTGACCATTCGCCTCGGTGTTTACCATGTTTTATTCTCTCAAATATTTAGACCTAAAATCAATAAATTGATGCCCAAGCCACAGCAATCCATCTAACAGTGACACCTTTGCGTCAAATTTAATTATGACCCCACCTTGTGACAATGTGACGCATTGGTCATTGTCACCTTACAATAATTATTACGTCATGTCCACAACTGTCACCTAAAGAACAGTTGCATTTAAGTACACATTTGTTCATCTCAGAGCATCAAAGATTCATCTCGTCTATCCATCACAAACATCGAGAATGCATGGTGAGAACAGCTTCCAAACTTTCACGAACCTAACAACCTCATGCGAAGGAGGTTCATAATTTTGTGGTTCTGGTTTGGTAACTGGAAGAATGGTTAAGGAGGAAACATCCCTCAACTTTGGTTTTTTAAATTTTAAATATTCAGAAAAAATAAAAGGAATGGAAACGGTTTAATTTATTCGCACATATCAACTAGCCTCAATCTAGATGAACGACGAGGACTGCTAATAATTTGCCGGCTTAATTGTTGGTTAGATTGAGGGAAAAAAAAAAAAAAAAAAAAAAATTCTCTGCTACATGAAAGCCAAACGCTTATTTAAACGACGGATCCCCATCCACCAAGAGCAGAAACAATATCAAATCCCACTCTCCCAGGCCCACAAGGCTTATCTCCTCCCACCTTCCCCCACCTTAATCCTGCTCACAAAACCACCCTTAGTAATCCACGGTCTTTACCCAGCCGAGCTGAGGCAGGATGCATTCCAAACCGCTAATTCCATAGAGCGTGAGACCAGGTAGCAACTCACAGCGGCGTTGACCGCCCCAGCTCTCCCCCCTTCCTATTAGCCCCGCCGCCGTCAACACCTCCCCTCCCAGAAAATTTAAAAAAGAAACAAAAAAAAAAATCCTGAACAATTCCTTTTGCCTCTCCCAAATTTCTCCACGTTTTCCAAGTTAACGTAACGTATAACACTTACGTAAGAACTGGTGGACATGGCAGAATTATTTTAGAAAAAAGAGAGAGAGAAAAGAAGGGGGGGGATTTGGGTCTGAAAGACTACATAAAACAACATTAACATTGTTTCACATGATTAAAGACCGAAAGAAAGACATGCAGCTGCATAAGAAAAGAATAGCTATAGCTATAATAGAAGATAGGGCAGGATTTAATTTGTTACTGTTCTTCTAAAAGGTTTTGGTTTTTGGGTACTTTTTTTTTTTATTAAGAGAGAGGTAACACCAAACTACCAAACCAGCTTCAGCGGGGAAAGGATTCACAGCACCGGAGGTAACCTTACCTTCTTGGCGATCCGTCGGCCGGCGTGAGGGACTCTATTCCGGAACCCGGTACGTCTCCGCCGTTATCTCCGACAACCACGAGCCAGGGAACAACGCCTGGTAGACAAAATAAATAAATAAAGACGAAAAAAATGGGTGGTTTTTTTTTTTTTTTTTCTCGAGGTTGTGAGAAAAAAATTGGCACGAAGAAATTTCGATTTGAAGGACGAAAAATTGATGGGAAGTGAGAAGGAAAATGTGATCTTACGTCGAGCTGTTTCTGGATGACACGAGGCCGCTTTTTGGGCCGGCGGCGGGCGCGGGCTCCCGTCACCGCGTAGATGTCCTCGTCGATCTCCTCCCTCGTGAGCGTGATCGAGAACTTGGGACGGTCTCGCCGCTCCGAGTCCTCCGACCTCAGCCGGACCGTCCTCCTCTCAGCAACCGCCGGAGGGCGGGGCGGGGAGACGCTCAGGTGCCGCTCTATCCTCGTCCGAGCCCTAGACCCTGCCCTCCTCGTCCTTAAATTCCACGGTCGCACCGCTGCCGACGAAGAAGGCTCCGCCTCCCCCTCGGCCTCGGGCTCCGGATCAGGTTCAGGTTCCGGTTCCGGTTCCGGCTCCGGCTTCTCCGGCGACCAGCCCGTGGAAGGAGGGACCGCGAGCTTCATCCGGTCCGCCGCTTCGCGGAGGTGGGCGAGGAGCTTTTCCCTGACCTCCTCCAGCCCTGCGTCGCCCTCCCCACCCTGCGCCGGAGCTCGGATCCGCGGTCCGCCGCCCTCCACCGCCGATCTCCGACCTGTGCCGCCGCCGATGATCTCCCCTTTGCGGTTCACGTTCATGCAACGGAGGAGCCGCTGGTTCCCCCACGTCTTGAGGACCGGAAAGGAGAAGTTGTGGAGGAGATTACCCTGGGCCTCCGCTCTCGAGGGTGCGGCCGCCGCCGCCGCCACCATCGGGGGATCCGGCGGCCTCGAGGCCGTCTCGGCGGAGATCACCATCGATTCCACGGCCCCAGCGGTGATCCGATCCGACTACCACACGTTTTCTCTGGAGGGAGGGAGGGAGAGGGAGAAAGATGGAAGGGCTGGGGATGAGAGAACCGGCGGTGAGAAGTATTTTAGGGGAGGCGCCCAACGTTCGGTTGGGTGAAGGGAGGGCGGGGGAGGGCTCTTTAAGGGGTCGTAAAGGGGAATAAAATAATAGAGAAAAAATAATAAAGAATACGCGCGCCGGAGTTTTATAAGGGCGAGCAGGCTCCCGCATACGCAAGTCGTCCGCATGCGACCGCGCAGGCTCGGCTAGCTGGCGTTCCCTCGCCTCGTTTTGAATGTACTGTGGCCGTCACGTGACCTAGGTTTGGGACTTGGGAGAACGGTGGACCAGCGAGCGCACACGGCCGACCGAGTGACGCTAAGGAGGACAGCGAGGACCACCGACGGAAACGCAACAGTCGGCGCGGCGTCGGTCCAGTGGTCTTCAGGACTTTAAGATTCGTACGATAAGAATCTCAATTGCCGAGGCCTCTTGGCGACGTTACCGGCACTCATCGTCCCGGATGGATGGATGGATGGATGGAATAATTTGGAAATAAAACGATGACCATTAAAATAATTGTTATTAGTCGTTTTAAAAAAAATCGAAAACAGCGTAATTATTAGCTGAGAGATGAATACGATATTTTGGTCAAGCGACATAAAAACAAAAAAATATTATTTTTATTTAAATAAAATAAAAAAAAATTGTCACATAATGAAGGTGAAAGTAGCGACTACTGTAATAGCAAATAAATGAATGTTGTAATATGATCAATAATTGCATGATAAATCCCGTTTCGAATCCTATGCAGCGACGCAGCAACTGGAATTTGAGCTGAGACTTTGGTTAGGGTCATCGTATCGCTGCAAACAATGAAATTTTGACGGGATTTGCTGACACGTAGCGTACGGGGTTGAATCAACCCAAGCGAATCCACGATTGATAGGCTGCATGGGGACAAAATAGCCTGGAGACTGGGCTAAAAATGTTTAGCCCAACATAAATATGATCTGACTTGGGGAGCCATCTCTGGCTAGTACGTTCATCTGACTCGTTCAACTTCATTAAATGCAAGAAGATATTCAAAAAAAAAATTAGTATTGCGACCATAAAATGTCTCATAGAAATTATATATTAAGTGTATAACCTTTTTTTTATCTGATATTATGTGTTGTCCAAACAGTTCTTAAAAAAAGATACAGATATTTTACAGATGGCCCTAAATTACTTTGTTATCTCTGGGAGGATATTAGATGGTGGTTTGCGCAAGCAACCTAAGCGGAGTTGATTTCCCTCACAGTGCTTTATTTATGTCGTTATTTTTCATTATTTATGGTGGATTACTTTTTATGTCTCATCACTCTCATCTCGAAGTTATGCCTCAATGGCTTCTCAAGGCTTTTTCAAGAAAGAGACGCGCTTTTCAAACAACATTTTTTTTGTTAAACGGCATGAGCGTAGCTTGTCTCCATGCATACGGAATAATATCTTTTGCTGGTCACGCTTTTCCTCTCATTTTCGGAATTCCTGATTAAAATATAATATTCAGACCTTAAAGAGCATTTTTCATGCACCTACACACATATGTGCGCATATTTTATATATATATATATATATATATATATATATATATATATATATATATATATATATATATATATATATATATACACATATGCATACAGCTTTGCCAATGGGCTCTGTCAAAAACTAGAAGTTATCGGTAGGTATATTTTTTAAAAATTTTAAAAAATAATATGAAAGGTTAAAAATTTTAGTTGATAATGATACGGCAATGCTTTTTCTTAATAAGCATATATAATTCATTTTTATGCATGCTATGTTCACATCATTTCAGAACACTGAAAAATATGGCACGCATTGGACTACAATATGTCTTCCCACCATATAATAACTTACCAAGATATCTAATTTAAGTCATGCATTTTTAAAGGAAGAATAAAATTGCCAACTAGCTAGAAGAGAATCCAGAGCAAGTAAGGCTAGAAGTGGGCTGGTAACCAAGCTCAGCTCTTCTTTTTTATTTATTTATTTATTTATTTTTTTCTAGGCTTTGCGCTATAATTTTTTTTCAAAAATTAAGCCCAAGCCTAAGCTCATTCTGAAATTCGATCAAATTGGTCCTCTCTACAATATATCTGGTTCAAAAGTTAGGCCAATAAATTAATTTTTAAATTTTAAGTATTTATATAAAAATAAGTAATATTTAAAATAATTACATCTAATTATTTTAAAAAATTTATAATGATATGGAGAGCTATTTGTGCATAATTGATAAGAAATTTCATATATGATTTAAAAGATACACCACATTTTTTAGGCGTTGGAATTGGATTTAGATCAAATTCAGGTTTGACATGCTTCAAACTTTTTTTGGGCTTGAGTTTCGGGCCAGCGTAACTAAGTAATGGCTTGAGTTTTGTTCAAAAATGCAACTTTGCAGCAGCTAAACGAAAATTAAAAACATTTAATGGCCAAGTCACTGCTCCTGGTTTTCAAGGTCATCAAATTGATACCTTACGCATGCATACAAGCATGAAGTAAAAGTTGGATACAAATTATACGAAATCAAGAAAAAAAGACAAGCAGCATTTAGCGACAGCAACACATCAACGATAGTAGGGTAAAAACTGTTTAGAATTGCTTTCAGTAGCACGGAAACCAGTGCACAGGCGAAGCTTGGAAGGTTTCGATCGTTACCAAGCGAGTTAACAATTGCATTACCATGACTAATCAGAAGAAGCACGGAATTAAACAAAATAGCACTGAGAAAATTAGTGCTGAGATTAGGCTAATAAGTTTTTTACCATTGGTTTCTTTTTAGGTGAAGGTATCCTTTCATGCAACTGTCGTTTCATATGAAGATAAAATCCAATCAAATCATCTGAAAGTGTAATTTGTGTCCGCATGCCAGGAGCATTCCAGACGGTAACACTTCCAAGAATCTTTTAAAATGCAAATTAAACTATGAATTCCCGCAGGCAGTAATCCAAGAATTATCTACACATCACCGAGGTTGAATCCTTTTTGTTTTCTTTGATCAAGTACCTTTCGGCATTGGCTTTTGTCTTAATCAAGGTTATGATCCAGCTGGCAGACAAAGCCTTAATCTTATTTGAGGGGATGCAGACAAATCCATGGTCAATCCTAGGAAAAGTAAAAATTTCAGTTGCAGCAATTCAGCAGTATTTTCATCCACCTCTCCTTCTCATTTGATGTATAGGCGGGCTCCCACTAGTTAGTGTGCTTTTTCTTGGATTGTTATACTTTTCTCTATTTGGGATTTTAGTGGACTTGTCTGATGTCATTTATCTTAACTCAAATGAGGAATGTTTGAAGAAATTAGCCCTTATGATTCTGAGGTCTCACGCTTTCAATTAGTTGCCATGGACCACTACTCTTCAAGATTTTGTGATATCTAAGTTGCATGTCCAGCTCTACTTTAAAACATTAAAATTCTTTTTACTTTTTTGTATAACACATCAACAAAAGCAGCTGTGGAGACAAAATGAAAAGTCACCTGCCTGCATTATGATTGATGACAATCAAAGTATATGTGATTCTTCTGATCAACTCCAAGTTCAACAAATTCATCATAACAATTATGAGATAATAATGATGACTTTAAAACACAAATATGTTATATTCCTTCAATCACTTTAATTCCAAGTGTTGACTCTTTAAGAAACCTAGTGTGGTTTCTCAAAGAAATTAAGAGTTGACTTAAATTCTCTTAATTTCTTGATTCACTTTGAACAATTAAATTAGCTTGGTCCTCATCAAATAAGGTGATTTCTTATGGTATCATGCTAACTGATATTTGGAAATAATTAAATCTTTTCGATAAGTTAGCCACTACATAGTAAAAAGGGTAGCGATTTGTAGCGTTTCAAGCTCACCTACTGATCTAATCAACTTATTAGTGGACCGAAACTATGTGACTTAAAAACTCGAGTTAAAATTTATGGGCCGCAGGTGGACTTGAGTTATAAGCACATAACATTTTTGGGTGTTATAATTTGTTCTTCTTATAATGCAACATCCTTATCGCACGCCATAAGTTAGGCAGAATCTACTTTCGAAACTGCAAGAATAGCTTTACGTTATGACGGGACTTTACCACCGTTCCATAGATAGCCTTTTTCTTATACCCATCAACTTCTGTATATTCGAATCGGCTCTTATACCATTTATAACGCCCTAAGCCTACCTACTGATCCAATTTATTAGTGAGCCAAAATCAAGTGGCTCAAAAATTCGAATAAAAATTTATGAATCATAGATGAATTTGAGTTATAAATATATAATATTTTTTTAATTTAATATAAAATTAGTTTTGAGGTGTTATATAATTGTTTAAGTTGATAAATTATCCCATTTTGATGTGAGAGACTTGCATTTGGTCTCCCCCACACCCTAATTTTTGGCTGGGCTGGACCCATCAAAAAAAACCTTTGTGCAGCTGCGATGAGGGTTACCCAAACAAGGAAAAAACCGAGACTTCCACTACCCCCGAGGCTAACGTGGCACAAACTGGATGAACCGCACAAAAGTCCAACTTGACAACACTTAACCCATGTGTACTTTGCCAATTCCCAACTACCGTGCAAGACCGAGGTAGTAAGAGGAGGGTGAAGCAAAGTAAAGTAATAGCACTCCTAGATAAATTTTCTTGCCATCAACGTATAAATTTCTAGTATCATTTAATTAAAATAGAATATTTTAATACCTTTATCCCTTAAGTGTACTTTTTTTGGCACGGGGATACTGTCCTTAAAAGAGATGCAATAGGCCCGTGGCATAGCACCCAGATAAAATAATGAAAATAAAAGTTAACGACTTGTGATTATTTGTGGCATCATAAAGACTATCACGTATAGCATGGTTCCTATCTCTTACTAAGAATGTATTACAGCAATAATATATTATTTTTAAATAATATTTATGCAATGTTTTAAGCTCATCTATTGGCTCAATTAACTTTATTAATTATATAATTCAAAAACTCGAATAAAAATTTATAGGTAGCAAGTTGACTTGAGTTATAAGCACATAATACTTTCTCTCTTATCCAATAGCGACTCTGATACTATTTGTAACGCTCCAAACCCACCTACTGGTCCAATTAACTCCATTATCAAACCGAAACCACGTGATTTAAAAACTTGAATGAAAGTTAATGGGTAGCAAATGGATTTGAAATATAAACACATAATACTTTCACTTCTATTCAATATGGAACTATTTTTGAGTATTAAAATTAGTACCAACTTTTATAACTATTATTATTACATTTATATCAGACTTTTTTATCTATAGATAAATATCTTTATATGGTTGAACTTTTAAAATTGAATATCCATTGCACATGGACCTTAAAGTTGAACACCGTTCAAAGACCTTAAAGTTGAACACCATTCAAAGAGAGAAAAAAATATCCTTTATGATTTCTTTTGGATCATAAATCTTTCCTCAATAACCATAACATTTTTAGGTAAGATGCTGAATTTGAATCTTGGTTCATAATAACTATATCAAATTGTTCAGTATCATCTCTAATTACGTACAAAATGATAAGGACTTGTAAAGACAATAAATCCATTCATTAATTTTAATTTTTTGATGCATTTATTTTTTTAATGACACGTGAACCTATTTGCCCCTAGTATTCAATCTTCTTGTTAGTGGCCATATTATTGTTCAATACCTTATTCAATTTTATACAAAATGATACATATTTGCAAAAATAAAATATCATTGTGAGTAATATCACATTGCATAATACCACCTTTAATTTGATAAAAAATAATACATATCTATGTAAACAATAAATTCACTTACTAATTTTGCTATTTAAAAATTTTCTTTTCTTTGATGCTATGAAAGATATCATTTAAGAGATGTTGTGTTGATCGGTAAATTACCGCTCCAAATGTAACATATTATATTAATACTATATTAATATCAATATGAAAAGCATTTCTTTACTTGATACAAAATGCATGCTGAACATACGGATTAAAATTTTATTGATACGGCCCTCGATATTAAGATGATAAACTATAATATTATAAAATAATAAAAAAAATATTTTAAATAGTATCAATATAAAAAACTTTTCATTAAATTTATTCAAAGACAGTATAACTGGCATCGTTACTCAGCAATTGGTCCAATAGTATTTTGTTATCCACACATACCTATCATCTATACCTTCGATGCCACGCGTCGACATGAAGTGGCGTTGTGCATTGGCACCGAAGCATCCACCACTGATCTGGCCAGCGTACCCCTGCAAGCGGTGACCCGAACCGAGCATTGCGCGGCGCCCGCACTCGAAACTGCCAAGCCCAAAGAAAATTCTCTCGATCTCTCAATCTCAGCCGTCGGATCGGTGAACACTCCACCCACAGCATACCAATGCACGGCAACGAGAGTCCACGAGTCATGCGGGCGTGATTAAACGCGATCTCGTCACCCCCATTCCGAATCCAAATCCCCTTATATAAACCGCGAGAGAACTGCAGGCCCTACACGAACGTTAAGCATCCCAGTCGCCCTTCCCCTCTCCTCGTCCTCCTCCTCCCTCCCTCCCTCTCTCTCTCTCTCTCACACCGCCGATCCAAGGAGGATGGGAAAATCGCCCCCGATACCGCCGTCGACGATGACCTCGGTGCAGGAGGATGAGCTCCGCGGGAAGGCGGCGGAGAAGCCGGTGGATAACCCGACCCTTTCCCCGCCGCAGCCGAGGCTCTCGCAATCCCGCCTCCACAACTTCTCCTTCCCGACTCTCAGCTGGGGGAGCCACAAGCTTCTCCGGTGCATGAACATCAAGGACTGCGCCGCCGGCGAGAACGTCGGATCGGTGCCTCCTGCGGTGGCGCAGCACAACACCGGGGCTGGCGGGAAGCGCCCGGGCTCCTCCTCCACGGAGAAATCCGGGCCCACGAAGGATTCTCCTGAAGGAAGGGACTCCAAGGAGGCCGATGGAAGAGCACCGGAGGAAGGGGAAGGGGAGGAGTCGTCCTCTTCTGCTGCTGCGGCAGCGGCAGCGG
Source organism: Metroxylon sagu (assembly GCA_017589505.3). Classification (NCBI taxonomy): domain Eukaryota; kingdom Viridiplantae; phylum Streptophyta; class Magnoliopsida; order Arecales; family Arecaceae; genus Metroxylon; species Metroxylon sagu. The sequence continues at coordinate 644,657 of JACVBY030000578.1, read as the reverse complement.
CAGCGGCGGCGGCGGCGGCGGCTGTGAGGCCGTGGAATCTGAGGACGAGGAGGGCTGCCTGCAATGCTCCGGCGGGGAACCGGCGGCGCCGGAATGCCAATTCGGCTGCCGGCTCGCCGGCTCCGCTGACGATCAAGAAGAGCGATCCGGTGGCGAAGTCGGTCAGACTGAGATCCGATGACGTGGAGAAGAGCGAACGGCCGAAGTTCTCGATCTCGCTGTCTCGGGAGGAGATTGAGGACGACTTCATGTTGTTCAAAGGGAAGAAACCCCCTCGGAGGCCTAAGAAGAGGCCCAGAATTATTCAGAAGGAGCTGGATGTAAGAAAATTTTTGATAAAAATCTGATCATTTTCAAGTTTTCTCCTCCTTTCCTCCGCGTAGTTTTAATCTTTAAATTTTTCCCCGATCACATTAGCTTTTGTGCTTATTATTATGTTTTTGGTATTTTGTCTGCAGTCGCTTTTCCCTGGTTTGTGGCTATCCGAGATAACTCCGGATTCATACAAAACTACCGATTAAGGCAGTCATCGTTTTTTTTTTTTAATTTTTTTTTTAAAGATTGATATCCTTTTCTTTTTTTGGCAACCACACCTTGATGAATTGTTTTTTGTCTTGCAGAGGTAAGCGGCTGTGAACAAAGTTGATGGTTTTTCGCGAAGAAAGCCTCTGGGGTTTTTAATTGCTGACCATTACTTTAGTCCTATGACTATGGTTAGTGTGGTTTTGGAGAACATCATATGGATATGTAAATTAAAAGTTTAAATAAAAATGTTTAAAGTTTGCATCTTGATCTGCTATGCAAGCTTGTTTCTTTACAGTGTTCTCTAATTTAAATTTCTTTTTGTTTATTTTCTTTTAAATTTTCTTGAAAACAAAAAAGCTCAAAGTGGGCAATGCAAGATGGTTTGATGTGACTTCTTAAATAAATTGTTATGAGATATTTTTGACCAATAAATACTCTAGTTTTTGGCAAGTGAACTTGTACTGTAGTCCATGTACTGAAAAAAAAGAATATCATATTGTTACGCCAGTACATCATGTTGAGAATTTGTGGAAAAGTCTGCGAAGATGGCCGCTTGTTTCTGCAATCGAGAACTTCACCATTAACAGGATTTTTGGGGAATAAAAGTACAAGAAAATCCCCTAGTTCTCGAAGTACATTTATGGTTCTGTTTGCTAGTTGTCTTTTTTTTTTTTATTTTATTTTATTTTATTTTGTGTGTGTGCGTGTTGAAAATTCAAATTCTAGAATGGACGACATGTATGATGATATGGGATTATTGCCAGAGTGAACAGAGGGAAATGTAATAAGCTGCACCGTGGGCGTTCCTTACATCCACAGACAAATTAGACAGTTAGATGACTTGGTTGACCTTTGTGTTTCATCGAAGGATGTGAAGGAAACTGAAATAAGATTTGATGCAATGCTAGTCGTATGAGAAGGATGACTTTGACTTAAAAGCAACTTCTAGCAAGCAAATGAGTCAGCCATATGTCTTACCTCTGTATTTGTGTTTTCCTCAGAGTGATCCTATGTTCTACTTAGAGAACTAAAGAAAGAGTGACTGCTCATGGTAATGCAATTGTAGAGGTATTTAATGAGGGCAGAAACAGTTTAAGCTACGTATTTGTCATTTTGCACTTATTACCTTGCTTCAGAGAGTAATTTCTGATGCTTTCTGATTTTGACCTCTGTCACTTTTATTCATTAACTAATTATTGATGTGAGACATAGATGGTGTTGTTAGTTGATTGTTTGCAACAGTTAATTGTTTGTAAGTTTAATATGTTTGCTACTGGGTGGCAACTACCACATGTATATTGCTGCGGTCTTCTGTCTTCTCTATCTTTAATTCTTTAAGTCAGCATTACTTCCTTCATGAAAACCAGTCTCATTCTTGTGCTCCCGTTCTGTTGTAGCATCAGAATGTATTTGTTTAAGCTACTTATGGAGATATACTGCCACATATATAATGCAGTTGAATGACAGAATGTTTTGACAGTCCCTTTGCACTTCTGCATGGGAGGATCGTACATTATTTTGTGTGATGATCTGATGCTAACAATGGGTTTTATTAATCAGAATCTCAAATCTTTGTATTTGTATTGTTCTTGTTGTTTGTATTGTTACGAAAGTCTCCTTCACAGAGTTGGGCAGGCATCTTTCTTGTTATCACATTTAACTGAAACACTTGCTTGATATACTCTGATTGTTGCTTCATCATGGGGCTAGCAGCCTTTAAAAGTTGGAAATCTTCTTCAAGGAGTTTTTCTTCCATCAAGCTGGTCTTCTTCATTTTAAATATGTTCATATGGCTCTGCAATGAAGAGAATGTTAACATCTTACTCTGATAAAGAGTTATTGCTGCAGGAGATAGCATCTAGATCAGAAGCCTATCCATTAAAGTAGTGAATGACACTTGCAATGAAATAATTTTTGAAAGTTAAACACTATGATTTATTCTGGAACTTGTGGCAACACCTAGATTAAATAAAATGGTGTTTTCTACACTTGGTTATAGGTGTATCTAGGTCTTCAGTTAGTTGAAATTATTATGTCAGCTGTTGACTTGTGATGAGCCTTTATCTCGCTGACCTGAATTTTTTCATAGGATTCGGAGTAATTCTAATTCATTTTTCCAACTTACTATTCCTGAGGGTTTGTTTAACATAGCTAAGGCCAGAAATGCACTCAATTGGTTCGTTTGATTTTTTTTCATGTCTTGTGCTGTTCTCTCAGAATTCCAGCCCAATCTTTACCTTTGTAACTGAAACCTAGTTATAATTAATTGATTAATAGGCATTCAAGTGACTCAAGTTTCTAGTCTTCAAGCTCCAGTAATTCTTTTGGAAACAAATGATTGATCCTGAGTGTGAAAACTGAATGCTATGATCATGGGAAAAATGAACCATGATGGGTTATGAATTTTAATAGAAAAATTAAGATAGATGAAGAGGAAGGCAGAAGAATAAGAAGGCCTGCAAGAAAACCACTTAACCCTGTTACCGTAAGGAAGGGAGACTAGCGGAATGGTGGTCTTGGTTGTACATGAAATTGTACTTGGTGAATTTTTACATTCGTAGACTCATGCACCATAGATATCCGAGAACACTTGCCATTGAATAGGATCTTTCTTCTTAAACATTCTTTTTTTGAACTCATGCACCATTAGGTTGGTGGTGTTATTTCATCCTTGAGATATGATCGAGTTTTGGGTTACTGAATCATACTTTCATGATTTTAGCTTCTAAAATATGGTTGTTGAGAAACCTAGTGAAAACAGGCCATGATGGTTATATCAATAACCTTTTGTTACATATGTAAATCACTTAACAGATCAAGCGAAGATTTGATCTTTGAAGGTGTTATGATTCTATTATTGATGGTTAGTCTAATCAAATCTTTATTACTGTTTCTGTTTTTCCTTTTCCAACTCCCTTTATGCCTATTAGAATACTCGCTCTCTACAATCTTTACTTTAACGGATGATCTATTTTTATGGGCCAATTTTTAGATCGAAGTACATGTTACTGATTTTTGAGTTTTTCATCATCATCATCATCATCATCTCTTAACTTGATGTCAGTCATCTGTAAATTAGCATAGTCATCTGTACAAGATGGCTTAGAAAGGTGGTCGTGGCATAAAACCTGAAGGAACAGTTGGCAGAGAGGGAATGTATGGGTTTCACAACTTAAGGCCATGCAACCAGTGTACAAACCTTCAAGATTCCACCAAACTTAGGTATAGATGGAAACTTTAAATGAATATCGATTAAGGTGATGCGAAATATAGGATATATAACCTCTAAAGCTCGAATAGCTTTCTTTTTTGATATCTGCTCAGGAAAAATTATATGATCACCATATTTTATAATCTTGACCTTGGATGACATTCTGTAGTTCTTTCTGTCAGAGACTCATTACAATCGAATCAAAATAAACTTGATTAGTGGGGTCGTGCTGTACTTATATCTGGTTAGGTTCCAAAATAAAAGCCTGTCCAACAAAACAGGTTCTGAAATAGAAAAACTACCGACTTAAGTTTTCAGCATTTTGGTTCTTAGTTTCAGTTAACATCCAACTTGACCACAACAACGAAAACAATCGATTGCTTGTCGTCAACTTTACATGGTTTTGGCCAATATTTTGTTTTGGTCCAGGCGTGTTCCAGTGGAAGTCTGTTTTGGGCTAGTTTTGAAGAACTGCTTTGGGAAATCAGCTCCATCTCACTAAAATTACCGATGCAGAATACGTATAAGATGAGTTAGTTCGAAAACTTGCTTCAGTAGCTTGAAAAAAGTCCAATCATATGCTTTTAGACGTTCAAACAAAGGATAAGAGAAAGCTGGTTTGGTTGAATATATCTATCTTGTTCTTTAATTTTTTTTTTTTTTTTTTTTTCACTGCATTTAAAGTGTCTCAGTGTCAGAATTTGTAGAACTGGAAGGTTAAAGCTAGGCTTGCAGGAAATCAACTGGATGTTGGATTGTGTAATTTTAAAATATTTTTTTTCTTATTTGATGTTAAGCTCTTGGCGCCAAAGAAAGGAAGAAGGGAATACCGCTTATCGTAGATTTCCATGTTCATGACTGCTGACGAAGCATCTTCTGATGTCTCCTCACTGTTTTTAAGTGAAGGCCGCCTACTTTTTTCCTTCGTTTGCAAATAATAAATAATTTTGATGGTGACTCCTAGAATTGATTTTTTTTTTTTTTTTAAAAAAGGATCGAATGTGTTTGCCCTAAACTCTGGCCTTGTTTATTTTAAGCTATTATGTTCGCTCTGGTTGTTGAATTAATGTGCAGACAACGGTGGCCAGCCGAATTTGGGACACTCGCACTTGTCACCAGACATCATTGTTGGCTTGCAAAAATGATGCTGTTTACCATGCACTTTATGAACACGAGAAAAATAATTCATTAGGTATATGATGGTGAAAAATTGCAGTACAGAGCCATGTCAATTGGAAAATACTTTTTCTAGGTTTTAGCAGCCTTCTTTATGTTGACTTCATTAATTGTTCGAAGACGACTGAAAATGGGTTGAATTTTACTTTTCCGGCATCTGTCATAAATATTTCCGGTAAATTCGTGACGCGCAAAACCTACGCAGTCTAGAAGTCACTAATTAAATGAAAGAAAAGAAACAGGTTAAAGTACGATCGTAGTAAGTAAATGAAGAGACTCGTGTCAGGAGGAAAGCAATTTATTTCCGGGTCGTTGAAATCTATAACTTTATTAATCTTACGTAGACAATAGATAGCAGTTCAATTTTCACTTCATGACGTTATGTTATGAAGATATCCATAAAATTAATTGGAGTGATATTAGATAGGGTATTATCATTATCTACTCTATTACTCGTATGGAGAAATTCTATCACAAGTTACCACCCATTCTCATCGTGGATTGCTTGCATTAGGCTTGTGCAGATCTAACTGGTAGCATTAAAACGAGATAAAACGAGGCAAGTAGGCCTTGCGAAATGAGATTGTGGTTATGAAATTCCAATGGCTAGCTAGTGTGGGTACAAACTTGTATGCTGTATATTTTTCTTTTGTATGCATACGTTTGCCAAACTTTATTATTATTATTATTATTATTATTATTTTGGTTTGCAAGCATTAGGAACCAGTGTTTGGCCATCGAAAGATGAAAAATACCCCTCTACTAAAAAAAATAAAATAAAATACAAACCAATTTGTTTACCAAAAAAACTGCTACCCCCTTCTTCGACATTGTTCGCCACCTCTCCGCCTGCTCTGGGGGCGCTGGCACCCTCATCCTCACTGTTGTCATCACCCAGGCTAATCTCCCCGACCTTGACTCCCTAAGTAAGTGATGACAGGAGAAAATTATAGACCTTGAGGAGATGGCAAAGCCCTCGATCGATGAGAATATGAATCGGAATTGAGCGCCCCACACTTGGACGAGGGAATCAAGTACACTGGATGGCGTCTCATTGGTGGAATGGTGTCACGCAAAAGAACTTGGGAAACTGGTAGCCATAGATGTCGGGGAAGAGGGAAAGTTGCCCATGCATTGCTGCCAATATGGTAGATGAAGAGGTGAGCAGTGACGACGACGTAGGATTGTAGGAGGGTGTGGGATGAGAAGATGGTAGGATCGAGGAGCGAAAGAGGAAGGTGAATCGATAAAGAGGCGAAGGACCAAAAGAGAAGGTTGGGCGTGGGGTTTGACCGCTAGCTGGAGACTGAGGAGGTGGCTGAGGCGGCAAGGGGGGGAGAGGTGGGTGAGCGTCTCTTGACACAGGGATAGGCCCTCGCAGCCGCTCGCTGCGATTTGCTTCGGCCGCCAGTGGCGGCAGGACGGTTTGCCGGAGGGCTTCGAAGGGTGGGTGGCGGGCATGGGCAAGGGAACGGGAGGAGTCGAGCGTCCCGGTGGGCTGGGCGTAGAGCGGCCACCGAGGCATTTTAATCATTTTAGATAAAATATTTTATAAATTATTTTAACGATAATGTATTTTTGACCCTCAAACTTCTATTAAAATTTTATTTTTATTCCTCAAATTTTCAATAATTATTATAATTTAATTTTTTATATTTAAAAAAAAAATATATTACATTCACAATCTTCATGAGTCAGTCAAAATTAACAAAATAATTTATATATTATCTAAATTTTAAATTTTAAGAATTAAATTATAATGAGGCTAAATGAATTTTGAGTGATAGCCAAGCATTTCAAAAGTATGTTTTAACCAATAATAATTTTTTTTAATAGCTATGAATCGCGATATAGAATTGAACACGGCGCAATGAGTTGTAATAACGTGGAAAGAGTTTACAGATGCAAATCATGTTTATATATATATGTACAGAGATGATTTGCTCTGGAGATTGGTTGGTTGTGTCTGCCAACCGGCCAGCAGGCTGGTTTTCCTCGTCGAAGTAGGGGAGTGGTCTTCCATCAGTGCAAACCATACAGTTTGGAACGAGCCTCCTGCCAAACGGGCCATTGTTGGAGTGCTGTCGGGCACTATCTACAAATGATAGCATCGACAGTTCAGCACCGAGTCGCCTTCTACCTAAAGGGATAGCAGCTCGACACAAGTACGAGTGCTTCTTGGCGAGGCGCTTCCGGTTTAAGGGCCAGACTAGGGCCAACCAAACTGACAAACTATCTAAAACCCAAATCTAACCCTGCTCACCTCCAAACGTTTGGAACCAAGTACAATTTAGTTCGGGATGGTTGGAGTTTCAGAGGATTATATTGCATTGATCCAGTCATGGTTTTAGTTGTGCTGGATTGGGAGCCCTCTTGTAGACATAGCATGTACGGGTTAACCTTGGATTGGTTTACGAGAGTCGTTATATAAATCAGGTTTGTTTTAGCTTGGCAGAGCTTAAATTGGAGCCTAACTTGGTGGGAAATTAAGTCGAACGTCTTTCAACCCAGCAGACTCGAGCAAGATGGATGTTGGACAAAACGAACCCAAACTACAAGCCAAGGCCTGGATTCAGCCACCACGATTGCAAGTGGTATGAAAGTAGATGATATGTTTCGTGTGCTCTTCTACCTATATATATTGCACATTATACCTGGTGAGATTAATTGCCAACTTTTTTCTTTTCAAGGGGAAGAAAAGGGTCGATTTCAACAAACCTTCTTGAGCTGCAGTTAACTGAAGTTACACTCAATCGCTATGACCTGAATTTCTCACAGTTTTTGCGAATTTTCTTATTTTCCGGATTGATCCCAGGTTAGGTTGCGGCATTGTGATTGCTTTTTGAATGAAGTGTCATGTCCATTTGCAATCAGAAATCAGAATAAACCAATAATCTGAAAAATGCCAATCACAAGCTTGCAAGTAGTGTTCAGAGGTTTGTCTGGCTGTTAACGAGCCACCAACTTAAAAGTCTTTTCCATTTGATACGATTCTTTACCCAGAATATGTGATCAGAAAACATTCTGAAATGATCGAAAGGCTAGCATCCAAATTTTGAGGATGAAGAAGAATATTTGCATGTCACTGGCACGCAAGCTTTAGGCTTCGTTTGGTTGTGGGATTAAGAAATCCAGTTTAAACGTAATAGCTTTGGAACGAAAAATAGAATTAGAATTAGAATAGAATAGAACAAATCTACGTGACTTACGGTGACGGTGGAGTAATTTGTCTAGATTACACGAGAAAGAGGGAAGCTGCCCTTGAATGCCTATTGTTATGACGAGACCCGGATGATGGTACAATGTACAGGGTATAAATGAATGTAAAGAATTAAGAAGAGAAAAAAAAAAAAAACAGAAGGAACATGGGACACATAAAATTAAAGTGGTTAACATAGGTTATATAATAGGAATAATTGCTAATAAAATATGTGATAAATAAATTTAAATAATTTTTACTAATAGTTACTTATTAATAGCATGCAAAAATAAAATAAATTTAGATATTAAAAATGACTAGTTTGGTAAAGCGAGGGATATTGCTAGTTATACTGTCTAAGAGCATATTGTCACCCTCGCATATGTTCCTAAAGTACAATACTCCTCAGTCAATTTGATCTTTCATCAAGCATGAATCAAAGAGAGAGAGAGAGAGTACAGAGAAAGAAAGAGAGAGAGAGCTTTCTTTAGACTTGCAATCTATGAATGTCCAAGCATATGTAACCCAATGCAAAAAAAAGGATCTTGAAAATGTTAAGAAATGAGTGAGAAAGAAAAAAAAGAAATGCTCTCAAAATAAGTATGATAGAACTTTAAGTCCTTGTGATCTTATATAGATCATGGGAAGTCATTTTTGTTTCACAAAGGAGAAGCAACAGTGTCTCATACAATCATTTGATCTTTTAACTATGAAAAGAAGCAATATTGCAGAAGATACAATGGATCAAATAAATAAAAGAGGAAAAAGTAATTTCCACACTCACTGTGTGATTGCACGAGCCATAAAATTTAATTTAAACTTTTTTCATCTGAATTAATATGCAAGCCAAACACCAAATGCATTTTAAAATCTAAATAATAAAAATTTTAAAATTTTAAAATTTTTTAATAAAACATAAACAATATAATAGTTCAGCTAGAAAAAATTTATTATTAAAAGATAAAGTACTAAATACAATAAGAATCTATCAAAAAAAAAAAAAATTAATTCCAAATACTTTTGATCTCTCTACCTTCTAAAATATACTTTACAAAGATTCGTACCATAGAGCTTCACCCTTGCACCTTCAACGAAACCAATGATGGGCTTCGAGCTTGGACCGACACCCTACCATAAATTTTATAAAATTTTACGTTCAAATTTTGTATAAAAGAATGTCAAATCGGTCCAAAAATTTAAGGCACACCTAACATATATTTTATTAATGTCTCAATTGACCCAACTTAGCTCGGGCTACAAATGTTCTCTCAATCGCCATCGCTGACGCTGCAAGGTGGAATCGCGCTCCATTCGGTGCATTGCGGACACAGCATCCTCAATGCGTGACGAAGGACTACGTTGTTTTCCATATAACCCTTTGTCCCACCTCTGCGAGTGACCGATTCCCTCACCGTATTCTGGCGCGCGCGTGCGGATACATTGCTGGAAAAAATATTATTCAGTGTAATATATATTTTTTTTAATCTTTTAAACTCTTGTCACGTACACTCGTGCCTCCAAGTGTCATATTTCGTGTGAATGTTGGTACTCAGGGCTGACCACACGGACCCGTGCCGTTTGGCCTACCAATCGCACCATTATACCATCCGTGACATCAACGAGCACGACGAGCCGCGCTGAGCTCATAAACATCCATTGCCATTTTGGCCGGCTTTTTTTTTACGTTGCAACGAACGTCACGCGCGAATGACCCGCAGCACTCAATTCTCACCCACCGCATCCATGTGATACCAACTGGAAAGAGGAGTCCAAACCCCCAAACCGATGCTGCTGCTGCGAGATTCCAACCCATGAGTGCCCCTGAAAGAAAGAGGCTAGGGTAGACCATACTCATTGCGAGCAACTTTTGATGCTCGTGGTGGGAAGCAATTAAATCCTGGTGTTTGTTAGAGACTAGATTAGATTCCACTCATATGATAACCATAATTGCTTACGATGAACTTACTGATCCTCTCAATAAACACCATTTATATGATTTATATCGTTGTAAGTAGCTGAGACTTGATTTTAGAAGCCACCGGCCATGGATTTTATTCACTTCGGCGATACCGATTGGACTCCAACTGAAGATTTTTAACCCCACGAGAAGAGGACGGCTGATCGAACTAAGGCTTTATGGGTTGCAGAGATGAATCATTATTTCAAAGGCAAATACCACTCAAATTATGTGATTTAGCATATAAATAACTAAGAACTGGATCCGAGAGTATTATGTGGCTTTTATTTTGATAGTGAATACGTCAAGAAGAAGAAAAAAAATATAGATCAAGTGACAAAAGTCACAACAGTATTATTAATTGCCACCTAAATCGTAACAAAACAATTAGGCGATCATCTATCACGCAAGGGTGATGCGACTTGATAGGACATGCTCAAACCTAGCCAATAGTGATGCATAAGCTCTACCAATAATATGCTCTCTGTATACTTCAGTGATCATATTAAATTGCGAGTCTAAGTTTCGAAACAAATAAAACAAATCAACTTCACTCCAAGGTCGCTCCATATGTCGTCAGAAGGCACGCTGTTGCAGTCGGTAGTGGTAAGAAAACAAAGCCAGTAAAACTTTCTTCCTTTTTAAACCAGCTGAAGGTAGAGCAGCAGCGAAAGTAGGAGAGAAGTTTGACACCATGCGTGCAACTCACCAAAGTCAAAAGCCTTCACGAGTTACACAGCCTCCTGCTTTCTCTGAGGGCAAAAGCATGAGGAACAAGCCACCATAAATTTAGGACATGGAGCCCCAGCCACGCAACAAACAAAGCAATCCCATGGCGCCCAAACCACGGAAGAGTAAAAAAAAACGAAAAGAGAGCGACAGTAAGTAACAAGGAGCAGAGAGAGGAAATCCAACAGCAGTCCACAAACATTCCAAGGAACCAACCAAGCATGGAAGCAGGGGGGCCCTGCTCTCCCTGTCCCCCAGTCCCTAGGCACCTTTCATGATCCCCCTATCCACAATCCCTTCCACCACACTCCCTCCCCACAAGCCCACAACGCCCACCCCTTGAAACAAGAGAGAGGAGCAAATCAAAAGCTAAAGAAAAGAGAAAAAGGAAAAAAAAAAAAGCCACCGCGAAAGTATATCCTATCATCACAAACGAACAACCCCCCCTTGCCCCCCTCTCCCTCCTAATAATTTCAAATCGATCCACTTTCTTTATGGACAAGAAATAACCGTTGATCACCTCCTCATGCTCTTATCCCCACAGCTGCATAACAGATAAGCAAACACACTGCTGCCGGCCGCCGGCACGTTCAGGATCGGACTAATTCTCACTCCGTTGCTGCATGATCTTTGCGTAGCCGAATAGTAATAAATTCTTGCTTCGGAATCAGTCGAGACCTTACGTGAGTTGATACTGCTGCTGCTGCTGCTGCTGCTGCCGACACCGGTGTTGTTGTTTTGGTTGGTCTTGTCGTGGTGCTTGTCAGGCCTGGTACGGACGGACGGCGGGTTTGTTGCCGGTGCCGAGCCGGTGGACTTGCTGCGGAGTAATGCGAAGGGACAGATGAGGCCAGGTCGGCTGCCTCCGGTACAGTTCAGGCTGCTGCTCCTGCGGAAGCGCCAGAAGGATTTCTGCGAGGGAGAGGGAGATCTTTTGACGTTGTCGTCGTCTTCGGAGCTGGCCATGATCTCGCGGAGGCTGCCGTGCTTCTTCGGGGAGGGGACTGCGGGCGGAGGGAAAGGAGGAGGATGGGGTGACGGTGGGAGTGGGGTGGAAGAGGGGTTCTTGATGGGGAGCGGGAGGAGCTTGCCGTTGGAGAAGAGCTCGTCGGCGAGGGAGGGGTCGTCGGTGGAGATGTCGACGCTGAGGCTGAAGTCGAAGTCGTCGGCGGCGGTGTCCAAGGGGAGGAAGGAGTCGAGACGGCGGGTTTCGGAGGTGGGGGAGGAGAGAGAGAGGTCGGATGGAGAGAGGTCGTGGGAGAAGGAGATTCTTGGGCTCGCCATGGCGGTCAATGCGCAGTTCTCCGAGCACGCTTCCATTCTCTCTCTCTCTCTCTCTCTTACACACCGGGGGGCGGGGGGGTAGAGGATCTGTAGGTGAGAAGTGGGACGTGGGGGGAGGAAGAAGGGATCGAAGGGAGGTTGGTAGGAAGAAGGGGGGAGGGGTTGAGAGGGTGTGAGAGAAGGAAACGGGGACGTTAACGGCTAAAAGGAGGTCACGGGAAATACGGGAAAGCCGGGAATAAATAAGGAGGTCGTCGCTGCCCCCACCCACCGACGGAGACGTTAATTGGCGTGGCGGAGGAGATTTAGAAGTATTATTATTCAATATAAAATTATATATATATATATATAAATACCATTTATCATGTTAAACATCTACAATCAAAATTAAGTTTATATAAACGCCAAGAGTTCATTCCTTCACGGAAAAAGTTTGTCAAATTCTCTCGTTGACAAACTTACCCAAAATTTGTTGTTCTTATCAAAAAAAAAATGAAATGGATAAGCTAAAATTCTATGTGCATCTATCATGGAATAATAAAAAAGACTTATTTACCTGAAAAATAGGTAAGCTAGTTTTCTATTGGCTAATATATTTTTAATTTTAAAAATATCTTTGCTTTCTCTCACAATTTTCGTTGATTATATTCATCCGCTATAATCTTCATCTAATTTTTAACCCAAATATTGGTAGGTGCTAATAAATTTAGCATTTTTTTCTCTTTACATCTTCTTCAATAATTTTTTTTATATCTTTATTTTTTTTTTTCTTCCCTTAACCTTGCAATTTTTTTTTTTTATCATAATCTTTGATCATGTATCGATAAAAAATAAAATCGAGAAGACAATCTCCACTCTCACATGTTGTCTTATATCTCTCACTCAATATAGTTCGGTATGAGAAATTTGGGCATTAATTATAAGAGAGTGGTATATCATCACTATACAAAGTAGGTATAGAAGCATAAAAGGTATTATAAGAAATATCCTAGAAATTTACTAGAGAAAGTCATAATACAAAAAAATATAGGTAATAGATATCAAAGGTGGCAAGTTTGGACGCAATCTATGAGCAAACTCAAATTGACATGAAGTCAGAGAATTTGGGTTGAGCATAAATGGGTTCGGATCAAAATTGGATTGACCCATTAGACATGATTAATAAATAAGTTGGGTCTCAAATTGACCCGCTAACTTAAAATTAGTCTACAATTGATTCAGTTATTAAACGGGTCAATTCGTGTAACCCAGACATAACTTGTCAAACCTATTTATCTAAGTTAATGCCATCCTTTAATTAATTATTTTATGATGGTGATTATATGCTTATGTAAGAATTTTATATTTATATTTCTTTTTTTCCTTGAATCAAAAAAATTTTGTTTGTGCTTTAGTTATAATTTTAAATATATAATCATTTTATAAATAAATTAATATTAAACATGTTACATAGATTATAAAGTTTGCACAGATCACACGAGTCATGCATTCATATCCATTCGAACACAACCCAATTATTAAGCAGTTTGTATGGGTTGTATCATATAACTCGTGTAATACACAAGTCGGATTCGGGTTTAGATTTTCAATCCAATTAATAAATGAGTCAGGTTCGAGTTAACTCATTTATTGTTATTCTTTGAAATTAACTTGACTCGTTTAAGACCTGTTGACATGATTTGCCATCTCTAAAAGATATCGAAACTACTTTTCAATATATAAAAAAATATGAATAATTTTTTTTCATCTAAGTATCATCTAGATAATGCTTACCATAAACAATATAGATTCCTAAAAAATTTGATTCTCCTCAAAAAATAAGCCCCAGAAGAATTTGCATAACTATTGTTAAAGTTTGTGTATATTTAGTCTACTTAAGCAATTGGAAGGTTATTAATTATTTTTATTAGTTGGTTTGGATTTTGAAAAGTTATATATATATATATATATATTATGGAGCTTTGATTCATTGCATCAAATTTAATTTTTCTCATATTTAATTTTATTCCTAATAAATTAAGCAATTGGAAGGTTATTAATTTTACACCGTCATCATATTGACCGAAAATTTCAGAAGTTATAGCTTTCCAACTTCTTACTCTTGGTTCATTGCATCAAATTTAATTTTCTCACATTAAATTTATTTATGAATGAATTATATCTTTTTCTCTATTATATCTCTTCATTTTAATTGATTGCCTTGTAATATGCGGAGTTATACTTTTTTTTAGCACCTGAGTCTTAATTCATTGCATCAAATTCCTTTTAATTATAAAAAAAAGGATATACATATTCCATTTATTGTGTAGCTTTCTATTATTATTATGAGAATGGTTAAGAGTTGCACCCTAAATTGCCATTGAGCAAATCAAAGCTAGATTTGGTTTGTTTGGGTTTGATTGGATTCACTTGGAAGTCATAAATGTTTTCTTAAGCAAGCATATCATGACTATTATTGTTTAGGGCTAACTCCTTTAAAATTTAAATAAATAAATTTTTAGCCATGTCCAAGCTTTATTTTTCATTTTTAAGTGCTACTAGAAGTATTGCAAATTACTGAGGAAATGAGAGAATTATCCCAGTCAAACACTATGATGTTTGTGCAATTTCTTCACCATTGTGCAATTTGTTTTCATATAATTGCCTTTGCTAGCATCTTACCTATAAATCATAATGTGTTTTAACTTGAGTAATTACCCAATTGAATGGGCTTGAACAAGTCAATTAGCATGACAATCCTGAAAGATGGCTCTAAGTCCAGCTGCTGCCAGATGTATTCAGGTGCGGTTTTCTTGAAGTTGGGGTGTCTCCATGGATCCATATGTCGCTAGTAAAGCCAAAGTATCAGCTCCCGTACTCTTTTAAATTTTTAAATAGACGATTAGGCATGAGTATTATTACGGTGATGCCTCCATTAACAATTTAGCAAGTGCTCCCACGCGGCTGTTTATAATGAGACTATCTAGATGGATGATGGCCTCTATAGTTTGTGGAGTTTAATATTTTAATGCTGTGTTGGGTGTTTTATAGGCATGGTTGGAAAGATTTCTTTCTGGAAAACGGAGTTGGTATTGTTTATTATAGCTGTGGAAAGTAACATCACAACTTCCTTTGGATGGGTGTTCTGTATGGCATGATTAGGTGTGTTTAGCCTATCATATCTTGTCAAGATGCATAAGAGAACAAAAAGTACAAATTCGGATGTAGATGTAATCAAAGTTTTAAATTTTTAATTAAGTAAAGCTCATAAAAAGAAGGCAGCCGATCAAAAGTTATGAACTCTAAGTCTTGTTTATAGCCTTTTTTTCATTGTCAATTATCATGCCGGTTCTCCTGAAGGTTTGTAAAATACAATAATCTCTCTTTTCTTTCTCTTTTTATTGGCAGAAACCATATGTCTGTAGATATTAATTCTAAGCTTTTATATGCTTAAATTCTTTGGCTTAGCAGCGCAAGCAAATGAGGGAATCCTAGAACCATTTTAAGTAAAGATTACTAAAATATGCAACGATGATAACAACAATAGCAACACAAAAATCACAAGAGAACGAGAAAGTCTTAAAAACCATTCTAAGCAAAGATCACTAAAATATGTGACGATGACAACAATAATAGTAACAACAAAAATGTAATCTTGAATTTGTTAAAAGTTATCTATACAATTTTTTTCTTTATTTTGAACAGTTTTAAATATTTTTTTTATAAAATATAAAAATTTTAAATTTTTCTTTACTACTCATTTTTATATAATTTTTAATTTACTTATATATTTTTTTTTTATCTGTATCAAATCATTTCTTCGCTCATGTTTATATTGCAATTTTTAAACCATTCAAATTATCATTCTTTTCATTTGTCTTAATTGATACTATTTTTATAATTTTATGACTATTTTTATTTTTTATTCTATCTCTTTTCGTAACATTCTTATTTCAGCAATACTCATCTTTAAGATATGTTACGGTGAGCTAATACAAGTTCCATTCTTAAGGCATTCTTCTTGAAGAATAATGCAAAAGGGCACTTGTTTTGTACACGTTAGAAGTCTATCTTGACACATTGCACGAGGCGATTGGTAGAACCCAGAGCAATGTATAAGGATTAGTTGAATACTAAGTTGTCAAGCTAGTGGTGGATATATTAAGGACCTTTTATCTTTACACTTGCCTGCAGCGGTTGAAGAGTTTGGGTGTCAAAAAGCTAGAGGGCATTTTCCTTTATGCGTGCTTATAAAAGGTGAAGAGTTCGGGTGTCAAAAAATAAAGGTTTGGCATGCTCCTCCTGCTGCTCCGTTTTGCCAAGCCAAGGAGTCTGAGAAACATAATCTAAAAGCCTTTTCAGAACGACGGCATGTTGGAATGTGCTAACTGTTTTGGTCCGGTGGAAGTGATGGAAATGGAGGAATGCTAAGATACCCAGAATTGTCGCTAAGGCTGACTGCATTTTGGGATCAATGATCGCTATGGGCTGGCTTTCCCCTCTCTCTTTTCGGTAGACCAGTTTTGAGGCAATAATGTGCTTGGTCTCAGCTTTTCCACGATCTCGAAGAAATTGAAGTAGATTTTCCCATCTGTTTCTGAAAGAAAAGGAGCTTGGATGTTAAATCTATGAGAGTTTGCAAATGCCTTTTCTGATGGGATACTTGATTCATCTCGGTGTTTATAAAAAATTATAGTACTTCAAAAATAACTTCACGTTGGATAGAAAAGAAAGTGTTATATGTTTATAATTCAAGTTTACTTACTACTCATTAATTTCTTTTCGAGTTTTTGAATCATGTGGTTTCGGTGCTAACAGAATTAATTAGGATAGCAGGTGGGCTTGAGGCGTTACAAATGTTATCAAATTCGATCCGAATCTATGAAAGTTGATGGGCATAAAAAAAAAAAATAAAAGACTACCCATATGACAGTAATACAGTGTTCTGCTATGGACATCCTGAGAGCTATCTATTAACTCAAGTTCACTTGCTATCCATTAACTTTCACTCGAATTTTAGGCCACATGATTTCGATTCGCTAATGAAGTTAATTAAGCTTGGAGTGTTACAAAAATATTTATGATCATAAAATATTTCAGTTATTTATTTTTATAGCCGCTAGGTCTTGTCAAAATTATTTAAGGACCATTTGAAGAACCGAGAATTAAGCATAGAATATAAAAACCTTCATGAAAGGGATGCTTTATATGCCGTTCTTGTTCAAATGGGCTCCTCCCTGCTCGGTTGGCTGTTAATTTCAGAATCTTTCTTTTCTCAGCATGAGAGGAACCGCGAACCTACCGAAAAAATTCAAGAGCACAAATTTATTCCTATTTGTCCTCAAAGTCTCAATTCATCAGTCTTCTAGAATTCTTAACCCAACAATTTCAGTTTGACCATAGAGAATGCTTGCAAAAGCAATTAGGTGCATTATTAACATCATGCTGCTCCTCTCCACTTATTTACTGTAGGGATAGGCAAAGTGCTTGGGCCCAAAACCTAATGTATTCACTCAAATGCTTGCAATCAATCAATACTACTTTTGAATTATAATGGATGCGTGTAGATAACATTATATGCCAGCTAGTACATGTCCAGCTAAAGCAACAGCATGGTATTGCCATTCTTAACTGCAGGTAAACCACTTTTTAGAAGGCATGTATTTCTAGTCTTCTAAGCTTATGAAATTTATTACAGAGGACTCGTGTTAGAATATCTTGATCTAGAAGCAATGGTTTTATAGGAGACGACTGCCTTGATTCTTATGGAAATTTTGACTTCAGATGCTCATTGACCAAATAAACACAGGGCCCCTAGCATTTGTCAATACTCCTGAAATTGCCTGAGGAACAACAGGTAGGAGGTGGTTGCTCAAACTTTTCAAATGGCTGTTTCACCTCAGCCATGGTTGAAGATCATGCTGGTTCGAGTCGAAAAGAAAACTTATACGATTTCTTGGATGTATAATGATTGGTGAGTATTCGGCGAAGTTTATTAATGGCCATATTTGAGAAAAATTGCCTACATATTGGGTGAAAAATAGTAAATAAGCTGAAACAAAATTTCATTTTCAGCAGGTAATATCTCTTGTGAGACCTGTCTGATCCTGACCACACTCCTTTGTTTATAGCAAGATGTAGTTGAACTTGTAACTATAACCATGTTGGGATCCAAAGACTTTTGCCTATGCTGATATGAAAGATGCTGTAGCTTGGTTTTGGACACATTAAAAATGGCCTATGAACATGACACATATAGATGATAGATGGATAGATTAGCAGTAAAGATGAGAGAAATTATAAAGGTCCGTATGGTAGGCAACAGTCTTAAATTGGATTCCTGGTCCACATTAGAAATTTAGCTAATGTGATGCGTCATTAAAACAGTTGTGTGCTCCAACTACTAGAGAAAGTTCCTTTCGAGGTTCGTCGTTTTCTCTTACTATCATATCATCATGGCCTTGAAAATTTATTCAGGCAATCCCTTTCCTTTAGTCAATCCCATTAAAAATGATGCAGACGCCGGCTGACCCAGCGGTCTCTGGAAAGGAAGGAACCAACGTGTCCCTTCTTGTAATGCCTTAAGCCTGCTTACTGATCCGATTAATTTTGTTAGCGAGTTTGAAACCACGTAGTTTCTGCCTGCTAGGTAGTTAATTGGGTTAGTAGGTGGATTTGGAACGTTATAAATGGTATCAGATCTGATCTGAATGTACGAAAGTTGGTGAGCATGAAGAAAAGGTTACCCATAGGTCGATGGTAGAGTTTCACCGTAGCATGGAGTCACCCTTGCAGCACCAACGACTCGATAAAAATACTGCATTGGATGAAAAAGAAATGTATTATGTGCTTATAACTCAAGTTTACTTACTATCCATTAACTTTCATTCGAGTTTCTGTGGCTTCATTTCATGCTTCCTATGATGGCCTAGTTATCTTGGGTCGGCTTTATGCTCTTATTTGCATTTCGTCCACAGGGTTGAATCTTTGAATCCTCTCTCACAAGCAACCAGACAATTGTTTAATAGCTATTTCGTTCTATTTTAAGATCCACATAGTTGAATCACTAATAAATAAGCACTGCTTTAGAAACTTATTGTAATGATAAAACTAAAAAAATGGTGTTAAAAATTAACGCATTCAACGCACGAAGGACCGGTACTCTCTAATCAACACAAAACCGTTGTCATGGCCCAAAGCTGTTTGACTCGGAAACTTCCAACCACTCTTTTATTAGTAGATGGACAAAGGATGGCATATCTTATGCATAGATATGACTACATAGGGATATCTTATGCTACTTGTCTTGAAGAATAGACACTATGGAATCAAAAGAGATTAGACGACTGTTTTAGGTTGCTATGATCCTCTCCAAGATTTGGTGTTGGCCTACGCAAGAGACCGAAGGCAGATCACTGCATTGGTGGGCACCCCTGCATCATGTGACCACCTTCACGCCGAGGCGCATGGCTGCCAGGTTGCCTCTCAACCCCACTTACCTCTCTCTCTCTCTCTCTCTCTCTCTCTCTCTCTCTCTCTCTATATCCAAACTCCCAGCAAAACGCCACCTATAATAATCCAAGATTCTTTTCTGAAAAAATAATCTAGAAGTTCTTTTATCGCTTCTACTAGATTCAACTCCCTTGACGTCTGAGAAAAGGAAAGCTAAACTGCTTGGATGAATTCCCAGCTGCATGTTTTCTTACGCCGTTACTTGGTTTCCACATCAATTTGCTCAACGTATTTAAATAGTCATTAATTTAGGATGCTTCTTCCTTTTAACCCATAAGAGCCTATTTAACAAAGTGACCAGATAGTCATTAACTGGACATGATTAGTAGGTACCTATGAACTGCTTTTCAGCTTAAATCTCTGCAGAAGAATCATTCTCTATTCCAGCTATTATAAGATTGCAGCAAAAGTAGCTTAATTGAATAAAGGTACGCCTCAAGTAATTTTATCACAGGTTATTCACAAACAAAGGCCTTAATCTTAGAAATCCTCGAGCATTATCTCCACGCTCATCTTTCTAAATCTACCGTCAACTTCATTCTCTAGAACCAGAATCACGGCTGACTTTGGACGACAATGCTTCCACCCGTATGGAGTAACCAACTCCTATGATATAAATCATTAGTAGTTCCACATTATGTGCTAGTATTCGACCAAAATTGAATACTATCAACAGAAATAAAAGTAAAAGAGAGCCTAATGGACTAACATGGATTGAAAACAATGTAATTTGAAGAATTACAACCTGAGGCCATTCTTGTGGGAAAATGAGAACCGAATATCGGTAGGACTAAAACCCATCCATACAGTGAAAGAAGAAGAGAAGAATAAATAAATAAATAAATAAATAATGAGCAAAAAAAAAAAAAAAGAGAAAAAAAGAAGAGGAGGAAAAAGAAGGAAAGCAAGAAAGGAACAAGAAAAGAAAAGAAACAAAAAAGGAAAAAAAGAGATAAATAAAGAAAAAGAAATCAAAAAGAAAGAAGTAAGAACAAATAAAAAGAAATAAAGAAAAAAGAAAATAAGGGCTATGGCTGACTAAGACAGTTGGAAGAAGGCCAGCTAAGGTCAGACTTTAATCTTCTTGAGCCCAACATAAATTATTTTTAAGCTTCAAAACAAAGTCTAAAACTAATTTTTTTTTTTAAACCCAACTTAAGCCCAGTCCCAGGCTTGATCCAAAATCCAATTGAGCTGACCTACAACAATCATTTATGCTCAAAGCTGAGTAGACATAGCTAATTATCAAGTTTTAAATGCTTGCATAAAAACAAATAATATTTAAAATGATTATATTTAATTATTTTAAAAAATAAACTATTTTTACATAATTAACAAAAAATATAATATAATATTTAAAAGACACCACATTTTAATATTTGGAAACTAAACTTGAGCTTGATCGATGATTAATGCTTCAAATCTTCTTTGGGTGTGAGAGTCAGACTAGATCTAAGCTAAGTCAAATAACAGCGCAAGTATAATCTGAAATTTTTTAAACTCGAACTTTAAGTCTAAACCCAACCCGAATTAAATTGAGTCTAATTCATGATCCGAATCGAAGTCAAGCTAGCCTAATAGGCCGCAAGCAAGCCTGAGCCACTTCGAACCATAACTGAAACAGCACCATGATGAGGTACTACGACAACAGGCCATCCTCTTTAGCAAAAATATGAAGATATTTTTATCTCACAAGATTTAAAATCATGACCTGACTTACATTTAATCCATTTACTCTGTTATCAGATACAAGAAAGCCAAATTAATTATCTATCTTGTATAGTTACTAAGTTGTACAACCAATGAATTTATAATATACATGATTTATGCACAATTCAGCATATCAATCCAGCTAGGGAGACAATCATGGTCACCGAAGATCCACCACATCAAACTTCAAATTAGGGTTCATATAGACATTAGGGCAGTTGTCATATATCCGACCCCCATCTGGTGGCTCTTCATGAGGATGGAAACCACGCTGCTGGCATTGCCTAATTACTGACATGCCCCCAGGAGAGGTCAGGTGGAATATCCCATGGGTCCTGCATAAATTGAGAAGATTTCTTAATTTCCCATAATATCTACTAATTGCTCATATGAATCTGATGGAAACAAGTAATTACAAAGGCAATGTAAAAGGTAGTTGATGTCCTAAGACATGTACCTTGAACTATCTTTTGGTGCCATAACAATTGCAATAGCTTCAGGCAACATGATCTAAGCGAAGAATAAGAAAAGTGCTTAGAAGATGAAAACACAAAGATAATACAAGAAACTTAGTCATAAATTGTCACGGAGCTTGCATCCACATGTACCTGGTACGAGTAGTGGGTATGGAGGTCTATTGAGGACATGAAACATGACTGAGTAGGATGTGTCTGTGCATAAAAATAAAGATGAGAAGTCATACTACATCATAATGTGTGTATTATCAAACTCATCCCTGAGAAGAGAGAAGCACATAACCTGTTGGGAACGCATTATATATATATATATATATATATATATATTATACATAGATTATTTTCTAAAAGATTAAAGGATGATGTGACTCTGTCATGACAGAATTCATACAATTAAAAGAGCCAAAAAAAAGAAAAAACTCAACAACAAAAAAAATAGTTCAGACAAAAATAATGGCAACTATTATATACATATATTGTCATAAGCAGAAAATGCATGTTCAAACAACTAATGATGGCAGTCCATTAGAAAGAAAAAAAGGACATGAGCATTAAGGCCATGCCTGCTAGTGGAGCCAAGATTTTAATCAAGTGAAAGTAATGTTTAGGGAGACAAAGCTGTGAAAAGAAAAAGACCTTCAAGAAGAAGAAAACTAGATTCTAAAAATAAGAAAAAAATTACATAAACTTCACTGAGTATTCATTGCTAATGTCACTTAACAAGGGTTTCATCCTTCAAATAACATATAAGAAGTAACCTATATAATATAGGCATGTTCTTAGTCCTACGTTGGTTGTGCATTGAAGAGATTTTGAATACTTACAATACCTTCTTTACTAAGGAACCCAAGCAATACTTTCTTGCCTGCCTCTTTAGGTGAAGTCTTGGATTGTTACAAAAGATATCAGGATAAATCTAATCTATGACCAATATAGACAAGCAAGCATTGCAGATGGGCTCATGATGTTTGTAATTGAACATGATTGGATTTGAATTTGAACCCTTAACCCAATAAAGATACGAGGGCTTAAACAAGGGGAGCATGTTTGAGCCGTGTTGTCATGTGTTTAGTCCTACATCAACTATACACTTGAGAGATCTTGGGTGCTTATAAAGGGTTAAGAAATCTAAACAATACCTTCTTGACCAGCCTTTTAAGTGAGGTTCTATATTGTTATATATATAAAAAAAGTAATGCTGCTTCCTCCTTTCATAATGGGGCGGGATCGCGGGGGGGGGGGGGGGGGGTGGGATAAGAATTTAAGAGAAGAAAGCTAGGAGATTACACAGATTAAAAAAAAAAAAGAAAAAAAAGAAAGAAAGCTAGATAAAAGGGGAAATAGCAATAAAAGAAAAAAAGAAAAAATCTACATGCATATGGTGATAGGCTGGATGATGATCAATTGATGTTGTGAGATAGTGTAATATGAAAGGGGAAAAAGGAAAGCAAAAACACAACATTAAGGCCAGCTTTTACCCTAAAAGAAAAATCTGAAACAAGAAAACATACCACAAAATAAAAGAAAATTCAATTATTACAAAAGAAAACAAAAAAGAGGGAAAAAATGTACCTATAAATGACTAAGCCTCAATTAGAGCTTCAAAAAACTGACCAAAACAACATGTTAATCAGAAAATACTAACACTTGGTTAGTCAGTCAAAAACAGGTCAAAAGCAAAAAGCATCAACAACGCTATACCCTGGCAGTAGGGCTGTCAAGTGAACATGCTGATTCTGAGCAGCTAGTGTTTGGTTAAACTGGCCTTGTTAAATTGATAGACAAGCTGAGCTTGAGATTTGCCCAGCTCACTCATGTTTAGATTGGCTAAGGTCAAAAAAGAAAATAATGCATGTAGGAAAATTCTCTGAAAAGGAATATGAAGCAAGGAGATATGCTGCTCACTCGGTAAATAAATTCCAGTTAGCAGTACAGTGGGAGATGTCGGTTCTGCCTGTTTGAGGAGAGAAAATAGTCGCTTGAAGTAATGAGACCTCTCCTCATTCACTCACAGGCAGCATACATATACCAAGCTTCAAAAAGAGGATTATGACCTGATGTCTCACATGCTCAAATGATTAACTCATGCCAGTAAAGTAACTAGCAAACTGAAGAGGTAAAAGGTATCAAAAATAAAGAGGTATCACTTTCCAGAATTATAAAACATGAAGTTAAAATGATTGCAATGCTCCTAACAGAATACTTAGAAACCACCCAAAATCAGTTACAACATGTTGACATATATTCTGATTAAATTTAATTCCTAAGTCTACAAGAACCAGTAGCATTATAAATAAAATAAAACTTTATGCTGTTAACAAGATAGGTTGGATATATTACACAGTTGATTCTGGATGCTGTAACAAGCTAGGAGGAATAGGATCATTTGCAGGATTAGGTACTCACATGAATCCATCCAAGGGGAAAAAGTGATTGCTTATCCTGGTAGTCAAATATTTCCTCTTCATTGGTTGTCTGACACTGAATAATTAAACAGTGATTGTTATTAAAACCAAGAGTGCTATGCACAACAACATAGAAAAGTTATCACTATCTTACTGAATCAGATGTTGACTCCTGTTTGGGGATGATCAGAGCTGTCACATAGAATTTTCTATCTTTCTGCGAATGCAAAACAATGACCTGAATATATAACCAAAAGCTTCTTTTGGTTAAAAAAGAAATTCAGAAAATCCTCATCCCTTACAAGTGAACCTGCAAGAACACCACATGTTTCTAAATTTCTGACAGTATTCGACTTTGCAAGTCTCATAAAGCTGTCCATCATTGTTGTTGACTGCAAAATAAATATCAAAAACAAAGCAGATGATTAGTGAAATCATATACATGGAAAAAAAAATAAAGCATCACAAAAGTAATAAATTTTCTTCCCTGCCTATTTTGTCCTATAAATTACACTTAGGAAAAACATTTGACATCTGAAGATCTAGAAGGGAGTGCACAATATCTCACTATGTGAACTTGCAAAGGTGATTCAGTCTGAAGTAGTTCATCCTGCAATGATACTGTTTGCCCAGATATGGAATTAGAAACTTGTGATGTGACAGCAACCACATCTTGCACTTCTGCAAGGACAGGTGGAGGTGAAGGTTCTCTGGTGATATCCATCATAGGAGTTTCTGTAGCATCTAAGTTAATGATTGGACTTGGTTCAGCAGTCAGAGCTGTTAAATCATCATGCAACAAAAGAACTTCCTCAAGCATAGATCTTTCATTCCCTGAAGTACCATTATCTTTCACAGCCACAGGTTTATCTTCTGCTGGATGAATAAGGCTGTTACCAACAAAAATACAAATCATCAGCATATACTTAAATATGATAGCTTGACACCAAAAAGATAGAAAAAGGTTTTTTCTTTTTTCTTTTTTTTTTTTGTGGGGGGTGGGGGGCGGGGCAGGGGGTGGGGTGGTATGGGGGGCAGAGAGAGAGAGAGAGAGAGAGGACATATCTCTGTTTAACAGAGCATAGGTGCGAGTGAAATTACACTTGGCGATTTGCAATTATGAGATATGTCCATTAACAGAGATATCTCTACAACCCCCCCCCCCCCCCCCCAAAAAAAAAAAAAAATTGTTGTGCAATGCTGGCCCAGCGATGCATAATGCAGCTTTACCAGGTCCAATGTAACTCTCTTCAGTTTTCTCATGGATAAGATGATGAGCATTATTAATCGTACCAATAGTTAATTTACCCCCTTGTCCAGCAATTGGACCAAGAAATAAATATTGGAACATCTAAAAACTTCCTTATCTAATTTATTTTACATATTACACACTCTTGCCAATGATTATGCTGTTATATAGTGGATTGATAACAATTTCCTCTGTTTTTATGCATGAACTCAACTTCCTTGTTAACAGTAGCAACTGAGGATTTGATTTAGCTACTTGGAAACAACCAGGTGCTATTTCCTAGGAAATCTTGGTGCATGAAGATTGTTTTGGCATGCTCTAGCCATGAGGTTATTGCTTCAGTAGACTAGGCATACAAAAAGAAACATGTTTTCACCATAACAGAATGGATTAACTCTACCACCACATGCATGCTGAAAAAAAGGAAAACTTAGTAGGCAAAATAATATTAGCTCTGTTGATCAACAAAACCTTCAAATCTTCATAGTCATTTCCCCACAACCTCTAGACTTCCCCTGTATGGTGATATACACATTCTCTATGCTAGAAATTTCCGTTGGCATAAAAAGATTACTATAATCATGATGGAAGCTGTCAGGCAACAGGGGCATAACTGTCTTCACATTGCAGGAGAAATGACTTGAAGGTATCAAATGAAGGACTCAAACTAGAGATCACGTATGTTACAAGTTACAAATTACAATTAGCTTAAGATCATCATGATAGTAGCAAGCACAATCTTAACCTCATCAGCATCATTAATGGAATTTTGAATAGCAGATAGCAGGCAGAAAGCTGAATAGAATGTGGAAGCCCTTCACAAATTGGATTTGAGATTCTTATGCTAAGCCTCCAAAGATTGAAAAATACCCTTGAGGTTTTCTCAGCAAGCCTCTTCTTTTTCAACATTACTTGCACAAAAATTTCTTAGGATGGGTTGGCATTAGTCCACCCTGTAGACATCTGTCCATCGGCTGTGTATTAACCATATTGTTCACATTTCATTGTTGAATATCTTTAATAGATACTAAGTCCAAAGGAGCAGGCATGTATCCATTGACATGTCCAGTCATTTCTTGCACAGGGGTGATGGCAAGAATATTATTTTTTTTCTCCAACATAAAATTATAAAGATAACTTTAAGGTAACCAACTAACCAAGCATGTTTGGTGAAAAGAGAGTTTATTGATGACCTTCTCATGGAAGGGAGTTAGGCCTTGTAATGCACACAGACTAAGAATGGGAATAACGGCAATCACACATGATGAGGATTGATTAGGTTAGGATGGATGGAAAAAATGAAAGGAAGAGGGAACGAAAAAGAGTTAGGTGGCTAATGTCTACTAAAAGTAAGAGATGAAGGACAAGAAGAATGGTTCCAAGAGCTGACGCATTATGATGTCACCGTTGCATTATTGTCCAAACCTAATACCATGAATATAAATCAGATCTTTGAATTATACAAAAGAAAGATGGAGGAAGAGGACAAATTTTAGAGAGGGGGAAGGAAAAACTGAAAAACGAGGCTGCAGAATTTAAGTAAATGTTCCATTCTTTCCTCCTATAAAATTATAATGATGGAACAAAAAAAATTCCTTGCCAGTGACAGAGACTGCTTTTTGCCTTTCAGCTACAACATAATGAAAAATCATACACAGTCATGAAAATTTATCGAATTTGCTAAGTTAAGGATTGCTTTCTAATTAAATAAGAAACAATTGAAAAGTCTGTCACAATGTTAATTTGCCTTATTTACGTAATTGCGAACAGAGATTTTAAAGTTAAAAAAGTTCATTAGGGACGTCAGTAAAAGTTCTGACCTTGGCATCTGAATAGGACTCAAGTCCAAATTGCTTGGGTATTGAATCTGCACCAACAAAAAGGAAGGTCAATTGTGTTTTTTCATGATTAAGATGCAAGTACTTAATGAATTAAAGTTTACCCCTCTGTCAATAATGGGTGGCTTCCACTGTCCATGAAGCCCATTTGGACCTAAAATGGAGTGTCTTGATAGAGTCTCCTCCCTCGGGCGTGGGATATTGAGAGAGCTACAGAAATGTCAAGCAAGATGAGTGAAGCACCTTTCCCAGAAAAAATGAAAAAGAAAAGAAGAGTGAAGGAAGATGTCTAGTGATTGAAGCTGTTTCAAAGCATGTTTTACAAGCTTTCCAAGTTTTGAAAACTCAATATCACTGAAAAATTTCATGCTCACAGAAAAAATTACAAAACAGTTCTTGGGATTGAAATCAGCAACAAATAACAGCTCATTGGTTTCATAATGGACAATTGGGTGTAACTTCTTTAATCATTATGGAGCATGTTTCAATATCAGATATCTTTGTTCCCATGCACAAATCCTTTTTTCCCTTTAACACAATTCCAAGTATGAAATAATGATATATTGAAATCTTCAATCATATACAATCCCTCGAAGCCCACAGTCTATAAGCTACAGTTGTGTAAAAGAGATCCTTCTTATATCAGTGAATCAATTAACACTGTGTACATTAAGAATATTAACATTAGGCACATGTGATGCGCATGTTTGTCAGAGAGACAGAGAACTTCATAGTATTCACAGAAACCAGTCCCATTGTAATATATATACTCCTATATCAAGTCAAATGGAACTAATTATATTACTCATCTGTGCTTACAAATTAATATTTGCATTTCATTAGAAACAACAGCATCACGAGATGGATGATAATGGAAACTAGACAATAAACTCAAAGTAATGGATATGCGATCTGAATATGTTGCATTAAGGTCCAGTGTGCAAAATGATATTTGAAATCAGGACCATCAATGTAGCATAAGAAAAGAAAACGTTGGGCTCAAGGTATCATGATTTCACCACATAGATGATAGGTTTAAGATAAAATATAGTACACATTGCAGTCAATAAATTATCATGATTCATGAAAGTAGAACTTCAAGCTTTTGAAAAATGTCCAAACTAAATTTCACTTGTTGTGAAACCAAGTCTACTAGCACAGCTAACATTAGTAGTCAAATTATCCAATGCCTTACAATTTGTGAAATTGCTCTTCTCCAGGCTTGGCTGGTGGTAATCTGTCACGCTGAATAATTGGAGTCCAAGGGGCGCCATCATGGCCAGCAATTTTGTGTACCTGCAATGTGGAATATGTCTAGATTTTTGTGAATGCATGGTTATGATACATGTTAAAGCTATTATATTTGCCCTCTTCTTCTAATCCTATACTTTCTAGGGCATTATGATAATCAGTTATGAATAAATCTGTTTACGGGCTGGGCAGCCCACCCAGCCTGCTCAAGCCCATTACATTTTGGGCAGGCTTGGACCAAAGTTTTAGGCCAGCAAGTCGAGACAAGCCTTCGAAAATAGGCCTTTAAATAAACAGGCTAGGCTCCAGCTTCAAGATTAAAGCCCATCCCAAGTTTTTTCGACATACCATTATGATTTTTTTTTTAATATTTAATGAATTTGTAGGTTTAATTGATAAACTGTTGTTGATATATAAACTTAATATACATCCTGTAGGTTGTTGCCGATATTTAAGTATGCATGTTTCACATTTTTTAAAAGCATTTTTAAACATTGTTAATATTTTTTAAAAGATTGGAAAAAAAAGGCCAGGAAATCCAAGGATATGCCTGAAACCTGAGTAAAAGCGGAGCTTGGGCTTGGAACGCAGGCCTGTAGGCCAGGATACTGGCTATGGAGTTTAGTGATGAGCAATGGGGTCGGATGGAGATGATACTCCACATATTAGTGGCAATGCAGTGGCAAACGTGGTGGTGGCAGACTGGCAGCTAGAGTTAGGAGGGATGTGAACAAGCACATGAATGCACACGCAAGAGGCAAAAGCAAGCAAGCAAGAGACCAAGGTACAAAAGTAAGAAATTGCAAATGCAGCGGTTAGCTCAACAAAATACAAGTTGGAGAGAGGACGTACAACATGGAAGGGACACATGAGCGCGCGCGCGTGTGTGTGTGAGAGAGAGAGAGAGAGAAAGAGGGGGGGGGGGGGGCGCAAAGGCATGAAACTGCAAATACAACAGTTGCACGAGCTCAACAAGATACAAGTTAGAGAAAGGAGGGGTGAGGGAGAAAAAGCAGAGAATGGGGCAGACAGTTCTTTCTCAAGTGGAGCAGCAGTGGGGGCAGCTAGTGAATAACTGATGATAGTGGCAATAGGGGGAGGATGAGATAGGAAATGGAGCAAATAGCTGGAGTTCTGTCTACTAAAAGTATAGGAAAGTGGGAGACATTTTTTTTTTTAAACAAAAGGGTGATACTCCTAGTAAGATTATCAAATCTGAACCATCCAGTTGAAGATGGTTGATTTAGAGATCGTTGAGTGCACCACAGAATTTCCCTATTAGAATAGATAGGCAATATATGCAATTATGTAATATTAAAGAATCACCAAAAATTGCGTAAAATGTGATAGTAATCTTCTTTTAGTCATAAATATGATCTGAAGAGTTATATAGTGGTGTCCAAATGAAACAGCAACATTATCAGTATCATGAGAAGAAATAGTCATACTTGAATGGATTTGTTATTTCTTGGTGTCTGTTTGCTGACTGGTGGCCACTCCAACGAGTTATCAACAAAGCCATTTTGTTCAGCCTGGCCACATCTATTTACTTGAGTCCTAGTCTTTGTATTCAGTTCTTGGATCCGTTGTTGCACATCTGGCTTCAGTACCTCCAGCTCATTCAGGGCATCCAGTAACTTCTGCAAAGAGTATATCACAAGTCAAATAGGAATTCCATCAAAGAACATTGGACACAACGCACAAAAAAATGAAGTTTTTTTCACATCAAGTAGGACACAATGAGTACAGAATACAGCACAATCACTACATATGAAGAAGATAAGAAACACACACAACGGGAAAATCAAAACATTCACAGCAGGACAAATTAGAAACTCCCAAGAAGCATGAACAATGGATCAAAAATGGTGTACCTTTCTAAAATTAAGTCTTTCACTTTGCAGAGACACATGGTAGTCTTGATGGTGCGGTATAGTCTCAGTGATCAAACTGCAATAGATATAAGTCAATTCATCTGATGTTTATTAGACTCTAAAAAAAAGAGAGTTTCAACTCTGAAAAAAAAAAAAAAAAAGAAAGAGTTTCTTTGTGTATAACCTTGTAAATATAGCTTATTGCATATTTATCCTCCAAAGTTCACTGTTTGCATGTATACCCCTCAAATCAGCCTATTTTTGCATGGAAACCCCTCCTGTTAGATTTTTGGTTGACAAGTTAATCAGTAACCATTTTAAGTATAAACTACAATACCGTTGAAAGATTTATATAAAATAATATTTCTTCTCAGTAAAAACTAACTGCTTATTTTTTTAGGGGTATTAAT
This sequence comes from Metroxylon sagu, assembly GCA_017589505.3. Classification (NCBI taxonomy): domain Eukaryota; kingdom Viridiplantae; phylum Streptophyta; class Magnoliopsida; order Arecales; family Arecaceae; genus Metroxylon; species Metroxylon sagu. The sequence goes on along the minus strand of JACVBY030000578.1, from coordinate 613,872 downwards.
GCAAAAGAGTAATAGTGTTAGATGATACTCAAACTGGTTATTTATTAATGCCATCAGCCAAAAATATTAAGGGAGGGGTACCATGCAAAAATAGGATGATTTGAGGGAATATATGCAAATAGTGATTTTGAAGGGTAAATATGCAATAAACAATCTTGTAAGGGTATATATGCAAGAAATCCAAAAAATAATCAAGCATAACATGATAGCATCATGAAAACTGATTGTAGAAAATTGAGTGTGTTTCCTGATTCCAAAACCAGAAACCTGGTGATGATCCAGATATATTCAAAACGTTCACATAACATTCTGTTCCAAATGATAAACTGACCTTGAAAACCGCAAAAGCATAACATACAGATCGATAATATTGTTCTCCTCCCGATAGATATTAGCCTGCAGTGAGTAAACAATTTCAGATATCAAAGATTGCTGAGGTGAGAAAATAACTGAAGCCCCTTACATAATGTCAAAATAACTCTAATACCATATTGGATACACCAATAGGAGGGAACCTACACAAAACATAGAATAAGCATAATTCATAGAAGACAGAAAAGAAGGCACAGAAAAGCATCTCACAGCCTGAAATTGTGTAAATTTGGATTAAGTTTTTTGATTACATACTTTAACCAAGCTAAGGTGCAGTTTAGCCTACATATGGAGCAAATAGATTATGTCCTTATCACTGATAAGCTATAGTTAAAACATAAAATCTTGGCGGAACACATTTCAATGTGTTATGATTCCTTCATTCTATAAATTAACAGCGCAAGACATCCCAATCTGGAAGCATTATCCCATAAAGAAACAAAAACCAAGAATACATTCAAAGATAACATTTAAACAGAATAGATGCTGCTTGTACAACAAAGGAAAAGGTCAGGTCATGCTGTGAGGAGACAAATTGATGCAAGTTTAAGCATCAAACAAACGAAAGAGAAGTAATTCATTTAAAAGTCAAGAACCAAGCTTCAGGCTCCAACAAGATGGATGTGGACAACTGCATGGACAATAAGCTAAATCAATTACTTGGGGCTACCTGGTCTATTTTGATTAGTTGGCCAAGGCTATCATGGTATGCGTATTGTGCCATACTAAGAATGCATGTGGCATGCAATGACACAAAAGATCTGCCAGTCTGGCAAAGGATTTGAAACTAGTATATGAAGTTGTGCCATTTTTAATTGGCATTTATAGAAAAAAATTAATTCCTTTATACTGGCATAGAGACATTTCAGCAAATATTTGTTTATATTTTATCTACTTTAACCTATCATCATATACCATCTTGTGTCAGTTGTTGTTCATACATTTGTTATTGTGGAAGGCTTGAATTGTGGTAGAAGCACTACTCATACCATATCCTAAAATTTTATGTGCTTCCCAACTATTGTAATGGACATCAAAAATCACCAATGGCATAAATATTGATATCGTAAAGCACACTAAACAGGTCTAGGAGGGAGGGATGTTACAATAGTGAGAGTAATGTTGTGGATATCTGATGGGCATCTATTCATCATAGGGGCAAAACATTTTTTAAGACACCAGTCATGTATGTACCATGACACTAAATCTAGCTTAACTTATCAAATACACAGGACCATGAACCACATCTAAAATCTATACCATATTGCAAAAAAAAACAGTTCTGAATTTAGAGAATGCTCTGACTTCATCTGTAATTTTTATTCTAATGAAAAATCTTTCCACCTTTCTTTCTATTTAAAGATAAAGACTAACAATCCATTTGTTCAAAAATAGAAAAAAAAAATAATATGCTCCATCTGCCTCTCAGTCTGTGCTAACTCTCCACCTGCCTCTCCTCTCTCACTTCCACCAAACTAGAGAGTAGAGAGGGAAAGAAAATCCAAGTTCCAAAGAAAAGCGAAAAAAAATAATTGGATTCTAATAAAAAAAGGAAAAAACTAATACCCTCCACCTGCCTTTCAGTCTGTGCTAAGTCTTCACCTGCATCTTCTCTCTCACTTCCAAAAGGAAAGAAAAAAAAAAGGAAAACCTAAGAATTGGAAGAAACAAAAGAAGAAAAAAAAAATTGGATTCTAATACCAAAAAAACAGAGAGTAAAATGTAATATGCTCCTTTCACTTCTATCCACACTTACTCTCCACTTGCCTCTCCTTAAAAAATCCTGGCATTTAAAAGAATGGAAGATAAAACAATTGGAGAAATGTCAGTATTTTCTACTGTAAATTCTGGACAACCCCAAATTTTTGGCACCCTCTCTTCCTCTCTAATCCAACCATCTCCTAAAAAATAACAAAAAAACTAATTCAATTACAATCCATTTTTAGAGGGAGAGAATAAGAATTAAAATATAAGGAACAATAAGAAAAAAAAATGCAAGAGAGATCTCATTGTTCTCTTCCAAGCCAATCAAAACATTATATCTCCATCTTTTGCCCTATGATCTCAACAGTTCTCATAGAAGGCTTTCTAATTCAAGATTGATAAATATTTGATTGATAAATATTTGAGTGATTCTATCTCAACAAGGCAATATTTTCCATCTAAGCTTGAAGTCTCTTTTGCTTAATAATGCATTTTATATAATAATATTTTTATTTAAATAATATTTTATATATGATTTAAAATTTTTATTGCATTTTCAGCATACATTGCATGCCCTTAATTGCTAGTAATTATTAAATGTATCTAATTAAAACCAAAACCACATCAATGTAGAGAAGAATTCCCATTGATGTATGATTATTCAATCACTAATGGAACTATTCTCTAATTGAATCATTTAAAGATTCTCCCAATAACCTCCAAGCTTTATGGCTGTGTTTGATTGTGAAACAAATTTTGAGGGAATAAGGAAAAGCTATCCAGATACTACAGAACAGATAGACTTATTTTGCAGGATAAGGGTTTGTTGGCACCTGATTGGAGGAATTAGCAGGAGGAGATAAGGGTAGGGAATAAACTCTAAAGAACATTAAATGAACATCAGGTTTCATAATTAGCTAGATTTTGTCATAAGAATAAAATGGTCCTTCCACTTTCTTATGTATTTATAGAGCAGATAGGGGCAAAGGAGTGATTGGAAGGATAATATAGTAATTGCGCAAAATTTTCACCCAATTCTATGAAATAAGCCTGTCCAAGCCTAGGGCTATAATAGGCTTATGACATAAGTGGGAGGAATATCCCATGGGACTATATGGGGATGGTATAAGGCTATTCTGCTGGATTCAAATATTGTTTGGCAGAATAAGTTGTAAAGAGGGGGAAGCTTTTTTCCTTTTCTTTTCTAATTTTTTTTGTTGGGGTGGGATGGGGTGGTTGATGTGCCCCACTTATTTCGCAGCCAAACACTATCTATAAAAATTAGAAGACTATGACATATGGCATCTCTTGCAGCTTAATTTCTTTGAATGCCATGGTCCTGCAATAATTCTAAGCAAAGAAGAAAATAGAGTTTTTCAAACAAAACCTATAAATATACTCGATACCAAACATTGATATTGCATATTTGTGTTTCCAGTTAAGATCAAACCATTAAAGCCACTTAGAAAAAGCTAGAAAAATAAGTAGGAGAGGTGTTCAATTGTTCCAAATAGAGATGAAGTTGTTTGGGATGGTAACCAACGAGTTTATAAGTGGAAACCAAAGTGCTAAGCTGTATTATTGCATCAACATGGATCAAAGCCATAAAGACCACTACAGGCCAATCTGTAGCAACACAGACCAGTTTCTAGCAATGTAGAGGCAAGCGTTACACTCTTCAACACAACTTCACTACTTCCTTTTCACAGTAATTCAACATTGCTACATACCTACTTCCAACTACTACAACCTTTCGACAAAATACCCTAAAGAATTGAACGGCAGGAAGAAATAAAGCTCACATCTAAGGCTCCAAAGATTGAAATTTGATCAACAACCGCACCTTGGGTAGTAGATCTGCTTCCTCAGAGTACTAAAGCCTAGATCAACAAAAGTGATTTCTTTATCTTCTTTGGAAGGGTAATTTTTGTTTTCAGATTTTGAGGGAAGGAAATAGGTTTATGCTTGAACCTGATATACTAAAAACTAGACTTAGCCCAAGAAGTTAGACAGTAGAACATTATCATCTCTACCAAGAAAAGAAGCTTCTTCGATATCTTCAAAATCAAATGATTTTTTTTTTTTTATTATTGCATAAGTTTTCATTGGTTAAGACAGCAATTTTCTAACCTTATCCAGGAAAATCCTCAATGCAACTGATGTTCTTTCTGACTGCATTATTCAATATCTACATATAGCTTCCATCCACACATTCACAATGTGGCACAAACAATTGCAGCATCATTGATCAATAACTGTTAAATGTAACCATAGATTTCCAACATGTGCATGATTGATGGATCAAGTTCCTATGATATCAAATCACTGCAAACGTAGGATGATCATTCAAGTTCAGTAATGTAAATCAGATCTGATTAAATCTGATAAAGAAAATCATAGCAAGAAAGTGATGAAGAAACAAATATAATTTCTAGCACTCTAGAAGATGAGTTATAGAAGGAGGGTAAGGAGTACATATCAATGAAAAAAGCACATGTTGTTCATGATGCAAACAAAGAATCTTTTTATGTTATTCTCTTGTTAAGATTAATTCTGCTGTATTTGTATTCACACCATATCACCATAAAGATTAATTGTAAGAGTTTGCAACTTTCTCAACATAAGATAAGAATAAAACACAGAAAATGTTAAAACTCCTCTAATGATTTCAGATTGTCTAGTCAACCAGAGTCCAATGCTAGTTAAATATACGACTTTCCCAAATATGCTATATGACCATGAACCTTGACCAAATTGTTACAACTCAAATAAACTTCACAAAATCTTCCCAAGCAATAAATCCAAAAATTGTGAAGCATAAATTATTATGATATAACAATTTTGAGAACAAGGTTTTCTATGTAAATCATTGCCAAACACTGCAGACTTTTGAGATCCACTCTATCTGGGGTGCACCTAGGAGAACATGGGATTGAAAAGAGTGCAAAAACATGATAGTTGCAGCAATGCTAACTGTTTGGAGTGAAGCTTCCTGATGTCATCTCAGAAGACATCTACAGATTGAAGGGGATTTAATGCCGTCAGATGTGCTATATGCTTGGAGTGAAGCTTCCTAATTTTATCACGGAAGACAGCCTACAAATGGAAGAGGAACACGTAATGCATTAGCTGCTGCATAAAGAGGTGTGTTCCATTTGTGGTCCAAGAGGCTGTTCCATTTGAAAAAAAGGATTTCAAGTGAGCTCAGATCAAGTTGACAGATTTTCCCAGTTCCAAGAAAAAGAGATGATAAATTGTCCTATAAGCTTCTTCTCACTTGAGAACACAACTTTGAATGCCATCGATGTAATTCTCTCAATCTTACAATCCCTTTCTGTTAGTCTAAAAGCTTGGGCGGTGATGACGCCACTATAAATTCCCCAACTAAAACTAATCAGCAAGGTACCATCTCCAACCACATTCAAGATAACAATATTCTTATGACCAAAGCAACAATTATTTTTAAAAATCTCCGCCAAACATGAACAGATCCTCATAAGGATTTCCCTAAATCATCTTGTTTAACATGATAAATAAATCAAATGAATAAGAGACACAGAGGACGCGATAAAGATGCGATCAATTTTTTCAAGCATTAACAAATAATATCAAAAATCGAAAGAAAGAACGACCTGTTTGATGAGATTATCCGCGATACGGTAGTAGTAATGGAGAGAGATCCGATTGTCCACATCGAGCCTCTGCGCGCTGGCCGCGATGCTGATCGTCCCCAAAGATGACTTCATCTTAGGGTTTCCTCCTTCCTTCTACCGTTGGATCTCTATTTAAGAGACGAATCGCATTGGAATTATACACTCCCTTTCTCCGAGACCGTACAAAAGGCGGTAAATCTTAACCCTAATCGCAGAAGTGTAGGGCCTCTTCGAAGCCGTCACGAGAAATCCAGGGCCTCTTCGAAGCCGCCCTTGACGGCGCGGACCTCCGTCGGGAAGAGGAGAAGCTCTTTGAGCTTTTCAGAGGGGCAGACTGGGAATATCAAATTTCTGGTCTTCCTAATTTTGGTCGGCTTGATGATACAACGAGTGAAATTTCTTACGAAGAGGGATGAACTTGCGGTGCAGCCCAATGTCAACTCGACTTCGGTCAAAGCGTAAGGCGACATCATGCTTGGAAGATCTCCAGCATCAAGCATACGGCTGGATTTTTTTAATTTTAAAGATTTATTAGATATTTTGAATTCCAAGGATCTAGAAAAACTTTGGAAGTCAGCCAATGATTTTTTTAAATTATTAATTAATTGTATTAAGATTTTTTTTTACATAATTATATTAGGTTTTCTTTTGCATTTCAATACCAGCCTTTTTCAATAGTAGATAATATTATTTGTTTTTTTTTTCTTTGGAGGCTCAATCCTAGTGGTTTATCTAAAAGCATTATTCCCTCGAAGTAATTACACTTACCTCAAATTATTTATTTTATTTATTATTACGATCAGGTAACAGTTGGTATCATAGCTTAGAACTGATAATCCAATACTCTTCTATCCTCTATCTTATTTCTTCTATTTTCTTTTATCTACAAAATCTTAATACTAAAAAAAAAAAATCTTTCTTGCTTCTTGTTGCAACTCCCAAAACTCATCTAGCTACTGTCTTAAAAAAAAAAAAAAAAATCTCAGCCTTGATTTCTATTTTTTCCCATTTGCAAAAAAAAAAAAAAAAAAATCTAGTGGGAAAGAGAGAGAGAGAGAGAGAGAGAGAGAAAGAAGAAAAAAAAGAGAAAAAAGAGAGTTGAAAAAAGAGAAAGAAGATTTTTCTTAATTTTAGGAAGATTTTTATTGGTGTCAAGGCCTAGAAAACTATGGTTGGAGAAACTTAATCACAATAATGAAAAAAATGTATGAAAGATGATATGAAAGATCTAAAAATAACAAAGGTATCTTTAGCAGAGTTACGGAAAGTAACTGATCGAAATACCCGTAATATGGTTGAAGTAATGGATGCTTTGGCTTATTTGAAAAAATGATCATTGGCATGACAAAAGAATTTTTTTATGGATATTCAAGTAGCAGCCATCTGACCTGACCATAAGGATTTGATTATGCCATAAAGTTTTTTTGTTCTATTGAAGAACTTACCAAGTTACGCCAAACTACTATGATACTTGAATATCAATTTGGTTTTGAACAACTCGTTAATCGTATTACAGGGTTGATTGAAGAATTTTTTACAAGCTACTTTTAAAGTAGACTTAAAAGAAGAAATAAAGAATGTTGTTCGTATGTTTTGTTTTGACCAACCACTATAATTAAAGCCATCGAATTAGTTAGGCTCAAGAAGGAAGAACTATTTACCTTACGCAAGCCTAATGTGAGCCCTATAGCAACTTCTCCTGTTTCTATTGAAAAATTCCACATCTCTTTTCACTTTAGTCAAAAGATTAATATCAGCAAAAGAAAAAGAAACAAAGAAAAAAAGATTATACTTCAACTATGATGAAAAATTTAAATCAGGCTACTGTTACAAAACAAGCAACTATTTCTCATTGATAAATACTATTCCATGATTTACCTGAAATAAAGTCGAACAAAAACCATAAGAAGCAGGTGGACAATTTATCCTTAGAAATTTCTATGCTATTATGGGTAACTCCTCTCCTCAAATAATGAGAGTAGTGGCAAAATTAAATAAGCAACCCGTTACTATTCTCATTAACTCAGGTAGCACTCACAATTTTATTCATCCGGAGCTAGTCAAGCATCTTAATATTTGGTGGTTAAATAATAAGTTTATAGATGTCATGGTGATAGATGATGCACGCATATAAATCCAAGGTATATGTGATAATCCTCTTATACTTATACAAGATTTTAAATTCATATTGAAATTCCATATATTATCACTTAAGGAGTGTGATATGGTTCTTGGAGTACATTGACTTTGCACTCTAGGATCAATTTTATAGAATTTCTCTAAGCTTCTCATATAATTTAAGATTTAAAGATAAAAATATATACTGAAAGGATTTAAAAATCCACCCATAGAGACTTTTAGTAGCCATACCATGGAAAAGATGGAGGCTAAAAGAGATTTTACTATATACTTGTATTCAATAAAGAAAAGTAAGCTAGCTTTTTATGAATCAAACTATTAGAATCAGAATCAGTTAAATAGTTCTTCTGTCATATTATGTAGATACTCTGCTCAAACATCTTCATTAAAGACAAAAACAAGCTCTAAGCCTAACATTGTTAATGCTGGTGTTAATAAAGCAACCAAATTTCTATCTTGTGCTAATGATTGGACTATATCAAATTAGGCAAAAATAGTTGGATTATCTAAGAAGCAAGTTAATTTGGCAAACAAATGTGTGATCATACTTCAGTATCTTTAAGTTCCAGAGACTGAATGCAAGCAGCTGATTTTTGATAGTTTTGAAATCGTATTTTATTCTACTAATAGCTTTTTATTTGCTTTACAACCTTAAGGATAAGATTGATTTTAAGAAGGGTGGAATGATAAAATTTCCTAATTTTGGAGATCTTTTCAAATTTATAAAATTCTCTTAATTTAGAGGATCTAGTTATTGGTGGAACTCCTGATCTCAGCCAATGATTTATTTTCTTAGTAATTGTTGCCCAGCTAAGCAACCCAAGAGGAGGGGGTGAATTGGGTTCTTTAAAATTTTTTAATAAGTATATGCAATTTTGTAGAATAATAAATTTTGTGTGAGTGTGGAGTGTTGATAGCAAGAACAAGTAATAACAATAATAAGAGACAAAGACACAAAGACAGCAATTTATAATGGTTCAGTGCCAATTCTTGCACCTATGTCTACTCCCCAAGAATCCCTTGGGAAATTGTTCTTCAAACGATTACAAACCTAGCTAACTCAGCTAGCTTCTTGTTTTCCAGGCACAAGGAAGCTTTTTCTTAGTTTTTTCAGCTAACTTTTTATTTTCGGGCACAAGGAAGCCTTACAAATCACCAATTATGGGTTTGGCACATCCAACACAAGTTTCAACCAAGTTGAAACTCAAACACCTTACAAGAAAAAGAGTTTCAGAATTTTTAGCTCCTTAATGAGCAAATTTAACAATAAAAGCACTTTACAGTTTTTGAAGACCTCCCCCTTTAAATAAGTTTCTTCTCTTTAAATGTTGGAGTTATGAGCACTTGAAGGAGCCTCTTGAGTAGTTGGAAGGAGCTTTGAATAAGCTTTGAAGGAGTTTCAAACTCTGCAGCACACTTTATTTTCAAAACAGGAAGGTTGAAATCTTTCTTGATTTTCTCTTTGTTTTTCTCTTTTTTTCTCACTTATAATCCCTCAAAAATACTCTTAATCTCTTTTTAATCCATTCCATTTATGAATATTTATAGTTTATTGAAGGATTGAAACATTAAACTAGCCGTTTGTGACCGTTGAAAAGTCAGAACTAGCCGTTACCGCTGTTCTCAGAAAATTAGTCGACTTTGTAGTCGGCTACTTTTGGAAAACTCTCTATTCTGACCATAGTAGCCGACTCTGGAGTCGACTAACTTGGAAACCTTCACTGTTTTGGCCATAGTAGCCGACTATGGAGTCGACTAACTTAAAAATGCTCACTGTTTTGCCACAGTAACCGACTGATTAGTCGGCTAACTTGAAAATACTTACTATTTTGCCACAATAGCCGACTAGTTAGTCGGCTAACTTGGAAAAACTCACTATTAACTCTCTTGTGGCATAATTTTGACTTGATAGCTTATAAAGTAGTTGGCTAAAGGCTTCAAACTTCCATTCTAAGTACCAGTAGCTGCCGTGAGAGTTGACTAATGCCTTCAAAACTTGAAAACTTATTCCATAAACAAGAGAACTCATTGAAATGAAGAAAATAGTTGCTTTAGCTCTTATAATCTTGAACTTTCTTTATTTGAAAACCTTCCAACCATCTGAATTTCATTTGATTGAGGCTTGAACCATCCTTAGTTGATCTTGGTCTTCTAAAAAATCCTCTCTTGAACTATAAACCCATTTAGGAGCTTGAAATCATTTTTGTTCATCTTGGTGATTTATGTATGCCTGCATTTCATCATGGTTCTCCACAAAACTCATTAGTAACTTACTTAATTGTTTTGTAATCATCAAAATCAATGTGAGGTCAACAATCTTCCCTTTTTTTAATGATGATAAAACCATTAAGTATATAATTAAAATAATAAATTCAACAAGATAAAGCAGTGCAATATTGAACTTCTTCATAAGGTTGAGACAATTTAGCTCATATTAGGAGAAGTTTTAGAAATCAGTTTCATGTGTAGATTTTGTACCAAAAACTTTAAAATGTGTGCCAAAAGTTTGAATTTTGTATTAGAATCTTTAAAAACAATGTGACAAACATTTTTCATGTTCAAATTCAGAGGAATCAGATTTTTGAAGAGATTTAAGGAGGGTTTCATGCCAAAAAGCTGAATTTTGTACTTAAATTTTGAATTTTGTGACAAAGAGATGAATTTTGGTGCCAAAATGCTGAATTTAGTGCTAAAGACAAAAGTTATGTTCTAGAAATAAAGTTTTATACTAATAAACTGAGTCTTTGTGCTGAAATGACAATTTTGGCTTTAAAAATATAGAGTTTCAGTCTGTGCCAAAGGCGTGCCAACAGCGTGCCAAAATTTTGTATAGTATGCCGAAACTATGATTTTTTATGCCAAAAGTTTCAATTTAAAAGTAGATTTTAAGGAGAGCTTGTTTGTTTGAAATGCAAGTAAAACTTAAGTAAAAAATAACAAGTTTCTTAACCTCCTTTTGTTGCAAAATCAGTTTTACTCTTAAAATTAAAAAATTTTCTTCTTTCCCTTAAAAAGTTGAAATTTGCTTAAATATTTATATAAATTATAATTTTTCTCTTCCTAAACATATGCTGATATTAAAATCTTTTAAAAATACTGAATTTTTAAAAACTTTACTGAAACATACTGAAGCATTTTGAAAACCTTATTGATACATTGAAACTTTTATGAAACTTTTGAGAATTTTACTGAAGCATTTTTGGAACATGATGAAACTTTTGAAAACTTTTTGAATTTTTGAAAAACTTCCTGAAACATGATGAATAAGAATTCTTCTCCTTTTAAATGTGTGCTTAACCTTTTTGGTCTCTTTTCTTAATCTCTTTGGTCTCTTTTCTTCCCCTTTTTATCATCAATCAAAAAAGATGTGAAAAGTCATGCACTTAATTTTGAATATCTCCCCCTTGATAGTTTAATTTCAGGATATTTATGATACATAAATCGAAGTAAAAAGAATTTACACAAGTAATATTTGAATTAAGAAATAGAATCCATAAAATTTTATAAAAATGAATATTTCATTAAGTAGATAATTTCATACACAAGATTTCATAAAAAGATGAAATACAAAGCAACAGAATATGCTAAGTGCTAATATAAACATTCTAAGTTCTAATACAAACAAGCAATCTAGTACATTCTAATCAAACAAAGTAATCTAAACTAAGCAACCTAAACTATTCCTCATCTGAGGATACAACAGAGGGCTGAGTGGATGATCTAGTGCCACGTCCTCTTAAAGAAGGGCGATAAGATGCATAAGGTGGCCTGGCACGAGAGTGAGTAGACTGTGGAGAAGGCTGAAATGGTTGGAAAGGTGGCCTAAATGCTAGGGAGCCAGCTGATCACTGATCGTCGAGACTAGATGGTGAAGAAGGCCAATAGACATTTCTATTCTCTTAAATCTCCCACTAAAGGCCATGATCTGAGCTCGCAATTGTCTCATCTCCTCAGACATACGTGCAATCTCCTCTGAGTCAAGGCTCGATCCTGCCTCATAGTCTTTCATCTCCTGTAGCAATAGCCTTCCATTCAGAATGCTCATGGAGTGTTCCAACCTCTTCAGTCTCATCATCATCTGGGACAATGTCTCATTTATTGTAGAAATGTATGGTACCATCAGGAACTCACCAGTAGATGAACCACTGTCCCCTGAGCTTCTACTGGAGATAACTAAGGTCACCTCCCTCATAATATACTGCAGCTAATCTTGATTAAGCTCAACTGAAGTTCTCTGTGGTGCACGGGGCTCCTTAGGATGCTGCTCTGAGCTAGGTTCAGCTCTCTCATGAGAAGATAAAGATGGTCCCTTAGCTGCTTCATCAACCTCATCTTTCCTTCCCCTTCCTCTGGTCCATCTGCCACCAACCTTCACAAACCTCATTCGGTGAAGAGAATGCTCATTGTATACATCCAAATGATGCAATTTGGTTGTCTCTCACCCCTTAATCTTACTCCAAAGTGCTTAAAGAAGTGGATGAGGAGCATACCATATGGAAGGGCAGTCTTGAGTCTATTGACTATCTCTCTCAATACAGTCAACATCAGCTCAGAAAAGTCAAAAGGGGTATCACTGATAAGATGATACATCAAACATAAGTCTCTCTTAGTGATCAAGTGGAAACTCCCAGCACGAGGAATGAAGATCCTAGATATAATGTGATGGAAGAGCCTCATCTCAACACTCAGAAAGTTGGCAAACACTTTATCAATCCCCTCCCCATCATCAATACCAAGAACAGCTTCAATCCGCCGTGCCCTTCCCTCAAGGAAATCATCCCAAATACCACCAACTAGCACTCTCAGAATGGTTCCAATGGTGTCATGGTGCAACTCTATGCTAACTCCCTTCACCACGGATGATGCAGAGATGAAATCAACAGACAAATTTTGGTAGAACTCTCTTACCAAAGAAGGATAGATGGGAACTTTAGTCTTGCACATATAGGACCATCCCCTCTGTTGAAGCATCTGCCCAATAGAGAAGCCTTCACGTGCGAGGAAGCTGAAGTCAACTACCCGCCCGTTGTAGATAGGTCTCGTGGACAAAGAATGAACCCCCGAGACACGAGAGGAGGAGGGCAAGGCTGGGAGAGGCGTTGCTCTCTCCCTCAGGTCCTCTGATGCCTCTTGCTACCACCCGCGAGGGATTCTCACCTGAGGAGCCATCATGCTAGGGCACACGGGAAGAGAGAGGGTCTAGGGAAGAAGGAGAGAGGGATTTGGAGGGATCTTGGCTTGGGAAGAAGCTTGGAACAAAATGGATGGAGATTTGGGAGAGAGGGAGACGGCAGTTGCTCGGTTTCTCTTATGAACCGAGCGACTAGGCTGGTTAGTCGGCTCTCAAGCCGGCTAACTTCCACTAGCCAGCTACCCAGTTGGCTCAAAAACAGAGAAAATGACACCTAGGGTCCAAAATCTTGAGGGATTTTCATCCAAAATGGTTTTTAAAGGTTATGCATGCTATGGAATCATCTAGGGGAGTCAGTTGGGCTAATTATCATGATTTTTAATTATTAAAAACATGCCTAGAAAAAATTTAAAAAATCAATCTATCTAGCTAACTCATTTTATCAGGGGGTCAATCATGCCAAGTTCTCTTCTAATTTCATAAAATCTGTTTTGATCAAGGGGTTTTATGAAAATGTCAGCTATTTGCCTGTTAGTACTAATAAAATCAAGAATTATATCTCTATTTTGAACATGATATATAATAAAATGATGTCTAATTTCAATGTGTTTAGTCCTATAGTGCTGAATTAGATTTTTTGTTAAGTTTATGACATTAGTATTATCACATTTTATAAGAATGTCTTCAAGTTTGGTGTCATAATCTTCTAGTTATTGCTTAATCCACAAGATTTGAGAACAAGAACTCCCAACAGCTATGTATTCAGCCTCAACTGTAGACAAAGCTACTAAAGTTTATTTCTTGCTAAAACAGGAGATTAAGTTAACCCTAAAAATTATCAAGATCCACTAGTTGATTTTCTGTCAATTTTACAATCAACAAAATCAGAGTCAGAATAACCAATCAAATCAATAGAAGAGTGTTTATCATACTAAAGTCTAAGATTTTTAGTGTCATTTAAATATCTCAAAATTCTTTTAACAGCATTTAAATGTACTTCTTTACGATTTGCTTGAAATCTAGCACACATGATATACTAAATAGAATATCCGATCTACTGGTAGTTAAATACAAAAAAGAACCTATCATGCCTCTATAAAGCTTTAAATCTATATTTTTACTACTATCAATTAAGTCAAGTTTGCATGAAGAGCTCATAGGGGTACCGGCACATTTGGAATTCTCCATGCCAAACTTCTTTAAAATCTCTCTTGTATATTTGCTTTGGCTAATGAAGATTCCATCTTCAGTTTGTTTAATTTGGAGTCCAAGAAAATAGTTGAGTTCTCCCATGATGCTCATCTCGAACTCTCCCTGCATGAGCTTAGCAAAGTCTTGACACAAGAGTTCATTAGTAGCACCGAAAATGATATTATCTACATAGATTTGAACAATCAACATATCATTATTTTCTCTTTTTATAAATAATGTGATATCTACATTTCCTCTAATAAAATTATTACTTATTAAGAATTTACTTAATCTATCATACCATGCTCAGGGTGCTTATTTCAAACTATATAATGCTTTGTTCAATTTAAAAACATGGTTTGGATGTTCATGATTTTCAAATCCGGATGGTTGTTCTACATACACTTCTTCAGCAATATATTCATTTAAAATACATTTCCTCTAATAAAATTATTACTTATTAAGAATTTACTTAATCTATCATACCATGCCCAGGGTGCTTATTTCAAACTATATAATGCTTTGTTCAATTTAAAAACATGGTTTGGATGTTCATGATTTTCAAATCCGGATGGTTGTTCTACATACACTTCTTCAGCAATATATTCATTTAAAATACATTCTTAACATCCATTTGAAATAATTTGAAATTCATGAAACATGCAAAAGCAAGTAATAATGTAATGGCTTCTAATCTAGCAACTGAAGAAAATGTTTCATCAAAATCAATGCCTTCTTCTTGATTATAGCCTTTAGCTACCAATCTTGCTTTATTCCTAATGATGTTTCCATATTTATCTAATTTATTTCTGAAAACCATTTAGTGCTAATTATGGGGTAATCTATTGGTCTACTAACTAAAGTCCAAACATCGTTTCTTTTAAATTGATTTAATTCTTCATGCATAACATTTATCCAATCAGGTCATCTTTAGCATCATCAAAACATTTAGGTTCAATTTATGAAACAAAGGTTAAATGATTGTATGCATCTCTATATGAAGATTTAGTTCTTACCCCTTGTGATGAACTACCAATGATAAGTTCTTTGGGGTGATTGTGAACATACCTCCATTCCTTTTCTAATTCTTGAGTACCTTGTGGTTCAGCTTGTTGGAGTGTTTCAATGCTGTCTTCTTGATTGATTTGATCATTTGTATCTTCTTTGTCCTTCAGTGTGATCTCTTGCACTCCCTCTTCAAGTAATCCTACATCATCAGCTACTTCTTTCTTCCTTGATGGAAGGTCATTAGTTTCATCAAATACTACATGAATGGATTCTTCTACCACTAAGGTTTTCTTATTAAAAACTCTATATGCTTTACTATTAGTAGAGTATCCAAGAAAAATTCCTTCATCAGATTTGACATCAAATTTATCAAGATTAGATTTTTCATTGTTCAAAATAAAACATCGACATCCAAAAATATGAAAGTACCCAATGTTTGGTTTTCTACCTTTTCAAAGCCCATAGGGGGTCTTTTTCAAAATTGATCTAATCAAAGCTCGGTTTAAAACATAGCATGTTGTATTAATTGCTTCAGCCCAAAAATACTTTGGAAGATGGCTTTCACACAACATGGTTCGGGCTATTTCTTCAAGAGTCATATTCTTTCTTTCAATTACTCTATTTTGTTGAGGGGTTCTAGGTGCAAAGAAATTATGGCTAATTCCTTTTTTATTGCAAAAACTTTCAAAATTCTGATTTTCAAATTCTTTTCCATGATCACTACGAATAGATAAAACTTGAAGGCCTTTTTCATTTGTAGTTTTTCTGAAAAACTTCAAAAATGCAAAAAAAGCTTCATCTTTGCTTGCTAAAAATAAAACCCAAGTAAAACGAGAGAAATCATCTATAATTACAAAACCATAGTGTTTACCACCTAGACTTGTGGTTCTAGTTGGTCCAAACAAATCCATATGCAAAAGTTTCAAAGGTCTAGAAGTTGAAACCACATTTTTAGATTTAAATGAAACTCTAGTTTGTTTTCTAAATTGGCAAGTATTATAGATTTTATCCTTTTCAAAATTTAATTTTGGCAAACCATTAACTAAATCTCTTTTGATTAATTTGGTAAGCAAATCCATGCTGACATAAGCAAGTCTACGATACCATAGCCAGCCAGTTTTATTAAACTTAGAGTTCATGGCAACTAGACATTCCATATTTTGGTCATTTAGCTCATTTAGATATACAATATAAACATTTCCATGCCTATGACCAACAAATTTCATGTTATCATCAACGGGATTTATAACTATACAAAGAGATAATTCAAAAATAACTTTAAAGCCTTTATCGCATAATTGACTAATGCTTAACAAATTATGTATCAAACCATCAATAAGAAGTACATTGTTTATAAAAGTATGGGAAGTGATACTAATTTTACCAATGCCAATGATCTTTCCTTGAGCATTATCTTCAAAGGTAACCACTACACCATCCTTAACTTCCAAAGTGATGAATTGAGATTCATCACTCGTCATATGTCTTGAGCACCCACTGTCTAAGTACTATCTTCTCTTTGCATTTTGGGTCACAAGACACACCTGCACCTACAAATTTAAGTCATATTCTTAGGTACCCAAGCTTTCTTGGGTCCTTTAGGGTTAGCAGGGATGGTTCCTTTTGAAACCCAAATCTTTTTAAAATTTCTGTTGATATGAGAATGACAAGCATAGGCTTTCTGACCTAATTTACTACACTTAAAACAAGTAATTTTAGGTAAATCATTTGGGGAACAAATATGTTTTTCAAAAACTTTTGTTTCTTCAAGGGATTATAGCCTAATTCAGCTTTATTGAAAACAGTCCTTTGATTTTCAAGAATCATTTGTAGTTTTGTAGAACTTAAAGTAAACTTGTCAACAATGGGCTTAAGTTTGTTCACCTCATTTTTCAATTTTTGATTTTTCTGGGTTAAAACAGATTTTTTATTTGAAAGCTTTTCTTTTTCAAAAGCCAAATTTTGGATTTGATTTTTCAAATCTTTATTTTTGACACCTAACTTTTTAAATTCAATAAGTAAATCATGAAAGGCATCCTGTAACTCAATAAATGTAAAGTTAGTTTGAGAGTTAGAGTTTACCTCATCTTCACATGCCATAAGACACAAGTTTGCAATTTCTTGCTTCTCTTCATCTGAACTTGAGTCTTCACTGTCACTCTAAGTGGCCATCATGGCTCTCTTTTTAACTTTCTTGAGACCTTTCTTAAGTTGAGGACAATCAATCTTGAAGTGTCTCGGTTTCTTGCACTCATAGCATATTAGAGGCTATTCTTTTTCTTTTTCTTTACTGAACTCTCCTTTCAGCAGTGGTCTCTTCTTAACTCCTTGTTTCTTTTTCTTATGAATCTTCTGAATTTTCTTGTGATGAGAGCAAGCTCATCATCCCCTTCACTTTCTTCAGAGGACTCATCATTTTCTTTCTTTTGGTCTGAGCATTTCAGGGCCATAGTTCTCCTCTTTTTGGTTTTCTCATCTTGATGTTGCTTGACTTGAATTTCATAGGTCATCAAAGATCCCATGAGCTCTTATAGAGGAAGGTTGTTGAGACCTTTTGCTTCTTGGATGGCTGTCATCTTGGCTTCCCAAGACCTGGGCAAAGATCAAAGAATTTTTCTCACAAGATACTGTTAGTGTAAGATTTTTCAAGACTTTTAAGTTCAAGACTTTTAAGTTCATTCACAATATCAGTAAAACGTGTAAATATATCAGTGATGAATTCATTTTGTTCCATTTTAAATAATTCATATTTATGCACAAGCATATTAATTTTAGATTCTTTTACTTGATTAGTACCTTCATGGGTGACTTCAAGTCTATCCTAGATTTCTTTAGCTAATATGCAAGTAGATATGCGATTAAATTTATTTGCATCTAAAGAGCAGTACAACACATTCATGGCCTTAGCATTTAGCTGTGCCATTTTCTTGTCATAATCATCCCAATCCGCTTTCGGTTTGGGAATATCAATACCATTAGTTCTGAGAATGGGTGTGTGTGAGCCATTAACTATGATGCTCCAAAGATTATAGTCAAGTGCTTGAATAAAAATTTTCATTCTAGCTTTCCAGTATGTGTAGTTAGTGCCATTAAATAGTGGAGGTCTATTTGTGGACCGACCTTCAGTCAACATAGAACCTACTTGGGCTACCATGGATCTTTAACTATTTATCGATTAAGATAAATGAGGGCAAGAGCACTAGCTCTGACACCACTTGTTGCCCAACTAAGCAACTCAAGAGGAGGGGGTGAATTGGGTTCTTTGAAAATTTTTAACAAATATGTGCAATTTTGCAGAACAATAAATTCTGTGTGAGTGTGAAGTATTGATAGCAAGAACAAGTAATAACAACAATAAGAGATAAACACACAAACACAGTAATTTATAGTGGTTTGGTGCCAATCCTTGCACCTACGTCCACTCCTCAAGAATTCCTTGAAAATTTTCTCCACTTTCTCCACTAATCGTTCTTCAAACGATTATAAACCTAGCTAACCCAGCTAGCTTATTGTTTTCTAGGCACAAGGGAGCCTTTTCTTAGCTTTCTCAGCTAACTTCTTATTTCCAGGTATAAGGGAGCCTTACAAATCACCAATTATGGGTTTGGCACATCCAACACAAGTTTCAACCAAGTTGAAACTCAAACAACTTACAAGGAAAAGAGTTTCAGAATTTTCAGCTCCTTAATGAGCAAATTTAACAATAAAAGTACTTTACAATTTTTGAAGACCTCTTCCTTTAAATGAGCTTCTCCTCTTTAAATGTTAGAGTTATGAGCACTTGAAGGAGCCTCTTTAGTAGTTGGAAGGAGCCTTGAATGAGCTTTGAAGGAGTTTCAAACTCTGCAGCACACTTTCTTTTCAAAACAGGAAGGCTGAAATCTTTCTTGATTTTTTCTTTGTTTTTCTCTCTTTTTTCCACTTGTAATCCCTCAAAAATACTCCCAATCTCTTTCTAATTCATCCCATTTACGAGTATTTATAGTTTATTGAAAGATTGGAACGTTAAATTAGCCGTTTGTGACCGTTGAAAAGTCAGAACTAGCTGTTACAACTGTTCTCAGAAAGTTAGTCGACTCTGTAGTCGACTACTTTTAGAAAACTCTCTGTTCTAACCATAGTAGCTGACTCTGGAGTCGGCTAACTTGGAAACCTTCACTGTCTTGGCCACAATAGCTAACTATTGAGTCAACTAACTTAAAAATGCTCATTGTTTTGCCATAGTAGCCGACTGGTTAGTCGGCTAACTTGAAAATACTCACTGTTTTGCCACAGTAGCTGACTAGTTAGTCGGTTAACTAAAAAAAACTCACTGTTAACTCTCTTGTGGCACAATTTTGACTTAATAGCTTACAAAGTAGTTGGCTAAAGGCTTCAAACTTCCATTCTAAGTACCAGTAGCTATCGGGGGAGCTTACTAATGCCTCTAAAACTTAAAAATTTGTTCCATAAATAAAAGAACTCATTGAAATGAAGAAAATAATTGTTTTAGCTCTCATAATCTTGAACTTTTTTCATTTGAAAACCTCCTAACCATCTGAATTTCATTTGATTGAGGCTTGAACCATCCTTAGTTGATCTTGGTCTTCTAAAAAATCCTCTCTTGAACCATAAGCTTATTTAGGAGCTTGAAATCGTTTTTGATCATCTTGGTGATTCATGTATGTCTGTATTTCATCATGGTTCTCCACAAAACTCATTAGTAACTTATTTAATTGTTTTGTGATCATCAAAATCAATGTAAGGTCAACAGTAATGAATTGGTTACATTAAAAGATTTTCTTTACATAATTGTATTAGGTTTTCCTTGAATAATTAGGGTTTCAATCCTATAAATATGTAACAACACTTTTATCTTTTCAATGGTGAATAATATTATTAGTTTCTTTTCTTTAAAGGCTCAACTCTCTCGAAATGATTATCAGGAGGTCTAACCCTTTAAAGTGGTTATCTGGAAGCGTGATTCCCTCGAAATAATTAAAGTTATCTCAAATTCTTAATTTTATTTGTTGTTGCGGTTGGGTTCGCAATAGCATCACCTTGTTTTAGAAAAATTTTATATTATTTTTTACATAAAAAACACCCTTATAAATTTATTATTTATTTAAATATTTTCTAATAAATTATTTTTATTATATAAAATCAGGTCCGTGAAACCAATGGAACTAATATATCTATATATATGTATGTATGTATGTGTGTGTGAGTGAGAGAGAGAGAGAGAGAGATTATATATATCATATAAAAACAACAACAAAATTTAGTCCTAGAGCCAGCTACATTAATCTTTTTTTAATTTCACTTGATTTAGAGCCAAATTTTCTATAAAATATAAAGATATCAAGATTTTATTTATTACTTTCTTCTATATAATTTTTCTTTTTTTTTCTTTTACATACATCAAATCACCCTATATATTAATACAAAATATATATTATTTAAAAATATTTATTTATAATTTTTTATTAACATGCATATCCTCATAAGTTTTTATTTTGGCATATTTACTCTTATTTAGTTAAAGATATTTAAGTTATTTCAATTTCAAATAACCATTTTTTTTATTATATTAGATGATATGTTGCTTATAACATACAGAAGCTAACAAAAAAAATTTATAAGAATATACATATAGATAAGAGCTTTATAAGGATGTGCATACAAAAAATATATTTTTATATTTTATAATTTTATAAGCATAATATAAAATATTTTTATACTAAATATCACCTTTTAAAATATAAATCCATATAATTTCATGTTATTCTTAATTTATAATAATCATGTATCATCTAATTCTCTAAAAAATTGTAAAAGAAATTATATATATTATAAGAATATTTAGAAGGATAATTTAAGATTAATATATATATATATATATATTCATTTTATTTCAATAGTAAAATATTGAAAAATCAGAAAAGACAAAATATAGTATATTATTCTCTGTTTAAATAAAAGATTAATGATTGGAATATAGCAATATATTTCAAATCCTGTCATTTAATAATGACACGAGCAGATTTTACTAAGAAAATTAAACGTTGAAATATTAAGCGGTGCTGTCTTGGTGGCTGAAAAAAACGTCAAACAGAGTCTGGTCATCGCCTCAAAGTGTCATCAATAAATTTTATAATCATAACGTTCTCCCCCATGTACTTGCTACCAAAGCCTCAGCATCCCTTCTTCCCTGTTTCTCTTTCGACTAAAATAAGGAGGGAAGGAGGCATTAGATTGTTTACGCGTGACCTTTCCAACCAACGGAGGGCCCGCAGTCAAAGACCGTGACCAATAAATAAAGAAGCAGTAGAAGTGCGGTGTTTTATTTATATTCTCTATTTTCTTAAAATCTTTTTTCTCTTTTTTATTGGATTTTTTTTTTTTTTTTTAATGCGTGCGTTCAGAATTGGACTGGGCCAGGTTCAACTCTTTATTATAATATAAAGTTTGCTTCAAGGCGTCGATATATGTGCATGGAAGCGGCCATCTTAAGACCATGTAATAGCCTCGCTGGATCTCTCAACGCCTCATCGCATAACATGAACAAGTTGACCTACCGTAAGCATCTTACAGCCTCGGCGAGATTAATGGCTGGTCAATCATCTTTTTCAAACAAGACACTTTGATTAATATATATATATATTTTTTTTTTAAACCAAGAAACTTTGGCACATCTTCAATGATACATCACCCGGATTATGGTTGATGAAGGCGTTCAACTTTCAAAACCGATTGTAGATCACCAGATATTCAAATTAGTTGAAAATTTCAAAAAAAGACTGCGCGAAGTGAGATTTGAATTGCCATCGCGTCACGTCAACCTAATTGTTGGATAAAATAAATTTTATTGATAAAAAATTTGAAATAAAAATAGTTCTAAAATTATTTTTTGATTGAAGAAATTTGCATTAAAAAATTAATTTCTTAATAACATCTTAAAAATAAATATTTCAAATAATTACTTTTTTAAGATAAATAAAAATATATAAAATAAAAATTTATTTGTACAATTACATTACATATTTAAACTTCTAATGAGCTGTTTAAAATATTTTAAAAAATATAAAATATTGAACGATAATTTTAATATTTTATTTTATTTTATTTGTTTATTTATTTTCAGTGATGGAGAGAGAATATCGAAAAATAAATATCTTCTCCTCCTCCTCCTCCTCCTCCTCCTCCTCTTGACGGTTTTTTTTTCCAATGGGACGAAAAAAGATGTGCGTGGCTCGAGTCGTTATTTTTTTATCCTCCTCCGCTTCAAACCAAATGTGAGGTAAGAGTGAATGGTTCAACCAATGGTGACAACCGGCTTGAGATGCGCCGACCCAAGGCTAGGCTAAGGTTTGAGCTCTCCGAAATGGACACGTGGGCTAATTGGCCAATTGGAAGTCAGCTTGGCATCGAGAGCCAACGCGTTCCTATAAACTTTGTTGACATCATCATGACCTGGACCACCCCGGCGAAGACTCCATTTTTTTTAGTTTTCTGGTCTCCGCAGGGGACCCAACCACCACATGAGGATGGCTCCATGGTGCGACCTGAATCGAAAGACCACCGATTAAAAGACACAGGAGGCCGCCTTCAGTTCGCAGAAGCCTGCTGCCGTCTGCCGCTGACCTTGGGGGTTTGCCCTCCTTTATAAATTCCACAAGCCTCTCTCCAACTCTTTGAGTCGCTCTCTCGTGAACTCTCCAATTGGACGGCCGAGTTTTGAACAGATGCGTTGGGATTTGATGCCGTACCTCTCGCGGCTGTGCGGTTGCTGGACGAGGAGATTTAAGGCAGATGGAGGAGGAGGAGTAGGTGGAGGAGAACAGCAGCAGCAGCCGTCCTCGTCTTCTTCATCTTGGAATCTATTCATCGATCTCAAAACATTGGAGGCCGCCACGGATCACTTCTCCGACGCTAATCTTCTCGGCCGTGGTGGTTTCGGCCCCGTTTATAAGGTACACATCCTCCATTCCATTTCCGATCCCAATTCCAAAGTCCAATTTCTCCTCTTCAGCTTAACAATTCGGAACAAGCGGAGGATGCTCTGCTAGCTTCTCCTGGTTCTGCCCTTCTTCGTCGATTTTTATTTTAATTGAATTGGGAAACACTGTTCTAGGTTTAATTGGAATAACAGGAAGGAGAGTTCGGTTGGGGTTTATGGTCGAGGGAAACCTAGGGGAAACACCAGGTCCGGAGACTCGGTCAATGGTGCATTTAGTGCTAATCTGACTTTCGTGGGAAAGGAAGCCAATTGGTATCCATCGTCCAAAACCGCGTCCGCGGCGTCAAGGCATGGTGGAGAATTCCTGTTCTCCTGCACATGTTTGTGCCTGTTGGAAGGGGCTTTTGATGCTGACTTCCTCCTCATTGTTGCGTTCACTAGCATCCCTCGATGGCCCCATCTTGTCGACCTGCTACTCTTATTCTTATCCCTAAGCTAAAGAGGCTTGCATGCTGGTTTTCATGGCATAATTTCATGTTGTATGAGCTATACTGTGTTCAGTTGTGTGATAGTTTAATCTTGGGACAAGGACATGACTATATAGAGTTTGTGGTGGATGGGTTACCTGGGTGATGAGATAATGGAATGGATGCGTGCAGGGGGTGATGGGGAATGGCCAGGAGATTGCGGTGAAGAAGCTGTCTCTGGAGTCGCGGCAGGGGATGAGGGAGTTCACCAACGAAGTGCGGCTACTTCTCAAGATCCAGCACCGCAACCTCGTCTCTCTGCTCGGCTGCTGCGCCTCCGCCGGCCAGAAAATGCTCGTCTACCCCTACCTCCCCAACCGTAGCCTTGATCACTTCCTCTTTGGTCCGTCTCTCTCTCTCTCTCTCTCTCTCTCTCTCTCTCTCTCAATGTCTCTTCACTATAACATCGCTAGGTAGCTCGCACTGTTAGTGTTGGGGAAAAAACTCGTAGTATGTTAAAAAAATAATAAAAAGTATGCTCCTAAGTCCGTTACTAGTGAACATTAGCACACCATTTTATTATGGAGAGAAATTGAGCGTAAGTCCAAATTCATTAACTAAATGAAACGCTTAGCATACAATTACCTAAGAGTATAGATTTAATGAAAGATGGACTAACATATCTGCTAGTTATATTGGGGAGAGAAGTCAGAAGACAGGAGTTTAGAACCTTCTTCGTTTTATCATTTATAATGTCCAGGTCCCCCTGATACTTGAATTGCTACACAGCTGGTTTCCTAAGGAGTTTTTAAGTCTAAGATGGAACCTTTGATGCTTATTTTAACTTAAATGACTTGAGGACTTTGTCTGCAAAATGAACTTCTCTTGCTGGAAAAACAAGCAGTTGGCTAGACTTGAATAATGTCATGGGATTTTGGACTAACCACAATTCTCTACATGAAGATAAAGGATTCAGCTTAGTTCCTGTTAGTTCTGTTCGGAGAAATAGTTATTATTTGTTATCTTATTATTTGTTATCTTATGACTTGACCTTAAACAGAACCACTTCTGACTTTACCAAACTAGGAAATCTGGTCTTCTAAGCAAGCTCATGATTTTAGGTTGGCTGTTGACACTTGAATACGAGGAAACCCAAATCAGAAGGAGACTTAGAAAAGAATAATTCAACGCACCCACCCACCATGCCATTTTCTCCGCTTCTCCATTTGAAATGATCTTCATAAAATTGTTATAATGACCAATACCAGCATTTGTAGTGGACCAAGAGTTCTTTGAATACCATGTAAATAATTTACAAATAAAGGGTGTTCTTTTTAAGAATTATTGTAAAGTTAATTGCCACTTTAACTCATGCAACAGCTCATATTCATATTAGTATTATCCATCCACTACGCCTTCATTCCACAATAATAGCCATAGGTTGAAACCTTGAGTGACATATCATGGTGGTTATAGTGGTTAGAGGTTTAAAATTGAAAACTCATTTTTAAAAAAGAAATTAATACAATATCACTGTTTTCAAAATCTGCTACAAGCTTTTGTGAGGGCTTATAGCAGCCATACAGCATTATTATGAGAATCTTGTCTCTAATCATTATTAAATTATAAATAAAATAAGAATACTACATATCTAGAGAACCATGTTACATTTACGAAGGCTATTATTGCAGTATATTTTAATTGTTACTTGTTAAAATGATTGTAATGCATATATAATAATGGCTAGATATACATATATTGTTGTAATTGTTCTCAAAAATTGGAGCATTCAAACATAATA
Organism: Metroxylon sagu; assembly: GCA_017589505.3. Lineage (NCBI taxonomy): Eukaryota > Viridiplantae > Streptophyta > Magnoliopsida > Arecales > Arecaceae > Metroxylon > Metroxylon sagu. The sequence goes on along the minus strand of JACVBY030000578.1, from coordinate 588,467 downwards.
GAGATGTCCAAATTTGTTATAAGCAGCTTTTACGACAGACATTCTTCACGGTTCAGAGAAGGTGCTTGAAGAAATGTAGTTTGGGAGACTGGTGAGAAGAGATAAAACCCACATTGCTAGGTGGCATAATGAGTGTAGCTTTTCAGAAATGGGTGATGCACAGCACGCTGAATCATTGCAACTGGCAAAATCACATTGATAAAATATGGGGTCACAAGTAAGTTGATAGAGACACAAGTATGGTTCATGTCTGACAGTTATCTATTGTACATCTATTGTACTGTGGAACCTAAACTCTTGAGCAAGTCCCTGATGCCCTGATGCCCTGACGTAAATGTTGGTTCAAAAATCACATCACTCATCCACCAAATTTTGCCATCAACCACTTTCTAAGCAGTAGGAACTGGCATGGTACTCCCATTAGTTTATAAGATGGATTTGCTTTGTTTCTGTCTGTCAAGCTTTTCAGATGATGGTAAATTATGCAAATATTAAATGAAGGGGAGTTAGCATACAATCTGACTATGGAGCTGTTTGCTTGACAAATTTTAGTAGAACAGGTTTCCGAGAAGCTCAAAATGAATGAGTTTTATGAAAATGGTTATTTGTTTGTTTCCCATAAAACTTGTTTTGCCAAAATTGACAAGCAATAGAACCTGAAAAATGAGTATTATGAAAGGACGTCTCCCCTTGTTTTTCATAAAACTTGTTTTATTATGAATCCTGATTTATAATTAATTGTTTTAGAAAAAACTCACTGGTAACTGGACAACCCCAACATGAAGCCCTGCAATTGTTAAAGTGAACCTCTATGTGTGATTTTACAGATGACTTTTGTTAAAGTAAACCTCCACATTTTCCCCAGAATTAGGCTTCATACTTGTTATTGGCTTTGCGGGAATGCTTGTTTCCAAACTTGGCAGGATGTTTTCTTGTAATTTTATAAAAGACTTTTGTTAGGAATACTTGCAGGCATACATGCATAGATCACACAATGTACGGTCTACTATATTGTCAAAAATAGTAAATACAAATAGTGTCTCTAAGATCATCCAAGCAAAAAGAACTCAAAAAAAGGGAGTAATTTGTAATGAAAAAAGGGAGTAATTTCTCTCTGGAATTATGGTACTTGAGAAATCATAAATTATGGTTTAAATAATTAACTGAGAACTAAAATGACACAACCACATAGAACCAATTCTTTACACTCACAGAGTAGTAAGAATGATTGTCATGAATGAATTCTTTCTATTTGTAAAGTAATACTTTCCAATTAGATAAAGTCATCAAGTTTCTATCTCACATTCTCAGGGAGTGTGCTCGTTAAATAAAATCTTTTTTTCTTTTTTTGATAATTAAACAATATCTAATTGAACAACACAACTTCTGTAATTATTTGCATTGTTTTATTGAAAGAAAAAGGAGGTACAGGAGTATGACTGTGCATCTGACTAGTGTTTGGCTTATTTTATTATTGTCTAGACAAGAGCAAGCAGGCATCACTAGATTGGTCAAAACGATTTGAGATTATTGTGGGAGTGGCAAAGGGTCTTCTTTATCTTCATGAAGAATCCCCAGTGAAGATCATCCACAGAGACATTAAAGCTAGTAACATTTTGCTTGATGACCAGTTGCATCCAAAGATCTCTGATTTTGGCATGGCAAGACTCTTCCAGGAGGATGCTACCCATGTTAATACATTTAAGATATCTGGTACCTAGTGAGTTCTCTCCCCTGATGCCTTTCATATCTTCTTACCTGAGCAGCTCCTTTTTAATACTCTTGAAGATATTCGATTTCAAGTTAAAAAATTTCTTTATATATATATATATATATCAATTGGAGGAAGTGAGGCACTTCCCCCTAATCCTCGTGTTTAAAATTTCCATAAAAATTTCTTGAATTTTGTGGTTTTGCAGTGGTTATATGGCTCCTGAATATGCGCTGAATGGCTATTTGTCAGCAAAGACAGATGTCTTCAGCTTTGGGGTGCTGGTTTTAGAGATTGTGAGTGGGAGGAAAAATCTGGACAGACACTTGGATGAAGAAAAGATTGACTTATTGAGCTATGTAAGTTTTCAAGCTTGAAACAGTAAATATGGTATGGGAACTTTTAGCAATAGATGCCGGCAGTCATTTGAACAGACTAGGAGATTTTATAATAGACCATTTGCAAGTAGTTTTTAGACAAAAAAAATAGAACCATGCTGCAGTTTGTTTCATCAAGACATGCAGATTAATGATTAAAGACTTAAATTGGACTATAAGGTTCCAAATTTCAAATTAATCCTATCTCGTTTTATTATTGATCTAAAAATCATTCTTAATTGCAATTCTTATTGATCACACAAGCAATTTAATCTTAATGAACATACGCATGCGGTAGGCCCTCTCTTTAATAAAAACTTGTTCTTTGCTTATCTTTTTACAGACATGGAAGCTCTCAGAAGAAGGAAGGGCATTAGAGGTTATGGACCCTTCTCTTTCGAATTGGAACAGTGATGAAGCAGCATTGTGCATCCAGATAGGGTTGTTATGCTGTCAAGCTATTATTAACGACCGGCCTGACATGTATACCATCCATCTCATGCTATCAAGTGATTCATTCACATTGCCAAAACCAGGTAGACCAGGAATGCGTGGCCGCATAGGGCGTTGGAGCAGTACTCCTTCTTCAACTTTCACAAACACGAACACAAAGACAAATAGTACCTTAACTTCTACTGACAGTACAAAAGCCTCTACTTTATGTACCATAGCAGAAGATTATTCTAGGAATTCTATTTCTATTTCTTTTACTTCAGAGGGTCGCTGATTCAAACCTTCCCATATATGGTGTTTTGAACATAATGTGACATAAATAAATCCTTGCTGGGGCTCTGATAAGGATTTATTCTTTTTGATGGGCTGTAGCTTTCGAAAATATAGTACCATCTGTGATTTTGGTGCTGTTTTAAGTGGTCTTTTTTTCCTTTGCAAAGTAGGTAGTGATATAGAAGGCATGAACTCATGCCACTCTTTTTGTGCCGTTTTGAATGGGTTCCTCTCCGAGAAAAGTGAAGGAAATTAATTAGCTTTTGTGACTTGGCGGTCAGCCACCTATGTCAGTCAGTTGACACCCCTCTGCTCAATCGATGGATCCTCCTGAGTTTGATGTGGAATGATGACCAAGTTTCGGGCACTGGGTGGAAAGGTGTTAACTGAAGCTACAGAAGTCCAGGCGACTTTCTCGGTCTAAAGTTGGGTGGTGGAACGTGAATTGAAGCGTGTCTCCTCTTGAAAATGGCTGCCAGAGTGCTGAGGATCTTGCTTCATGTCGTTCCTTCAACCAAACAAAGATGCGAACCTTCCTTTGCGATTTTCTTTCTCAGATTGGGTAAAGTTGCATTGACAGGGGAAGAAATGTTTTATTTTCTATTTCCAATTCAAATATTAGTGAAAGGAGATGTTATCCTTCATATCAGGTTTGAGGCTATTCTACTGTCAAAGCGCCAGGATAATGATCACCTTATTGATAGAAAAATCTAGATTTCATAAAATCTAATAAATAATTGATAATCTTAATATCATGAATATATATGCACATATAACATAAAATAAACGATAATTAAGTTCATCACAAGATTCATAACTTCTTTTGTTGCCAGGCTTGATTAGGGTTTGTATGTATGGTAAAAGCGAAGACTTTTCTCTACTTTACAAGCTATGAAAGCGTTACAGCTCGATAGGTTAACTGTAATAATTACATACAGGGTAGAGATAAGAACATATCATTGTGACAATTAATTTAATGTATACTTTACTCGTTAAGAGCCATATATTCAAAAGGTTCACTCCTAAGTCCATGCTGCTATAAGATGCACCAAATAACTCAATAGCATAAACAATGATACTAATAATAATAGACTTATACAAATTACTTCATTAATTTGGCATTCAATTAATTCAGATTTTAATTAATGAATGATCATCTTAAACCACATAATGAAAAAATTTCTAACACTTATTATATAAACTGGTTTGTGATCTTTTGAATTTGTTCTTTATAGAATTAATTATGCAGCCTTATCATGTTCCTCTATATGTTCTTCTACTAATAAGCATACTGCTATGATAAAACATTTATTTTTTTTCTTCAGTTCCCTTTTTTGTTTTATTACTAGAGGCACACAACTATGGTACCCATAGATAGTCCAGATTTCCATAGGTTATTGAAAGTTCGTGTAACTATATATATAAAGAGAGATAGACTGAGCTACATTCAAATGTAGTCAAGTTCAGATTCGATAACTTTTCTCATCTTTAAATTCATACAGTTTACAATTTCTAAAGATAAAAAAGATAGAATAGCTTTAGGATCCGTATATATTCAACGATGGAAAAAATAACCGAATCCTGAACTTTACTATTTTTCTTATTCTTGGATCTATATATGAATCCCCAAGTCATCCTACTTTTTTTATTTTTTCCATCTTTGAGATTTATAAATTGTATGAATCTAAGGATGGGAGAGGTGACTGAATCTAGCAACTTTATATAAAGTTTGAAAATCATCAAGATTTAACTTAAGAACCTACGGGAGTAAGATTGAAACCGAGACCTAAGATATCTTTCCTTCAGCATATATTATAAATAAAGTGCAGTTATAAGGTATTATGCAGCTGATAATTTGAGGAATTATAAGTAATTCAAGTTCCACAGAGGACTAGAAATAATTTTCCCCTGCATATTGCATGTCAAGTTGGGGGAGTTGCAAATAATTTAAGGTTCAAAGAGGGATCTATAAATGATTTTTTTTATACAAATCAAAGTGGGCAGGTGCTGGCAACTTCAAACGAACCTTGTAACTTAGAAACTTACAATTTATGGTTCACTCCAAAATTTAGGAATAATTTTCATTGACATTCCTTACAAAGAGCAGTTGGCAGCAACAATTGTCATCAGATTGTTTAGTCATGGCAACCGTCACAGCAAGAGCTTGTGACGTTATGATCGTCTAAGATTGCACCTTTTCTGAGGAAAGAGGAGGACAAAGAGCCTACCTCGACTTTATTTAGTGATTGAAATTGAAAACAAAGAAAGAAAAAAAAAAAAAAAACACAAGAAGAGAAGGAGGATGAGAGGAGCTAGTGGAATGATTCACCTCACTTGAAACCGGTTAGAGAAAACTACTTCTATATAAGATTTATGAGAACCTTTGGATGACGCAAGGAGTGATAGCTACCTGGAAGAAGTACGAAAAGAAACTACGAAGTTCATAGGCTTCTCCGATTCACTGGAATTAAAATAATAATAATAATAATAATAATATTTTGATTAGTTTAAATTTGATTCTATATAAATCGATCGATCCATTTGTATGTACGTAAATTGGTTGGGGGAGTTGGATGGAGCACCTGAATGAGAGAAGAGTTGTACTCCTATTGGCAGAAGGAAACGACTCCAGAAGATTTGACAACATAGCTTCCATCGGTTCAGCTTTAATATTGCTTTTATGTTTGTTAGCTGGTCTGGCTGATGCCACGTCTCTCCTAGCGTTGAATTCAATATAATATTCAAAATAATTTTATATCAAATAAAAAAATTAAAAAATCTATGACTCAAGTCCATCTAGTATTAAAAATAATTGGATTCTACAATGCAGGCTATTTGCACAGAGTCCAGTCCATGGTTTGAGACCGTTGGTGGTCTGATGGCATGTGCATGTTGGCAATGTTGGGGCCAAGGGGTACGTGGTAAACAGGATTTAGTGACAGCTAAACAGATTTTATTGAAAGCCCATTTTTTTTTTAAAAAAGGAATAATGAGGAGAAAAAGAGATTCCCTTCACCAATTTTATTAAGGTTAGGGATAGTTACAATGAAGACGGGGTAAGAGAAGAAGAAAGTATATTGCAAGTATTTTTATATGGCTCCAACCACTTCTAAGGGCATAGGTTTCTTCAAACATTGGAACTCACCAGTACGATCTTGTGAGTAATCAAGGCTTAGGAAGTGTTAGATTCTAGCATTCCTCTTAATTTACACCTTTCATATGAAAGCCATAAATAGTTGGTCCCAAAATTTCTTTCAATTTACTGCTACCTTTTTTCTCCTTTTATCTGACCAAAACTTATAAATGCTGGAAGGCAATCTTTTCATCGCAAATGATTGACTAAGTACTCCAAAATTGACCTTATGAAAGAGTAGTTCAAAAATAGATAGTCTATCAATTATTGATTAGTCCTAAACATCATGCATCCTACACTTGCTGGCCATCCTTTTTTTAAAATACATCTCCTATGTATAGCTTATCGAGAAGCGTAAGCTAAAGTAAAGCTTAACTTTTTTTTTTTTTTTTTGGAGCAAATGATTTCCATACAGATCCATATAAGGGTAACTTATTTTATGATTTTTGATAAATTTGTATAGAGAAAAAATAGAGTAGTTACCATTGTTATCTATTTTCTAAATCAGTACATCAACCACACATGTTGGAGACATGGAGGATAGAAGACATTAGAGCTGCTATAACTTCCGATGCTCTGAGACAGTAAGATAGCCTTACAAATATACCCTCCACTTCTGTCTTCTACGACTCGACATCGAGGTAAGTTAGAATTATTTTCTATTTGTTCTCTAATACAACTCCTCAAATAATGATGAGAGGGAGGTTGAAGCTATTCAGCTATCCTCCCAAAACTTAGCACCTGTTTGATCACTAAATTTGAAGGTCAAGTAACTTCAAAAGGCATCCAAGTTCATGCAAACATCCCTTCAAATTGAAGAACCTTTTCATAGTCCACACATCCTCCTTATGCAGAAATGACATCTTAAGTAGTAAGCCTTAGTGATTAATCTGATTTATAGGCTTTTCATTTCATCTTGTTCCTTTAAGAATTTCTATGCTATTTGGCCAGCCAGTTTAGACTTCTAATACTGAGACCCCTTCTCTTTTTCTTTAATAAATCATGTCCTAATTTACTAGATAGTGAAGATCGCTAATAAATTTTTTTTCTTTTTTGAGAAAAGCTTTTCTTAACTTGTGAATCCTATCACTTATCCATTTTAGCAAGAAAAAAAAAAATGATATGCAGTAAAAAGGAAGAGCATTTAGGATCGATTTGACAAGACATAGTCTTTTATCAATTGAAAACTAACATGTAATAGACTACTTCAAATTAAAAAAGCTTATAATATTCTTTCACCCTAAAGCAGCTTTTAAGACTCATTATGTAATAAAAACAAAATTACATGTAACAAAGCTTATATTGCATGCTCTAGAGCCTAAACTACGAATTTTTGCTTCCGTTTCACCCTCTCCATTGTTTACAAATATTACCTAAGTGACTCATGTAAGTGACTCAATACATGATTATGGTCTTCGGTGTGATGGCACTTAACATGGGATTAACCAGCTCAATGTTTATATAGGCCTTTTGACAGCGATTGAGTTGGTTTTAAAAATCTATTCCCATAATGTATCAGTTTTCAATGTCATTCTAAAGCCGAAATATATTCATAAGCGAGAACAAAAGGCCTCTATATCCACCATCTGAGAAGAGAAAGATGGTGTGAGTGTGAATTTAGAAGGAAACTCTAGTAACTATTCTCTACCTGGCGATACTGATATTCAGAGTTTTTGAAGGAGACACATACGGGTACAAATAGCCATGATCATGAAGCAAAACTCTTTGATCCATGATCTTTCACATTCAGATAATTTATCTACTTTGACTTTCCTCTGAAATGAATAAAATATAATGACATATTAATTATTTCTGTACTTTTAATTGGATAGTTCATGGTGATTGGGTTTGGGCTGCACCGAGGTTTTGCTAGAAAACAACCCCTCATTTTAATCCTTCTCGTAAAGATCATCAAGTTTGCATGAGAGCTTCCTTCTCTTATTTCTAATCTCCAGCTAACTGCCTGTGAAGCAAGAAATTAAAGAATTTCTATCCATGAGTATTTCTCCAAATTGAGCGTGTTATCGAAATTAATTTTAAATTTAAGAAGATAAATGGAGCTGCTGTAAGTTACACACACAGTGTATGTAACTTCTTATCCTGTTGTTAGGCACAGGAACGAAGTGAGTAAGGATTGCTGAGGTATCCGTGGGGCGAGGGGGCGCCAAGACAAAGCACTTAGAAAACTACTGGCCTTTTTAACGTTTTAATGCAGAACCGTTTATTTGGAGGGAGGGTATGGCTTATTTGCTTCATGAATGTAGAGTAGGATGTGAAAGGATGAAAAATAACAACAACAATAATAATAATAATAAAAGCACCATAAAACTACCCGAATCTTATGTATTTGTTTTTAATGTATAAACATATTAATAGATATTTATTTTTAATGTTAAATCAAAAAGCATAATTATTGCTAAATTAATTGACTCTAAGGGACGTTTAGGTCATGAAAATAGGGTTTTAAAAAGGAAATCGAAATCATTAATTTCAATTTCATTGTTTGTTAAGATAGAATTGGAATCTGATTCTAATTTTGAAATCAAAATCATATTTTAGGAAGGATTCAGGCTCTTATCTTCTCACCCCATTCCACCTCCTTCTCCTCCATAGTATAACCAATGAATAATATTGCATATTAAAAAAAAATAAAACCACAAATAAATTCCAACACAAAAATCCTATGGGTCTCTTCTTTTTCTCTACTTCAGTGCTTAAGGACTTTTAAATCTTAAAGATATTATTATATTATGATTTATTACAAATTTTCTTTATTCATTATTTTTAAGTCTATTTATTTATGAAATAAATATTAAGTATATATATATATATATATATATATAATTTTAAAAAAATCAAATTAATGTTTAAGCTGATAAAGAAGAGATCAGGCTAAACATTTCATGTGCAAGGCTCTTATGTTGATAAACTAATTGACTCCAAGAACTTAAACTAATAAGGAATGCATCAACTTAACAATAATCATTTTCATCCATGAATACAATGAGATAAAATATATATTAGACACACACACACACACACACACACACACACACACACACACACACACACACACACACACACACACACACACACACACACACACACACACACACACACACACACACACACACACACATATATATATATATACCATAGAATATTCATTCTTAGCATCTCAAGTACAAAGGTGCAATCACATTTTTATTCAAATCCAATTAAATAGAAAACAACATTTCTGTAACCATATCTGTTGTTACACTGAATACATAAGGTATTCAATTTCAATTGAAAGACCAAGTGAATTGTGTTGATGTCTATGGTAAATTTTTTTTCCTCCCAAATACTTTTGTGGAGCTAAGCCACAACCTAGCAAAATGTGCTCGCAGAGTTGAGCAGAATTGAAGGCGGCCTTTGCCACATTCCTCAGTTATTCTCATACGTAGCACAAGAATGGTATTCCAATTCCCAAGTTGTCCTGTGCCAAGGCCCACATCCACTCCATGACAGAATGGTCCCCTCAGCCCAAAAAAGTCTCACTAGAGTTCTATAGTAATATAGGGCAGAGGATCCAAGCAAACGTGTGAGATAATGAGGTAAAGAGGACAAGAGCGGGCCTTATTTGTGAGAAGACTGCATGCCACATGCTTGTAAATAATATAGTTTTGGATCCATCATTCTCTACTTAATATAGTTTTGGTGATTCCTTAATATACAAATCAGAAAAGTTTATCTTCAGTGAGGCTTCTTTGAGTCAGTTCTTGTTATAATATTATTATAAAAAACTATTGAGCCTAGTGCCTAGTTGTGGTGGTATCCTTTGACCCGCATAATTTAATCAACTCTGTTACAATTAAGCGAACTTTCAAGCACAAAGGCGAAGGAAAGATCCTAGATCCGATTTGGGTGGGACTCGCCATATGGCCTACAGGAAAGTCCCAGGCCAAGTGAGATAAGTTTTGTAGGCCTTCATAAGTTTTTTTTTTTTTTATTCTTTTTGGACTTCGCACCATCCTCGCTTTCCGAAGTTGTTTGCAAACCAACGAGGGGGATAAATCTTGAAGAGAGTGTTGAAGATAACGAACTCTACTTCGATCATTGGAAAAGCAAAGAGAACGAGGAGATGAGGGGTAAAAAATTAAAAAAAAAAAAATTGACGTCCACCAACCCTTGTTTACTCTTCGGTGATGTATATTTTATTCTCACAAGAAAAAAAAAAAAAAAAGAATAAATATAGTTGTGGCAAAAATAAACCAAAGTGTAAAAGAATAAATGCAAGATATCCGATTGTGAGAGAACTAATTGTCAAATAGCCATTGAATAAAAGTCTAGGCGTTCAGTTTTCACAAACAATGCTTTAAAAGTCAGAAGTCTAAACCAGGGACTTTTCTCACCGAAAAGAACTCATTGTTTCCCAAGCCCAAAGTAAATTCAAAGAAAAAAAATTCTCTCTTTGGAAAGTAAGAAATCTAGCCAGATGTCAATGTCGTGTCCTGAAAAAAGCAAGAGATCTAGCTGTATAGCATGTAATTCATGTTGGCTAGTGGGGGTATTAATCAAAGTCAGCACCAAAGATACTTCGTTTCCTTCTTTTGTGCCTCCATATTAGCAAGTTTCTCGTGGAAGTGAGTTGCCAAGGTTGACCAGTAAAATTAAATTTTTCTCATAATTTGCTCTATCCTATTTGTCTCGAGATACTTATCGGATAATTTCAGTACCCACGGGTTTGCAATGTGCTTTCAAAACCTTTTACATGATAAAACTCGGATACAATTATTTTAAACAATAATATAAAATAATATATTTATTATTTTAGATAATAATTCTTTCTTTTTGTGTTCATTATTATCCCTTTAAAATAGTAAAAAAAATTATTATGATCATCATAATAACATAACTTTTGATTATTAAGTAAGGTGCCAACAAGAACACTTACAATTGATGTATCATGCTAGGCAATGATTCAAAATACGTCATTATGATTAGATTAAATAATTATTTTAAGAGAAAAAAAAAATAAAAAGTACTTCTCTGCATATGATTCTGGTTTCTATGCATGTGGATCAATTTCAAAATAATTTTAAATTATAGTGAAAATAATAAATGCTTCCCTTTCATAAAACACATTTTATAGGCTCACGATTATAATCCCAAATTATTTTTATCTAAAAGTTCTTTCAATTAAGTAGTAAGTGATGTACCTTTTCTTCGTAGCAGTCCATTGTCTCTATCTTTGTGCTCAACCATCAACGCAAACGTACGTGTAAACCAAACTAGTGCCTCATTTGGCTTGTGCCTAACATAAGAATTCATCAAACAAGACCAATAAAAGTTTGATATAAACTTTGGACTCTCCATTAATTGGCTTGCAACTAATATAAGAAATTCTATTAACATGACCAATAAAAGTTTGACATAACCTCAGACGCAAGTTTCCCAGGGATGCCAACTTAGCTAACGAATCGGAATCTGTTCACCTTCGGTAATCCCAATTCCTCCGCCGAAGTTGAAAGGGTCGATGACCGGAGAGTAACCAGATTCCCACGCTATCCCAAAATCTCCGCTTTTAAATTATTAATAAAATATACGCTTAGTGGCCTAGTGGACTATACGTATTTTGATGCCAACCGCACATGTAAAACGCGTGACACGTACTCCACCGGACCACAGATTTAAAAAGCGTGCAATCCGACCCATCTTCGCCGTATGGTTTGCTCTGCCACCTAATCAGCACCGCCCACTCGTTGCGATCTCCCGTGCTGCCACGTAGGCCCCCGCGTCGCCCACCGATCGTTTCGAAACCGACGGTGGCGAGCGTCAAGCACTCCTTCCGTAATTCCCGGCAAAAGCACGGGCAAAAGTACAAAGGCAATTTCCTTTTCCCGGCTACAAGCCAGGCTCCTTTAAAACGCGCGCCGGTCGATAAATCCAACCGCGTGCGAGCCGTTACGATGACGTCAAATCGCCGCCGCCGAATCCGCTATCCGGCTCCACGCCACCATACAATTCTATGGTTTTTTTTTTTATCCTAATCTCTGTAACTGCAAAACACCCGTTCAGCAAAATTCTCATACAGAATAACGTTACAGAATAATTCGCAAACTTTATTTTTTAAAAAATATCCAAATAAATCCCTTTGTCATATTTTATTTGTTTTATTCGGATTAGCCTTGCACTTTTTCAACAATATTATTTTATTATTCATTAGTTCTACTAGGAACATAAAACTTTACAGCCGACTTGGCTCTACTTATTTATAATTTTATATTCAACCTCCAACAAATAATTTATCTAATATTTTATAATATTGAAAGTATTATATATTAATATCATGATATATTTTTTCAAACAAATCGTGTGAATTAGATTAGATAAATGCAGTATTGACTTTACCTCTAGCAAAATCATCACTTATACGATATAAGGAATTCTACCTAAAGATTCAAATTCAAATGTTAATATGTTGACGCACATTTAGCAAACCACCTTTAGTGGAAGATTAAAGGGAAAAAGTTAAAGTCCTATACGGTTTATGCCTCCCAGGGTAGATTAAAAAAAATTGGTTATGAAAAACTACTCAGTTCTTAATTAAACTCAATATTGTTTGAGTTGTATTTGTTATTGCTATTTCAAATGGACGGTCCATCAAACAATTGGATGTAAAAATTTATTTTTATATGTTTTTCTCAATGAGATAATTTATATGATATCATCTCTTAAGTTTGATAAGGATGGTCTCAATCATATTTGTTTTATTCAATAATCGCTATATAGACTAAACCAAAGTTTAAAGATCTGATGTCATTGCTCGAACACTTAACTCAATAAATTAAGATTAACGACTAAGGTGGATGCATCATTCAATCATTTATTCATCGAATGGATGCTTAATTATATAATTATTATGCTTGTATACGCTGTTAACATTATTCCTATAAGAAGTTCGTATGCTCTTTTTTTGAGTTTCTTATTATGTATTAAAATAAGTTTACAATGAAAAATCTCTTCTTCTTTTTTTTCATTTTGTATCGAGGCTTCATCTACACCATCAAGTGAACATTTGTTCTAATTAAAATGCATTTTTGATTTATTAAAATGGATCAAAATAGATGGGTTGGTTCATTTGCTTTAACCAGGGGATCCATGTGATTATATATTCTATTGGTGCTATTTTTTTAATTTTTATACCGATAAATGAGATTTATTTCATGAGAATTTAGTACGTTATTAGTTTAAAGAGCCACTACCTTTACCTTTTCCAGGTGATCTACACTTAAAGAAAAAAAAAATAGAGGCCCCAAAGTTTTCATCAGAAGAAATTCTTCGATACTCAAGTTAGCAAGAGAACCATAAAGTCTCACTGAAAAGCCATTATGGCTTAAGCAAAAAAAAAAAAGAAAAAAGAAAGAGAGAGAGAGTATGAGCTTGGATCTTAATTTTAAATCTCTCCTTAAATGAAGGTCTTGGTTTGTTCTTATAGGCGTCCAGAGATGATTTATCATGTATTAGGTGCTTTATAAGAAATTTAGAAGAGGTTTAACCTTAATTAAAGTTAATTTAAATATTTTCTTGATCAAATTAAGGCTGTTTGGAAGCAATCCTGATCACTTAGTTTCCATCAATATCCATCAATAAGAATATAGCTTATAGATCTATACTTTTCTATATTAGCCAACCATGCCACGCATCATCATTAGGTTGACCCATCAAATCATCCTACATCATCTTCCAACATAGACAGTATGGTTGGTATCCTTCAATATTCACATTAACAAGTTAAGGCTAGATATAGCTTATCTTGTTAATCAAGCCTATAAATTGATGCATCATCCAATCAATCTCTATTGGATTGCCATCATAGAGATTCTTTGTTACCTCAAGCACACATTATCAACTATAGTCTTAATGTCACAAAATTATCTTCGGCAGCTCTTCATGTCTATTCGAACAGAAATTAGGTTAACAATTTAAATGATAGATGATCCATTAGTGGCTATGATATCTTTTTGAATCTTAATCTTATTTCATGGAGCTTTAAAAAGTTTGAATATAAAGGATTTACTAACTCCACCGTAAATCTTATAAGAATCCAAACTTTATTCAATGAGTTAGGACTCTTTTCTGCTTTTCCTTTGATTTTTTAGTGCGATAATATTAGTGCAATCTACCTCACAAAGCCAATATTTTATACCTATATAAAATATATTAAAATTAATTATCACTTTATTCGATAATGTGCGGATTATGATAACTTTACATTCATTTCATCTCATCTATTGATTAATCAGTTAACATCTTCACTGAAAGATTACTCAATCAAACATCTCAATAATTGTGCAAGTGTGAGTGTTGACCACATCTCTAACAAAATCTTTATTTATGCCACTTATAAAATCTTACATCAAGATTTAAATTTTAAATTTGAATTGTAATTATATTATCTTGATTGAATTTCTAATCAAATTATGTCATCTAAAAAACTTATTTTTAAAACTCAAATCGAAAATTTAAATTATAATATGTCAAGTAATTATTTCTATAATTTCTGTAATATATGTACCCTCCTATTGAAGTCGCATGCGGCTCGCGGCTCATTTGTGGAGCCGAGCCGCGGGAAGGCGGCGATTGAATCGGTGTCCTGCGTCCCCGCTCCACCCGTCGCTCTCACCGCTCAATTCCCTCTCCCTCTCCCCCATCGCCCCTTTTAAAAACCTCATGACCAGGACCAGCTCTAATGGCGGACCCCCGATACCCCTCTCTCTTTATCGTTTTCTTCTCTTCGCTCTCTTTTCTTAGGGTTCTGGGCTCCGTTGTCGAGTAGCGGACGGAGATGGAGGTCTCGAGGCCACTGAGGCTGAGATGCTCGGTCCAGAACTACGATTGGGGGAAGTTAGGCGAGGACTCGAGGGTTGCGAGGCTGTTCTCCCGTAATTCGGGGGCGGATATCGAGCCGGAGCGGCCCTACGCCGAGTTCTGGATGGGGACTCACGATTCCGGGCCTTCTTTTTTGGTCCGGGGCGAGCCGGGGCTGTCTGACTCTGAGCCGGTGACCCTTAAGAAATGGATTCTGGAGAACCCTGACCTTCTTGGAGAGAAGGTCGTGGAGAGATGGGGAAGTGAACTCCCATTCTTGTTCAAGGTTGCTCCTGACACTGTCTTTCTCTACTTTTGATGCATGTGGTTATTGTTTGAGCTATAATTATTGTTGTCCTCTGCTCTTTAAACTCGTTTCATTGTTTGGTTTTGGTGTGAGTTTGGGCGAGGTTTCAGTGATTGAATTGGTTGCTGTGGTAGGTTTTATCGGTGGCGAAGGCTTTGTCAATACAAGCGCACCCTGATAAGGAATTGGCTAGGGTGCTGCACGAGACGCGGCCGAGTATTTATAAGGATCCTAATCAGAAGCCAGAAATGGCGATTGCCGTCACCGACTTCAAGGCCCTCTGCGGGTTTGTCAGCATTGAGGTATACAGCGTGGTCATTCAAACTCAAAATTCCTGGCATCACGGGAGTCTTTCTTTCCGAATATTGAGTCTGTTTGCAACTTTGATATGAATCTTTTAATTTTTGAGATGATCAACCTCGAAATTTCATTTGTGCTTTTGTTTAGTAGATCAAGATTGAGTGGAAGTAGTGATTGATGCATCTTTGCTGAGTGCAGTTAAGGTTTCTCTTTCAAACATCATTTGTTACCCTTCTGTAATATTACAATGTTGTCCAAGAACATGATTGTTGAAGATTTATCTTAGGAGCTACTTAAAAGTTGGATTTGAATTTTGTTGATTTCAAGTTGAAATAGTTAGCTGAGTAATTCTGTAATAAGAAATCTATAGATTATACATAATGCAAATTTTATAAACTTTGTATATATATATATATATATATATAGAAGTAAATGTTGGAAGGCTTGTGGATTAAATGTTACATGTATTGACAATGATGCAGAAGTTCTATAGGATATGATACTCATCAATATTGCTAAATATAAACTGTCATGCATTGTTGCATATAGTTGGTCACCTAGAGATCTACTCTTTACTGCCATTTATTCTCTGTATTGACATTATACTCTTAGGATATGCCTTTACTAAGACAATTATTTCTTTTATGGCCTTCTCTCTTTGTAAGGTAACCTCAGATGCAAACTTGAATTGGTCTTTTGTGAGGTGATTCTTGCCACTTGTGGATCACTATGTAGATGTTGATTCCCTTATAGACGGTTATTTTGACACTTTAGCTTTGGACATTCTAGAGTATTGGCATGTTCGAGCACTTGGGAACAAAGTGACATGACAAGAGATTCAATGGCATTTAGAAAATGGAGTGCCCTTCTTCCATCAGCTAGAAGTGCTTGCACTTGCCCCACATTTTGTCGTGTCTTGCCAAGAGACATCATAATGCAGTTGAGATGACATTTTAGGCACTACGTGGCATGGCGCATGAGTCCATGACACTTAGAACATGGGGTGTCTTTCTTACGGTTGCTATAAGTGGCTGCACTTGTCACCGCTTTTGAATACCGTATTATATCTTGGTAGCATATGTTCTACTTTTTTTCCCTTTAGCTTTTCCTCACTTTTTATATATCCCATTGTTTTTGTCAATGAAGAATTTGGAAAAGCTTTAGTCATATTTCTATATTTCTATGCTATTGATTTTTCTTTTTTGATCTCCTTTTAGATATATTTTTTGATGTGACACATCAATCGAGATGCTGGGATGATGGTAGGGTAGTCCCATCTCAACATGGGGGATGGTACCCTATTCCAATATCTTGCCAGACGCCCCCTCAGAATTTGAAACCATAATTGCATGCCAACATACTTAACTCTTAAAATATAGTGATCTTGTTTATATACTCCGACATAATTGTATTTGTATATGAAACCTTGTAATATGGTTACTTGTGTTGTCCATTGCAGCTATCTTAAGTTGTGAATATTTGACCTGAAACTAGCCTTTGTTATTTCAACCTGACCTAACTTAGGTTAAGATCTAATAGCTGTGTGGATATGCTCATTTCCCCCTTTTTGGTTGAGAAGGTGCTTGATTCAAGACCCAGGATTTAAAAACCATGGTATGGAGCTGTACTGTACATGGCTTTTGTCTGCACACAGTGGGCTGGCACAGCCGGTACCTTGTGTTGATACAGGTCAATATGTACTGGCCAGTTTGAGCTGTACCAACAATACTCGAATCCTTGTTCCAAACCCATATGAAAACCTAAGCCATGCTATCTCTTTTGATTCCTTATTCCTCTGTATTCCCCAATTATGGTAACTATTTTGCTTATAACTATTATCAACTATTAGTATTCTAGTAATTTCTATTTTTGCTGTCTTTTGTCTTCCTACCATCTGCCATTGCAGAAGAAAAGAGTTGTGCATTTTTAGATCTATAATATAGTTGTGTGTATCTTTTGTTCCTGTTCCTTTGAAGGAATTTTTAGGCTCCTGGTTAGCATTTTGTTGAGCTGACTAGCAGAAGCAGGAGCTTGTCACCCAACTAAAGATTATGGAATCAAGAAATAAATCCTTTCATTCGATGGGAACTGATGAAAAGGAACCAAACTATAAGTAAATATTATTGTTCTTCAATACTCAATTTAATTTCTAGAAGGTCCTCCTTTAAATCACCTGCAGGATTCTATCTTTGTTTATTAGGTTTTGAACTACTTCCATATGGGGATTTTAGGTTTAACCACTTCTTTTATCCATTGGATATTTGTTTCAGTAAATATTATGAATCATTTTCTTAGAAAAGATTTTAATGCTGGTATATATGGATCTGTATTCTTTGGTATTTTTGTTGCCATTGCTTGTTTAAAAGATTGTAAGTGACTGACTGAAGGCCAAAGGAATCATGTAGCACCTAAGCTCTAGGCAGACATCTCAAGGTTAAGGTCTTGCAAAAGAATAAATTATTAAACAAATAAATAAAAGGAGAAACCGAAAAGTAGTTTTGATCCAACAAATAAAACATCAAATGCCAATAAGATGCAGTAAATGGATGGCAATTATTAGCTTAATGAAATCAAATAGGAATTCATAAATCAGTCTCACTATCCACAATATAGCAGAATGCAAAATGTTAAGGTAGGTGGCCAGGTGATCAAGGTGTTTGCCTTTTAGAACGGTGACTAATATGGACCCTTTTTTTTGAAAAAAAGGGTGATCAGAATGAGACTATAAGGATTGGTATTTTTAGAAATGCACCTTGACATATGACTAGCATGTCGTGGCAAGTATTCATGTGACATGACTTACCATACCTAATCCTTCCTTCCTAGTCACCTCCCTGAATTTGTTACCTTGTGTTTAGGGTTTTGGTTGCTTGGAGATATCATCAATCCATCAAGGTTGTGGTGCACTGAGAATTTGTAGATTTCATGATCCATCTTGTCTTTAACATAGTTTGGTCCGAAATAGTTTTCTTTGATAAAGATTTGGTTTATTGTATTATTGTCTTGCTGAACCATTAAACTGCATTTGTAAGCTCTAATTCTTGACTTAACCAACATGTCTTTCATGGAGTCCCTCGGCTACTTCCATTATTCTTTGTTTTTGCATTAGCTTGTTTCACCTTGGCCATGCACATCATACAGGACTTTCTATATCTATGTTCCATCTCTGTTTCCTAGGCATCTGAATGTAACTTGGACTTCTTTGCTTTCTCTGCTTGCATGTTTTTCTTAAGTTGGCCATCTTCCTACATGTATCACAATATCTGGATGTTTGCATTGCTAATGAATCATGGATTACCATGCATATCATTTATTAATGGCTCTCTTATGCATATTTTGATCCCATAATTTCCTTTCATGCTTGCACTAATGTAAATTACCTATATGCGACTTAATCAAGGTTTTAAATCCTGTAGGATGGGGTTGTCTTGGTTTTTTTTCATGTAACAAGATGCATCACCGTCTCGATCCATCATGACACTTGGAACAGGGGTGTCTCGAGATACTTTGATTGGGATGTTGGGATGATGACAGGACAGCCTTATTTTGATTTTTGGAACGGTAACTGGTCTTAATGTTCTGTAGGACATCCCGTTTGAAACCATGGACTTAATGAACTAGCATCTCTGTTAGTAATCTCATCTTCTTTCCATCTTGCGTTATTGTTTCATGTGCTTGTGTTATTTTGTCATTTCTATTGTGCCATCACAATTTAAGATGACTTTTGGCAACTAGAATTGTGGTTTTAGGCTCCTTGTAATTGTTGGATATCACTCATAATATTATGTCTTATTACTTTATACCTTTTTTTTTTAGTGGCTAACACTTGGGCTTTGTTTAGTTCCTTTTGGGGATTAGTCGACTCATTTTCAGGCTTGCCTTCTAATAGTTAACACTTGTCACCTCGCTTCATGGCCTTGTATCCTCAATCCTCATCTTGATTCATCATGCAAACTCAACAGCTTGGACATGCCAGATCAAGCTAATAAGTGCCCATGCTTTTATCTGCCTTTTCTATGCTCTTCCTCTATTGTTTAAGTTAGCCTATCCCTATTGAGGAAGATTTTAGTGTATATGTCACCTTTAGTTTTATGATGGGAAAATTGTTATTAGATTAATTCTTGACTCTTAGGCATGTGCATCTTGTTCTTGTGAACATTTTTTCTCTTCTGTTTTATAATGAGACCTGACGCTTTGCTAGTTTCTCTTAGAACTGAGCTTTCACCAATGTTGCTTATCCATGGCTATTGATGTGATGTGGGACTATTTATTTCTTAGACAAAGATATATTTATATATTAGTTTGTAGGAAGGGAACATGTTGTATAAAATGGATAATTTGGTGTGTCTGATAAGTAAAAAAATGTTTAAATAGTTTGATTTATGTGTCACTATTGATTGTGCAGGAGCTTAAGGATGTGCTTACAGGTGTACCAGAGATTGTAGAGCTGGTTGGTGATGAGGATGCAAGCAAGATTATGAATGCTGAAAAGCAAGATGGATATGTGGAAGTAAAATCCATTCTGCAGTCCATGTTCACTAAGCTTATGTCAGCAAATAAAGAGGCAGTTTCTGAATTGGTGTCCAAACTAAAATGTCGTTTGAATGCGGAAAATAAGGTACTTGAATGACTGAATCATATGAAATGCCATAGTTATTGGTTATTTGTTTATTTATTTGAAATATAGCACCATTTCTGTTACATTATTTTGGTAATTGCTAATACCTTCTTGTCCAATAATTCTTCATGACCAATTCTCCCTCACTTCATAATGAGCTCATGAAACTTTTTCCTTATTTACCATGCTTTAGAACAAAATCTAGAAAGTTATCACCATGCTATCTTAACGGCCGACATCTTGTCTAAACTATGAGCTTAAATGTGAATATTGGGTATGCTCTCAACGTTATGTTTTACTCCCTAAGTTCATATAGTTTAAACATGTAGCTCAATAAGTTGACCAGGTATTTTGCAATTTCCAGATTGTGGGTGTGAATATTTGCAGCTTAACATATCTGTTGGATGTTTAATGATTTGCCAATATATGAATCCATAAGAACATTTCAATAAACATGAATTGCCAAATTACTTTTTCCAGCCAGCCATGTCAGCACTGACATTTTTTAATTTTGGATCTTTGTTTGTGACCTTATGCTAGATCAATGTTCTTTTTGTTAAGTATAGATGTATATTTCCCTCAAAAAAAGTATAGATGTATATTTATTTATTTTTTTGGGATAGAAACACAATCTATATCTTTCTTAAAAGAATTTCCAGATTTGAAGTTTAGCCAAACTGCAAGACTACTGTATCATGCACAGAAGTTTCTAGAGAATCTACGATTGGGTGGAAGGTATTTGATTAGCTAAATAAGAACATGAATAGGTGGTGTTTGCTGCAATTCTCAGAGTTTGTGCCTGTTCAAATTCTCAGATAGCACCTTACAAAAGTTTAACATACTGAGTTTTGAACATGCTTGCTGCTAAGAAAAGGCTATTGGTAATCTGGGGATCCTTTTTCTCTGAAAGGAGCACCTGGAAATTGATTTTAGTACATAGTTCTGACATGCTAACTTTTGACTGTGCTTAATATTTAGAAAGGGTGATTGATATTTGGACTTTGGAGGACCTGTCTTCTCTGATAACTCTGCATCTTAAATGTACAATCCTGTTATGCAATACCTCAAAGCCTTCTTTTCTGCAATCTATCATAGTGGATAATATATTTTCATTGTGTTTAAATGCTAGGTGCCGTGTTATAACAACCTGCATTTTGTAAATAAGTAGGAAGCACCACATAGGCGTTGACACATATGATTATCTAGCAAGGGAATCCAAGTGTATAGAGTCACATAGGACACTTTCTTTACATTTTTCAAACATTTTCTTTAATATTATAGATATCATCAACATTCTCTTTTGCCTAGTAAGCTGGTGCAGTGATATTTAGGTCTAATAAAAGATCTAGAATCCAATTATTTATGGTTTCCAGATTTTTGTTTGTTAATGGATTTCCTAATGTTAATATCATGTCATGCAAATCAGATTAGGAAGTTGACGGAAAAAGAAGAGCTTGTATTGCTCCTAGAGAATCAGTATCCAGCTGATGTGGGAGTAATATCAGCCTTCTTCTTTAATTATGTAAAGCTTAGTCCTGGTGAAGCGCTGTATATTGGTGCAAATGAACCCCATGCTTATATTTCTGGTGACTGTATTGAATGCATGGCCACATCAGATAATGTTGTGCGAGCTGGGTTGACTCCTAAGTACAGGGATGTGCAGACTCTTTGTTCTATGCTGACATATAAACAGGTGTGTATTTCTTATCATCTTCTCTGGCAAATAGCTTTTCCCTTTATTCATAT
Organism: Metroxylon sagu; assembly: GCA_017589505.3. NCBI lineage: Eukaryota > Viridiplantae > Streptophyta > Magnoliopsida > Arecales > Arecaceae > Metroxylon > Metroxylon sagu. The sequence goes on along the minus strand of JACVBY030000578.1, from coordinate 566,696 downwards.
TTTAGTTTCCTTTGTTGGCTAACAATTTGAGTTTAATTCTGATATATAGCATGATGATTACCATATCTTCTTATTTAGTAGTAAATACAAACTCTTGTGAAGCATTTGAGTATTTTGCTGAAATTCATAGCTGATACTTCTGGTAGTGACAATGCTAAACATGGCTAATGCCTCACTTGAATATCTATCACATTCTTCTACCTATGGAACGGAAACACAAATTATTTTAGTTACTTTCAGCTCATGTAGATGGTTGTATGTGTATGCGAAGTTGGATGATCGTTGGACATTGTTGAGATCTATGTTTGTGTAATTTAAGCTAAGACATCAAATTTTCTCATGCTAATTGATGATTTATTTTACAAAATTACCTCACTTGTAACTGAAGCAACTAGAGACCCATGAAAGAACTTCAACAGTTGTCAGTGGATGCTGCCTGTTTATCTGTGGTTAGAGAATGGTAAAACTAGCGATGTCAGTAATAACTCCACTATTATTTGTAGCAAGTATCTTTTGCTTAACTAATTTGTGAAACCACCTTATAATAAATTTAAGCAGAGTTGGATGGAAGTCTTCTTCATCCTAAATGAAGAGGCTAATATGAATTGATCTTAGCGGTACCATCCTTGGATGTTCCTATTCCTTTGAACCATAGTGAAGGTAGATATTAGATTCCTCTGTAATCTAAATTGAATGGACACCAAGCTGGGTTTGTTTGCTTAGCTATTTTCCTTGCTACCTTCCTTTTTCAAGCATACTTTAGTAGCTGCGTTCTCCACCTAAAGTGGTGTTCTTCTGGAGTCTCACTCCTGTTTCGTAATTGCTTCCTAACACCTCCACCATCTTCAAGTAAGTTTTTATTATTGTTACATTGTTCAATTGAGATGTTATCGTAGTTCGACAATATATTTTGAGCTCTAGATGTAAGGATTAAATAAGTAAAAAAAAATTATAACTTTATTCATTTCAGTATTTTTGTTTATTCGATGCATTCTAGGTTTTTTTCATGCCATATATATTTTCATGCATTGCTCTGACACTCATCCTCAATTCAGGTAGCCATCTTCACTGTTCATTAGCGTCTATTGATGTCATCAGTTTAAATGTGAGGTTCAGTTTATTTGTTTAGCCACTGTTGGTTTCCCCTAGTAACTCAATTGGAGTAACGACTTTTGTTAATTATTGATGGTTTTTTGGGCTTGTCACCCTGAATGCTAGCCATATCAATGTGTTGATGTATTAGTCAATCTTGCATGTGGCTTTTCCTGTACCCTTGTCCGATCAGTTGGTTTGTCCCCTGTGGCAGTGTTGTCAAATCTACATGTATTGTTTTTGTGCCGTGCTTGGATATCTTCATTACTGGCTTTCCTGCACTTCGCAGTTATGGTGCTTATAACTAAGTGGGAAACAGTAAATTGTCTTAGAGTAGGGTCTATGTTGGTGCTAAGACTGGGTGGCTCTTTGACTCTTAATTCTTGTGTCTTAGGAACCAAATGTAAAGATGCTAGTCTATTGCTGGTCATAATTAGGTTTCACTGCATTTTCCTATTCATGGATTTGTGAGAAGTGAAACTTGTTTAATATTCCACTTTATTATTTTGACAATTCTGTAGCTGTAAATCATGGTAGCATGAGTGGAACATGAATCTTGTTCATCTGAATTTGTGCAGGGCTGTCCTGAAATTTTAAGAGGGACTTCCTTAAATCATTACATTTCACGGTACACACCTCCATTTGATGAATTTGAAGTTGATTGCTGCTCACTTTTGCCACAAGAGTCTGTGGCGTTCCCAGCCATACCGGGCCCATCTATTTTTGTTGTTGTGGCTGGGGAGGGAAAAATGCAGATGGGTTCTGCAATTGATGAAGAAATGATCATGGAGGGCCATGTATACTTTGTGCCTGCTCATAGTGAGATTGTGCTTGCTGCTGGTGCTGCTGGACCATTGCAGCTGTATAGAGCCGGGGTGAACAGCAGAGTTCTTTAATTAATAATCGTCAAAGATCTATCACCATAGTTCTCAAATAAATATGGGAAAGTTCTGCTGTTGGAGATGTCCTTTTTGAGGAGTTACCGGCCATAATCTATGTTCATGCATTGTAGGTGTTGTAAGACAGACTGGTTGATATATACGTAGTTCAATGAAAAGCTATTTCGTTTGTAATGTATATCATGGTTTTTTGCGCTTGCCGATTGCAGGAAATGTTTTTGCATTCGTCTTCTGGAACTCTAAGATTGAGCTTGATAAACAGTTGAAAAAACACAGGCACGAGTGCATGCATTCACCCAGAGGTTGCGTGTACAAGGGGCTATGTAATCGATTCACTCTGTGTTAGCTGTATTAGTCCTGCGTTGATAGTTTGTCATGCGGTTACTTCTCAGAAAGGGTGAGATTCAAGAAAGTCAGGATTTTTCATCCAAAGGTGCTATCATTAGTTATTTGTGCAATTTATAACTAATGTGTCGTAAACGATCATATGTGGTTATTGAAACATTTTTACTGGATTGAGTAGTTGTTGATGCCTGCATGTTCTTATAATGTTTTTTCCTTTAATTTATTTTTTTATCGAACAATTTATGGGTACAGTCAAGTAAAACTGGTCCCCTTTTTTTATTTTGTTGGGAAAATAGGCTGATCTTTTTTCAAAACCTTCTATGAGGCCTGCGTGTGGATCATCATTGATCCCATCTTGAATCTGGCCTAAACTTGAGCCTACCTAACCTGAGTGTAGCTCTCGGTAGAAAAGAGAACAAAAAGAAGGGTTAAGGGAGTTTATTGAGGGTTGCTGCATTATTTTAATTTCTCATTTCTCATTCGTGAAACCTACAGTCTTGAGGAGCTGTTTGAATTGTACACGCGCACACATTTGTGTGGTGCGTATTGCTTGATTTTTTCTATCATACTTTTGACTATTTATAATTGGTACTGTAAATAAAGAGAAGAAGATCAAGAGCAATAAAAAAAAAATAAAAAAAAAATGATAGAAAGGGCTGGCTTGGGATGAATAAGATTAGAGCTTGGATTTTGAATGAAAAAAAGAAAAAAAGAAAAGAACATAACCAGATGGCTTTAAAGCTTTTTGGATGCTTGCTACAAAAGACCGCAAACCAAGGCAACAATGAATGTTTTATCTCTGAGAAGGTAGGTGGTCAACCGGGGATCTTTCTCGACTCCCTCACAAACTGCTGCCAATCCACTGTAAATTAGTCCGAATTCTCATCAACCCAAGCCACACGGCTCAATGCCCCAAAGGGCCCAGTCCCTAACAACGGTCCTCGCAGCCCAAAAGGCCGCAAAATACAGGAGCATGATCAGACGCTCAGCGCAGCTGGTCCTGCTAAACCAAAAGACAAGACTCCCCTGATTATAATGAGCTAACACGCACTTCTTTCAATTTTAATTTATATAAATTTCAAATTCCAGCAATTTTAGTTTATATAAATTAAAGACCGACTTCCCTGATGACCAAGAAAGCTAATAAGGAGCTAACACGCACTTCTTTCAATTTAAGATTTTCTCCGTGCCATCTAGCTGGAATATTCACCTGCCGCAGGTGTCATCTTGACAGTTCATAATTTTCAGATACGGAAGGTTTTTTTTTTTTTTTTTTTCTTTCCCTCCTTCTTCTTCTTCTTCTTTTTAGCTCATTACTGAAATTTAGGTGTAATTCTTAGATATTCGTTACGTCATTTTTTACTTAATAAATGACACCTTTATCATTATTTTATTTTTTTTAAAAAATATATGTTTAGATGATAATATATGCGTCACTCATTAAACGTACGTTAAACAGTTAAATCAACCGCACCTAAATTTTATCCACACCTCAATTGGTTAATCCGGGCAACTTCTTGAAGTTAGGTTCCCTTCCCCTCTCCATCTTTCTCTCGGAACTAGGCAGCTTGAAGCAAGGAAATTCCATGATTTCAAGCAGCAACCCTCGGTCATAGATTCCAACTGGCAGAATTCTTAGAGAGAAGTTGGTGGGGGGAAGATTTGCCACTCAATTGCGGTTTAAGAGCGGCGTCCCTGCGATGCCAAGCTTAGTGAAAGACAGCTCTCGCAAATCTCTCTCGACGAAGAAAAACATCACACGCATGTTTAAGTCCATCCAATTAGCATGCGACGTTTCTTCAAGGATTAGGTTTTGGGCAGTCTCTGTTTATTTTTCCCTCAAGCTAGTCGTTGGAGACTCGCCCTTGCGAGCAGGACGAGGTCCTGCCGGCGCTTACTTTTCCACGCCAGTGGAATGGTGGGGGATAACATCTAAGTAATCACATCAAGGGACTCGGAACTGCAACCTCCGTATAGTCTTATCACAAAAGACTTTTGTAGCTGTAATTGGGATGGTGACGACGGAAAGATACTGTTTTCCACCATGCTTGCCTTTCGTTCTTTAGTGTGACCGCTGACAAGAAGGTCTATGGTACCACATGGACACGGCTGATTGGCCTTTCATGTCAGCTTAACCGAGACGGGAGCGAAATTTCATCCTCCACCACGTCAGATTGATGAATAAAATATTAAGATGGCTTCAACCAACGTTTTTTCCCTCCCCACCTGACGATCAGAACAAAAATCTATCGACCAATGGACTTGACTTCTTTTTGGATGGAGTACCCCTGGAGTGGCGGCCAATGTTTACTCCTAACAATTTAGACAGAACGACTTGGGGGGGGGCTTTCACGGCCAATGGCCAACGTTTTTCCACAGCTATTATGTTACGCCCTCCTCCCTAATGTTTTGGATTGAGTGGAATGAAAGGTCTGGTGATCACCAGATTGAAAAAAATATATATAATAATAATAATAATTGATTGATATTCCAAGGATGGAGGTTTTAAATAAAGACCGGACGGAACAGCATCTCAAGTCTACTTTGTCTTTCTCTCTTTGGAGAGAGAAGCTGATCCCTGATAGATTTCTTGACGAGACTCTGCGCACGGTCCATCAAAATCAGCAGACGAGTACCATTGCTTTCCCAAACTCTCCCGGACTTGGACAAGTGGCGTAATAAGATCATTCAAAGATAAATGATGGTAGTTGGCTTAAAAGAAGAAGCATTCTTTTCATTGAAAAAAAAAAAAAAAAAGTCTTTCTATCGAATTAATTAGATTGAAGTGATATGAATTGGATGTGACCCCCATCATCCATTCTTTCGATTTGGATGGCTTGTGCTCCTGTCACCGTCCACCATGGTGACAATTGGAAAAAGAACATCTGAAGAAAAATAATAATAATAAAAAACTCAAAATTTTACTAAATGATATCAAATTTGCTCATTTGATATTACCAATCAATGAGAGATTTGATCATTCCAAGCATTAAAATCTCTAAAATATAATAATTTTAAAAGTTCACATAGAAGATGAACTTTGATAAAAAGTCATGTTAAAATTTGATATCAAATTTAATTTATGCTAAAATTACACTCTAATCTAATTCAACTTTTAGCAAAAACTCATGTGAAATTATATATGAAACAAGAACACCTTCAACTCAAAATTTTTTTTGCATTTTTAAACTTTTGATTTCATAAATTTTAGGAAGCCCTTCGTCCAAATGTGGCTGAATATTTCCTTGAGCCGCAACCGTGGCATCGAGTCCAATCCAAAACGATTAAATGATTAATGTTAGGTACGTGTTGTCGAATTATTTGATGATTTAATTAATATAGCACTGACTGCCAACCCACCCTTCCACCTTGGTGGTTAGAGGTGCTGCTCTCCTGTAACTTGGGCAAGGCTTTAATGGTGGGATATCTAAGATTCCAGTGGAATTGAGAGCTGTGGAAATATCTTTCTCTCAGAGAAGAGAACTGTAGATATATTTCGTTGCTGATGCAAGTGCATCTGGCTACAGTCATTCTCACTAGCTGCGAAGGGACACAGGTCTAAATAATGTGGCCCCATCACAGAGAGTTTAGTCGCTTCACGGGTCTATCTGACAAGGAAATGTTGATTTGATTGAAAGGAGGGCTCCCGTATGCATGCATACATCTCCACTCGGTCACATGGTGATGGTCCAATTTTTCTTCTTTCACCGAAAATAAAAACCAACCCTATGAGGATGACTTCAAAGCGAAGCACTTGAGACCTGGCCTCCTTTTCCTGGATGCCTCACTGGCGTTCCTTTCAGCTTTCTTGTTCAAAGGAATCAATGATGGATGCCTCGCAATGTTTAGTTCGCTCAGGAGCAGTTCAAGCAACTCTTGGTGGATGGGATCATATTATCAAACACATCTTGAATTGCTAGACAACGCAGATTAAACTAGCAAGCTTATTCTAGTTTAATATATATGCTAAAAAAAATAAAAGTAAAAGGAGTAAGTACATATAAATATATCTTGAATTTAAAAAAGAGAGCCATATGCTATAATTCCAATTAAGCCATGGGTTAGGTGGGATTTTCTTTGCACTCTAATTCCAAAGAATAAATATTCATCAATTAATAGATGATTGTTTGCAAGATCTTACTATTACTAGGCTACGAGTAAATTATGTGAAAGAATAAACCATTGATATTTTTCTTTGAGGAAAAAAAGAGAAAAGGCTTGTTTAATAATTTAAATGAAAATAATAGTTATATTCCAAGCAATTTGAACAGCTTGAGCTTAGTTGAAACTTGACACAAAAACTGCACAATTCAATCGTAGTAGAAGTTAAGAAAACTAAGATTAAACTAGCAAGTTAGGAAAGATTGAGATTAATCGAACTCGATTCGATATTGTTTTACATGGAGAGAATTAATAGCCTGCAATATTACGATTATTTTTAAGAGACTTAGGTGTTTATTTAATTTTAAAATCTATCAAATGTTAGTTCACATTCATCAATTCAAGTAACAAAGTGTTTCATGTTGATCGAAAGAAATTATTATTTTTAAGACATATGAAAATGCCCCTTTTAGGTTTGAACTTGAGAAATTTTCTAATAACTTAGGGGTGCCAACTAATATCCATATGTCATGTTGGCTATGAGATCATAATTTAATAGTCCGTAATATTAAAATTATTTTTAAGAGACTTAGGTGTTTATTTAATTTTAAAATCTATCAAATGTTAGTCCACATTCATCAATTCAACTAATAAAGTGTTTTATGTTGACCGAAGGAAATTATTATTTTTAAGATATGCAGAAGTGCCCCTTTTGGATTTCAACTTGAGAAATTTTCTAAGGGTACCAATTAATATCCATATGTCATGTTGGCTTAAAAGATAAATATTATCTCATCTTCTTTTCTTAAAATATTTAATCACTTTATATTTCAATATGAGACATGAGAAAAGTTTTATCTAACAAAGTTTATGCATTATTAAATCTGCCCAATTAACCATGAAATCAAACAGCGTGTGCATGACTTCATAAATATTTAATGTCCACGTTTAGCGAAAACTTAGTCCAAACTTGTCCGTCGAGCAAACAAAAACATAGATTTAGATGAGACGTGGCTTCCTTGAGAAGTCCTAATGATTGGAAACTTAGTCAACTCCAAAATCTAGCCAAATCCTGTGCAAGCGAATACGTACATGGATCCGGCCTAAAAATTTTCTTGTTTTCTTCTCCTTTTTTTCCCCTTGAAACAACCAAGAAAATGATTGGTTCATGTTCACTTTGCCAATCCTCAGCTTCACTCTGTCAATTATCAGGTCAACTCAACATAGTGCCAGGAATTAAAAAGTTTTACCACACAAGATTAGAGTGGGAAAATAAAAAGCCATCTCTCAGTGAAAAAATATTTAAACATAAAGATTTTATAAAGATCTACGTTATTTTTCAAGGTAACGAAACAGAAGAAAAGAATGATATGCTTGCGATGCGGATCTTGGATAATTATTTGTTTGATAGTGTTGTCTTGTATCCGGTCGGTAGCCAAGTTTTCAAAGGATTTAAGATTCTGAGTGATGTGTTTGCTAAGAACCATGTTATTAATTACATGTCATTTTCTTTAGCAATTATTTATGCATGCTTATTCACGCATAAGACGGTCTAAACTCCGCATGCTTGTTTGTGATTGGTTGGTATGTATTCAATGCCATTTTTCTTTAGCCACCATTTGCATGTTGATTCGTACATGAGATGGTTTAAACTAGGTTTGTTTGTTTGTTTGTGGATGATTGTGAATTGAACTACCACATATCATCTGGCATTTGGCGTTTCAGGTAGAAGTTTGCATCAATTGAGCGGATGCGTGAGGCAGGACAATTGCTTAGCTTGAGCTAAGTCTGTGGGGCCTAGGATGGGCTACTCTCTCTGTGTAGCCCAACCTAGCCAACAGGACTACTGGGAACAACAAAAAGAAGTTATTACCTGCCTCCAAGAAATAAATAAAGGAATGAAAAGTGAAAACAAAAGTAAGATGTTAAATTTCATAGAAAGCAACTGTTTGATGTTTTTTATATCTTACCATCCCTTACTGTCCCATTCTAACATTCAAAATAGAAGGTTTTTAAGATAAACTGGTTGAAATGCTAGAACCATAGCAAAACGATCCATCCTAACATTTGAAATAGCAATTGGTCTCGACGTTCCATAGGATATTCCACTAAACTTGAAACTTGAACAAAAGTATATTTACTTCCAAACAAAATATAAGGAAAAGGAAATGATTCTAATAACATGTAACTCTAATCATTTCATCAAATATTGAAATTTTATCACAAGATATTTTTTTTTTAGAAAAAAACTGTAACTAATATTGATTTTTTAGCAATAGTGTCAGTCAAGTAGGCACCACCGCACATGTAGTTGATTAAAACCTTGCTGCCAAAAAATAGTTTTCATCATAAACCATGTTCTTTTGCAACCTTTCCCTTGAAGAGATTATTGTCATTATATTTTGACAAACTGAATGTTTGATGAAGTAATACGAGTAGCTTGGTATCTTCTGCTAATGATGGACCACCTGTGTTTTAGTTCAATCTAACGAAGAAAGAAACTATGGAATTCTCTCTAATTATATCCATATTCTCAATTTAACGCATGTGCGTTATCCTATGCCGTTGCCTCAGCGAGCATCTTGTCCGCTTTATACTCTGCGAAGGCCAGTACAATTTATGAGATATTTTAGGAGCCCAGCTAATCTCATGGTTTCTCAAAAGTTTAATGAGATCAAATGTTATTTTCAAAGTTAGGGATGCTCTTATTTGATAGGAAATTAGATTCTTAATGATACAAGCTTTGCACCATAAAGTGCCATTCATATTTAAATGGTCACTATGAAAGCCTATACTGACAAGTATTTAGTTCTACAATGATTATATACTGAAAAAATTTTAAATATTTTTATAGGATTTAAGAGTCTAAATAATACTTTGTAACTAGCTTTTTGAGTAAGATTTTGTGTTGTTACAAATGGTATTAAAATAGACCTAACTCATGATCTATGAAGACTAAGAAACACTGCAGATGGAGACGTCAGGGCTTTAGTGGGAGAGGAGGCATATAAAAGTGTATACTAGTTAGTCTCACATTGGTTATATATTATGGTTATTCTAAATATTTACACAAGATTAAGAAATTAAATAATATTTTTTGTCTAGCTTTTTTTAATGAGATCTTAGAATGTTATGATCATCATGCATCTCGAACATGAATAGCTATACCTCATTTATAATTCATGCCTATATGACATCTAATAAATTATTCTTTATTTCTCATATTATAAAACATCCGTTCGTATTTGAAACCGAACATCATTATTCTAAATATATATCATGTTTACAGTATAAAACTTGTACCGCAAAGGATTGATGTTCTTTCTATGCTGCCATAGGTTCTTTGTGATTCTTGTTGGAATGGGTGCCCCCAATATACTGACAAAAAAACAGAGAAAAAGAATCCACAATTAAGTTTTGTACATTTCCTTCTCATTCTTGAGAGAGGATGAAACTAGTCCACAATTCCCTATAATTTATATCATAGCTAAAGTTAAGGATCGTGCTATACCCATCGCATCATCAAGGTTTACCTAGCCTATTTGCTAGCACATTAAGCAGAGTAATTTGTGTTTGCCAGCCAGGTTCCCCATGGGCATTCAGAACACAAACTGCTTTCTAGCAACACAAAACAGTAGCTAAACAACTCATGAAACCTTCGACACGGGATGTTACTCGCTTAGCTACTGCTCTTTCGTTTGTTGGATAGAAGCTTCGAAGATGATCAGAATTCGGATGGAGGTCACATCTCAAGTGCAGTTCTTGTGAACCAACTAGCAACACACAAGTGCTGTCATATAATATAATTTTATTTGCCTCAAGAGTTGTAAAATTCCCTTCAATCAAGGGCTGATGGGGATTGGTTTGATCCACAATTTCAGAGAAAGCCAGTCATCGACGAGGTAACCTCAAGCCTTGGCCGCTATTTGCAAGTGTTCGTGTGTGATTGGAACTGTATCATATTTTTTCAGCAACTGGAATTGCATCTCTCTCTAGAACCATATGGTTAAATGGGGCCCCCTGAAGTAGACTTGACATAACGTAGAAGGTCCAGGTGAGGCTTCCCTAAGTTTTAGTCACGTTGCTGTGTCATGCATTTCAAACCACCTACTCATGGTCTAAAGTTCTTTTTGTATGCTTTCATGAAGAAAAATTTATCCGATTCAAACGACGGTATAAGCAGTCAATGTTTCGTAACTTCAAACAATCTCTGTTTGTCATACTCTGCCCCGTATCATTATTCATCTCGCAACAATTTTGTGAATTATTTTCAAACATTGCATTCCCTCTGTTCCATTGGTTTTCTCAAATGATTTTGGTATTCTCCTTTCAATCCATCTAATTTCCAAAGTTCTTCCATCAAAATTTTTAGGATAGCGAAGTGCCAACCAACCACAAGTTCCCTTGCAAATTAGCAATTGCTTAATATGCTAACGTGGTATAAAAATGTATATTTGTGTCATAAAGGATGTTTAAGAAGGCTAAGTGGCCAATCTGCTGTGACTTAGGTCCTTTTTGGAAGTAAAGTTGCCTAGTATGCAGTCTTATTAAAAGTCATCATATTATTTTTTTCCTTTAATTTTTTTGGTTTAATTTTGTGTTGTTGGCTGTAGAAACAGAGTATTTCTTCTCATCATATACAAATAATCAATGTTAATCTTTAAAATTTTCCATACTTTCTTTCTCGGTATCTGAATATATATGCGAAACGTAGATCTACATATAGTTTGATCAACATTAGACAAGTACCAAAACAGTATAGTTATTTAACCTTGGATGCTATCTATGATTAGGTTCGTTAATTTGTTTTTGACTGGAATTAAGCATATAAATTTGGAGTCTAACCAGTCCTTTCAGGCACTAGCAACTCTACCAGCAAGTGGCTATGCATCTAGCTGAAATTTAAAGCGTTGTGAGTTAAGATCGCTTGCCAACTTAGTTTTCATTCTGAGAATAGCTAGCTGTTGGGGCATTACCAAATGTTTTAAATAAATGATATGAGAATTACCTAGGAAAAACCTACCTACCTAACTAGTAGTTGCAATATTTAATCTCCAGATGAAAGAGGCTTGCAGCTGTTTTTATTTTATTTTATTTTATTTTTTGGAACGGAGATCAGTGTATGATGCATATGAATGGAATAAGTTTAGTCCGACAAATGGAACTGTAAGATTCTTTTTTTAGAGATGGGTTTGCATGGGATCTACCACAGAGCGATATGTCGTCCAAATCATTTCTTCTGCACACCAACAGGCCTGGCCTGTCCCACGTGGCACGTGGCATTCACATGGTTGCGTCACATGTACGACAGGCATCCACCACGTTGGGTCCCATGGACGCATGCAGGAGCCAGCATGAACAGCTGTCGGCAATCCCAAGGGTGGATGGAAAATGAGAAGCGTGATCCATCGCATTCTTGATAAGATGGTTCGATCGCAAAGAGCCAGCAACATTCCCCCCGCCTCCTCCCTTAGAAGCCATCACACCTCTTATCGATCCCAATAACCCAGACTTTAGTTATGTCATGCTGGTGATGCCATCCAGTTATGTGGGGACGCTTCCTGAAGAGGAAGTCAGGGATACAGTTTGCTTGAAAGCCTTGCTTCCAAGAATCGGTTAGGGGGGACTTAGTGGGTCTTGAGTGTTTGAAACTAGCCTAAAAAAAAACGAGTGGAAGATGATGGGAAGGGTGGGGGAGAAGGATAGAGTTAAAAAGAGCGAGGATGGTCCGACTCCAATTAGACCCTCACCTCAACTTGGTTAAAAGTGAAGTGACCACCACACATGTGATTCTCTTGGCTGGCATGAGAGCCCAAGTCAAGAAGCCAATCCATTCCTTTTCCATTCCCCAAAAACACGTCCATCACCTTCTCAAGATCTTTCACTTGGAGAAAAGGACTAGCTCTCATTCAAATCTCAAAACAAACACACGCGCACACACACACACACAAAATAAACTCCAACTTGCACTCTCAATGAGACTCTCTTTGTAATCTCTTTACAAGAGTTATCACTGCAAGGAACCTAGATTCCACCCCACTCATGTAGCTTTCTTACATACCATAACTCATCCATGTTCCACAAGCCATCGCCAATGTTGTCGACGCAATTATTGTAAGCCATAGTGTAATCCGAGACTGAACAGCCGAGCTGTGATGCTGACACTGGGGCTAGATCCATAGCTTCTAGGCCGTATCCATTGTCGATGCAGTGACCACTCTCCAATGGATTGAAGAGGACACCGCTGTAGTTGTCGGGCAGGGCCGATGAGAATTCGGACAGGTGCGGCAGCTGGGGGAGTGCCATCGAGCCCGAGGAGGTGCATGGGCTGTGATTCTCCGAGCCCGATGGCTCGTAGGAGCTGCAGCTCTCAAATGGGTACCGCACGGCCGGATTCGAGAACTGCTGGGGCTGGGGAGGCCCGTGGGGGGTCTGCCCGATGGCGCCGGCGGCGGTCGCGGCGTTGGAGTCCACCAGAGGTGGCATGGACTGAGACGAGCCCATCTTCTCGAGCAATCTCGGCATCCAGTAGCACCGGACCGCGTCCCGGAACATGGCGCTGTTGGCGTCGATCTTGAGCTGCCTTGCTTGCTTCTGCACCCGGGTCCTCCAGTAGTTCTTTATCTCGTTGTCGGTCCTCCCTGGTAGATGCTGCGCAATCCTGGACCATCTGCATCCAAAAACCCCACGAGAAGAAATACTAATCTCTCCGATACCATACGGATGCTTCAGATGAACAAATACTAATCTACCCGCATGGAATAAGACCAGAAACTAGAGAGAATTGCCAAGTGAGTTGATGAGAATAAAAATAAAAATAAAAATAAAAACGATCGGTTTATACCGGTTTCCCCACTTGGAATGGAGTTCAAGGATCAAGAACTGCTCCTCCGGGGAGAGATTGCCTCGCTTTATATCTGGTTTTAAATAATTCAGCCACCTAAGCCTGCAACTTTTACCTGTTCTCTTCAAGCCTATGGGTATATATACAGAAGATTAGTTATATAGATTGGTAATAAGTCAATACAACAGAGCTGTGACTCTTATTGGAGGTCGGAAACTCTTGCTAACTGTATGTAGGTTTAGCTTGCTCCGGGCAAAAAAAAAAGAAAGAAAAAAAAAAAAAAAAAAAAAGGGTATATAGATAGGTGTAGATGATTACCGGAGCACTTAGCGAGGAGATTCCAGCGGCCTTCGCCATGAGAAGCAATGTAGTGGATGAGGAGGGTATCCTCCTCAAGAGTCCAAGGCCCCCTCCTGAGCTCCATCTTGTCCTCCTCATATTTGTTGGATCCCCTCTTTTCAGACATTGTTGCCACACTTCCCAAAAGGCTCTCTAGGAGAAGCTACAAAGGAGATGGGGGCTAAGTCTCATGTTATATAGACCATCCTAAGAGGAGCCAAAGCCTACCAATAATGGGATATAGATTTTTGAAAAAAAAGTAGCACCCTAAAGGTGAGAACTCTATAGGCTCTCTTTATTTAAAGAGTTGGATCAATCATAAAGGAATTTTTGGAGGTGATCTACTCCTACTCATAGACTTGGGGCTTCTAGTGGAAAAAAAAAGAACGGGAAAACCGAGTTTCATGGGGGTCATTCATTCAAGCTTCTTTCGGGGCTTTTGGAAGGTGTTTCTGGATTCTCTTCTCCATGAAACGTGTTTGACTGACCAATATATCACACAATAGCTTATATTATTAAACTTATAGATTTAGAGAGAGAGAGAGAAAGAGAGAGAGAGAGAGAGAGAGAGAAAGAGGGAGGGAGGGAGGTGGGAACTATCTGGTTTGCCTAATCTGGCGGCAATTCAGCTGTTGGAATTTTAAGAACATCCTTGCTCTAATCTCATCTTAGGTCTCTAAAGGGTTCCAACTTTCAAAGGATGTCCACCTCACGCAAGCAAAAACGATGGCACCCTTTCCCCATGTGCCTTTTTTTTTTTTTTTTTTTTTGTTTGTTTGTTCCTAAGCCAAATTAGGCATCCATTTAAGAGACACATTAAGTATGAGGATAGGATTTAGAACGTTTATTATGATATCCTTCACTTCAAGGGGCATTCTTTATTTTTATGAGGGGATCGTCAATCCGAACCATCCAACAAGGAATAAAGCATCTTCTGTATCAAACATTAATGCAGAAATTTGGACAAAGACATGCAACTAAAAGAGCAGCAACAGGAATTAATACTTGAGAATTCGTCTTACTTCCTGCCTCACCCACCCACCCCACCCTAATTTTAACCTCGCAGTCAAATCTTGTTTTATTCCAACTGCGTCCGGAACCTTGATAAAAGCTAATAAAAAATAAGAACAGAATTCTCTATCATACAAGCTTTGCATCAGATGATGCCCTGTATGTTTGGATCACCACCATATATCCCATTTCAGACATAGATGGTTATCTTTTATTCACAATCTATATCAGTATGGTATCTAATAAATTATTCTTTATTTTATAAATATATCATAATTATTCATATCTAAAATAGAACATCAAAGAATTATCAAAATATAAACAGCATTCTGCGGTATAAAACTTATCTGGTACCCAAAAAATATACCATTTTTTCGAAATGCTCTCTTTTTCTCTCTTATTGATACAAGGAAAAATTATACGACGCTTCCGTATCTAATAGAGAAGTGGACAAATATACTACAAGCACATGACCAAAATCAATAGTCTCCCCCCTATTTCTCCAACTCAAAGATCTGTTTTAATTATATATGCTGATTCACTTTGTATTGCAATCCATTCGACTATAAAATCTATCTATCTAGTTTTAGAGTTCCTAATAGTCAGAAGATTAAAGGCTTAATAAACCCTGCAAAGCCGAGCAAATAAAACGTTGCAGATGCCATTTAGAAGTAGCAACCCAGCTAGCAAGAAATTTGGTCTTACATCGGCATGTTACCTTACCACATCATAGGCTTGACTGCAAGGAACCGAGCCCTTATTGTCAATATTTTTCTCTCCATCACAATGAAGGCATGCATCTCTCTACTCATTGGAAGTTGCCATCCCTCTCCCTGATTGCACTTAAAACTCTTTTTATCTTAGATGGTCCAAAACCACGTTGTTGTTGTTTTTAATAAATACAGTCTTTCATGGACCACAAAACCATTACATTGCTATGACCTATGAAGCAGAAGATCTCGTGTTGAACATAGCATCCCACAGTATAATGTCTGCGCACGTTATGCCTATGAAAAAAAGTTTCGTAGCATCTTTAGGCAATATTTATCTTATTCCCACTAAGAATATAGGAGGGTTAATGTGATGGTCTTCGTTTCCTTTTTCTTTTTTTTTTTTTTTTACGTTGGAATTCTTGGTATCTTAAGGACTTGTTTCTGCGTGCTATGAGCAGATTGCATCCATCTCCATATGCTGGCACAATGGATGGGGGAACATTAATTTAAGATTATGGATGATTGTTTGCTTCAACATGGACCAAAGTTTATATTTTATTGCATAACCAAGAAGCGTTTCCTGAAAGCATACAATCTATAGATCAAGGGTCACGAGAGCATGCCAAGTCGATGGATTGTTTAGATGAATACTGTCGATCAAGGAATACAGCTTCGATGCTTAAACTTTCTAATAGGATTTGAATATTGTTGAAATGGAAAGTATTAAGGAGAAGTCATAGCTTATAGTTGGAGAAACAATATCAGAAAGATTGATGACATTGAAAAAATATAATCAAGCACAACAAGAAGTAATCTCCATGGTGGAATGACCGTAATGTTAGAGAACTTTTGGTTTGAATCAGAGTATTAATTGAAGTTATTTATGGCGCACTCATAAAAAATATGCAGATCAAACCACAATAACTTCTAATTGAAGCAGCCGATTGTCCACATGTGTTGAGTGTATTTGCCCATATCAAGCCTTTTGTTCTTCTTAATCTGCATATTAGTAACTATTTCTAGCTATGATTATCCTCCTTGTCCTGATAATTTCCTTCTTATTGGTTAGTGGTGGCCACTTCCATGAATAATTCTCTCTTGTCCTGATAACTTCTTTTATAAGTTTAATTTCAGAAATTAGCTAATCAAATATGGACTCTTATATAAGTGACATAAATATAATTTTTTTCAAGTGTCATGCACAAACAGTTAACCAAATCTTTATTAGTCTTGTATTTTGACCATTTTTTATTTCTGATCGATAATCGAATAATTTCTTGGATGCGAAATTTATTGCCCATGGCTCAATGAAAATATACATTTTTGTTAAGCTGGATAGTTATAAGTTCAAATTTAGAAAATTGTACTATAATAATAGGCTACTAAGTGATCAATCATCATAAAATCTAACGTAATGTTCATATATATTAATTATGATATAGATCAGAATTTTAAAGTTGATCAGACATGCATCAAGCATGACGAGACTTGCAAGTTTGAATAGGTTAATCATATATATTAATCATAATTATGGCCAGAATTTTTAATAAGTCAATCATATTTATCAACCATGAGAGCAGAATAAGCCAACCATACTAATCAATCATAATTATAGCTATGGTTTTGAATAGATCATTTATTCTTATTGTCTACAATAGTAGCCATTTTGTCAAATATATAGTCAATTATACTTATCTTCCGTCATAATAGTTATAGTTTTAAATGAATTGGTTATACTCATTAAATATGATAATAACCATGTTGTTGAACTCGTCAACCATATGCATCAATCATGATAATGATCTTGAATGGGATGGTTATAGCAGATTGGTCATGCTTATGGACCACGTGTAATAATAATGTTATTATTTAATTTGACATTTTTCATACTCTTTAGACCATAATAATTATTTTTTTATTGTTTATTTTTCTAACAAATTTGAATAGTGTTATTTAGGCGTCCGACTAATTGACTTTTCTAACTAATTATAGTAATGGCCTAAGAGTTTGAAATTAAAAGAGCACACAAATAATAGCGCTAATTTGCATGTACGGTTAATCTTTAAATTAATTGACCACATCTTTTGAATATCCCATTGATTGGATTTTCTCATTTAAGTGTAATGATACCCTTCGAGCATAAGATGGAATGGGCATATAAAACCTGACACGACCAACTATTCTCTCTTAAAGTACAACATAGTTGGCTAATTTCAATTAACTATTACGTGATGCATTGACTATCCTATTTCTTTATTTAATTTTGCAGTCTTATTGACAAATATCAACCACTTCTTGGACTTGAGAATTGCTTGAGGCTTCCCTGTGAACATCAAAAGTTTCTTCCCTACTTCTTTTCTCTTTTTTTTTTTTTTCTAACAATATAAATCCATCCTGCTAAGCATGACTTTTATGTTTGGTGACTATGATCTCAACATTTTTCCATGCAATTGTTCTTCTGAAGTGTTTCACCTTAGCTTATTATTTTAGAGCTTTTTTTTATATATATAGTATATCCTATTTGGTCCTACTAGGCATGCCAAAAATATTTTTTGAAAAATTATAAAATCTACGGATCAAAGGTACAAACATGTCAGATTAACAAAGTTAATAGGAACGATATAGTTAACTAAGGAAAGTAGGTTCAATATCTTAATAAGATGATTTAAACTTTCCAATAGGATATGAATATCATCAAAAAAAAGAAAAAAAAAAAGAAAAGACACATGGAGAAAGTAATAGCTTGAAGGTAGAGAGATGACAAAAAGAGTTTGATTATATAGCAAAAATATAATTGAATAAACTGATAAGGATTCTTCAGAGTAGAATGGTGAATGAAATTTTCTTGATGCTCAATCAATCTCTTCGAATATAAAATGGGACATCACAATGAAGAATTTTATACAAGGTCTTGGATGTAGAATCTCCTCCATGCTCATCATGGTATAAAGAAGAGGTATGGAAGTATTGTCCAATGTCCGGATAGCTAAGTATCTGTATGCATAGAGTGTGTGCAACTGAATAATGTCTCTTTCCCTTCTTAGCTTTGCAGGTTGATAGTTATTTTCGACAATAACTATCTTATTTGCTTAGTTTCTTATCCTAATAACTGTCTTTTGAGTAGTTGCTGGTGGTTACTTATCTGAACAATTTCATCTTATCCTAATATCTTCTTTTAAGAAGTTAAATCCAGAAATTAACTATCCTAATATGGCATGTTATATGAGCAACAAGTGGCCAAACATACTTTCTTCGAGTATTATATATAAATAATTATTCCAATCTTGATCAGCCTTATATTTTTGACCATTTACTATATAGTTAATATCTCATCAACTAAATTTTGGTGTAAACAGTAAGGCTTTGCTTGATCAATCACTTAAAATAATGTTATCCTTCTCCAATTCAATTGCATCATCAGTGTTAAGGTCCATTTTTATTCAACTTAATAGGTGGTCCTTTAGTTTAAGGTAATCAGCACTGTAATGAACCACTAATATAAAATTCTTTATTTTTATTATTTATTTTAAATAGTTCTAGAGCAGTTTATCGAATTGTCTACGTTGCCCAATCTGCAAACCTCATCATGCTATCATGCTGACATATAAGTGCAGAAGCTAGATAAACCAGACACCTAGAAACAGATCACTGGTTGAATCTAACTTTTTGCACAACATTCGAATATAACTTTTTAGCTTGACATCTTTGGACAAATGCCCACCCAGATGATGAGCAGGATTGGGTCTCTTTTCTCATATCTGCAACCAGGATCATCTGAGCTATGAGTTCCAGGATGCACAAGACTCTGCTAGCTGTTTTATTAGTCCTTTTTACATAGCATACTTCAGCATTTAGATTAAAAAAGAGTCGCATTCACTCGATTATTATCATGATCTCTTCTTAGCTGCACTTATCAGTGCTGCCAATCAAACTTAAAGCAAATAATGGGACCTTGGGTGTTCCATGCCACAACAATGCGAACTCTAAATTAACGAGACTGGAAATGAGCACTGATCAGAGGAGAAAAAATAAATAAATAAATAAAACAGACTCCCTCTTTTTAATAGTGAACAAACTGCTTCAAGGGATGTTTGATTGATAGAAACCCATGTAAAGGGCATAGTGAGGACAATTGCACTGAATTTTATGAGCTAATAGTAAGAAGAATCACCTTCTCCGGGTACACTTCAAGGATAACAGTTTAACAGTCAAATACACAGTATAATATGTTCTGCGGCCGTTCGATTAGTCACAGATCATTGTCCATCCCTGGAGTGGACCCTTAGCTTGTGACATCCAAATCAACTGGAGAGGAGGACAAAGGCACCCCCAGGTGAGGACAGTATAATGCCCTATGCCTAGCATCACATTCCCTGCCATTAATGTGATTGAACTCTGACACTTCTACTGCCAGATTCTCCCATAGCTAAAGTTGACCCACTTCACTGTTTAATATGTGGGCTGTTAGTCAATAGTTGTCTTATTAAAAAATTAAAAAAAGAACACAATTGGGTGGGGAATGCTTGTTTGGTAGTTTCCCAGGCCATGTTGGATGCCAGTCTCAAGTCTAGGGCTATGGCCGAGGATTTGGATGATGGGAGAAAGGGGAGCACTCTTCTGTAGACTTGGGACACCATGAGAGGAAGAATGCTCCATTAAATGACGTATTTGCCAATTCACCTGGTCCAACTTCCTCTCGTTAATTGAAAATAGTGGAAAAGAAGAAACAAAGTACTTGAGGTACCAGTGCTATGGAGCTAAATGGACCATAACTAAAAGGCTTAAAAAAGAATATATTTCTACGAAGAAGGATTGAAGTATAGATTGCTCTGGTTTGATGATGCTTAATTGGACGCAATCCCATCTACCAATAGGTTGGTAGGTGGTGACAACACTAGGCATATTTTCAATTTATGGTGTTGGACATCTAATGAATCAGATAAAAACCGTCAATGAATATCTCATAACTCCAAAGGATGGAAAACGATTGGAATGATCATCCCCCTTTTTTTTCTTATGTTTTTTTCACCCACCTTTTTTTTTTTTTTTCACCTAGTGGATGGTATAGCCTAAACCTACATTTAGGGTTAGATCGATCTTACGTGATGACACAGATAACAACGACGACCGTAATAGTAATGGCGATATAGGTAAAGATGGCGAACCATCATTGGCTAAATGAAGCTTGTGATGGATAAATGTCACGTTGCACTTATCTTATTCTGAGTCTGAAGGAATATGTTAAGCCTTACATACCCTTATGGTTCCACACTAAAAATATGCAATCGTATCATCGGTCTATAGATCTATATTGCTATCCTTTAGATCGAGCAATGGGTCTAAGGCGTGACAATAGCTTTATTTTCATAGCCAAATAATGGTTTGTGTCCTTTGCCTGCAGAGGGAATTATAAAGCCTAGGAAGCATTGTGTGCAGGAATATTGACATCAATTCGAGACTAAAATAAGGAGGGATTCTAAGCAGAGCCAAGTACAGTTTTGCTCGATAACGGAACGGTAAAGAGGATAAACTTCACTTAATGGAGGCCATTAGTTATTGTTCCACTAGTTTTAATGGATTTGTTCTTTTTGAATAGACCAACCTTTGGAGAAGGAACTAGAGAAGAGAAGAGAAGAGAAGAGAAAAGTAAATTTCTCTTCCGATACCTAGGCTAGTATCTTCAGCATAGGCTTAAGTGGTATTCAGAGCCATCTTTTTATCCGTGACATTTTAATAATCGGCTAATGGTGCCTTGTAGTTGTATCAATGCATAATATCATATTAGTTTTAGTGGTCCTGCGAGCCAATTGGTAAATGCGACCACCGCCCACGAGAAAAAGATTGATTTGCTCAAGGTCATTAGCATGTTTTTCTTTTGATACCAAGGCTGTAGTCTAGTCATCAGTCAAACAATCCATTGGTCATTCATATTTTTGTTGTAAACTTTGAAATCTTGGTTTGTCTCTTAAAAACTAGCTGCTGCTTCTCTGTTATCCTCAAGACTGATTTGCCCAAGTGGACATGCATGGCTCCAGTTTGGCTGGGAGCCACCATGGTCCCACAGCAGAGCACAGGCTGAGAACCTGGGGACACCTATGCTGATAGACTCCAAAGCCCGGAGTTCAGAAGATGGTCCATGACACTACTTACTTTTATTGTTCTACGTGAGCCAATGGTCCAATGAACCGAACTCAGACTTTGCTGGTTTCAAAATTTAATCATAAAAAAAAAAAAAAGCATGTAAGACATCGTTGGCATTGGGTGTTTGAATTGCTGAGGAAAAAATGTGGGTGCTTAGAACGGTGTTATGGTTGCTATGCTATTAAATATTGAAAGCAGACTTTATATGTTGAAAATTAAGTTAGGCAGCAAGAATGGGGGTATTATAAGGACTAGTTGTCCATTGTGACTTTTTCTATTTGTTAATTCTAAACAGTCATGGAAATCGCATGTCATAGATGATTCAGAGTAAGCTGATGGTACATAACAAAATAAATCCCATTCAAAAGAGTCAAGAAAGATGGTTCAAAGCCCACACACAACAAATTTCCTCCAGAAAATAAGCAGGCCAATGATGCGTCTCATTCTTTATTAAGCTTCAGTCATCAGTCAAGAATAGATGTTATTGTTTGGTGCAACCGTTTTCTCACTGAACTAATAGATTATCTCTGAAAACTAATCATTGGTCGTTGGATACGGGTGCGATCTAAGGTTGTCAAGAGAAGCACGCTATAGAGTAGAATAAGCAACCAAGCTCCCATTACGATGCCTCTATGGTCTTAAGGCATGGGGCTCAGGACTCCGGAGGAATGAAAGGTGTTGGACTTGATGCTCTATAATGAGAAGTTATGACACAATTAGATGGATATTTATAACATGTGAGGACTGCCACCAAACAGCCTTAACTGAAGTCAGTATGAAGGGGTGGTCAAGGTTGTAATCTAAGAACAGAGCCTTCTTTGTGCCGCTTGACCTGACGTAATCCAGTGATTCTTTCTGACCACACTCAAGATGTTAGCAATTAAAATTCTAGAAGAGTAGGTGGTGGAGCAAGCATGCGGTCGCACTAGGTTTTTTTTTTAATCCAAGAGTTACAAGCTAATAAGTAATCATATTTAAGCCATCAGAATCTATTCAACATTAGCTTTTTTCTAGAAGTATGGTGGAATTATGGGATGCAGCGTAAAGTCATCAACTACCTTAAGCTTAAGCGGACCAGCACCAAAGATTACTGTACCTGCCCCCCCCATTCCATTATCCCCTTGGGACTATGAGCTTTAACTACTTTGGTTAGAAATATTTTATTTGGTTTGCCTTCTTTTGCACACAACCTCAGTTATGTGGACTCTATATTCTCCACGTGCTCGCAGCAAATGGGCAAACTCAGGCAATCAGTTCGTTGATCAGGGTGGCAGTGATGGCTCATAAGGTAGAGCCAAGTCTAATTTATTGTCCCAAAAAAAACTCAAACTTGATGGGTCCAGGATATTATTAGCCCAACCTAGAACTACCTACCCCATGTAAACACGAATAAATAATTGTATTTTTATCTACACGTATCCTATACCAGCACATGCTCTAGCTCTGGCACGGCTGATTTGGACTTGAGCCCACTTAAATGAATTTATGGGTTGGGCCAGCGTGATTACGATTAAGTTGAGTATTGAAGCGGATTCCTGATGCTGTCCAAATCTACCTCGTTGGCGTCATGGCAGCCACTCCTATGGTCAAAATGAGCCCAGCCCAGCGTAAACCCCGCTGATGGCAACGAAGTGACTTTGGGAAGGACGAGTACGTTCCTCGCCCACCTCCTGCTCCGCCCTCAATCCTGCAGCTGATATTCGGATGGGAGATGATTTTTTTTTTTCTTTCTTTTTTTTGAATAAATAAAACATTATCTTTAAATCTAATTCTATTGTTAATAAACATCTATTTAAAACCAAAACCTATAGTAAATTGACGAATATTTATAATACATTCAAAGGTTCAAATTTAAGAATCTAAATTCAACATTTAAAGTACGATATGGTGCTCAAATTTATGTTATTGCATGTATTATTATTTAAAAAAAAATGGATTTCGAAAGTTAAAACCCTAGCCACCGTTTTTATTCTTCAACCTGGTAGATTTTAAAATTTTCTTTTTATTCCCATACTTATTCCTATTTAATTCCTTCGAACTTATCTCCTGCTGGGGTGGTTCTCCAAAGAGATCAAGTTCTTGTATATTTTTAATTTTATGGATCAAATTTAAACGTAATTTCTTAGATGTTTACCATTAGATTCATGATTTAATAAGTTTGACATGTGTGCCTTGATGGTTATAGACATATCTTTTGTTAAACAGATAATTTAATGTTAATAGAACGTAAGTTTTATCTTTCCTTCTGGAGACATGTAAAAAAAACTAATGGCCAGGAGAGCGTGCGTGGCATTTTATTACATATCTATTCTACCATAAAACACTCTCTCTAAAACGCATTGTTGAGGCTATGAGGCTACGCTCGAGGGCCAATTGCCATCCAACCCAGACCGAGTACCTTTCACTCAAATCAGTTGGCATGCTGTGATATTACGTTCTTTTTAGCTATAAATCGACTTAAATTAATTCTAGATAGCTTTTTTTTAGTTGCCAAGCTCAAGTTTCCAATCAGAGAAGAAATGTTTGAAGTAAATTGTTCAATGGCTTATTGTTTTTCCGTTCGACATCATCAGTTGTTTGTAAGATCCAACCTTAAACAGTTTCTTAAGAAGATATATAAAAAGGATTGCAATAAGTCTCTCTCTCTCTCTCTCATTCATAAGGACACTCACATCATTTTAGCTTTTGATCCTGCTTAGTTCTGTTTGAAGCAACTATTGATCCTAGTTATTAGATGTTGACCTCACATTGATTTTGATGACCACAAAATAATTAAGTAAGTTACTAATAAGTTTTATGGAAAACCATGATGAAATATAGGCATATATGAATCACCAAGATGATTAAAAATGATTTCAAGCTCTTAAATGGGTTTATGGTTCAAGAAAGGATTTTTTTGTAGAAGAACAAAATCAACTAAGGATGGTTCAAGCCTCAATCAAGTGAAATTCATATGATTGGGAGGTTTTCAAATGAAGAAAGTTCAAAATTATGAGAGCTAACACAATTTTCTTCTTCATTTCAATGAGTTCTCTTATTTATGAAATGAGTTTTCAAATTTTGGAGGTATTAGTCAACTCCCACGACAGCTACCAGCACTTAGAATGGAAGTTTGAAGCCTTTAACCAACTACTTTGCAAGTTATCAAGTTAAAATTGTGCCACAAGAGAGTTAATAATGAGTTTTTCCAAGTTAGCCGACTAATTAGTCAGCTACTGTGATAAAACAGTGAGTATTTTCAAGTTAGCCGACTAACTGTACCCGGCTATCGCAGCAAAACAAGAGGAATTCGAAGTTAGCCGACCCGCAGTCGGCTACTATGGGCCATGAACAGTTGAAGACTGCAAAGTTAGCCGACTCTAGAGTCGGCTACTGTGGCCAGGACAAACAGCTTACCAGGAATAGTCGACTCCAGAGTCGACTAACTTGCCTAAAACTGCTGTAACGGCTAGTTCTGCATCTTTAACGATCACAAATGGCTAGTTTAACATTCCAATCCCTCAGTAAACTATAAATACTCATAAATGGAATGAATTAGCAAGAGATTGAGAGTATTTTTGAGGGATTATAAGTGGGAAAAAGATAGGAAAACAAAGGAAAAATTAAGAAAGATTTCAGCTTTCCTGTTTTGAAATGAAAGTGTGTTGCAGAATTTGAAACTTCTTTAAAGCTCATTCAAGGCTCCTTCAAGTGCTCATAACTCCAACATTTAAAGAGGAGAAGCTCATTTAAAGGGGGAGGTCTTTAAAAACTGTAAAGTGCTTTTATTGTTACATTTGCTCATTAAGGGGGTGAAAATTCTGAAACTCTTTTATTTGTAAGTTTGTTTGAGTTTTAACTTGGTTGAAACTTGTGTAAGGTGTGCCAAACCCATAATTGGTGATTTGTAAGGCTCCTTTGTGCTCGGAAATAAGAAGTTAGCTGAGAAAGCTAAGAAAAGGCTTCCTTGTGCCTGTGAAACAAGAAGCTAGCTGAGTTAGCTAGATTTGTAATCGTTTGAAGAACGATTAGTGAAGAAAATTCCCAAGAGATTCTTAAGGAGTAGACATAGGTGCAAGAATTAGTACCGAACCACTATAAATTGCTGTATTTGTGTGTTTGTCTCTTATTATTATTATTACTTGTTCTTGCTGTCAACACTCCATACTCACACAAAATTTATTGTTTTGCAAAATTGCACATACTTGTTAAAAATTTTTAAAGAACCCAATTTACCTTCCCCTCTTGGATTGCTTAGCTGGGCAACATTAGAAAATAACTATCTCTAAAAAATAATTATTATTAACCCCTCTAATAACAACTGTTTCAAACAAAATCTAATTCAAATGTAAATTAATATGTAAAACCAAACTAGAAAAAAGTTCAAATTTCATATGAATAGCTTTGCACTAGGCACCAAACACAAAACCACCTTATTTAAGATCAATGACAAGAAATTAAAAAAAAATGATATACTTATTTAAAGATGTGGACCACTGCCTAATTAGCTTCCTCACATTATTATGTCACTCACATGGTATAAATATAGTCAAATTTTTAGATAGGCAATGCGTCAGCAAGATTTAATCGACTTAGAGACAGCTTTGAAAATTTTTCTAGAAGGCTATCATTAAACCAATTTTGATTCATTCTATTTCTGCTCTTCCTTAATGTTATTGAGATAAATATTTTTTGATAAAAAATTCATAAATTAAGAACATCCTAAAGCATCTAGAAGAGAATAAACTAATCACTCCATGCCAATAATACAAGTAAAGATATCTTCTCAGGATAAGTATGCATGATATTGTTGGGTTTATCCATGGGAAAAGTTATTTATGTGAATCTTTACTTTACGTAAATCAACAACCAACCTTGTAGCTACCTACTCGATAAGAAACCTTAAGCATCACTATCATCGAGAGCAAAGCAATAAAAAGAAAAAAAAAATAAAGGGATCTAGAATAAATAATTATATATTATTGCACATGTCTTCATTTCTATACGTGCACGTAGATTAATTTTCTTTCAAGCATCAAATTTAATGTATGTAATGCTTTTTGAACACATTCCTCTTTGCCTTCTCATATCCACGCTTAAGCATCGATGCCAAGCTTTAATAGATAAAGACAACCAAGCATAGGTACCTTGCTCAAGTTATTCAATACCTACATTATAATAAAAAATATTATGAAATCTATTAGTGCCTGAATTTAGTCTTTCACGTGTCAATTGAAAAAAATATTTAACTCGTTCAACTAGAGTACTCCTATGCCTCCACTAGATTGGCTTTCTGTATGGAAATGCCTATACAAACTCTATATAAAATCAAATTAACTATATTGTATCTCTCTCCACTAATCCTAAATCTGGCTCAGCATTGAAATATGTAAAAGGTAAGGTAAAATAATGGTAACTAATAGCTTAGTAGAAATCGTACGGATATCGACATACAATTAAAATAAATATTTGCATAATATAAAGATAATGTAAATAATGTAATTATACTGCAAATATCATACCATAAAACTAAGTATTGATATAAAAGAAATCTTTTATTAACTTTTGTTTTTCTACGATATTGGACTACATCATTTCATATCAAATTCAGAATCACCACAACAATAATATGCAAATATCATGCCATAAAATCAAGTGTTAATGTAAGAAAAAATCTTTTATTAGCTTTTGCCTTTGTATAGTATTGGACTACGATACCAAATCCAAAAAACCACATTAGTAACACCAATAAATCAACCTTATTAGTAATACAAATGTAATGCAATCATCAAGCACATACGAACGAATCAACCATGCCATATATACATCCTGGCATATATATATATTATTGCCCAACTAAGCAACCCAAAAGAAGGGAGTGAATTGGGTTCTTTGAAAATTTTTAGCAAGTATGTACAATTTTACAAAACAATAAAATCTGTGTGAATATGGAGTGTTGATAGTAAGAACAAGTAATAACAATAATAAGAAACAAACACACAAACACAGCAATTTATAGTGGTTCGGTACCGATCCTTGTACCTATGTTCACTCTCCAAGAATCTCTTGGGAATTTTCTTCGCTAATCGTTCTTCAAACGATTACAAATCTAGTTAACCCAGCTAGCTTCTTGTTTTCCAGGCACAAAAGAGTCTTTTCTTAGCTTTTTCAGCTAACTTCTTGTTTTTGGGCATAAGGGAGCCTTACAAATCACCAATTATAGGTTTGGCACACCCAATGCAAGTTTCAACCAAGTTGAAACTCAAACAACTTACAAGGAAAAAAAAGTTTTAGAGTTTTTACCTTAATGAGCAAATTTAACAATAAAAGCACTTTACAGTTTTTGAAGACCTTCCCCTTTAAATGAGCTTCTTCTCTTTAAATGTTGGAGTTATGAGCACTTGAAAGAGCCTTTTGAGTAGTTGGAAGAAGCCTTGAATGAGCTTTGAAGGAGTTTCAAACTCTGCAGCACACTTTCTTTTCAAAACAGGAAGGCTGAAATCTTTCTTGATTTTCACTTGGTTTTTCTTTCTTTTTCCCACTTGTAATCCCTAAAAAATACTCCCAATTACTTGCTAATCCATCCTATTTACAAGTATTTATAGTTTATTGAAGGATTAGAACGTTATACTAACCGTTTGTGACCATTGAAAAGTTAGAACTAGCTGTTACTGCTGTTTTCAGAAAGTTAGTCGACTCTGTAGTCGACTACTTTTAAAAAACTGTCTGTTCTGGCCACAGTAGTCGACTCTGGAGTCGATTAACTTGGAAACCTTCACTGTTCTGGCTATAGTAACCGACTAACTTGATAATGCTCACTATTTTGTCACAGTAGCCGACTGGTTAGTCAGCTAACTTGAAAATACTCATTGTTTTGCCACAGTATCTGACTAATTAGTCAGCTAACTTGAAAAAACTTACTGTTAACTCTCTTGTGGCACAGTTTTGACTTGATAGCTTGCAAAGTAATCGGCTAAAGACTTCAAACTTCCATTCTAAGTACCAGTAGCTGTCGTGGGAATTGACTAATGCCTTCAAAACTTGAAAACTCATTGCATAAACAAGAGAACTTATTGAAATGAAGAAAATAATTGCTTTAGCTCTCATAGCTTGAATCTTTCTTCATTTGAAAACCTTTCAACCATCTGAATTTTACTTGATTGAGGCTTGAACCATTCTTAATTGATCTTGGTCTTCTACAAAAATTCCTCTCTTGAACCATTAACCCATTTAGGAGCTTGGAATCATTTTTGATTATCTTGGTGATTCATGTATTCCTACATTTCATCATGGTTGTTCATAAAACTCATTAGTAACTTACTTAATTATTTTATGATCATCAAAATTAATGTGAAATTAATATATATATATATATATAGGCGTCTATATATATATATATATATATATATATATATATATATATTAACCTACATAAAAGGTGAGCTTGAAATAGCCATTGGGGATCGGCAGAGCTGTAGATAGGACTCGACCGACACGGCATGGTGAAATTTTTTCCTGGAGTTGTAGAGGGCTTGGATTGCTGCCACATCAAACTATGGTTTCATCGTAGTCGTCCACATAAATTACCCTTTTATCGCGCTTAAGGATGACGTGGCAGCAACTTAGGTGCCACTCGCGCACAATACTGTCACCCACACTGAATCGCGTTCATTCCCTATGATCTCCGGGCGTGGCACGTGAGGCGGTCTCCACGCGACTGCCCGGCCATGGCGATGGCGAGCGCCCTGTTCTCTCTTCGGACCCAATCCCCTCCACGCTTATCCTTCCGGCCGCGCAGGAAAAAGACCACAATACCCCTCTCCGCCGTCGCCACCACGGACAAGGCGCGAGATCCGTACCCGCTAAAGGAGGGGCAGTCTCGTCTTTTCCACCGGCTGCCCTCTGGCCTCAGCATGGAGGTCATCTTCCAGAAGGGCCTCTCTTCGTCGTCGTCGTCGTCGACGGCGACGACGGCGGCCGCGGGGGAGGAGGAGGCGGAGGAAGGACGGCGCCCTCCGCCTCTGGTGTTCGTCCACGGGAGCTTCCACGCGGCATGGTGCTGGGCGGAGCACTGGCTCCCTTTCTTCTCCCGCGCCGGTTTCGACTGCTACGCGCTTAGCCTCTTGGGCCAGGTATAACCTCATTTGATACCTTATATCATTCATATATTATTTTTATCGGATATGCGTATAATTTGGATACAAACATGATGCTATTGGATTAGCGGTTGTCAAGATTTGCCCGTTAATTGCTCGAGGAATTTACTGCTTGTCTGAGAAAAGGAAAGTGGCGAGGCTTAGTCTGACAATGTAGAGTTCTGGTCAGGTTTAGGTTAGATAATTTGTATGGGGTTTATGTAGATCGCGGTACCCCTGTAATATTTTTTTGAAATGATTTTGTGATTTATCTTTGAGAAATGCAAAAAATTATGGGAGCAATTGGGCTGATTTCGATTATGAGTTTTGTGCTCAGTTGAGTAGAGGAGAATCATTTGTGTGAATAGGTTTAGGGGATAAGGTGGTTGGTAAATTGGTGTGTAGCTAAACATATGTGGTCGCTGTGTAAGTTGAGGGGGAACAATGGGGCATGAATTTTGTCAGCAGTTGATGCATAGGTGAGAAACCAAGTTACATTTAATTTTAAAATACTATTAGATTATGAATTAGTATTGAGACCCTCAATTTAGATGGTTTGCCTTGTATTTTTCTTAGTCTATTAAGTAGGATTAGGGTTTCAATCCAACCAATAGGATGATAACTTGAAGGGATAAATACACTTTACTCATTTGAGGAATAGCCAGATTTCACATAGCGTATTAGTCGTTTGAAAAGTATCACTTAACCCACTTGGAATAAGCTTTTATCCTTATCTTTAGCTTCCATTACCCATCTGAGTGTTCATTTGACTTAGGGTGCTTGGGACAATTTGAGGAAATGAGAGAAAAACGAAATGATGCATGAAAAGGGCGAAGAGAACGATTCAAGGATCGATTTTTGTACGAGGAAAAAAATTTCTTCTGAACGAGGGAAAAAATTTCTTCCGAAAGCCACCCAAGAGGAGCTCCTATCTAAACACACTTAATCCAAGCTTGGTTTCATTATGCTCTTTGGTATCTCCATACTCAATGCTAATTTCCGTAAAGCTTATTACAAAAAGAGTTGCCAACCTAGTTCTTCTGATGAATTGGGCCTTCTTCTCCAATCCTACATTGATGTCCGGTTTCTCGCACAAGGCAAGAGGCTCCATTTATAATTCAAGATGCTGGGTTCAATGTTCATGGTCGAATTGATGATATCTGAAAGCTGTTTTATGGAATGCTTGTATAGAATTTGGATATAATTGTCTCAATATACTCCCTGTCATGACCATTTAAACAGTCGAATATAGTCTCAATGTATTCTTTTTCCTATTAATCCATGCTACTCCCAGCTATTCTAAAATACATAGATAAGAACTAGCCCTTAAGTTCAATCATACAGTGGAGAGAGGCTTATAAATAAATCATTTGGGATTTAGACTCTCTTCTTCATCATGTTCTTCACAACTCATGCAAAAAGCAATCTTGTAGAGAGCCTTCAAAGAAAATAAGCCTCTTTCCAAGAACAAAGATTAGAGATTGGAATGAACAATGATCTTGCCAACACCATCACCATGCTTAATACTATCATTACTAGCAACCCAAAGAACATTGAACACATCCTCAAGACCAATTTTCACAAGTACCCAAAAGGTGACCACCATGTTGCCTTTTTGGAATTGCTTTGAGGTGGCGTCGATGTATGTGGCGATGCGGGATGAGTTTCGATGCCAGATGCAGGCCGCCGGCAATGTGACGTTGCTTGACGGGTTTGACATGTGGTACGATGGACCCATAATTGTGCCGATGAAAACATTCATGCTTGTTGGGATGAACGTGACGCTGCCAACGTAAAATTATTTGATTCATAGCATGGCTATCTGCCCCTTCCTCCTCTTTCTCCCCTTCCTCTAGTCTGTTGAACAAGATCCCACTATCCATCTTGGTGGTTTTGTTAGACTTGAGGGGATTTCGTTCTTCAAATGAGGAAAATAATGATGTTTTGAACCGGTAGGTAATGGAAGCTAACAGATGTAGACAAAAGCTTACCTCAGATGGGTTAAGTGATACTTTTCAAACCATGGATGGGATAAGTGAAATCAGACTATGCCTTAGGTGAGTAAAGTGTATTTATCCCTAATTTAAATCGTACATGCATTTACACATGCACATTGACTTTTCTAGAATTCTACTGATAGAAGGATTCAAAGCCATCACTGCTTTTTAGTTTTTATCTGATCCGTTGGACCTTTCCTAAGCATATATTTACATAATTACTTGCATGCTTTATTATGAATCTTATTTAATTTACTAAGATGCTACTTTAATTACTTCTTCAAATACCATCCATTTATAACCTGATATGTATAATGAGTTACCACACTGTTTCATTAGCATCTGGTCAGCATTGAACAGTGTCTTTTGATAATTTTATGCAAACATCTAGTTTTTATTGCTAAGTTGCATACTTTGCTACATTGCCAGGGTGAAAGTGATGTGCCTACAGGAGTGGTGGCAGGTACTCTCCAGGTATTTCAGCAAATCTTTTGTCAATCAGGGTAACTTATACTGGGCTTCAGCTGGAAGGTTTTGTAGGTGCCCTGTTTGGTACTTCAATCTTATCAAAGTCTAAAAACCTCTGCAGTAGACACATACAAGTGATATAGCTGATTTCATGCAAAAAGAGGTCAGCCTGAGAGCTGTATTGATTGGACATTCATTTGGAGGACTCATTGTTCAGTCTTACATTTCAAACATGATGGATCAGTGTTCCTCCAGACGAACATCTTCTGATGGTCAGTGCATAGTTCACACCAAACTTTCTCTTTTTGTGATTTAGATTTGATGAAACTGCTGATTTGCTAATATAGACTTCAACATGCTTTCATTGTTTGTTTTTCTCTTTTGTTATTAGAGCTTATGCATATTAAAAACTATTTCTCTTTGATTGTAGACAGGGATGCTTGTTACCCACTGCTTGCAGGAGCTGTGCTTGTATGTTCTGTTCCTCCTACTGGAAATAGGTGATTGTACATACAGAAAAAGGGTGATCATCATCCTGTTTATGTAACTAGGATCTTTACTTTCTTATTTTTTCCTATTCTAATTATATGGCTCATGTATAACATTATTTTCCTGCAGTGGTCTAGTGTGGAGGTATCTTGTGACCAAGCCAATAGCTGCTATTAAGGTAAATAGTGTCACAGTTATCTGTTTTTTCCCTTTGCAATCTGATCTGGACATTTATTTATTTGCAGGTAGTATGTTATGTAGTATATCATGCAATGAGTTATATTTTATCTGGTAGATTTTCAACTTTCTGGAGTAGTTTGTCCTTTTTCGCTGCTGATAATGGCAATGACTTTGACTGTGAAGATTAACGCATTTGCATTTTACTGTGGAATGGTTTCAAGTTTCCATTAAATCCCTAATTACAAAAAAGGAATAACTTAGAAAGATGAAATCCTTTCCAGTGACTGATGTTTACTTAAAAATGCTAGGCCTTGTTGCTGGCATTGTCAAGTATGTTTATGTCCTAAAACTTTTATTATTGTCAATCATCAACTTATTTATCTTTTCTGCAATCTTTATACTTTTCAATTTAGCTTATGCGCACGCTTGTTTGCGCTCACAAACTCAAACTCTCCTTTGATGGAAGATCTAGTTTGAGAAAAGAAGATGGAACCATTCAATTAATAATGGCCTTACTTTTACATGTCATCATCCATGCATCATATTTGATCTTTGCCGTTCTGGATTTTGGATGAGTACACTATTACTCAGTTTATTCTTTTACTAGGTGACACTGAGCTTGGCTGCAAAAGCTTTTGCAAATTCTCTGCCCCTTTGCAAAGAAACCTTTTTTTCTTCAACAATGGAAGATCAACTAGTCCTAAGGTATGTGCATGATCGCACTATAATTTATTAATGCACTAAACTCTTATCAAATGACCAATCCATTTTCTTTTTGAAAAGAAATATGAACACATCATTTTTTCATGCCTTTTGACCTTTTATTTATTGATAAAGAATATTAAATGTTACTGTCCCAAGAGTGTACCAACTTGAATCAATCACAAATTTGTCCCAGATTCATATTACTAGTACCTAGAGAGTTATCTTGACCTGCATACATAGTTCAGATGAACATAGAAGAAAGCTCTTGATTGGTTAACTTTCTTACAAACTGCTTGTCAAATGTCAGTCCATCCACAGAAAACGGATAAATTAGGTCTTCACTTTAATGAACAGCAAGAAATGAGCATAAAGGGCACCTGATCATCCTTCATCACTTTTGGAGTCTATGTGATACAAAAAAGGGCCACATTTGGTTTGGGACTTGAGAAAAAAAAGGAACTCTGCTTTTACCCTGAATTATTTTGAATGCCGGTAACATGTTGATGTGTTATTACAAAGTAATTAT
The DNA here is from genome assembly GCA_017589505.3 of Metroxylon sagu. Lineage (NCBI taxonomy): Eukaryota > Viridiplantae > Streptophyta > Magnoliopsida > Arecales > Arecaceae > Metroxylon > Metroxylon sagu. The sequence continues at coordinate 532,732 of JACVBY030000578.1, read as the reverse complement.
AGGGTAAAGTAGCAATCATGTTCTTAAAAAAAATGTCAATATCTACTCTTTACCTCCTTTTCCTTTATTTATATATTTATTTGGGGCGGAGGGGAGGGGATAGGGTAATTGATAGTGGGGTAAGGAGAGCTATTGGAATGTAGGGGTCTGAGATCCAGACATATGTAATCTTAGAGAGGTGTTCAGCTGACCTGCTAAGGACCCACCAAACTGCTTAGGTGGGCCCTGTAAGTTTCCTGGACACCTAGACCTAGGTAGCCCAGCCATGCTGGGTTTGGGCTGTAATTTTTGTTCTAGACAAAAAGGTCAGATAGTAGGCAGGATGTGTAGGGTTTATTTATTTCAACCTCCTGTCTATCTTGTTGGTTTCCTAACACCTTTAGTTTGATACATTCTATAAGGTTTCATTACTTTTGGTGGATTTTTGCATCCGACTTTGTATTGATCATTCGTCATTTGATCTAGCTGCTTTTGCATTAGCTTGATTATTGAGCACATATTTTTGAACAGTGATTGCTGATTAGTGGTGCTATATATATATAGGTAAAGATGCCCTCACTTTTTAACATGTCATGTTACAATGAGATCCTCAAATAAACATGCAACTTACTTCACCTATTTATTTCTTTTGCTAATTAATATATAATTCATCTAGCTTTTTTTTTTTAAAAGCTATCCACCTACATGTCAACTTCTGCCAAAGCAATGTGTAAGTCATAGATCACCCCAAGGAATATATCAATAGAAAATTGTACTAAAGTATCTTTTTTTTTTTTTTTTTTTTTTAACTGTATCGTGGGAAGCTAGCCCTTATGCAAGAAAAGACGGCATGGAAACTACTCTGCTTCTCTATTAACTAGTGCTATTTTTCCCCACTGTTGTCTTATATTTACCCAAATTATGTGGCAGTCTCTTACATTTATGGCTCTGGAGATATCATTTTTGCTTTCTGGCTTGCTTTATAGGGTTATGACACTGGAAGACCTGGCAACATATTTTCATTTGATGGTCCTCTACTCTTTATTCATTTAGATTGAAATTGATTTCCTTCATTTACAGATAACATATTCTTACCTTGTGCTATAAAAGAAATTGGAACCAATATTTTATGTACCTGTAGGGATCCAATCCATCTATTAACAATTTATGTTGGATTGTGACAGAAAAAAATTCTTACATACCTTCTGCTAGATGATAAAAATAATGTACCGTTAGTATGCTTAGGCATGCACAGTGTACCATCATGTGTCCATGCATGCAAACATAGTAAAATACAAACCTATAGGCTTCTCCTGTCAACTTGTGGTTAGTTATGTGTCTGCTATATTGCCATTGTATTGTCACTGTTTCGTATTGAATGCCAAGTTAGATGACCGGATATTCCTCTAGTAGTTACTTGTTACCTTGGCCCAGAAGTCATATAACGCCTATGAGTACATGGCATAAAATATCTTTACTTTCAAATTTTTCTGAATCCTTTGTTGTAGTTTCTAACATGGACTTTTGAGTCCTGCTTTTGATTTGTTATAGGTATCAGGAGCTAATGAAGGAAAGTTCAAGGCTGCCATTATTTGATCTAACGAAGCTTAATGCATCTTTGCCTGTACCTTCAGTATCAAAGAATTCTATACAACTCCTTATAATGGGTGCAAGTGATGACTTCATAGTTGTGAGTAATTTTATCTTCCTGTCGCTTCATATTTCTTTTAACATTGAATGATCAAGTGGATCCTATGATTAGAAATATTACCTTAAATTATTATAATGTTGCAGGATGTATAGAAAAATCACTTTCCATGTACTATGACAGGTTATAGAATGCAATTAATGTGTTAAAGAAAAGAAAGCATAGGCTCAGGTATAGACCTTGAGACTTGAGTCTTCAGCGTCACTAGTATTCATTTCACAGGTTGAGGTCTTTAATCTTAGGGCAAGGGTGGCAGCCTTCATTGTAATTGCCAAAGGTTTAAGAATGGACCATCTATCAACTTTTCCACTCTTGCATTAAAAAGTTTGAGCACATAGCTTTCACCCCATTGATAATTTGCTGGTAACGATACGAAAGGACTTTAGACAAGATGAAGGAAAAGGATACAATTCAAGTAGTTTGAGATTAAGGCTTAGTTGAGTTGAGTATTATTCCTTATAACATATCTCTATGATGCCTTTTAGATTTCCTTATGAAGTCCTTTTCTTCTTTCTAATTGCTAGCTGTCGATAATTTAAAGCCATCTTCTGGACTTATGACTTCTAAACAATAAAAGAGAGTACTTATGGCTTTTTGTACTAATATATTATGCCTTAAACATATAATGTGTTTGATTATAAAATTTATGAAATTGCAGGACACAGAAGGGCTTTATGAAACAGCAAAGTTTTATGATGTGTTGCCAGTTTGCGTGGAAGGTGTTGCCCATGATATGATGTTAGATTCTTCATGGGAAAAAGGTGCCGAAATAATCTTGTCATGGCTGAAGAATTTACATAATGAGCAAATTCTTTGATCAGTTGACAAGATCTTCTAGAGCTTTCCTTTTCCTATTGCTTTTGATTTAGTGCCATAACTTTTCTTTTGGGTGCAAATTATTTGAAATTCCAGATTGATGCACACCGCTTGAAGGTTCACAACTGTTGTGCCAGCATTATAACAAAAAAATTGATCTTTATTCTTTTCTTATTACTTGTGAAGGTTATTTCACTTTGATGTTTCCAAACCTGCTTCAATCAGTAGCTACATGATTAATATTTTGTATTACATTGTTATATGCATACTTTGTTTTCCTTGACCAGATATCGTTCATATGGTGATCATATGGTTTGAAATGAACTGTTACATTTGTCCACATCTAGGTAACGCTATCGACCTTATTATGTTTTAATGTGGTAACCTATAATGTTGGGTGTCTGTGTACGTTGGTTCTTTTATTTATTATATTGGTTTCTACATGGACCCTCTATATAGTATATGCAAACCATAGCATGATGTCTTGTTGATTGAATATAAGTCATTTAATTGAACATAGTGGCTTTGTCTTAATGATAAAATTGCATATACTCAAAACACTTCTTTCTCCAATTTTACGGTATCAAATCTGTAATTGCATAGTATGACCATTTTGAAAATTGAGACTTTCAAAAAAGAGAAAAAGAAAAGAAAAAGAAAAATTAATCATCAGTGAGAGATACCAACTGTTGAATCTGATCTCCATGAAGTAAGCATCATTGATGTACTTGATATTATCTTCAAGCAGGATGATAGATTTGAAGGTTTCTGAAATAGTTCTAGCCTAAACCTGAAAGACCTATTTTTCAAAAAACAGCACAATATGGAGTTGAACTTAATTCCATGTTATTCAAGAATAAACTTCATCTCTAAACAAAAAATGTATGGGGATTTTGTAAGTAGTAAAGCAGGTATCTGATTTGCAAAAAAGATGTATAACATTTAGTACAACTTTTGTTCAATAAGTTCATCATAAACTTTATCTAAAATCAATCTGACGGACTCTATGGAGAGAATGCGATGCCAAAATCCTTCTCTCAAAGAGCTATAATAGTGCAGATGTTCTTAAAGATGCTCTTCGTTTGTTTAAATCTGGGAATGTAATCATCCCATGCTCTCAGACCCTTTCTTTTATCAAACTTGTATCCCTTAAATTGCCTGGGCTTAGCCCCTTGTTTATGCCTGCATGTCCTTCATTTTCTTAATGAAGCAGGTGGAGCTTGACTCCCTCTCTTTTTATTTTTTATAAAAAAATTATATAAAAAGATCATATTTTGATGATTATTGATGCATGGAGATACTAATCCAAGGACAATCAGTTAGGTTGCCAAGAGTCAAGATCTTTCTGTTAGATCCATGTGCACCTACTCCAGGCTTTTATTAGAAAATCTTAAAAAGTCCAAGTTCTATTTTGGTGTTGTTACGCTTGTGATTGATGATTGAAATTTTCTTTCAGGTTTTGTCAGATTTGTGAGAATAAAACCCTCTTGATAACTGAATAAAAGTTTGTCTTAGGACGATTTTGTTGAATAACATGGGTTTTAGAATTTGTTGTGAAGAATTGTATTTTCTTATAAATTCTTGGACCAGCAGTCGCTATTGCATTTTAAATTGGTAGACTTGGATAGGTCACAAACAACATGCATAAAAATTTTCTTCTTTCCGAATTTATATGACCCAATGTGCTTTCCACAAGAAAAAACGGGTACTGTTCCCCTCTTCTGTGTTGTAGCGTACATGAAGTCCATTGTTCAATCAAGTTTCATTCCTGCTATATCTTTTAACTTTTAACAATGGAAAAACAAAGTATCACTTTGTTACATCTGGTTGCCATGAATCTAATTAATTTATGTGAACCTAAGTTATTTGGGGTTGAAAAAAGGAAAAAGGACCCAACTTGCTGTCTTCAGTCCTTCCAGTTTTTTAAGTTCACTACATCAAAGTCAAAAGAGACTTAATTTTGATGGAATAGTTACAGAACAATACAGAACAATGCCTCAAGTCCACACGAATTCATTCCTTCATTCTCCTTAAAGCAGCTATTTGGTTTTTCCTCATTTTCTTACCATACCAATGTAACTCCTTAGCCTCAATACCTTTTTAAAGTCTCCCTCAAACTTGGTTCAATTCAATTAGTCATGTGACATATAATGAGCTTGAGGTTGATGGCATCCCTTTTCCCAAAGTTGGGTTTGGGTTTAAAATTTTACAGGGTGCTTAGAAAAGTCTAATCCGGCTGTCTATTTGTCTGGATCCAGTACCTGTCAAGTGATTGTTGAGGGCTGTCAAATTTAATTTCTACTTACGGTTGAACGAGGAAGTGATTTTATACTGTGCCTTGCATAATGCATGGATTTGTCCATGAAGTTCACTTATTGCATATGGCATTCAATGAATGGATTTTAGCTCTCAGACCTTTTGAGGCATAGCTTTCAGAGGTGGCGCAAGGCATTTTTTTTCCCTTTTTGCCTTTTGATATCGGCCAAATAATGCTGCTATGCAGGTAGTTCCATCATCTTGAAAGCAGTTCTGATAGTAATAATGTTCTCTATATGACCGAATATTGCTTCAACAATTTTCCCCCCTTAATGTATGCTTCCTCAGATCATGTTGGTTTTCAAAATAAACAAGATCTGCTCATTTTTTCATGAGTTATTTACTTGTTCAGTAATTCTTTCATGAGTTAGTGGTGGTATTTTTTGTTGTCATTGATGGTTTTTTTAATATGGTTATTTGTTTCCACTTTTCTCATGCATGTTATCAAATGAATAAAAATATAAATATGTTGAACTCTTGTATTCTCTATTTCTATTTTTTAATAATTGTATTATTCAAATTAATTTGGACCTGTTAACCAGTTCTATTTATATATATTCTTTTGTTCCTCACCTGCAAATCTTTGCTCCTAGCTAAACTTTTCTCAAATGTCAAACTTGTGACTCTGGCATTCTCATCATTCAGCCATCTTTGATGGTTACGGCAGTGTTGTAGTTGGATCCCATATCTGATCATGTCATTTACTGCTGGCAATGAAAAATCTCTCTTTATGTCACACTCAATTTGCATGAAGCCTAATTTTCTGGCAGTTTATTGGGTTATGGATCACTTTTTGATGAAACTGGTGGCAACTTCCTAGCCTTTCTAAAGATTAGGTTGCTATAAGATTAGGATCTGAATAGAAGTAACAGTTAGACAGGCCTATGAAGTGAACCAAGATATCCTCTGTTAGGATGTTGATCCATATCTAATTGTGGTGAAGATGAGATTGATTAGAAAATGATTAGATGAATTGTTCCATAAATTATACTAGGAAAACATCCTAAGAGTCAAAGTGTGTTCCAGGATATAAAACCCTATGGATTTTATGGCTAAATGCAGGCATCCAAAATATCCATCTGCTGATCAACGTAATCTCATTGGCCGTCACATGGGTATGGAGATCACCCTCTTACTTTTAGAAGAAAGCATCTAGAATCATAATATCTTATTTTAGATTTTTCTGGTGTTATCTTGACATATTGCCTACAATTAGATGGCTGACTTTCTGTATGAAAGCAAGGTAGGAATGGTGAATCAGGATAGATTTGCTCCACAAGATTTCTCACTAACTATTTAACTCAGTTGCAATGTCAAAGTGAAATTGAAAGGTTTGAATGCAGTGGGTGAACTTCAATTTAATGTATTTATTACGCTTCCCACTGACTTGCCCTCTTATGAGTTAGGCCCAATTCATCAAGCCATATGGGAGCCAAATTTTGTTCATTGGCAGACGGTTGCCACTTGCCTACTGCCACTCATTCATTAAGAAACTTAATGTGGGAAATCCCAGTGTGGGACATTGAAAGGATCTGATCGCCTTATCTTACTGCCATGAAAGCGACCCTAGACACGCCTAAAAAGGGTTAAAAAAGCTTGACCACTGGAGCTCAAAAGACCATTTCCATAGGGTCATTGATCTCATGTCCCTAGGTTCATATCCTTGGTAGATATTGCATTTTGCCTCAAATTTATGGTAAAAACAAGTTGTAATTTCATTCAACCTACGGTAGTGAAATTTATGGGTGGCCACTGTTTTCTTTTTTTCTTTCAAGATGCATGGCCTTATTCTATTCTTGATCAGATCAGACCTACTAATGCGTTCTTGTTGCTTGGTTTATATGAGCTAGCAGCAGCTTTGACCCATAGAATGATACCTGACTTGTCCAATTTCTTAACTATTTTCATTTTCTTTACAAAAAATGGTTCCATCTAAGCTATACATACACACATACACATAGCGGAAAAGAGCATTTGATTTGGCTTGAATGAATTATCCAATCAAATTTAGTTAGATTTATATTAGATCATAGAAATTTGACATCAATAATTTGAGCTCTCTAAAATACTTAAACATAAAAAATCATGTAGTTTAGAGAGTATATGTATGTGTGTATCTTGAAATTACATGACTTTTGCTGTGTAAGGATTTTAAAAATAGTAAATTACATCCAACTAAGATCTTTATCATTGATTGAATTTAAGTAGAAATCCTCTTGAGTGCATACACATTTGTATGTATGTACATATATGTGCATACATGGCTGTTGGATATTATCTATTATTTAAAAAATATTTATATACTAAAAATTATGTGATTTAAAAGTCTAAATAACATGATATATATATATATATTGCATGTTGATAAATAGGCTAAAATTTTTGAATACTATAAATTTTAATGTATAAGTATTTTAGAAATAATATATTATATTCAACGATTTGAATCATCAATATGAGATTTCTGTTATCTAAATTTAAATTTGATTAGATTTAAATAGGGACCTGCATAGCCAAAATGAAGCTCTCTTTCCCTCTTTACATATGTAAAGCCATATATTTAAAAGATCATTTTCAAAGAATTTTTTTATTATAGCTTATAACTCTTAACTTCATATACTATTTCTACCTTCGCAATATTGATAGATGAAGACATGGGACCAACATTAAGATGAAGACATGGGACCAGCATTAAGATTGGATTGATAATAAAGATTTCAGTTTTCTTTTTTTTTAAAAAAAAGGAAAATTAGATACCGGGAAGCATTTCATAACATAGAAAGTTAGTTTAAGCGTGCTTCTTTGATAACTTTGCCATTGAATCCCGTGATAAGGTACCCTGCTCATCTTAATAAATAATAAAAAAAAAACCGTTATAAGGCCTTGTCAAGCTCATGCTATAGTGCAGCATTTCGGCCCTATTACAAAACCAAAATCCTTATGCTACCACTTTCTTTAACGTTTTCTCTTTTTTTTTACCCCTCTCGGGGTTGTGCTAATTTTTGATGCAAGGCTTTTTATTTTTTATTTTATTTTATTTTATTTTTGAAGAAACTTGTTTCGTAAGAGAAATATGACCAACTTTTCAACCTTATACATTGCGATGCATAGAAAAATATTCTTTCGTAGATTTCTTAATTCTAAGCCATTGATCTCCGACTCTCTATTGTTTCAACCTGTAAGAAAATGGGAACTAGAAACATTTTCCTCTTTGTTGCACCTCTGTAAATTATTTTATCTTCCGGTTCTTAACCCATCAGAGACGGCAACATTCAATATGGATTACCTCCACCACACAATAGGCAATTTCTTTTCCACAACGTTTTAGTGCAATACACCTGGACTATCAATTTCAGGGAATGGTGCAGATGTTTGGCATATGAATGCATGCCACTTGCAACCCCTCTATCACTTCCCTCAAATCAAACTTATCTTAAATATATCTAGCAAGAGGTAATTAATATATTCACTGTAATTTCTCCTCCACTTGCAACTTAATTTCTTTCCACAAGGTACTTGAAAAATATACGAATGTCAAAAAAATCACCTTTTTTTTGAAAGCATTATTGAGGCTCTACGATCATTATTTATATCTAGTCCTCTGATAATCTCAAGAGGTAGTTTAGGCAGAGAAAATTCCTCTCCTATAGAAGGAAAACATGTTCCTTGGAACAAAAGTTTCTCACAAGACTCAGCTCTATGGTCCTCAACTTCCAAACCAAATAGATTTCTCATAACCATTTAAAACCACCACCGTAGTTTTAAAAGCCACTAGAAACATTAGGCGGGAACACAATGTAATAGCTTTCATTCCATATACCAATATATATATATATATATATATATATATATATATATATATATGTATATATATATATATATATATATATATATGTATATATATATATGAACAAAGGTTCCATCCAATTCTTTGTCCTTCCACTTTCGTAGGATTTGGAAATTGTGAGGATTTTGTAAGGATAAGAAACTTTACAAGAAAAAGTATTCAAAAAGTTTGGATTGAAATTTTTAATTAATACTCTATTTATTTATGTGTGTGTATGTATGTATATAGGATGAAGTATCCAGAACCATCAGTTATTAATCTCCCAGGAAAGAAGGCTGCAGGGTTGATCTAAGAAAATTCCTACTCTCCTTTGCCTACCAAGATTATTGCCGTTATCAGCACTTCATACATACCATGGGATCCCCTTGCAATCAATATTACCGTTACTATTTAAGTCTAGCTGTTATACATTTTTAGCATAAATCCAAGAGTTGTGGATATGCTCTGCGTGACTGACGCATATGGTGAACCCAACCACAGATTCTGGACGTGCCACGTGCCCACCTCTTTTCCTTAGGGGCTCTATTTCAAACTATACACAGCTCATTCCTCTTGTTCATTGTCACGACCTGAAGGCACCTCCCATTCAAAACCAGTAGCAGGCTTCTCCTCCTCCAAAAGCTCCCTTCCTTCCGACTCTTCTCAGCACTCCTTTGGAGGACTCTATTCCAATTCATGGCGGAGTTTGTGGAGAATTTGCACTGCTTCAAGCCCTCCCTCCCCTTCATGGAAATGGACCCAAGCTTGGAGCTGATGGGCCAGTTTGCGGAGCTTAGCGGCACCGCCATGGAGAATTCCGGCGTGGGACTGATGGGCTTCTCCGGTGAGAATTTTTTGTCTCACCAGCCCGAGTTCTCGATGCCATTCGCTGATAACTTGTCGAGCTTTTCGCCCCTGGAGTCTGCGAGACCGATGACCCCCAGCCAGCCTGTGACTTCCAACGAGGAGAAGATTCCTGGAGACAGGAAAAGGAAGGCCAAGGCAGCACCAGAAACCAGCTCTGCGAACTCCTCTGAACCACCTACAGAGAGTTGTCCAATAGATGACAAGTCTCAGAAGAAGAATGTATGTTTGTTTTGCTCTTGTTTTTATTCCGTCTACTCATTCTTTGCAGGCGAGGAAGGCATTAAAGAGTGTTGTCTTCTTTTGCATTACATTTCGCCTTTCAGGGTCAAGGGAGTGCGAAGAGAGGGAGGAGAAATTCAAAGGAGGTGGGGAAGCCAAAGGAGGTGGTTCATGTGAGGGCAAGAAGAGGCCAAGCCACTGACAGCCACAGCCTAGCTGAAAGGGTAAGATGGCAATTTCAACAAAGTAGGCCCCCAAATAGCCTTTTTCTCTCTGAAAATTTCTTTTGGTGCCCCACTTATATTAGATAGAATATTGAATGGGCCATGGTGATAATGTCTGATTTCAGCTGTTGCAATTGCATACAATGTATCGGAAAATTCTATTATGATATGGGACTGTTGGAGTAGTGCTTCTGCCACCTTCTAGCATTGATAAGTCTTTGCTTTATTGTTTAGGTAAGAAGAGAGAAGATCAATGAAAGAATGAGATATTTACAAGGCCTTGTTCCTGGTTGTTATAAGGTGCAATATTATTCTGAGTATAATAACCCTTGGCCCTATGATTTAGCATCTATCACATATATTTTACCATTTTAAATATTCTAAAGAGCATCCATGGATTTGTAGGCCATGGGCATGGCTGGAATGCTCGATGAAATAATAAACTATGTGCAATCATTGCAGAACCAAGTTGAGGTGAGTCCTTTCTCTCACCATTTTAACACGTACAGAAGTCTCTTTATTCTTTTCACAATTTTCTGATCTCTATTCCTTTGTCTATAAACAGTTTCTTTCAATGAAACTTTCTGCGGCAAGCTCTTTCCATGACTACTGCTTGGACTTGGAAGCTATGGCAACACCACAGGTGCACTTTGAATCTACCAACCATTACCTGTTCATGTGCAGTACTTGTAGGGAGAGGAAGAAGACCAGGGACCATACCTTGCTTTAGGTTGCCTAAACAATAAGAATATAATTTGAATGACCGTTCTATGTTAGGAAATGATAGGAGAAATAAAATCTTGCTTGGAAGTTGAAGAGGACAAGGTTCTGTCAGTCTTGTCAGCTTTTGGACTGTATCCACCCTCCCATGTTAAACAAGTTCACCAACCCTACAAAGCTTGTTTTAGTTAAGTTTTCGATGTTAAACATATCAATGGAGCATCTCGATATGAAGTTAAACATATATAGCAATGACATATCTTATTTTTATGGAGATATCGCCTAGCGTCAAGCTTGTTTAAGTGGGAGCCATGCATATACCTAATGAGAACAAAACGCACACATTAGCATGTGGCCCGTGTGATCAGAAGGCTTTCAAATCACGTCAAATATTTCCCCTTTTTTTTTTCTTGCATTTAATGTGACTGTTGAACCGTGTTTGACTCATCTTGGTGAGATCAAATCAATGCAAAAACCCAAGGGAACTCGAAGTTTGATTGATAAAAGCATTTTTCAAATTAAAAAGAAATGTACAAAGTAATTTAGAACTCATTAATTTTTTTGATTTATAAGCCAATAGGATGTTAATGCCGTCAACTACCACTTCTCTTCTCAACACTTGTACTAGAAGAGAGTATAAGTCAAACTCACAAAGATGGTTTTCCCACCATCATTCTCCATAGAAAAAAAGGAAAATGCCTGCATGTAAAGAAAGGAATCAAGCGGTGTTATTTATTATTATTATTATTTTTTTTATTTTTATATTGCCCCTAAAAGGACTTTATTTTTACACTAACAAGATATATACTTTAGACGTGATTTTAACTGCAGACACGTGTATAAGCTCATGGTCGTCTACACGTGAGCGGACGTCGTGTTTATGTGGGGCTAATAGTAGAAGGGCTGTGTCCTTTTGTTTGCAGGTGGGTAACCCGTATGAGGCCCAAGATGTGGAGAGGGCAAGGAGGGAAGGATATGGGGAGTGCGCCAGCTTCCACTCAACAATGCCCCTTTGACTCTAATTTTGGCTCCTGGCTCCTGGATCCTGGCTCTGCCATGTGTTCGACCGCAAACGTTTGCCCTTCCTCCTGCCAGCCCGTTCAAGAACCATGCCCTTCCTCATCCCATGCATGTCACGCGTGCACATGAGCCATGTAACTCTCCACACACGTGTAGGGTGACACGTAATATATCTCCCGGTCTTGTATTTTTCTCGTCTGTTTGTTCTTTACTACGAAAAAAATAAAAGAAGAAGAAGAAGCAATCTTATCATATATATATATCTTTTCCTTTTCTTTTGCTTTTTAATTGTGCCATGACCTTCTCTTTCGAATGACCAAGGTGCCAGCTGTATTTGATCATGAACAACACGGAATTAGCTTTTCGAATCAACTTTCGGATGTGGCTACCGATAATTTTGGAATCAAAGTTGACACATCGGCCCACCACTCCGTGCCGATTCGTAAAGCAAAATCCTAAATGAAAAAGAAAATAGGCCCTGTGAATTGCGACCTAAATTATAATTATAAATTATATAATTTTTACATCTTAAATATATATTAATTATTTTTAAAAAATATATTATAAACTATAAATTCATTTTCCTAATAATGTACATAATAATTATAACATCAAATAAATTTTATAAAAACAAATTGCTATGATGATTATTGTTAGATAGCAATCATTCAATAACACAGCACTAATTACTATGATCGTAACGGACTTATATAATTAGTATTATTGTATGATAATGATACTAATATATAATAATTATTAGTTATCAAAATAAATATTATAAATACGTATCGATGATTATAATGATTCCATTGCAGTCATTATTATTATTATTATGTAACAGTGTTATATTTGTTATAATATTTCATAGTAATATGTAATATAGATTATATTTACTTAATATAATAATCATTACCAATATAATAATGAAATAATAGTATTTTATTTTTAAATAATTACCACATTTATAAAATAGTTATGATGATAAAAAATAGGCACAAAATGTATATGTTTAATTAAGCACTATAAATAATTTTATGGACATCATATATTATAATGCCATCATAGATATTGCAATAAGTAGCACCATAAATTCATATATGTATAATATTTTTGTATATTATGTGACACGTGAAAATATACATAATCAAAAATATTAAAATAAATAAATTTAATATTAAAATGTATTATAATTATGTATTAATGATTATATTCATATGTCTAACTATTATAATGTCAAATCCTTTATAGTCATGTAAATTTTATAATAGTAATTATTATTATAATAGTTGTGATAGAATTATTGTGATATCAATTCCAAAAAAAATTATATTATATCGTTATACTAACTAATATAATATGTTATAATCTAATATTATCATAATTATATAAGAACATCACAAATATTTTTCTTAATATATATATGAATATAAAAATAGTTTAGGAATAGAAAATTTATCAGTATAGCAGTGTTATAATTGTTATTGTTATTATACAGGTATACTAACTATGATGATATAAAATAAGTATTCATAAAATTATAATACTTAAGTTTAATAACTTATTTTGTATTATATAACATATAAGAAAGGTCTAAAGTTGGTCATCTATTGGTCAAGCATAATAAAAAGATAATGGTTGACCATTAATTGCCATAATGCTTGTTTCCCCGACAGACAACTAGATGGTTGTATAGTGCATTTCAACGGTCACTCATGTGCAACCACCAAACACAGAGCGAAAACATTTGCCCTCCCTTGTATGTTGAAAGACATCATCTAGCTGTGAGCATCTCTCTCTTTATCAATGGCCTCGCCGTTAACAATCCCTTATGCTTCATGAAAGAACTATTTTCCCTCATGATGGTAGTGGATGCACTGAAGATGATAAGATGATAAGGTAGCTCCACAACAGAATTGTTAGATCTGTGAGAACTACATGGGCTTGAAAGCAACACATAACCTCTATCATACCTCTCCCTTTCCATCAGACTTTATCACCCATACAAACTTCCCCTGTGAGCCTCAAATTGGACCTGAACACGTGTTATTACTAGGGACCATGTAGATTACGAATAAGACTATGAGAGCTAGTCATAGATATAGAAGTACAGGCACACATCTCAGTGGAATCTAATTCATAAATCAAGTAGGCTAGAAAACACTACCAAAATTTTTTAGATTTAAATATGAATTCTTAATTTGATGAGTGTTTAGTTATAAGATCTTAAATGTTTATATAAAATTAAAAAGTTTTAATAATATTTTTTGGTTCAAACTTCCATTCGGCTCCCTCCAGCCCATGCCAGAAACCATCATGGAGCGCTCCTTTACCAGCCGTTATCCGGGAGACCCAAAGAGACGTGCCAACAACTGCCAGGAACGACGCTGAAAAATATATGCTACAGATTCCCTGAAAAAGCTCCATTCAGAGGTTGAATGATTGCCAACGCTGAAGTTTTTGAGGAGAGAATGGGGAGTAAATCTCATCCTCTTTGGTGTTGTTTTGGAGTGGGGTTTTATTGGTGTGGCAGATGCATTGAACCCATCAAAAAGGTTAGCTTGCTTCGAGAAGAGGACATCTAAATGGGCCCAATGGAGGCATGGGATGGATCCTCCAAACCATGCAGTGGGAATCATAGGGAGACCCCATTGGTCCTTTTGGTCCTGGCCTTTTGACCCGCACCATCCCTCTGGCAGGGTGTGGAACAGGGGGAAAAGCCTTGGCCCACAAAGGCTACGTGGGTTGAGTGCGTTGGGGATTGAATTGGATTTGGCTTTTGGTAAGGAAGGAGCGAGCACTGTTGTGGCCAGGTTCAAAGGCACCGGCGGATTGGTGCTCTCTCATGCCTGAGAGAAAGTCGGGGAGGTTGGCAGTGAGTCATCCATTCTTGGGAAAGAACGCTGTACGAATGAATGACAAGAGATGTCTGGGATTTTTCCTGTCTAAAAATTGGCATCCAAATATCAGACCCAAAAAAGAAAAAAAAAAAGTGTGGGTAAACAGAGTAATTACATTGAGTCTCTGAGGGGGTTGGTGCAGTGTGTCCATTCCAACGTGGTCTGTGATTCCACAATCCTTAGGATTTAAATTCGGTTAAAACTCTAGGCATAGTTCTTAATTTACTATTGATGTCACATTTCCAATCCGTCAGAAATTTTACATCTATATACCTTGCATGGCTTGATGAGCTCGGTTCCGTGCGATTAGAGTGCAGCAGTGCGGCCTTAACGCAGCTTAGGTGCAGTTCAGCGTAGCGTACGAGTGCTAGATGGTGCAAGTTTTGGACCAATTCCCATGCAATTCATGCACGGTCTTGGCCCGTGTGGCTAGTTAAATTCTTCAGATGTGTTCATATGCACGACCTACGAGCTCATGCATAGATAAAGAAAAAACAATAACAAAAAAATCAACAAGCTCGTGCATGGATAAAGAAAAAATAATAACAAAAGAATTAAACTGCTGAAAGTAATTTGTAATTATTAATGCATATTATAAAACCTAAGCGATATGAAATTCAAGAGTCAAAGTTATTATCATTAATAGTTACACGTTTAAGAGTCTAGCATTTAATATATTTAAGAAATTAAAGAGTCATATAACTCTTAAATTTAAGAGTTATAAAAGTTTTAAAGTTGTGAGAGTCTAAAAGTTTAAAAGTTTCAGGAAACTAAGAGTCATTGGAATTTAAAACGTTGCTTGTATCCGTAAGAGTAGATTGAAAGTTGTATCTATAAATAAGGCTTAATGTATTGAGTTTAGTGTGAGTGGAGTGTTTTATAAATTTATAATATAAGAATTATCTTTCTTCATTCTTTAAGTATTATTTTTGAGTATTGTAATCTTCATATATGTTAGAGCTTTCTAACAAGAGCAATACAAATTATTATCAATATATATGAAGTTGCTTATCATCCTTTTTATATCAACACAAACTTGACAGCTGCTTTATAGCTTTCCAAATGCTCTTCTGTCGCATGACATGGCACCAAGAGTTGCCGTATGGTGACTCAAAAATCCCCCATAAAAGAGATGTGGAATGAGCTCACTACACTTCGCATTCGACTGATGTCCTTGAAATAATGCAAGTTATCAATGGAAGAACAGGATAAATAAGTTACATATCACCTGTGTAACCCTTTTGTTTGAGATTTCCCTGTTTCTTTAGAGGAGGGACTGGATGGGATATGGAGTGGATCGCATTGCATGTTCAGAGAGGGAGAGACGGCATGAGACCGAGCTCCACCATGTGAAGGATACGTCTTCTTCTTCGTCGTTGCTGACCCCACGAAGTTGTTGTTGGAACAGGGCAAAAATCCATAGGCATCTGCTCGCTGGCAAATTGGATCTCTGACCAGATCGCTGAAGGCGTTCCATTATGGCATCGTACCTACGAATTGTCACCGATCTCACTGCATGCTGTGTCTATCCGCACCCTGTCATCCCTAGCTGACCCACCCAACCCCTGAGCCAAGAGGGATGCACTTCGCAGCCAAGCCGGACTCTTTTTTGCTCCCCAAGTGCATGAAATGCCTCATTGGCCAAGTTACACCGATGTCGGATGGAGGCCAGCATGGCACGTGAGTTGTTGCAGGTAATGGATGACAGGATGTCCCTTGAGTCGCGGTGCACGCAGCATATAGAAGTTTACACAGTTCGTTTAGTGCACCCTGAATCAGTTAGATTCTATTTCTTTTTTTTTTTTTTAAAAAAGGAATGTTTATCGATCTCTTATCCACAACCCAAGCAATTTTTTTGTTTCCAACAAATTAAAAAAAAAAAAAAAACATCGATTCTTACTATGCGTAAGTGATTCTTTGAGAAGGGAAACACACAAAATCTTTTGAAGGCCTCCACCTTGAGGCTTACAGGCCTAGAAGTGTACATGATCCCAATAGAGTTGGGCCTGCTAGCAACGTGTGGATCAGCGAAGCGGCAGAGATGGCAGCACGATTGTCAAACGATTGCGAGGAGCCAAGCTTCGTTCAAGCAACCGGCTCCATAAATTCTAACTCAGTGAGTAGTTGTTGCACTGCCCAGTTAAGCTTGAATAACTAGTGACGCATATGGTTGGAAACAAGCTAAGCCCATGCTTTGCTTATACTTCAATTTGACTTAAGAGGTTGAGCTGAGATAGGCTCAATTTGTTTTGCAAGCTGAGACGCAAGAGCTGTTTGAGCTTGGTTCTTCCTCCAGTTGAGCTGGCTTGAATAAACTTATTATTAATCTAAGAGTTAAGACCAAGCTATTCGTGAACAAATGGAGTCATTTGCTAGCATGCACTTAACACAAATACGCCGTTAAGATGCTACAACTAAAATAAACTCACAGCACTAGAGGGAGACATGGATTAGCTCCACCTGTAATGGAACCCCCCAAGTGTTTTCAAATATCTCCCCTTGAATGGTACTTGGGCTTGGTATTTGACGCGCTTGCGCGAGTGTCAGGTTCTGTGGCCATTTTGTTGGATCCCACCGATCAGCGAAGGAGCACTGGATGGACGATCAGCATCATGCCATCACCTAGGGCTACGATCATCATACCAAATACTGTGAAAGAACGGCAATTGAAATCCCGCATCCAGCCCAAAAGAAAGCCGCCTCAAATCTACTTTAACGGGCTGGCCCATTCGGCCTCGATCGCTTTCAAACCTATCTGATTCCAATGCGGCTAAACGCTACCGCGGTATCCGTGAATCCGATCGCGGTTTGCCTACGCGTGTCTTGCGGGCCGTTGTCCCTATCTTTCCAACCAAACCCGCGCTGCTCGAAGAGCCGGACTTAGAAAACCGAGGAAAGCTTCGGCGGTGGAAGCTCAAACCGAGACGCTTTCCTCTTCCAAGAGGCGGAGGAACGAAACGAAGTTTTCTTAGGTGCGTATAGAAGCAAATGGCAGAACAGGGAGAGGAAGAGAAGGGGACGAAGGGGAGGGTGATGGTTGCCATCGACGACAGCGAGTGCAGTCGCTACGCCCTGGAATGGGCCCTCGACCACCTCGCCGACCCCCTCGCCGCCTCCCTGCCGCTCCTCCTCTTCAACGTCCAGCCTTTCAACACCCTCGGATCCATCTCCGCGGCTGCTGGCTACGGATACGCTCATGCTCTCGCTGCCGTGCCCCCCGGTAATGCTCGCCAGCATCTCCTCTTTCTTCCTGCCAATTTTCATGTATTTCTGAGCTTACGTTCATGACGCACCACCGAATATTTTTTTTTTTTTAATTTTAATTGGGAAATCAAATTGAAGCTTTAGTGGAAATTTTTTGAAGTTTCTATACCTCACCTTCTATTCGTTGCTTTTCTTGGTCTTTTATGGGGAAAATATTGGATTGATTCTTACGACTATGGCCTAGATGATTTTTAGAAGTTTTGTGCATAGAAATGACTGTGGTTTCATAAACTGCAGCTCCTGAGTTGATTCAATCTATGCAAGAATACCAGAGGAAGGTTGCGTTAGCTCTCCTGGAAAGCGCTGAGAAACTTTGTGCTAAGAAAGGGGTAGGAGAACTGCTTCTTAGGAAATTTTTGATTTGGAATTCTCGTGATTAGTTATAAAGATATAAGCATGTTGCTTCGATTTCTTTCTGATGCATTTGATGATAATTTGTTTTGTTCTTTGGTAAACTTGCACTTCCAATGTTAGAACCTTTATGTTATGCTTAAATTGTAGGTTTTTTCCTTCAAATTTTACTTCATCAAAATCTATAGTGAAATCCTGAAATATTATTTAGATACATTGCTTCATTGATATTTTTTTCCTCTCATTTCTTTATTTCTGTTTCTGGTTTACAATCTTGATTTTGCAATTCAATTGATTCAATGGTTGTGGTCGTTACCACTAGTATCTCTATTTGGTTTGTCTCCCCTAAAAACAACAGATAACAGCATAGATGGAGCTTTTGGTCAATTTTTGGACCACCAAGGGTCTCAGATGAATGTTCCATAATGGAATGAAGATGCATGTAATAATGCACAAAAACCGTCTAATTCTAAGGGATTCCCTTAGGTGATGAGGGGAAGCCTCGTTAGGTCTCTGTAGTATTTACTCATGACAAATTGGTTCACATAATTTTTTTTTCCTGAACTCTTTTTTTAAAAAAAAAAATTTCTTGTCTCTTCTCAACTTGATTTGAAGATCTTCCTAGTTTTCATTATACTGTTCTTTCAATTTGCCATTATCAGTGTAAGCTTAGTTGCTTACAACTAACTCTAATAATAATTAAAAGAAAATGACATGATCCCTTCCTACTTCGTACTGTAGTTAACAGATCTTAAATAGATGTTGTAGTTCTAAGGCTGGTCCATTGTCCTTACCGTATCAGTTTAACATCTTTTGTATAATTCCGACACAAAATATACATGTCCTAGCAAAAGCACTCAAATCGGAGCAGGCTTACACACGATAATTAGTGTTGTTAATGTGGGCCCGTCAATCTGCACCCCTATCCTTAATACATGAGGGAAAAAAAAAAAAAAAAATGTTAACAATGTTCTATTTTATGACAGGTAGTTGTAGAAAAAATAACAGAAGTAGGAGATCCGAAAGAAGCTATTTGTGAAGCTGTTGAAAAGTTCAAGGTTAACTTGCTTATCATGGGTAGCCATGGTCGAGGAGCCTTACAGAGGTAAGTGTTGTTTTGGAAGATCTTTGTTGCAACTTATGAGTGTTTCTTCTGGTAATGTTACCATCAAGAACCTTTTTATAATTGCCAAGGAGATGTTTTAATATGCAAGCTAGGTGGGAAATCATCATATCTATGCATTGCCTAGATAGTCTTGTTGGATTTCTGTTAACTGGTTGAAAAATTTAATAATCAGTGTAGAGTCCGTATAAATATTTCAAGGACTAAATTGGCTGATCATGCATCTTTTTAGAGGCAGAAAATGGCATTCATTAGGACAGCTGGAAAGGGAAAACAGCATTTACTCTTGAGTTCAAAATGATCCTTGCTCAACCTTTACCTAATATTTTCTAACTCTCCAATGAATATGCAAGTGATAGTCATCAAGTCAAGAATTCTAGTGTGCCATGCTGAAGTGTTTGGTAACAGCACCATAAGAGCAGAAACCTCTACTTCCTGTGTGTCAGATTATTCAGTATTCTGCTCATAATCCATTAAAGATAGAAGTCAACTTGAATATCTGTCCCTTACTGAATATTCATCTCTGTATAATTATATGCAGTTATTTTGTTGGATCCATCAAGGTCTTTCTGGACTTCCAATAGTTTATCAAATGTTGGAACTTTTAATAGCATCTTCTAAAAGATGAAAAGTAGATTTCAGTGATAAAATTATTTCTATCACAAACTGAAACTTGATGGGAATCAAGATCTTTGGATGATTCATCCATCATCATCAACCTAAAATATAATTTAAAAAAATCCTAAAACTTCTGAATTCTCTATTTCAAATAAGTAAATAAATAAATAAATATCAAGCTTTTGAATAAGGGGCCGTCTCATCAACTAATATATTCATGCTAAATTATAGAACCCTCTCTTAGTGAAAATGTTACATCTGTGATGGTATTTTAGCTTGTCCTAAGTGATGTGTCATGACTTCTTAAGGGCGGTGCCCAAAACGTCACCACATTGTATCAGTAATGAGTTTCTTACCCTCATGTCTCATTTGGCTTATCTCATTCTTCTTGACCCTGATTAAAATTTGTAACTAAGAATACAAAAGCTCCAACAGTGCACAGTTTCCTTGTGACGTTTGTATTTTATTGTAGCCATTTGAACTTCCATTGTACGTGACTTATATTTGCATCTCTACCTTGTAATTTTAGATCACTGTTTGACATACCTACATTCTATTCATATTATTTCAACAAATTTAAGGATTGGAGAATAGTTAAATCCAATCATTTATCAATCTCTGAATTCCATGGAACAGGGCCTTCTTAGGGAACGTCAGCAATTACTGTGTGAATAATGCAAAGTGTCCTGTTCTTGTTGTAAAGAAGTCAGTGTGAGTACTTATATTATAGATGTGAAAGTATGAAAGACTGTATATAATAATGTCCAATGTGATTGTAATATTGCCTTTTTCTTGTGGAGAAGCAATGACTGGTTGTATTGACAGCTATGTGATTAGATATTTGCCAATGTCTTTACCGTATGTTAAAACATTGAATTACTTTGCTTGTTGGAAATGAGGTAAGAACTAGAAATTAGTAGCATTCTAATGACAGCAAATTGATCATGTTAAGCTTGACACGGTAACTATTTAATAATTTTCTAATCTCCTTTACCTTTTCATGGAGATAAGTTCAAGCACCGTGTATATACACTAGAAGTGATCTCTTCCATTGCTGTGAAGGGAAAGTAACCACAAATAAAGAACTTGCTGGTCACTTTAGCAATGTGTTTCTTTGCATTCATATGAGGAACCATACGGAAGTGTGTTTGGTCCTATGTTGATTGTGTGATGGAAAGATCTTGGATACTTATACAAAAGCAGAGAATATGTTTTGGTTAGTTTTTTTAGGTGAGGTCTTAAGTTGTTGTAGATGATATCAAATCTGGGTTCCAATCCTAGGACATGGAGGCTATGGACTCCCTTCACTTCTCATGTGTAGTTCTTCCTTCATGAAGACTAGTTTGAAGTTACATAACTGTCCTTATATGGCCTCATCTAAAAAAAATTAGTTTGTAGTTATATAATTGCCCGCACATGCTTCCTCTATTTAAACCTTTGAAGTCTTGGCAAGACTAAGGATTCAAATCCAATTACATGTGTCATAATCGGCTCATGATTAACCTCTAAAGGGCCAATGCTGTCGTATCCCCTAGGCACACGTAGCTTATGGGATGAGCCTCCCCTAGGCACACATAGCTTATAGGATGAGCCTGCTCTTATATCATCTCATCTAAATACTTTTGTCTAATTTTTTTGGATGACGTCTTGTGATGTTATAAATGAAGTAATTTTAAAAGGGATCGAACATATCACATGTGACATTATAAAATTTTCGGATAGATTAGGATAGTAAGTCTATTGATATATAGACAAAATAAGTGTGACAAGTAATTAAGTTGGAAGTCTATTAGGTGTTAACTTATTTGGTGACAAGAATGATAACTATTGAAGGAAATTAGAATTATTAATCTAATTTACTAACTTTTGTTTGAACTTGGGGACATGGATGTTATTTACCAGATTGAGTAGTTTGACATGTGTTGATTGATAAGAATTGAGTTCTTTACTGAAGAAATTGGACATGTGATGGCTAAAGTAATTCTAAGTACTCCATGCAAAAATTCAATTAGGTACTGGAAAATTAAAGACTATAATAAGAAGCTAGAATCTCAGATTATGAAGGTCAAGAGAGAGATTATGATCAAGTAATAAGTAATTTGAAATCTAAGGAGGCACATTGAATTGAATCTTGGTTGTGTAGTAATGCTCCGTTAAATGCCCTGAGAAAAAAATTCTATTAGGTATTGGAAAATCAAAGACTATAATAAGAAGATAGAATTTGGGATCATGAATATTAAGAGAGGGATTATGATCAAGTAATTTAAAAATCTGAGGAGGCATATCGAACTGGTACTTGATTGTTATCAGTTAACAAATAATAAAAGGGGCTGAAATTAAAATTTGGAGCTAATGATTGCAGTGCTTAGATTACAATACTTAAGAAAGGAAGTGCATGTAGTAAAAGCATTATAGAATAACCATTCTAAAATAATTAAGGCCTGAGGTAGTGACCTTCTAATTTACAGTCAGACTTTGATGTTCAGAAGGATAGATCCTGAGAGTTGGTAACAGGCTCCGTATGTTCCATGTATCTCAAACTTAGGCAAGGTTGCAGGAGGCCATGGAAACTTGAGTAAATTTTAGTATGACTTTACATGCACAAACGGATGAAAAATTGGAAAGGACTTTCCATCTGAGTGCATGGAATAATTATTTTCTGTGGGGAGTACAAGCTTTTGCAACTTCAAAAATATTTGACTTATAAGAAACATATAACAAGTCGTGGGTCAAAAGGAAACAATCTTTGATTGCCGTATTTTTTTCTCTGCAATGAGGTGGTGTAATCATTACAGGAAGCAAGCTACTTGAAAGCTAGGGGATGGGATGAAGTTGTAATATTCTCAATTTTTTTTTATGATTTGGCCCCAACATCAGGGGTTGACCGCTGAGCTCGCTCTATCCTCGCAGGGCAGGCCGAAGTGGGTGCAAGCTCAAGCTGGATCAAAAGTGGGTTAAGAGTAGTAGGAGAGAACCCTATGGAGAGAACAATCAAGATAACGAGTGCTCCAAGCAGCTAGTACGAGTAGCAGGTAAGTGCTCAATAGGCCAACGACCCAGTGAACCGAGTAGAGCACTCGATGGATGGTTTTAAGAAAGAAAGAATGTAATATGCAGGCCTAAATAAAGCTAGGCCGAACTCAGTCGAAGCCTTAGTCTAAACCAGTCTACTTATTACCTTTCCTTGCTGTGTGAAACTCTCGTTATTGTCTTGCATACGTGAACCGTACCCCTTTTATTCTTCTCCCAATAGTGTTTATTCTTCTACTCACATAGGACCCCGATCACCATCCTTCCTCTTTCACATGCTAGGTATCCTATTGGTCTTCCCAAGCACCACCACCTCCATGGAACCTCCACAAAGGAGGAG
Source organism: Metroxylon sagu (assembly GCA_017589505.3). Lineage (NCBI taxonomy): Eukaryota > Viridiplantae > Streptophyta > Magnoliopsida > Arecales > Arecaceae > Metroxylon > Metroxylon sagu. The sequence goes on along the minus strand of JACVBY030000578.1, from coordinate 509,414 downwards.
GAATGATCTTCAAATAATTAAATCATGTCATAAGCCTGAAATATGGCATTATCTTCAATTTGTTGTACTTGTTATTTTAGTTTTCTGTTTCCATTTCTGTATATAATGATATGTTTCATCTATAATATTTGGAGCATGGAACATTCCAACTTGAGTTCATATTTTTATGCTTGATTGGTCCTTGTACCCGTGCAGAACAAATAATATCAAATTACTAAGAAAAAATAACAAAACAAACCACCAGCAATACTGCAGTGAATTAATTATTTAAATTCCACATGAGTATCTGCATGTAGATCTCCATTAACAACAATAAAGAAGCAAGATTGGAGCCTTTTGTTCCTTTTCTTTCTTTTGAAAATTAGGATAGATAGATTTGAGCCTTCATCCAAATATTCGGTTGAGTGTTGCAGCTAGCCTAACTCCACCTTGAGCTAGTCGCAAGTTTACCACTGGCAATCTGGTGAGGAAGTAGTCATCTGCATGCAAGACTAGACAGTGTAATTACCTGTTTGTCAAGAAGACAAGTCTAGATATAACTGGGGATGCTTCACATACCTTCTAACACTGAATCTTCTGTCACATCTTTGTATGCCCAATCACATGCTGCGGTGATACCTTCAGATGCATATCTGTGGAATAAAAAAAAGAAAAAGAAAAAGGTGCAAGCTTCAATGTGTTGTAACTTGTTTCAGATTCTTTTTTTTTATAGTGCATATGTATGCAATCATAGTCTATCATATGTTTCTTACAATGATATTAAAAAAATTTTGTATCATCGTTCCAAATTTAGTGCTTAACTTATGTAAGACAAAAATTGTTCATCGCACACACAAGCAATACAACTTTCACAGACATTTGGCAATTTGGAGTGTGCTTAAAGCTCATAGGATTCATGAAACATGCACACTTGTGTACCAAAACATGAGGGGAAAATCTCAAGAACTTCTCAAATCAAGACGGTAATTTTCTTTTGAAATAAAGCATGCACATATAGACATATACTAGATGTCATTTTGGGCGCTTTTCCATACTTCTTGAAATGTCATTTGTATGATATACTACTTAAAACATAAAACTCAGGAATTGACTTTTATATATTCAAGCGTAATTATTCGAACTTGATCTTGTAGATTTAAAACCCATTTCAATGTGTGCCATGATCTTCAAATAATTGTAGGTCGGCCACAGTTTAGCTGACCTTGTGCCAACATAAATTGTGGAGCCTTTGCTTCCAACCATTTGAACTCAAGTAGCAAAAGAGATGACGAAAAAGAGGTCAAAGCTCAGAGGAGTTTTATGAGAAAAAAAAGGATCTCTTCCATTTGCCATAAAGCTTCAGACCAACTTTTACCATTAAACTCAAAGGCAGTGAAATTTGTAACAGCTAACAACATTGGAAAACTAAAAGCAAATCAATCTTTTGAAAGTGAATTTCACCTCAAGCTCTTCTTTACCTTTCTCTTCTTTATCTCAGAATTTGTTTGTTATTTTAATCAAACAAAGTGGTTAGTTCACTGTGACTTAGATTTTTCAGGCTATCTTCCTGCGTGAAGGTGACTTACATGTCAGGACATGTGACGTTGCCTTCAGAGCATGGTTCCCATTTTCGAACATCGCTGGACCAGTCTCCCTGTTTTTCAAACAATCCAAGCATCAGATAGTGGCAGCCAAGAAGGGAAGATCAGCAGCTATAAACAAATAACATACAGATTCATCAGATATTGTAATAGATTCAGAAGTGGTTAGAAGTATTTCAAGGGAAATCGGAAGATCTGATGGCCTTTGAGAGTGCAGAGGAAAGAGCACAACGTCACCCCCTTCTTGACAAAAAAATAGCATACCGTTATATTTTGGTTGAGTGCATCGACCAACCCTTGGATGTCCGAATCGTAGGTTTCGTTTATTGATCTCTCAATGATGTTACTATCCCATACCTGCGTTAATTTTTATCAGCCATATAGGCAAATTGAAGCACTTTTATAAACTATTGTCATTGTACCTGAATAATGCTAAGAAAAAGATGGTTAGATTCAATGACAGATGGTGAATTTAGATTTTTAAAAAGTGATGATAGTCTCACATGGTGTAGCACTGTTTTCCTTGTGTACCAATGGACATCAATAGTATTTCCTCCCTCGTCTGAGGCAAAAGCTGCATGCAGTGGCTGCAGATTGAAAGGCAGATCCATTAAGTATAGTTAAAGCACAAGAAAGAAAGAAATTTTGAGGAAACTTCATACCTGATGGACGTCCCCCACGAAGTGAGAGAGGAATAGAAGTGCTTCTGTGAGATTATCTGGAGTAGCAGTTGGTTTTAATGATCATCTTTTGTGATTTAGTCATACTTGTGAGAATCGAAGGCATAAAAAATGGAGCAGCAAATTCAGGAATACATACATTGACTATCGGAAGATTTATAGGTGAGAAGCTGTTCCGTATAATTTGTGATTGCTCCTGAAACGCACCTGCCTGCCTTCCCACTATCATCCTTGCAGTCTCCTGCTTAGATTTTAAAATTGAATGCATTATTTATGAGTCATTGAAATAATTTTACATGGCAGTGAGTAAATTATACCAGAAAAATAACATTTGGAATGTATGAAATGGCCAGACTGGAGAATTAGTTGAGAGAATACGAACGTGTTGTATTTGAGATCAGACAATGTATTGTTAACGAGAACTACTCCATAGACATGGAGAAATGAGAGTTCAGTGAAACAGTAAGGCCGTGAAAAGGTTTGATGGCTTAGGTTCACTGGGGATGGTTCGGTACGTACGTATGCAAAAACATGGCTGCAAAAATGTTAAGTTGCGTTATACTAGTAAAGCATTTAAGACCGTTTAATTCATGATAATTTATTTAGATAATCTAAAATTATTATGTCGATCAAAATGTTTGGCAATTAGACAAAATAATGCGAACACTAATATTTGATTCCTAATATTTAATATTACTAAAGATCATGAATATCTGAGATTACTACATTTTGATAATCTTAAATTATGCTTTTAATTTATATATAAATATTTAATAATACTTAATTTAATTATATATTTAATTTACACTAAATAATATTTAATATTATATTTATATTTAATACTTAATATATAATATAATATTTTATATTTAAATGGTAAATATATTTATATAATAATATATAAATTTTAAATTTTAAATTATGAATATTCATGACCTTTTTGCATATTAAATTATTATATAATATATTATTAAATGTATATATATATTATTTATTGATATGTATTATATAATGAGATAATTAATAATATTATAATTTATATTATGTTATATTATATTATATATATTTAAATATTTATAATATTTAAATATATAATATTTTTAAAATTAGTTTATAAAAAAATCTTGATTTTTAAAAGAACATTTAATATTCAAGTAAAAAAAGAGATGGCTACTTAAAAAATAAAAAAAGATTTATAATAAAATTTAAAAATATAATAAATATATTATAGTATTTTGTTGTTATGAGTCAAATATAATAATCTTTTATTTTTGATAATCTCTTTATCAAGTGTAAGTTTATTAAAGATGTAAGATTTAATGCCATCCTAGAAGCAAGCAAGCAAATATGTTTGCAGAGGCACATGTGAACAGAGAAATAGAAGAAAAAGGATGGGCTAATGCTACGACTCACTCTTGTAGTTGTAATTGCAGACATCTGGTGTGTTGATGTAGTGAAGTTGCCGTGACCAGGGGTAGTGGAACTTAATCTTGTCTGCCCATATGCAAAGGCTGCTTAGATCGTCATCAGCATAACTTGGGAGGAGATCCTTTACTGCTGCAGCTGCTGCATCACTCAAACGAGCCTAACGCCAAACAAAGAATCATTCATATTATTGATCAAATCTACAGGCATGGCTACAGTATCAACAGAAGTTGAGAACAAAGAAACTAAAGATGAACAAAGAAGTAGATGCATATCGTTACCTAAAACATAACTGAGTATGCTCTGAAATTACTTTTGTATAAACGTTTCTCGTTACTTTAATAATATTCTAGATTGGATTTTATTTTATGTGGCTCCCAAATATATATATATATATATAAAGGGGGACCAAGTAATAGAACTATACTTGGCAGACCCACCTTCCAAAACACCCCGCATCGTCCCAGCGACGCGCAGGGATTGCAAGGAATTACTCAGGATGCCTTCGGTGGCAATGTTCACAGCCATGAGTCCTTCGTTTATCTCAAGTATCATGGCTTTTGAGACGAATGAATTCAGTGCGTTGTTTATGGATTAAACAGCATGTTTCATAGAATAACTTCTATGATTTTCATTAAAACTAAATATGAGAAGATGAATGCTGAGCAACTAACCTGTGCTATCTGGCAGATAATCTCGTGCCCTTCCAGTCCCCAGCCATGGATGATAGCTGGGAATAAGAAGAGCACCAGGACGAGAGCTGGTATCTGGAATCCAGAGTCAGAGGCCATCTCCCTTCAGAGGTGCGCGCAGAGGGAGCGAAGAGCGCAAAGAAAAAAGAAAGAAAAAAAAGGGAGATGGATGATGCGCCGGAAGGGCACTGTCGCTTGCATTTATAGACGCCTTTATTTGATAGTTACCGAAAGAGAGAGAGAGAGAGAGAGAGAGAGAGAGAGAGAGGCTGAACCAGGGGCAAGCGGAGATCGCGCCGTCACGACTGAAATGGAAAGCCCATTCACACGAGCCTGGATCAAAATTTGCCAAGACCAAAATGCCCTACCGCCGCGATGCTTGCGCACGGAACACGAAGACCTGGGTGAGCTTTCAATAAACCGATTGATTTGGAGAAAAAAATATAAGCAATATTAGCCGATAACAACTTAATTAGGATGTAGTGATGGAGGATTGATGCCAGATATTATATGAGTTGGAGATATTTGAGTACTGTTATCTTTATTAATTTTTTATGTTTATGGTCATTAAACAATGATCTATGAATTTTTATATTTTATTTTTTTAATATTAAAATAGATAATTTTTGAGATTAACGATAATTTTGTTAAGGGTTTCACTAATAAGCATGAAAAATGGGTGCCAGCCACTACAGTGAGCTTATTGAAGGTTATTTTCGTCTGTTCAAATGATATGAAAAAGGTTAAGAAACCATGAGCGTCCAAAGGCATTGCATGCGCCAATCAGCGCTTTGAACGGCTAAAATTTTAGTGCTGTTTCCAAAAAAAAATTTATTAAAAAAAATCATATGCAATTTTTTTTTTTTTTTTTATTATTATAAGAATGAAACCGTGCGTATCTTAGGAATATCTAAGAATATTCGGCCCTCGAACCTATCAGTAGCACAGTTATACTAAATAAAGCATATTTTAGTGCCTCTTTTATCAAAAGCGGATTGGTCTCTTATTTAGGCATGTGACAGCAGGTGTATAGTTTAAATGATAGCCATACATAAATTTAATTTAATTATGTAAATGATTTTTCTTTTACGATTAGGGCGTGAGGAATCTTAGTGGAATACTAGAGTGAGGAAGAGTCAAACAAGCAAATTTAGATAGCTACAATCATAAAAATAATTGAAATAATAATTTTTAATGCTTTTGTGTTATTTTTTGATTAAAAAGATCTAGCCATTAAAGAAACAGCTTTTGATGCTGCGACCCATGACATAATCGAATAATCCATTAATTTTCGATACTTCTCATAAAAATGACTATAATATTTACTATATATGTTTTATTGTTTAAGGAAAAAAATCTTTTGCTGAGAAAATTGAGAAAAAAAAAATGTAGCTAAATATTAGGCAAGGTGTATAATAGTTGCTATCTTATTGTAAAGTTTCAAAAGCGTTTGCTTTATCGGGATGCCCATGTATCTGAAATGAATTCCTACAACATAATTTAAGCCATCAATAACATTTGGTGTGACCAAGTTTCCTAGATTCTTGATAAGAAATTGACGTGAACTTTGTTATATGGAAAGATTTGGGCTGCGAATATAATAGAGACTGCCTTGCGTGACTTCCACGAAAGGGATCAAAATGTCATGATTGAATCCATTCAGAAGAACATTCCTGCGAGTTTCTAGCTTTCACCACCTTGTCAATTAATTGATGCAATCCTTAGAATTGATTCATCTCATTCCGCTTCGCTAGGTAAATGCAAATGATGTCAAGAAAGCACCAATATATCATTTGCAAGTACTATTGGAGAAAACTCAACTTTCCCACAGTTAAATATGGACGAGTTGGTTTCCCCTTTTATTTTGTGAGGAAAAGAGTTGGACGGAAGCCCAGTGCACTTTAATTCTTCAGACTATAGTTGTTGCATACCAGGAACTATGATTTAGCACTGACCCATCATCAACTACATCAGTCCTTCGTGCGAGCTTAGATTTCCACTGCTCCATCCTCTTCACATGTACTCCTTTTAAAGCCGAGTTTCAAAATGGCAAGCTTTTCTTTCTTGAGGATGGATGGTCAGATGAAGTTAGCCAGTGGAAGGCCTGTCGTGGAGACTCGGTCACTTGCAGAGAAGTAAGATTGAGGATTGAGCAATCTATATTGCTAAATATTATTGTTGTGTGAAAACGTTTGTCCTGAGCATTTGGAAGCAAATCAGGCCTAATTAGTTACTCTTTAAACATAGTTTTGGAGATTCTCTCGTGTATGCCTTGGAAAGCATAAGCCTAGCCTGTGATTAACCATGGAAGGATGGTGGTGAAGGCTCTAAAAGACTTTAGAAGGTAGACAACTGCGTTTCAATTTGAATCAGTATTGCAAGTGGATTATTTCTTTTCTCAGCTTCCTGTGGTGGAAAAGAGAATAGCACAAGGTGGTGTGAGATTAGCTGCAACCCAACCAAATTTTCAGCAAAAACCTTGGAGAGAACCTGAAGTTCGTGGGATGAATCACAAAGTCGAAAATATTCACTTAAGTTTTTACTTTTGAAAATCGCTGCTATACTTGTAAATTGCTTTTTTAACGAGTTGCTCTGTTTCAGTACTGGTTGGAATCAAATATAAATCTCCATTGATGCCATTGATTCTTTGATCCCAGCAAGACTAGCAAAACTCATGAAAAGGTGCAAACCTTGTTTCAGATTATTTTCCAATTAAATCTTATTCACCAAGAATTTTTTTTATTCCTTTTTCCCCTGGGAAATAGAATTGTGGTACTTCTCTGGGTTTGGTTGGTATATCTTGTGCCGTTTTATTCTTCTGTGAACAGATAAAGATCCTCCAAACCCCAGATTTCCACCGGATGATCGATCACCTATAAAAAAAATGGCCACACATAGCCATTAGAAAACCATTAAAGTTCACGGACTCATGCTGCCATCCGTACAAGTATAAAGAAAGGGCCAATGAACATGTTTTCCTTCTATCACCTCTCCTGGGGGACCAGTTTGGCGTGCAGCGATTATGATCCTTCTCCATTACTTTGCTGGGCGAATGGCGATAATTCTTAGGAAAAAGATCCGACCCCAAATAATTTTTTTTTTTTTTTACATTTATCATGCATTTGAAAATAAATAATTGAGACAAGTTAGATCCACGATGAGATTAACTCTGACTGGTAGATGGAGCATAAATAATGACGAGATAAGAATGCAAAGTTATTTGCGCTCCTGGAACGGAGAGTAGGTGTTCGTCTCCACATCTTTTTGAGGTGTGATGTTCCTTTCCGCATCACAGCAATAAATATGACAGAACAGTAACAGGCAACAGGAGAGGACGCAGCTTCAAGGGGGGGGGGGGGGGGAGGAAGAGAAGGAAAGAAAGGGGATGGATCTGCTGGTCTTCCTCCATATCTTTCTTCTCTCTGTAGTAATTACAGCGCCATGGGCTGATGCTTGGGGCAAGGATGGCCATTTCATGGTCTGTAAAATAGCGGAGGTATGACAACCAAATCCACCCCCTTTTCTGGCCTTCTTTGGTTTCTTCAATTCGTTGCCGGTGTCAAGGATCTAATGAGTTGAATTTTTCTCCTTTCAAATGGGATAGAAATATTTCTCGGAGAGAACTTCGAAGGCAGTGCTGGATCTCCTTCCGAAGTCGGCGGAAGGGGAGCTGGCATCAGTGTGCTCGTGGGCCGACGAGATCCGCTTCCATTACCGGTGGTCGAGCCCCCTTCATTACGCCAATACCCCTGATTGCACTTACAAGTACTCAAGTATGCTCTTCCTTCTCCTGAATTCATTTGGTCCTTCTCTGTAAAACTTTTTTTTTTTTTTTTTTTTTTTGGGGGAAAAAAAAATGAAATTTTACTTGCAAATTTGGATAAAAGCCTGATTTTTTTTGGGGTTAAATTTCATGGGATTGCAATGGGAAATGGATTTATTGCAATCAGAACTAATCCCAATTAGAAGAGGAGATATACGCGAACAAACAGGAATGAAACCAGATTAGTTTTGGGTTGAGGCCCACAGCGCCAGAAGAAACCAGCGTAAATCGAGATATTTTTGTTGCCTTGTTCGGTGTCCCCACCCGCATTTGTTTCGTGCCACGCTCCACCCACCTCACACCTAATTGGATTTTTTTTTTTTGTTTTTGTTGTCTTCGATGCTGCCTCAAGTTTGTTAGCTGTTTTGCAGTGCACGGCAAGTTTGCTGATGTTTAGCATTGCCACAATATTTTCTAACTATCATCTATTTGTATGAACGTGTTTTCTTCGTCTGGAGGATAAGTGGTTTATTCTTTCACGAGGGAGGGAAATAAATCGTTGGATATCTTTTGCTCAATAAGAAAAGAATAATCTTTGGTAACAAAGCACACTACATGTTTAGATATCTAGATCTATGAAGATCTCTTCCTATTTCATTTGTTTAGTGGCATAGCTAGTCTTTTTCCATGACATCTATATTAGATTTTCTCTTGTCTAGGTTTTGAATATGAGGAGTAAGACTAGACTAGGACTTTGGCATATCATTTGAGAGGTTTCAAAAACCTAAAAACTAAAGGAAGATATGTCAATCCAGAGTCTTTACTTTTTGTTAAGTCTAATATATATCATTGTTAAGTTTAATATGCTCTATTAATCATTGCTATTTTAATTCCATGATAGTTTAATAATAACATTATTTTTCTATTATACTACAATAATTGTAAATATAGATATAGGGATGGGCATGGGTCAAGTTGCTTGTGGGAGGGTTTGAACCTAGTCCTAAAAATTTCAGAACTAGAGCCAAGGTTTTTGGTGTGTAGAGTTGGGCCAAGCTTGATTTTTAAAACCTATTTGAGCCTAATCTTAGAAAAAATAAGCCTAGCCTAAGAATTTAAATATATATATATATATATATATATGTTTATATAATTATAAATATATATAGTATTGGATCTGGATCAAGGTCTAAAGGTATGAATGATAGTGAAACAAGTCCAGCCTAGTGCCAACTTTTTTAAGATTACTCTTTCTATTATAATAAATTAAAAAAAATGCAAGTCAGGTCAGACTAGGACTGAGCCCTGAGTGATTCCCATAGGACCAAGCTTGGTTAGCAATGCTTGGTTTGAGTTTGGACCAGCCTGGCCCCCTCGTTCCATGCCCATCCCTATATAAATAGATTACCATTTTTTGGAAATAGTAATCTTTTTCCACATCAACCAATCGAGTAATTATAACCGCATTTATAGTTTTCAATTATAGACAAATGAATAAGACTTTTGCAATTGTAATTTCAATTATAAATCTTAATTTCTAGCTTATAAGTAACTTGTATATAATTGAATTTTAGGCAAATAAATGGAATATCTAGATTATTTCAAGTTCGTAATTTGAAGATTTATAAGTAATTAGATGTTCATCTCGATTTGTATACGTTATTTTGCTCACGGTGCTGACTGGTACATTGGGGCAATGTAGAGTTCTAAGTATAATCCCTTTGCTAAACCAAACCTTGATCTTACAACACCGATCTTTTCCTCCCATCATCCTCTTATGCTTTCCACTTCTTGAATCCATAGCGTTCCTCACTCTTCCCAAAGTCAGAGGTATCTGAAGGCTTCCACTGCTATCCTAGTCCCTCAGATCTCCACTAGCTCATTTGTTGCTTCAGAAGAGGCTTGTTGCTACCAATTTGATGCCACTCTAAACCTCAATTTTGCCTTTCTATTTTTCGTGCTAGCCATCTATGATCGATCCCTTCCATTTTTCTCTTTATAAATCCAATTGTTGGTGACTGTGGATTCCTCCCTAATCTGAAATTTCCATTCTTTTCTTCATAAAGCCACATGATTTTTTGTTTAATTATTTCTCTGTAAAGAGAAAATGGGAGATCCTTCTGTCATTTCATTAGATATGAAATGAGAAACAGAGTGGAAAGGATCACCCTTGAAAGCAAAGAAAATGGAGCAATTACATGACTTGATGTCTGGGTGGTTCCAATGGACCCCACAATGCAAGTAGCCATAACAGGTCTAGTCAGAGATTGCAATACCCAACAACTAATCTACTCCCTTGGACCATGGTTTAGAGCCAAAACAAGGCTTGACAAACTAAATAGAAAGCTAGGCTGCACCTCGATGGTGACAACTTGATCTAGTTTCGGGCACCTGAACAATTAATAACGAGCACCTTATGTGAGAGCCTTGATTGTGCATAAATCTAAAAATTTAAATAATACTAGTGTCTTGAGTTTGTGATTAATTTTGGACTTAAATTGCAGAGAGCCCTCTTAGCTTGGGAAGTGTCAGGACTTAGCTTAAACAAGGTTCCAATTGAAATCATCTTAGGTTTGATCTACATTCTTTGTTCCACACCTTGTCAGATACTTAACTTTGGAGGTGTCAATCAAGTCGTGCCATGCTGGCATGGCCTATATAAGGATCAGTTCAACAGGCCATCATGCCATGCTGGCACAGTATGGCTCTTGTTATAAGGTGTACTGGCATGACTCGCAATGCCAAGGGGGTCCCAATACGAACCCTAGGCCTGCGGCCTAGTCAGATCGGGCCACCATGGTAATAGATAAGAATATATTTAAAAACTAGCCATTTTTTGTTATTAGAAAGGGTAAAAGAATCTTTTTGTAAGAAAATAGATACAAATACCCTAAAGTAGCCGTTTATGGATATTATAGAGGGGCAAAAATGTAAAAACATGCAAATAAACCACAGGTGGCTTGTTGCATGCCAGACCAAGCTGGCTCGCAATAGGCCATGCTAGTCCAAGTTGCTTGCTTGACTCATGTTAGCCTGGGGCCACGCCGAGCCGGCACGCCATGAACTGTTGCGACGGCACAGCCCTATAGGCCATGTTGTGCCTGGCCCAATACTATTACTATGGCAGCCATACTATGTTCGGCATATCCCGCATCATGTCAAATTAGGATGGGCTATCTAGCCCGTTTGACATCTCTACCTAGCATTACTTCCCAACTATTCCAATATTTGATCAGATGTCAAATTGTTTGACCTATTTTATAGCAAAACCGACTTTATGAGTCTTCATATGATCAAATATTGACATTACTACTTGCATGATATTCAAGAAAACATGATGAGCTATTATAGATATTTATTTTTTTTTAAAAAAGAAAACAATTAAAAAGAGAATAAAATTTTTTTATCTGCTGATCCTTGGTTGTCTTGAATTTCTTAATTTGATGCAGGGGATTGTTTCAATGACAAAGGTCAGGAAGGTATGTGTGTGGTTGGAGCAATCAACAATTACACGAAACAACTCCAGAGTTACGGAGACTCTTCAAATGGATGTGAGAACAATGACTTTGTTTTAGTCTCTATTTCGAGGGCCTTCCTTTTTGTTAATTTCTTTTATCTCCTATATTTGGCTAGATAATCTGACTGAAAGCTTGATGTTTCTCGCCCATTTTGTGGGAGATGTACATCAACCCCTACATGTAGGATTGGAGGCTGATGAAGGTGGTAATACCATAATTGTCCATTGGTATAGAAGGAAGAGCAACCTTCATCATGTTAAGTGTCTTCCCTGTCCATCTGTTTTCTATCTATTAAGATATCTGACAACAATCTTCTTAACTACAAGTTTTTGAAGTATCTTCCTTCAGTTCATGGCTAACATTTAGACTTTGATGCATTACTAGGTATGGGATTCGGACATTATAGATACTGCAATGAGTGGTTTTTATGATGATGATATCAATTCCATGATAAAAGCCATCCAGATGAACATTACAGTAAGTTCGTTACTGTTTGGCTAATTTTCCTTTTTAATTGAACTCTGCTAGCCCGCTTTATAATGTTTAATGCCTTTATCTTACTACTTGCATATATATAGATAAAACAAGTTCTCTGTTGCTGAAGGTTAAAAAATTGTTTGGCCTAAATTGACAATATGTAAATCTTTCTCACAAAGAAAACATCTGTTTTTCTTCTAATGCATCCATTTCAAAATCTTCCTCACAAAGAAAACATCTTTTTAATCTTATCAAATTGCCCGACCTCTTCCCCTTCACAAGCTGCTTGATCTTATTATTTTTGACATTGTAGTTCATGCTACATGGTGATAGGAGATAAATGCACCAATTGTAGGATAATGAGAAGAAAAGGAATGGCGAAAGAAACAAGGACAGGATAAGTTGAGAGATACCAGAGGGGGTTTAGGTGGACAGCTTCCTACAGAGTAGGGCAAAAGCTGCCGGTAGCAGTGGAGGCCCTTTCTACGAAACTGGTTCTGATTCTGTTAAGTAGACCACTGGATGAGTAGGCTTTTGGAGAATACCCTGCTGTGGTGTCTATGACTAAATTGGACATCCGAGTTCATAAGCATCTGCAGGTTTTCTCTCCATAGAATAAGCATCCATAAGTCCCAAATAGGATTCAACGCTATGCAACCTTTTATGTCAAAAAGAAATTCAACAGTTTGGGTGGTTATATTTTTTGTTCTTCCTATTCTTACTTCTTTTATTTTTTGTGTGATGCATAACCTCTTTCTAGTGTTTTACAGTTATATTTACCTGCCTTTTTTTTCTCTAAAGATATGTATGTTTCTTTCATTCTTTGATTTTCCTCAAAAAAAGATGAGGGCATGATCATTTCTTCAGCATGCAAAACAATGTGGAGCAAACAGCGGCTTCAATGATACAATGTCGTTTATTACTGAGACCATAGTTTCTACCACTTCCCATATTACTATCCATGCAAAAGACATTCTGCATTCACTTGCTTTTCTTTTTTTTCTTTTTGGTCAAGAAAATTGGACTCAGTTGATATTGACAGAGGTGTTTGTGGGATTGTATCCACCTGTGCAAGCACAGAGTGCGGAGTCCATTACTTAAAGAAGGCCAAAAGGCACATTTTCTAATTAGGTTAACTTATTCTGTATGATTTATTCTCGTATAAGTTTCTAGGTCTTCATGAAAGTGGGAGGAATGATACAAAGATTCTGATCTTGAATTACTCCATAAAACTCTGAAAAACAACTGTAGCCTTATTTAACATCACTTCCCTTTTTTTCGAGCACAGAAGTGATCTTCTACCATGCATCTTTCATTGCAGAATGGATGGTCTGATGAAGTCAATCATTGGGAGAATTGTGGCAATAAGTATAAGACTTGTGCCAATGAGTAAGCATGCAATCAATTGATTTATCTTTATCAATCATTTTACACATCAAGAAATTATTCACTCACCATTTCTCTATTATTAATATTCCTTCAGTCAAAATATGTCAAGGATTAAAATAAAAGTAAACTAAAGGTTAAAATTATGTCTAATAAATAGAAAAGTTTCTATCATTTAAAGAGCACCATGTGCATTTCCCCACTATTTTTTACCATGATCTAAATTAATTGATTTCCTTGGCTGCTAATTTAAAAAAATGATCTAATCAACACTGCAGTTATGCCATAGAGAGCAATCACTTAGCCTGTCGTTATGCATATAAGGATGCTGAGCAGAATTCAACATTAGAAGGTGAGTCATTACGATTCACTTCGTCTTTGCTTTAAGGTTTTGGCCCCTTTTCTAACCGTAAAACAAATTCATGGAATGCAGATGATTATTTTTTTTCCCGATTACCAATTGTGATGGAGAGGATTGCACAAGCTGGTGTCAGATTAGCTTTGATACTCAACCGAATTTTTGATGGGAGTGTTGATGATAAGCTACAAAGCTACTAGAAGCCCGAGCTGTTTGATTGAGCACATTGGAAACTGCAACTGTAATAAACTATAGTTCTTGTTGAACAAGTATACGCTGTCTCCTAAAATAAAATGCAATTCTAAACTATTTTGTATGCTTGGATGTGACATTGATTTAATCCTTAAATCATAATAACAAGGAATAGCATGCTTATCAAATCATATTTTTACAGGTAAAATCATTAGTCAGTCATTCATATGAAAAATACTTGACTTATCATGTACGCTACAAATAGACTAGCAATTAACATATAAACAAGAAGCAATTTAGTTGCAGAGACAGCTTATTACCTGGAATTACTGGGATTTTCTCGGTAGCAGCAGATTCCTAGTCATTGGAAGTTTGAGTTGGGATTCAAATTCGTGTTTCATTCATAATGGTTGTTTAATGCATTCTAACATGTTCTGTAGATACATTGTAACAGTGAGCACCCCAAACCAAGTTATCCTTTTAATCTTCTCGTTCCTAAATTTGTTAAAACACTCATTAGACCATTGACTCTTTTTATTGTACTTTGTTTTTTAATTGGGTTCTGTCTCACGAACATGATCTTTTAATAGCCCACCTACATCTATCGTGTCAAAGGATTTATTGTTTCTAAAACCCAATGCTTTAATAAGTTTATCTTGCTCAAATTTCTTGCATTCTCTTTCTATTTTATTCTGTTATGCATTCCTTGGAAAGCAAATGATAAATAACCTCTGAATTTATGCCTAGAGATTATACTGGAGACTACAGTGCATTAGTTTCGATCCACACAATGCCATGCCCACCCAGTTTAAAGTTCAATCTGGTCGTTGCTCAAAAGAGGATCATACCTAATAATAAAACAAAAAATAAAGGAAGGCAGGGTGGTGAGTTCAAATTTCTACAGTTCATGGGTCATCTAAAGGACTCATGGCTGAAGAACGGTGCTGGGTCGTCAAAATTGTGGATTTATTTTTAGTAAATTTAACAGGAAAAAAAATTCTAAGAAATGTTTTAAGAAGAAAAGCATGAGTTAAGGAGGTTCTAGTTAGTTCTTATCTGATTTGCGAGCTGACGCAGAGTTGCAAAAGGGTCTAGCTTCACCCATTCTCCCAGTGCTCTCTAATGGTTTGCAATTGGCATAGCCTCATGTACTAACTCAAATAAATGGATGACGGAATAGCTTGAACCTGATGACTCAATGAAGCTATGCTGGCTTCTTGTTTCAATCTTCGGCTCTCAATCGACAATTTTTAGTAACTGTAAATTTCGAGCTGCATGATTTGAAATAAATAGATGAGCATCAACTATTCCGAAACAAAAAAAAAAGAAAGAAAGAAAGATTTGAGTTGTTTATCCTCTTAATTAGTCGTTATAGTCTGGACGACGAGTTCTGTTTCTTTCCCGGGCCACCTCCCACATATCCCATTAATAAGAAATTTAAATCCATCTGATTATCTTGTATGGCCATTATTATATCATTTAATCGGTTGCCTTATTAAACTGTAAGGCTTATCTCTGAAAATGGTTGTCCTGATCCTTTACGTACTACTAGCTAATCTTTCATGCAGGGCCACTAGTGCTGCCTTTTGGTGGCAGATGAAACCAAGTTTCTAAGTAGGGCGTACGATTGATGAAAATTTGGACACCATAATTTTTCTATTCCATACCACGGCATGCATCTAACTTCTTTGTAACGAAACAGGTTTAGGCGTTTCCCTTACGAAGATAAAAGGGAAAAAAAAAAAAAAAAAAAAAGAAGGCGTTACCAGGTAATTTACAAGGGGCTTCTATCAGTTGCCACTTTTCAGAAGGATTACCTTGATTCACATCAAAAAGGGGGGCAAAGGATCAATATTCTTATTCTCATGGAAAAATAGAGGTAAACTTGATCAAGAATTCCCATCCAGTTGGAAAAAAGAAAAAAAGGGCTAGGATGGGTTAGTATTTAAAATATATAAAATGCTAATTTATGTTTACCTTTGCAAACCAAAGTATCTATTTTACTCTGTACCAAATTGTGTGGCATTCTTATGTGTGAGACATTTTACATACTAAAAATAAATACAAGCATATATCATCTGTGACGACCATCCGTCAAATAATAAGGTCAAGAATAAATATTTTCAACCATCCATGCATTAGAAGAAGTAAAAGAGAGAGAGAGAGAGAGAGAGAGAGAGAGAGAATCTCAGTCTAACGAGCTGCCAGTCCTAGATTGCCACCGCTCCAAATTCTTTGAACGTTGATACTGCTAACTTTTTGTCCTCTCCACATTCATACCAAATGCCAGTCCAAGAAACCTATATATTGTATCATTTATTTTTATAGTTCCTTGCTAAATGGACATCACTTCAAATCCTTCTATTTATTAGAGAAAGGGAGGGAAGACTACCCATAATATAAGAGATAGATGCAATTTTTAGGATGCAATTCCAAACTTTGAAGTAGAGAATTACTTGTTCCTTGATAGAGGGTGTAATCGCTAGGACAAACACCGGTACATTCTGATCCCATCTCTATCTACGAGAATTATTTGTCGACATCACTGAATCAAAAACAGGTCACGGAGATAGGCCCGAGGCCCCTGCTTCATACCCATGTGAACTGCGTACAGAGCCGCATATTCCTCGCCGTTGGTCTGCCCGTTGATCCATTTACGCCATCGGCCTTTGTCCCCACTGTCCTTCTATTGCAATGGATTCAAAGGCACCCGAAGAGGCGCGGTTCCACATGAACCATGCCGCCAGAGATCTCAGGGATCGACACAGCAACCATTATTAAAGGATCCCAGGAGAAGGAGATGATAGCCTCGCAGTAGAATGTGACCATCTACCGCATTTCCAGTGTTTGATCTAAGGCTTCAGAGACTCCCCTAGAAATAGAATGGTTCTTATGGCCTGAGGCTTAAGATCCCAAGAAGAGAGAAGCGAGAGGGGAGAAGAGAATGAGAAGCATGGCATTGTTTTCTATCCCCTCGTCTCCCCTCACTTCTCCCCCAACTCAAACCAACCCAAATGGCTCTTTGAGACCTAAGAGCCCCACTCTCTCCTTCCCCCACCACCAACTCCTTCTCCCCTCGAACACCACCAGTACTCTACCTACAAAAGAAGAGCTCTCCCTGAATTCGAGCGCCGCTGCTTTCCCTCCTCCCTATTTCCACTCCAAGCCGCCACCTTTGGTTGATGACCGGCACGAGGAATCGCTCGTCGAGCAGTGCATCCTTCGAAAAGAAAAGCGTCTCATGGAGCTCAGCAGCTGGGGCATCGGCGGCCCTTGCAGCTACTTCCTCCAAGTCTCCCGGCCCTCCCAGCTCGTCGCCGCCATCCGGTCGGTAGCGCATCCAGACCAAACGCCACGCACTCGTCGGACCGATGACTGACGCTTTTTTTAATGCAGCTATTGCCGGGCGAGGTCCATTCCATTCCTGGTTGTCGGCAAGGGCTCCAATTGCCTCTTCGACGACCGCGGCTTCGACGGTTTTGTGATGCTCAACCGGCTCGACCAATTCCAAGCGATCGAACCGGGCGTTTATCGAGTTGGCAGTGGATATCCTTTCAACCGCCTCGGGGTGCGGTGCTCCATCGACGGGTTCTCGGGCCTCGAATTCGCCGGTGGCATCCCAGGGACGGTCGGCGGGGCCGTGTTCATGAATGCCGGAGCTGATGGGCAGGTGAATTCATTGATTTGCCGTCGGTCTTTGTTGTGCATATCTTTCTTTTATTGGATCTCAGCTATTCCATTTTTGGGTGGCATCATGTAGGAGACTGGAGATGTGATAGATAGCGTGGAGATTGTCACCATGGATGGAGAGTTCAGGGTGCTGAGGAGGAGCGACATGGCATTTGGATATCGGTGGTCGACATTCCAACAAATGAAAGATTTGGCCGCCATTCTTGCGATCACGTTTCGGTTGGTGCCGGCCGAGACAGCGAGAGCAAGGCAAAGGGCCTTATTGGAGAGGTGAAGTCGAATCTTTGAGTAGGGTCGTAATTGCCAATAATTTTCGGCTAGAATTATATTAGCCGCAAGTCATTTCTCTTCTTTTTAACTAACCTTATCTTAGGTTTAGGTTTGGGTTGATTAAGTTTGCTTTTCATATGATAGTCACTAGGCACACTCTTAAGTCGCCAAATGGTTTTCTATTTATAGAATAAGTCAAATATATATATATATTTTTTGGAGAAAAATTAGATTCAATAATATCCAACTTAATTGATGATCCAATGATCCTGGACGAGCAATTGTGAATCATTAAATTAGTGGTCTTATGCATCGCTGTAATCGGTAGTTTTATTATTTGGTGCATCTCCTGATTCTTTTTGCATGCACTCATGCGTATATAATTCACAGATCAATAAACCAACTATTTTTTTTTCTGATTTATTTGCAACATATTTGCCTACATTTAGCTAATTGTCATTACCTTTTGGCCTTCTGGGCACTCCGTAGATATGTTTATAATTGCATAATTGCTTTAAGAATAATCTTCAGGTAGAATTCTATGTCTTATATCTTAATCGGAAGCTGTATAAAAATGCAGACGGAGGAAGACCCAACCAATTGGGGAGCGCAGTGCCGGGTCGGTGTTTCGGAATCCCCTGGGAGTAGGAATGTCAGCAGGAGAGCTAATCGACTTGGCTGGACTAAAAGGGCTGGAGATTGGTGGTGCGAAGGTTTCCAAGGTTCATGCCAATTTCTTCATCAATTTCAATGGATCCACTTCTGCAGATATGCTAGCACTGATTAACCATGTCAAAGAGAGAGTCGATCAAATGTTTGGGATAGAACTCAAAGAGGAAATAAAATATGTACCTTATAGAACTTAAACTATTTAGGTATATTCTTCTTTTTATTATAAAATTATTTTCCAACATAATCAACGTCCACCTGCATTTTTATATGCATTGTGATCCATCTTATTTTGGAGTATTTTTTATCCCCCTGCAGAATCTTTTTCAACTGTGATTATCATAATTTTTTTTTAAAAAAAAATTCTGCAATATCTATTGTTGGATGGTTTTTTCTCTGGATATCTACATCCAAGTTTTTCTTCCATAAATACTTCCAAATCATAATCAGTCGAGTTGGACTGTAGCAAATTGGTGCACTCCAGTCAGCACCTGGAAAGCAAACACTATTAAAGTTTGCCAGTTCAAGTAATAATTTATTGAAAAAATCTGGAATTGCAAACTCAACTGTTAACCCCACCAGAGCATATGAAGGCATAATTTCAAATGTCCATTGTTTTTCTGATACAACTACTGAATTGATGCAAAAAAAAAAAAAAAGTTCAGATAAATTTAAACATCAATGTGTCTGATTTGCCCTCTGGGTCAATAGCTTAGTGATCGCATGAGTAGCAATCCCAATTGGACAGAAAAGAAGGCACAAAGAAACTGAATGTCGAGTCTCTACATTGTTCTTTACACCATCATGAAATACCTGCCTGGATGACGAAATGTAGTGGGCATAAGAATTTATACATGGAAAAAAAAAAAGGCACTATTTCATACTAAAGTAGACAAAAATAGGACATGACGCATCATTTACTTTGTTAAGTGTAGAGACCCAACAGAACTTGAGAATGAGGGGAATAGTGAAAGTAGCATGAATAGGAGAAAGGAGACTAGTAGAGTAGTAAAATTCAGACCTTGCCGCGAAAAGGTCTACAGCCAGCAAGTGAATCCATGCAGAAGCTAAAGTCATTTCATTAGAAAACATTCTTGCTATGCCAGGTAACTGCAGATAAAGTGAGACGTGAGACATCAAAGATATACTCCAAAGATGAATTCAGCACTGCACAGCATAGACTGGATACAAACCTCTGGCAGCCAGTGTTTAGTTGCAAACATCAAGCGTAATGTGTCAGGAGTCCATGACAGATAAAGAAGGTATGCATACAAAACTCCAAGAATAACGTAAGGAGCACTGCTCTCCATGGCTCTCTTAGTCTGGGTTTGGGCAATTAAGAAATCCAATCGATATACAAGCAAGTCAAGTAGATATATGCATGTATTGAGATGCACGTACACTAGTACATTTGAAATCATATTCACTAAATAAATCTCCAAATTATCCTTACGAGTTTGGTGTTAGGTGCCAGAACCATCAGAGTGTAGAATGGAAGAACAGCAATTGTGCCCCAAGTGAAAGCACTACTGGCAATTTGTGAACTTGTAATCCCTGTAATGGTAAGTAGCTTCACTCTTCAGGAGGAAAAAGAAAAAAGTTGATTGGCACTCAACAACATGATGTCAAAAAGTAGCCATCCCTGGCATAGAGGTAGCCATCTAGTAATATTAACCAAACTCGCACTACACAGCTAAAAGCGACCCAGCACATTCTTTAGGAAAATTTATTCAAGATGGCCATTGCAAAATCATAGAATTTTTTCTTCTAAGACTAAATGTCAGTAAAACAGAATTTGAGCAACATGCATATGATTTAACATTATGGAAAATAGTTGTGAAAAATGCTATTAAAATATTGCCTCTTATGTTTTTTTACATTGCAGAGACCATGTAGAACTGTGTCATGCAGAGAGGAACAAAATTCATGGTATAAAGATCCCGTGTAAACATGGACACACAAGCCAGCACTGGAACAGGTGTCTGTTAAAAAGATTGCTTTCTGTATTTTCACAAAAGATGAGGAAGAAAACATCTGATTATTTCACAGTCAATAAGATCCATTCATTGATGAGCATATAAAACAATAACCATCAATTATTGCCTATATGCAGCAGCATATACATCTTTGATGTTGATTTCTATAGCTCAGCCTCCTGCATGGAAGAGTTATATCACGGATTCTATACATGAATGATGAAAGTGTAAGTCATTACAAAATTACAAATGCGGGGGTGGAGAACCCTGAATTGACATGATGCCATCTTCTCATCTTCATAACCAGTATAGCTGTTTCCACGAAACCTTTTCCAGAACCTACTGAGTACCAATCTTCTCCTTTATGATGCCATCCAACACATTTCAGACCATAGAACTTTGCTTAAGTCAATCTCAAGTCCAAACAGGGCATCAGATCTTAAATCAGCAGTTATAGCCTCTCCTTCTTGCCTGATTCTGTATAGCGTTGGAAATCACATTACTGATGTCATCACAAAGCTATGCTTTCAAATCCTAGGAGGACATTCTATAGGATGCCGGGACAGATTGCCGTCTTCTAGTATTAGGATGAGACCATCCTGCTATCATTTCAACATTCTAATTAGCACTTCTTGGGACACTCTCAACCCAAGCGTTAGACAAATCAAAACACCAGCGTATCCTGTTCCATGAAAAAACTAGGATAGTCCTGCCATAGGATTTTAAACCTTGATTTTATTTACAAGTGAAAATAAGAACTTGGATCAAAATTTGTAAGGGCATTCTCATCCTTACTCACCAGCTGACACTTAAATGTCCTTGAATAAATAAGAAAGTTTTAGGGATCTACTTCCAATACCTCTTTCCAGAAAGTCATTTCGAGCCATTTGTATTCAGTGATTCATCACTATTTAACTATCTTGAAGCTTTCTATTTTTGAATTTCGGTTTTATAAATATGTACCGAATTTTGACATGGATCATTTTCAATAAAGCTGAATTGCTGCACCCCTTATTGGTCATCAATTACCTTCAAGTCCCTCCTTAGGGATTTCATATTCTAATTCACCCTTCTGGTTTTGTTTCCTTATTTATTTCAGTCAAAGAGCTTTCAGGCATGACAAATGCCATGCCTTCATCTTCTAAGCCTCTTGTCATAGATACATTTATCTTTACAAATTTCTCTTCTAAAAGCCAAGCTATTTTGACTTGCATGTTTATAAACTTGACCAAGGTGGCCAATTTCATCATCGATAGTTTTGGGTATTCTTTTTCTATTTTTAGGCTGCCAAGTCGGGTGTTAAGCTATTTAACTCTTGTTAAAACATTCTTCCCTCACATCTATTTTCATAATTAGGTGATAACGTCATTTTGACTCTAGCCCATAGTAGGACCTGTGGTTGCTTCAGTAAAAGTCAGAACATGTATAGATGTGTCATCTCCCTAAACTATCTTTCTCCAGCAATAGATTATTTTATATGGTCCAGGTTTTCCTACCAATCTTTGACTCCTTTGCCATCTCATTCTTTGTTATTATTAAACCATCCTTCAGCTTGCGGTGTAATGCTTGAATGAGCCTAGTTCTGATCAAGCTTGGTTTGAAATTAATTTCAAACTTGAAATTTGAGAACAAGCTTGATTTTTGTACTACCATTTTAAGTTCAATCCAAGCTTAATTTTGAAGCAAAACTGAACATGCGCCTCATTGATCAGCTTTAGTATTCTCAATTGAGCCAAAAAATAATATAAGCTTGAACCAAACTTGGTTCAAGATTGAATTAAAGCATGATTCATGCTTGGTTCAAATCTAAATTAACTATGATATGCTGTATCAGTACATACCGCTCCATACTAGGCATACTATATTGTACTGATATCAAACTGAGACTCGGTTGTCTTGGTATGCTGAACTGACCCACATACCAGTCATACTAACGCTATACTAGTGACTTGAAATGATCCTGTTGCTGTGGAACACTGGATCTAAGACTCAACAGCCACTATACAGACTCATAATATGCATTATATATAATAAAAAATTTTGAGCCTAATCAAGCTAGGCTTGATCCAGTCGGGTCTATTTTTGGCTCAAGTTTATTTAACTTCAAGTTCAGTTTATTTAACTTCAACAGCTTGAAATGAAATTGTTTCAAGCCTAGATTGTTGGTTCAAGTTCAGTTTATTTAACTTTGAATCGAACTTGAACCAAGCTTTTTTCAAGCTGACTACTTCAACAGCTGAGTCTATCTTTGGCTTGGCTTGGAATTAATTTCAAGCCTAGATTGTTGGTCCAAGCTTGGTTCATTGAACTTTAAACCGAGACTAAACTGAGATTTTTTCAAATCAGCTACTTCGACTACTTTAGCTTCGACACCAGCCAATTGGCATGGAAGCACATCCTCCCCTACTTCAAGAGTGACTACTACATCATTTGTGTCGGCAATGTCAACCCAGAACACTAGGACTTCCACCACTCTACCTCCCTTGACTCCTACATCAATGAACAGCAAACAGCACCCCTTGCAGTTAAAGGATGATACAGCAAACAACACCCAGTGGGGAGGTCAAATCGGTTGCGGTTGATGCTGCCAAAGCAAATGAGGTCATCGAGGATGACAGTGTAGTTATACTGGAAGGGGGGACAATGTACTTCCATGCCAGCTGTCAGTGCCAAAGGCTTCAGCTTCTCTACGTAAATGAATCTTGACCTTGGAGATGCTGAGTGCTCAGTTTTGGTACACCATATGGAGGGTTAACCACCTTTAACATTGACTTGCATCATATTGCCTCCTCCTTGGTATGTCAATAATGTGGCTACAGTTCTCCTATGAACCCAGATCAAGCAAAATGTAGCTACAGCTCTGCTATGAACCTGCCTCACCAATAACCTATCTTTGCAGCCTCAAATCAGCAACGCCTGTTGCATTGCCTCCTTGACAACCTCCAGACAGAATAGAAGTCACCACTAGATCTCTGTAAACTTCAAATCACTTTCGTAAATGCCTAAACCTCAAGATCACAAACCAAATTGCCCATACTTGGTCTTAATACATGAGCATTTAATGGGGAAGAACATATCTTTGTCCTATTTTACCACTAGTTTCAGTTAAAATTAAGGGAACATTCTCTTCTCTTTCCCTTCTGCCTCTCCCAACCTCTCCTTCCTCTCCGCTTCTAGTTTCCCCCTTCAAAAACACCTCAATTATGATGAAATTATGATGAGTGAACTCCACTTTGGATCTAGAGATACAATATCCCATTTAATATACCCATTGCAGATGCAATCTGCATTACATAGCATATTCTTGAATTGTTTTCAGATTTCTATCTCTTCCCCTTCCATCGTAAAGTAGTTATTTTCAGAGGTTCAATAGAACTAGGAACCAAATACTTGTTGTTTAGGATTGGGAGGATCTTTAAGTTAGGGGTGATCCCTTGGGGATTGCACAATCTACAGTCAGGGCTAACTTAATTGTCTTCATTTATTTTTGAACTTCAATGAAAAAGACTAGGACTTGGTTTCCACTATTCTCAATCTATGTTAGGCTCAACCAATATAATGGACACTAGTGCATTAGGTCAGGCAAACTAAGCAGACAAGGACAAACCCAAACCCTATTATCATCAATAGTAGTGCATGACCAAAAGCCAAAGAAGCAAAGATTATCAAACACCTTACTATCAAATGACAGGGTTTTCATTCCCTGTATGACTTGTTTAAAACTCATTTGCAATATGGAATGCTTAATTTACACAACACTTTCATGAAAAAATGACACTTCATGAAAGAACTTTCGCATTGAGCATTAGGAAACAGCTCTTAAATTCTGATTATAATAGATGCTCAATGGGAAAGATTCCAATGATTAACTGGTGGAAAAGTTCTTCTATCAATCTTTCTGACCTAATGCTACTCATTAAAGAAAATATTTGATGAAAATATTTATACTTAATGATATTCCAGCAGTTATAAAAGCAAGCCTTTAAAGGGCATGAAGTTTATCAAACAGAACTTCAAGACAGCACAGCATTCCACTTTGTCCACAATGGTTGTGAAACTTATTAATTTGTGAAAAATGTACATATAGAAAGTGGCATTTTTCATGAGTTAAAGCAAATCTGGGACTATTATGCTAGGTCTAGAATTGTTGAATTCACATTTGCTATTTTACTGTAATTGTGCATAACAGAATCAATTGTCAAGCGATAAGTTAGATCATAATGTATCAGCAATAGAAATACTAATGTTAAATCATGAAGATCAAACGAAATTTACATTGAAAAATAGAGTAAAAGAGAAAACTAATGTCTTATGATGAAAAGATAAAAAAGCAGGTCATAATATAGCCACAATGTCCAAAGGGTGAAATGAATCCAGTTTTGCAATAAAGAGAGATGTTCCAGCTCAGCTGCAGAGATCAGAGGCAGTGAGAAAAAGTTGATAACTACATTTAAACCCCAACCACCCACAATACCCCCTGTGGGCAAAATTGAATGAACCATCAACTCCAAGTTTATAAACTGATAGACATAAAACTAGCAAACAAAGCTGTTTTTTCAAATATTCATGGCTAAGATTCTCCATGCATAAATATATTATATTGCCTAAACAGCACCATCCTGCTAATTGTGGTGGCATGAAAAATCGATACCCAGCAGTCAATCCCCTCCCA
This sequence comes from Metroxylon sagu, assembly GCA_017589505.3. Classification (NCBI taxonomy): domain Eukaryota; kingdom Viridiplantae; phylum Streptophyta; class Magnoliopsida; order Arecales; family Arecaceae; genus Metroxylon; species Metroxylon sagu. The sequence goes on along the minus strand of JACVBY030000578.1, from coordinate 484,066 downwards.
CCTTTTCCTACCCTTCAAAAAGATTAGAACTTAAAAGGAGCCTCAATTTTAAAGAATTAGAACCACCACGAAAAGATGACCTTTCCTCAGGTATCAGAGCAAAAACATTTATTGTTAGGACGGTAAGATGAGTCAGTGGATAAAAATTCAAGAGGGTGCAGAAAAAAAAATTAAATAAAAGAACTATATAAGAAAAACTAGAAAGAAATGCTCATGTTAGATGAACAGATAAAATAATGCAAAAGAGAGAAGCACGTAAACAAGCAGATTTAACAACGGTAAAGCAGGGAAGGGACTCATGAAAAAGCCACCACTTCAGCAGAGTTCATCGCAGTCAAAATTTTGAAAAGAAAAAATACTCACCTCTAGCACCATGAAGTATGCAATGCTTTATATTTTGACATTGAAAATAATAACAGATATCTTTACAGAGCTGATACAGATGGCTAAACACACTTTTCCAAAGTTCATAAAATCATAACAAATTAATGGAATCATGCATACGGTATTTCTAATTGGCTTGCAAAGACCCCTAAAGACAATATGTCAGTACAACTACCATGCACATAACATTTTAAATTGAGCTGCATAGACCCCTAAAAACAATATATCGAATGCAGATTACATAATTAGAAATTCAACCGACTTATAAATATGATAGATGAACAAAAAAACAAGGAGATCATCAGTGAACCTCCATGCGATGGTGGAAATGAAAGGTTACAAGACTTGCTCTGACCAAGTAACCAAGATGCATGGAAGCTATAGATATGGGAAGGATCCATTAGTCAGCACAAGAAATATATAGAGCAAAGTAAAGACAAAGTTTCTTCCCGTAATGTCGAGACACTTGAGTCCAGAGGTGAAAGTTGAAGGTTGTTTGCTCAAAGAAGTCTCAACTCTCAACCTGGAGCTTCATCAACAGAAAATGGCCTTACATCCTAAAACATAGGTTGCCCTTGACGAAATAATGGCAAATAAGGATTCAGAAAAACAACCCCTCATCTAGGACAGGGCTTATTGATTAAGGCTACGGATATGTCTAAGAATTCATGATAAAGATGTAGGCAAGTGAGTCGGTCTAGTATCTATTAGACAAATCTTCAAACACAGCAACCAGAATCAACTGGATTTCCAAGCAGTCTATCAGAGATGCTAAATAAGCAGTATATCAGCAAAGATTCTAACAGCAACAGTGACAGCCAGATGACTCCCACCGAACGCCAAGAAACGTAACCAGCTTTCAGACGCAAAAATGATGGCCTGAATGGAAAAATTGTAGCTGGGATTCGAAGAATTACACGAAGCTGATGGACTAAATTCTCTTCTACGGTAGGTAATTCTTGAAACTTTCGGCCGAAGCACAAATCTCGATCCACTAGAAAAACTCCACTGAGCTCCAAGCTTACATCTCAAGCCCAAAGCCTCCCGTCGGGGAACAAGTCCAGCGCTGGCATATTTAAAAGCAATGACCGATAAATGCGTCGCGGTTTTCCGTGGCGGAGTGGCCTAGAAAAAAAAAAGCCAAAAAGAAAAGTAGAATTCCAATTGGAATACGGCACATCAATAAATTTTAAGGTATTAAGAGATAAGAAAACAAGATCCCGGAGATCCAAAAGAAGACCCCAAGAGGGAATCAAGAAGCAATGAAAGTGAGGGAGGGGGAATAGAGGAGGTGAGAACCTGCTGAGGAGAGAAGGGGGGGACGCGGGAGCAACAGTAGGAGAGGGACATTTGGTTGGGGAACAGCAGAGAGTCCAGGAGAGGCCGCCACAAGAATGAGAGGTTCCCCCATCTCACGGGCCTGCCTCTCCTTTAAATAAAACAAAGGCAAAAGAAGTGGGAGAGAGAAGGTGGAACTCGGAAGAGGAGAGATGCTGGGACAAGCAAAGGAGAGGGGAGTCAATAGCATTTGCTCGGGGCTCCTGACACGTTTAGGACTTTTATTAAGAGGAGGAGGGAGTCGGTGAAGGCGGTGGAGCGTGCACTGAGACTGAGAGGGTCGACACTGCCGCCTCCATTCTTCACGGCCCACGCGCTCGGAAGACCACATAATTTAGGCCGGTGGGATTGGATATTGGCGGCGGGCCAGCAGCTCTGGTGAAAAACGCAGGCACCAGTTAACACGTAGCCAGGCTTTAAAAATCGGACGCCCAGTCAGCCAGATGATGATGCGGTTAGGGGTATAGCATGAATGGAGAATTATGCATGTCATAACCTCCTCTATTTGGTGTCAGTTTGCGTCAGCCTAGTATAGGCTATACCAGGCTGCCCTCCAGCTGGCAAGGAAATAACATCTCAAACCTCCTCTATTTCATGGAAAAATAAAAAAAATAAAAAACAAAGGTTGATTGGATGAAATTACTTCTCGGTCTCCTCCTCCCATCGGACACGCCACGGATTGATAGGCCAACCCAGCATGAATTCCACAGCATCCCACTAATTGCATCCCATTTTCTTTCGCTCTGATAAGCAAAAGCGATCGTAGACCAGTAGGAATACAGCTAGGAATACAGCTGGGCTCAAAGAGGACAGGAAACAAATGAAGGTACAACGCTTTGTCCCAAATGGCCCAATTCTAACACATCGGTTGGACCAACCAATCAGCTATTCGGAAGCTACGGTGCCACGTCTGCATGGCCGGTGACACCTCTACGGCCTCATCTTCAAGCTTTGGCTGAGAAAAAAGTATCGGAAAGAAACGGATACCCAATCCCTTTGAACATTCCATACCGTGTTTCAGGTGTTTTAACCAACTACTCCAAGCTTTTAGGTTCGGAACCCATCGTTCCTACTGTAGATGTTGCGAGTCCGGATCCCCATGAGATGGCTTGTGGAATCTACAGGTCACCTTTCATGATCCAGCGCAAACACCATTCAAGTCACGTAGCTAGGTGCGATTTATGGGAACCAGTAACGTGGGCGCTGGAACAAGGTAACGTCTATTTCAGCCGTCTCGTGTTAATATAGGTGCAGCCAAATATGCTCGAAGTACTCACCTCAATTTTCAATCAGAATGCAATGTGAGAGGCATAGTTTTCTTTCCATTTTTCTTACTTCTAGTCCGATGGAAAACTTGACCACAATTTTTTTTTTTTTTTTTTTTTGAGAATTGAAAAATTAACAATAATCAAGAAGTAAACATGTGGCTATATATCTGGCTGTGTCATAGAGCCCCACCAATTCTCATGCAACTGATTCTCCCTCTTGTTTTAAGAGAGAGAGAGAGAGAGAGAGAGAGAGAGAGAGAGAGAGAGAAAGTGGGGGCTCTAACCTCGTTCACCACTGGTGCTTACCCCTACCAACTTAAGCACTAGTCCACACTCTAAAACAGAGTCAAGTTCGTGGGAAACAGAATTTTGCTAATCAATATCGAAGCAAGGTGCACCACCACTTGAAATCAAACCCTCGGTCTTTCGCCCAAAAGGTAAGAGCTCAATGGTACAGCATCGTTGCTTAAAATAACCAGTCCCAGCACATGGATTGGCCCCACCAACTACTTAGCTATGGCTGGTTGGTGAAGCCTTCACAACCTCAAAGAGTGGGAGGTAAAACTTAAGCTGATTGTTTATCAAAAAAAAATACAATCTGTCGGAGCATTTTATACAGAAATCCAAGTATTTGGCCAACTATTCTAAGCTTCCAGAGAACCGCATCTGGTAATGCCATGAAGAACGTGGTTGTCTGAAACAGCCAATCCTGGCACATGGGTTGGACCCACCAAACTTCTCCCAAGGTGGATGAAGGATGGATCAAAGCATCCATAACAGTTACCATCAACGCAGCACTAACTGGAAATGATTGCCGACAAAGAAAAATTCTATGCCGACATATCCGTTTTTGTAAAAATTTCTGACAAAGCCACAATTGCAATTCCTAAATTTTCCTTCAAAACATAAAAAAGGGTTTCCCTAGTTTCCAAGCTATTCCAAGCCAGATCATATTTAGCCAAAACTTGGCTTGCTAATGTCTCAAGCAACGAATGAGCTTTCTGCTTAAGCTTAAAGGATAAATAATCCATGCTTGAGATGCTTCATATCACATGCATGTTTGCCTAAATAAGTGTTGCCTTTGTGTGTTAAGCGTGAAACTTGGGGACCTATTCCCATTTTATATGCCCGGCGATTCCCAGTTGTAAAGCCTATTCCCATTTTATGTTGTAAATTAATTGGGTTCGCTAATGCCTGCAAAGGATGTGCAGCATCAAGTTTCAATATCCTTTGTACCCTTTTACTTACCCTGTCCCTCACGGCAAAATAGGCCAGCCAAACAGAGGCTCGAATCTAACATCAGTAATCATGCCAAGGACCAATGCTAGCGAACACTGCAAAAAGGTAACAGAGATCACGAAAACCTCGGCTTCTAACTCACAAAATGACAACGAAAGAGCTCCAAAGCATCAGTCTAAGAAATGAATATTGCCGCTACATCAGGTAACAGAAGACAACTGAACCATGGATGCATCAAAGAATTCACGAGGCTAGCAGCAGCAAATAAAATCAAAACAAAACTATTCCTTTGCTGCGAAAGGAAACATAAAAAAGATTAGTCTTAAAAGAAAGCCATAACTATCTAAACCTCCACTCACTCTCTCAACAACTTTAACATTACTGACAGAAATTCCTCGGAACATTTTTTTTCCAGGGATGAAAAGGTAAAGCAAATGGTTGCTGTTGGGATCCTATTTCCAGCTCTGTTTCTCGTTGACTGATGGTCAAATCAGGTTAACTAGGCATTATTAAAGACTGAAGGGAACCAAATGTCGCATGGAGCTTATTCCAGTCCCAGGAGTCCACGTGTGGAGACACAGCAAATCCAACAGCAGCTGCAAGCACAAGCACCAAAGCACCACCCATTAAGCAGCTAAAGCCACGCGTTAACCTTCCCAAGATCACCTTGCAGTACTTGTCTGCATCTTTAATGGATGCTTGCTGGCTGGAATCCACATCCCCAGATAGTGCTTCCTCATTCTGTACGAACAGAGAACGAATGTCTCTAAGAAAATTGAGCTTGCATGCAACTACGTACTAATAACAAAATTGCAACATATTTGCAATACCACGTTGCAAATGTTGCAAAAAGAAAGATAAAAGTTTCACAACAATGAAAATTTAGCATTTAACTGCCCATACATAAAATAAAAGCATCAGGGAAGTTGCTTACCTTTGCCCTTAAGTTCTTCAGCATCTCCCGCAAAGCATCAGGAGAGAGTTTTGCTGAATAATCCTTCCACTCACTAGACAATTTTCGAAGAACAGCAACACTTGCATCCACGTTCTCCAAATGAAGTTTTTCCTGATATCATTATTTGAATAACATGGACATCAGATGAAACAATCATCACTGAGTGTTACTTAGAACAATTTGCTATTATAGAAAGAAAGTTCAAAATTGGAATGAGATCACTCACCCACTGCTTGTAACAGTCAGCATTTTGAGACAAACACCAGATAAAAATATCAGTAGCCTCTCCTGTTAGTTCTGGATTGTCTGCAAAGAAGTATGATTTTAACTACCATCATTATGATATTAAGTTTATATATATTGCCTCTTTACAGGAAAGAGATACAGACATAAACATGATAAAAAAAACACATTTACAATGCAGTAACACCAATTCCATACTTTCTTGCATTGCTTTGACAGCAGCAGGCAAAAGCTGTTGTGCCGCTTGTTTTGTAGTTTTAGTCCCAGGAGAACCTGCAAGAGCCAGCTCCTTGAGAGTAGGATATACCGCCTCAAACCTCTCCGTAGCCTGCACAAAGTATATGTTTATTGAACACACTTGACTCCAACTGTGTACAACCAAGAAGATGGCAAATCTTTGATGTGAAAAAGAAAAACATACCTTGACTCGAGCACTGGGAGAAGGAAATGTAGCTTGCATCAGCAAATCAAGTGCAACAGGCGGTATTAAGCGTTCCCCCTTTCTGACAGCACCATTCAATAGAATAGGTCGAGCTTTTGGCCCTGACAAAATCCTACAAAGAAATTGCAAAAGAAGCTAGTATTCTAAGTAAATGAAGATGGCAGATATGTCACCATAACTACATTTTCAACAGACCAACCTTTCAACCAACTGCAAAAGTAAGTCTCTAGATTGTGGGTTCACACTTGATTTTCCATAAATCAGAGGCAACAGGTAATGTGCCCAGAAATACATTCCTATCGCAAGATCTCCCTGAGAAGCCTGTTTTAAAATATTTGAAAGAAAAATCTTATCAGTTTATATGACAGCAGACGCAATGACAGTTCGTTTCCTTCGGTCAAACAAGGGAAAAGACGAGCAATGTGTTACCTGAGCAATTGCCCAAACTATAACTGAAAGTTTTTCTTGTCCTTGATATTTGGGGTTCTCTCTTAGTCTTGGTAAAAGGCTTATCAGTATGTCAGGCTTCCGCTTTAGCGTCATCGCTAGAACAACAAAAATTGCAACCTGCAGTCGGTGGTGTTAGGTATAGAATGATGTTAATAATAAATTCTAACTAGATATTTGTCAGCAATTTTTCCACAATAAATAAGTTGAATTTATTTTTTTACTAGCCATCAGCAATCTAAAATATTTCATAACTCTATGAAGCAAAATTTGTGGAAACTGCATCAACAAGCTGCAGTTAGGGGCAAGCCCCATAAATTCATTCATAACAATTTTTTTATAACAAAAAAATTTTATCAACAAAAAAAGAGTAGAAAATTTGTGGATAACCCATTTAGCATATTGGACACATTAAAATTGATTTATCACTTTCTCAGCTGGTTATCTTCATCCCACCTATTGTTTTCTATCATCAATAAAAAAATTCTTGATATATAGTTTAAGCTGCTCTCTGCCTCTGCATCAATTCTAAATGTACGAAACCTCATTTAGCTGTTACGGTCATGTTGTCAGCACCATAAATGACATACAAAAGCCAGAGACTGTGGTCGAATGTTCACCTGAGCCTTTGCTGGAGACTGCTGAACAGATTTCTTTGAGCCTTTAGCAGCTGCAAGTTGATTTGCCAGATCAGCAAGGATGGCATCCAGACACCACAACACAAAATCACCAAGAGCATCAGTGGATTTCTGAGCAATCCAATCAACTGATGTCTTATAAACAGATTCGGATATGTGGCACAGAGGAATCTGTACCAGATAAATGAAGGTGATCAGATTTCTGGTTATAAACTGCAGAAGCTGATTGAAAGCAAAAAATTCTTATGCATCTAACAGGCTCTTTCATAGGGCTAATATATAGTTTAAAACCTTAATAACCATACTCTAAAAAAGTAAATTATGACAACCAAATGAAAGAGGTATAAGAAGCAGGTTAACACATCTCAGCACAAACTGCGGAAGAGGATATAAATTTGTTAAAAGAGAAGGCACATAAGTGCCTCTTAAACTGAGAGAGGAGTGATGTTGCCCCACATAAGGGTAAAATATTGGAAAAGATAAACTTAGAACAGTATGTCCACAATCCTGTTGCCAAAAACCAATATTGAAAACCAGCAGCAAGAGAAAGGACTTTCACACTAATAAAACTGCCAACAGTTTAAAAAGATCAAAACATTTACAAATAAAACAAACTTAAACACAGAGTTAAAACTTAAAAAGTGTTATCTTTTTCTGTCCATTTAGATATGGAGGCAAAGGAAAATAGAGGCTTGATTTTGTGATGCATGGATGCAAAAGAAAAAACTCCCAAAGACAACAAAAGATACAAATTCACAGAAATTAACCACGTGGAGAGGGGAATATGTCACTAGAGTGGTAAAAAGTCAATCATTGGATCATAGAAAACAACAATTTGTCAGGTCATGATTGCATTCACAAGATTATCAAATGGGCAGAAACAGGTAGGATTCAATTAGCCTCAATTTTGATTCATTAGACCATGAAAAAAAATTAAACCGTGGAAATGTGCTGTGGAACAAGTCTTGGGTGCATAAATTTAAAACTAAAATAACCATGCACAGCAACCCATCTGCCATTCATTGACGCGCCAAGATCTCCGCGCAAGATAACACGCACAAAGAGCAGTTGATAAGCAACCATGCACAGCATTTCGTTACAGCTGTGAACCCAAATCCAGTCCATATGCAGAGTACATTAGCTTTCTCCAGCTCTTCCAAAAGTTTCATTTGTTTCCACTTCTTGAAGTTGATGTTGAATTTCAAACAGTATATTCCGTTCTTGAAGCAAAATTTACTTGAACAAGCACTTCATCTAAAATAATCTTCAATTTTCTCTTAAATTGTCAGCAAATGTTCTCCAACTATCTCCATAGGATTTTTATTTCATATTATGTCATGCCAAAATCAATGATAGTAAATTCATTCACCCATTAGATTTGTAACTTGATCCTAAGCATTTCCTTAGTCTTGACAATGCTTTCAAAGGCCTTATATGCATCCGCATATACATGCATTCAGACATACATATATAAAGAATATCTTAGAAAAGATAAGAAAATAAACAAAGTAGAATACATATCACTTTCTAATAAAGTCCCTTGAGCAGACTAGGTAAAACTGTGTGTTCAAAAATATCATCTAAGGTCATCGTCTAGCAGATTCTGTTCACCACAGGCTTTTATCAGTAATCATTGTTTTGCAAGCCAAACTGCACTGGTAGCTAGACTAAATCTTTAACTTACCCCTTTTCTCTCATTAGAGATGTTGGTTGGTCAATAATACTTGTATATGCAAATTCATGGTACATTAGAGTCAACAAAAATCTAATGTAAACTCTAATTTTCATAATTTGGTCAACCATCCTCCAAACTGGTCGGTTCAACTAGCACATGGATCATGGTCATAAACAATATATCATTTGTATCCATGACCAGTTATGTCTGATTACAATCAGCGATGACAAGTTATTTTCATACTTTGGTAGGCTACTCAAGAAAACATGTGTGAGAAGCAAAACGCAACGAAAAAAAGGAGGATGAGCATTTTGAGAAGTTTCAAATACAAACAGGAATATTCATGAAATGCATGAGGCAGACATGCAACAAACCCATTCAAACAGGCTAGCAGTGGTTTCCTTTCTTGTTTCTTCTTCTTTTCCTGTATGGTTGGATTTTGGTGTCTTGCCCCTATCATAGTCCTATTTTCCTACTCTTTCCCCCTTTCAAGAAAGCAAATAAAATTCATTTCCACAATTTATTTCTTGAGAGCAAATAGATTGCATGTGAAATGGATCTCCTAGCATAAGCTTGGATATTCTTCACCATTCATCTAGCATTTTAGTCAAACAAGGCCAACCATCTTCAATAGCATTCAAACTCCGATGCATTGTCAATGGTTGATTAAGACCGGACTGATTTATCATTGACACCAAATGCCATCATAATCTAGCTTGGGCAACTGTGGCCAAACTAGACCAGACCTTCTATTCGAGAGAAGTGTAGCACAATCAAAAATAATGAGCTTGTTCTACAAGTGGCTCACTGCAGATCGTCCATGTATATCAAAAAATTAAGCAGCATAATATTGTCTAACTACTAAAATGGTGATGGAAGCTCAAACTTAAATTCATATTGCAGCTTGAGACCACTGTTGTTAAAAGTGTTAGGCGCTCACCTAAGCGTAAAGGGCTCTTAGAGCCTAGGCACAAGACGCAATGAACAGGTGCGTGCCTGTGCAAAGTGAGATGTATAGTTTTAAAATAAATAAAATAATTTATACAAGCGAAATTTATAATACATAATAAAAAAATTAAAAATTATAATAATAATATATTTAACCTATTAACTCAATGAAAAGCTTTCTCTTTTTTAACTGAAATTTGCAGTCTCTTAATATTTTTTCTTTTCTTTCTTAAATGATAGCATAATTTTCGATGTTCCATCTCTTTGTCTTCATTTTTTTAATTTTTTTATAAGATAAAAAAACTAATTGTGCATGGAATGATACATTATAAAGTCAATATAGTTTAATAAATATAATAAATTTAAAAAATATTACAAATATAACTTACAAAAAAAAGACACACCTTTCTTGTATCTTTAATTAGATTAAAAGTATATGTTTTTTTACCTTATATGCGCCAAGATAAAGGCAACTTACCTAAAATATAAGAAATGTCTAATCTGCCTTAAGCGTATCTTGTGCCTTTGATGTACTTTAGGATATAAGAAGTATTTAATCTTTGGTGCCTTGCACCTTATGCCTTAGTTGTGCCCAAGGCTCGCCTTTGACAACACTGCTTGAGACACATCAAAGCATTCAAAGTAACCTAAACAACTCAATTAATTCACACCCAACAATTAAAACAATCAGAAGTTTCCTACTATTCACTCTATATAAAACTATCTTCTCATTGAGAACAAACAGCACACAGGCAGTTAGCTCCTAAACATATGAAAGTTCTTATCTTTATGTCTGTGAGAAAAAGTATACAAGAGACGGACATTTAAATTTTCAAACAAACTATAAGGATCATACAGATTAAAAATGTCTGCCAATGATCTAGTTGACAGTTGTGAGCAAGATCCAAATACATGCACCAATTGGTTTCCTATAAGAGAAAATTTTGCCATAAAGTTATGCTAGTTTTCTCTTAAAGAAGACGCTTGAATATTCCTTGCTCAGATGCTCTATATGGGTTTTGAGATCAATCGTTTTGAATAGGTCCATCAACCCTTGTCTGAAAGAGAAGGCCAACTACAATGACATGTATCACAACAGATGTACATAATGTGATATATTGACATAGAATAATACATGTTCTTAGTTATAGATCTCTGCAGATGCATTTTAATCCAATGAACCACAAATTCAAATGCTGAGATCATCAATTTAATCATTCCACTCCATCAAAGAAACGTGCATGTTGAAATTTTAACAATGGTACATTCAAGAAATGAAAAGATCAATTATGTCAATTGAATAAAACCACTTACAGGCAATCTGCATAAGTGAAATCTCAGTTTCTCGGAAATAAAACGATCAAATATAAGTGAAGCCTTTCAAATCAACTATTCATAATGCACGGCTTTTTTTGGTAATCAACTGTAGACCCAAACGAATGGATGCATAATTTCATAGGTAAATTAAAAGATTATAAGCCAGGATCTTCCCAAAATTAAAATAATAGTAGTAGTAGTAATTCCTTTAATCAAAAACTCGTGTCACAAGAAGCAAAGCGAACTCACATCGACGATCTTGGAAACAGGGGACTCCTTGAACATCTTAGTCCACGGGAATTGCGATCCGCTGACAGGGGCAAACGATCGCGCAAAGTAATCAGCGAACCGCATGAGCTGGATATCCTGTTGCGATTCGTAGGAAGCCTGCAAAAGGGGGAAAATTAGATTTATTCCAAAGATTCCATCTTTACAGCAATGAACGAAGAACTCGGTCCCAAAATCGAATCAGATCAAATTCCCACCGACACTTCGACCAGAAATGCGCCAAGATCCCCAGCATCGATCTTGGCAGCGGCCTCCTGGACTGTAACCTTCGGCTTCTTGGGTTTCTTCTTCTTCACCTTCTTGGCCGCCTCCCCGTTCTCCTGTCCCCCGCGGGTGTCCTCCGCGCCGCTAACATCGTCCTCGTCGTCGGACGCGGCAGCGCCGGCCCTCGATCCGGGAACGGCAACGCCGGCCTCAGCTGCCGCGGCGGCGGCGGCGGCGGCGGACTCGAGGGCGCGGCGGCGCTCCTGCGCCTTCTGCTCGACGGAAGCGAAGACATTGGAGCGATCTCCGGCATTGGGGAGGCCGTTGGGGCGGTAGCGGTTGGGATCGGCGGCGTTCTGCTGGCGCCGCTGGCGCTTGGCGTAGGTGACCTTCTGCCAGCCGTGGTCGGGGTCCTTCGCCCGAGCGGCGGAGGCCGAAGACTCTTCCACGAGGGAGGGATCGAAGGCGTCCTCCATGGGGTCGAGGCGGGTGTTCTCGATTGGGGTTTGACGAAGAAGAGGAGAGGGGGTTGTTTAGATGGGAGCGGGTGCAGAGAGAGAGAGAGAGAGAGAAGGATAAGGCCGGAGCGGGTGCAGAGAGGGAGAGAGAGAAGGATAAGGCCGGATGGTGCTCTAATATTGATTGTATTCTAAAATGGCCATTGCCCGGGTGTAAATTGCTTTTAAAGCTATTGATACGATTTTTATTTTTTTGTTTTGGTATTTTACTTTTTTTTAAAAAAAAAAAAAACGATGATGAAAGCAGCAACAACCCTAACCGAACTTTCTTCCATCGACAACCATGGATTCAATGAAAAGTAAAAGCATCTTTACAAAAAGCTCTATAAAAGAGTTGAAAAATGAATGTGAAATAACTTCATTTGTTCATTTGATTGAAATATCACTCTTGGTTGAATGCTTGAAATACATCACCATACCTTTAGTTAGTTTTAGATTATTCTCATAAAATTATTTTTTGAACTTGATATTCTGAATATAAATATAATGTAAGTGAGATAGCAATACAATAATGAAATACATAATTTGATTAAAAAATAGTTTAAGCATATGTTGGTTCTTTTGAGAAAAAAAAAATTAGGCCTATTTTCTTAAAAAAAGTAGAAAAAAAATAAATTTTCCTATGTTTGATAATTTGAGTGCATGAAATTTGCTTGAAAAAAAATAGTTTTAAAAGTATTTTTATTGTATTTAATTGAAGATAATTTTGCATAAAAAAATGTTAATTTAATTATAATATTTTTAGAATAAAAATTGTATAAAAATAAATGAATTATTTTGAAGAATTTATTTATTTATTATTTTTTAGTTGATGAATATTATATTAAAATGATTTGATGCATGGATATAATAATTGCATTGTTACTTATTAAGATTATAAAGTAGTAATAATAATAATAATTAAAAATCACTATACTAGCTTTGCTTCATGGAAGGGATGATGAAAGAAGGTTGATTGGTTTTTAGATGAGAGTCTACATACATATGCATGAAGATTCTAAATAAAAAAAGAGAGATAAATTATTAGGTGAATATGGGAGGAAAATAAAAAATATATATTAAGAAACAATTTTGATATTTTGGTACCAAAATTTTTGTAAAAAAGGAAGGATGAAAAAATAAATACCATCATTCCATGATATTTATTTTCTTATAAAAGAAGGAAAACTATATGTAGCCCATATATAATTTTCCTTCCTTTTCTTATCCAACTTGAAAAAATAATGATGAAAAATGAAAAAGTTTTCGACTCCTATTTCCCTTAATCAAACAACTCATGAAAGCCAAATATTTGTTTATTTTATGATGACTTTTATACAAAGCTTAAAATCAACTTTTGTTAAGAATATACATGAAACACCTTAACCAATTTAAATTATAAGTCTACATGGAAAAGAAAAATGTTAAAAAATAATCATAGATTTAAATATTTTAATCAAATTAATTTTAACTAATCCAAAAGATTAAATATATGCAGCATAAATTCTTACAATACTATTTATTATAATAAATTACATACGCTTCTTCCGAGGCATGGTGTAATGATATTAGTATCTTTTATTAATTCAAAAAATATAATTACCTCTTTCAAATTGATGAGAGGACTTATAGTATTAAATTGATATATACGATTACATTTACATTCATTTAAATTTTTTGAGTAAATTATGTCTATCATCTCCAAGGTATAATTACATTTGCATCCTTTTTTATTCAAAACATATATTAAATTCTATATAATAAAATAGCAACTTATACATGCTAAATTTAGTTTTATTAAATTAGAATTAAGAGGAGATTTTAATGTATTCACAACATACCTCAAGAAGGAGATGTGAAAGGACAACTTCAAATTAAATTTAGTCGGCATCATTTTTTTCATTCATGTTTTAATGGCAATTTAATGGAGAGAGTTATTTGCTACCCTCAATCATAACCCATGCATTAAATACTAGGAACCACCATGATAAAAAATAAAATAAAATAAAAATAAAAATAAAAAAAAAAGGGGGGGGGGGGGGGGAGAGTACTACGACACAAATCATTGCATAAAACTTTATATGTGACAGATTGACCAGAATGATATGTCCTGTCCGTTGGATTGATCTTGCAATATTAAGTTAGATTTTTTTAATGCATACATTTGTACATCTTTGCAGCCGGGTTTGCAAATTATAACTCAACTGTTTATGCGGTCTTATAAAAGAAATCGGTGGTCGCTTCCATGGTGGCCCAACCCCATCTTACGGTCACCGGCTTCGGTCGCCATCCCGTTTTTTGTTAACAAGATGCTGTGCTATGGATCGACAGTTTGGGTTTACTGGATGAAGAAAATTGAGAATTTTTACTGCCGATGGTTGCCGTCAATGTCCAGTGTACACATCTCACAAACAATTTTAGTAGCATCCGATGCTTGTAATCTTAATGTTTCCATGAGTCGATTTGCTTGTTTAAAGCTAAGCAAGGATGTGAGACTTTTTGGAGCTTAAAGCTGTTATATTTACAATGCCTCACAATCTTGATTGTCAAACGCTTGAGAATTAAGCTGGCAATTGCCGAGTGGCTTTCCATATGCATTTAAGCTTCCCTTGTAGATTATTATAATATAAATAAAAAATATTTTTGTAGTTTAACTACTTTTAAGATAAATGCATTTCTCTTCCTCAAGAGCCTAAGGGCCAAGCGCATAAAAGGAGTATCAATTCTAACACTATAAGCAAGTAACAATCAATTTTCATGATAAATTTAATTGGATTTCATCTTTTAATATTTTAAAATATGTTAAGCTTCTATTGAAAAGATATTCTAACATTGCTGAATTATTGTAAATATTTTCAGAGGAAAACCCTCCTTAAATTGAGGTTTCTATGATTCTATACATGGTTAGTGACTATGAGCCTAAAATAATAATGATTTGTTTGTTATAACAAAAATTTAAAGCTTGTTTAAATTAAGTTGTAATACTGCAAATAAATGTTAAATTCTTTTGTAAGGAAGGGATATTAATATCTGATTCATGATTCTTTAGAAAAAAATTAAAATTATTTTTAACATGGTACAAAATAAGTGCCTAATTAGTGAGTGGCATATGGTAGAGAAAATATTTTTTCACGAAGATAACTCTATTACAGCTAAAGAATAGAGATAAACCACAAATACCCATGACTCTAATCAAATCAAGACTTTAAAATCTTCAAATACATATCTCTTAAACCTCTCTTATTTTGGCGATGGAGGGCATAGCCTCAACTTGGGTGGATAGCATTCACATCAAGTAGGCATCTTTCTTTTCTAGGACCAAAGTGAAGATGTCTCCTCCTCATAAGTGAATGAGTTCAGTAGAGCAAAAGAAAGAAAGAGGAGAGTAAAGGGAAAGAAAATTGGTACCATTAAGCTAAGTTGAGCTTAGGCCCATATCGGCCCATATTGACCAATGCCTACACAATCAATTGTTTCGAGAGCTTGGGGACCTCATACCTCTCCAGTAGAGGTAAGGTATACTTGATCCTTTCGCTCGAGAATGAAAATTGATTCAGCTTTTTGATTAAAACTTAGGCTACATTGAACGACTATGATCCTTTATTATTCATAATATGAAAAAAAGACCTTTCTGCTTATGGATCGAGGAGGGAGCTACATTCAAGAAACGTTTTACTCTTTCGAGTATAAAAATATCACCAACTATACTCTTTTAAGGTTGTTTGGTATGAGGTGATTTTTATAACATCATTGGTGATTTTGGGGACGGTGATAAAATCGCCCCATTTGGTATCCTCATTTTGATGGTGATATGATTCACTGTAAGATTAGAATCACAGATCAAGGAAGTGGGAATGCTGAATTAATATGATGATGGTGATCTGCACTAAAAGATCGGAATAACTTTGCCCTTATATTTATTGATCTCTCATTTTATATTGCAATAATATAATACAATATATTATATATAATATAATAATAGTATTATTATATGAGGTAAACCTCACTATATTCAAATATAATCAAGCTTGGATCCGATCATCTTTTCTACCATTGGATCCACATAGTTTATCGATCCCAAAGATAGAAAAAGTGAAAAGATGGAGTAGCTCTGAGATCTGTGTAGATCCAAGGATGGAGAAGGTGATCAGATTCTAAACTTGGCTATATTTAGATGTAACCAAGTCTATCTCCCATTATATAATATATATAATATTATAAATATATTATGCAAATAAATTTTTAAGGGTATTATTGGCATTGTATGCATGATGATCTTCTATTTCCATGGTATACGAAATATAGTGATATGTAATCACAAGTGATTTTTGATCATCGGTGATCTTTGATTATTGAAATATGATTTCATACTAAACAAGGCGATGTTGGATCACTAATAATCCTATCATTGGTAATTCCATCACCAATAATTCTATCATCGAGGGATGTTGGCTCACTAATGATCTTATTATTGGTAATTCCATCACCAATAATTCTATTATTAAGGAAAAGGACTATGGTAATGAACCAAACGACCCCTTAGGGCATTCCTTGAGAGTGAAAAGGGCATGAAAACTGATGATGCTCATTCCAAACCCAAGCAACCTCATATAGGATGTAAATCCTATAATCAATCACCATGAGCTAGGATGGGACAAATTGATATAACACAAGGATTTGATAAATAAATAATGAATAGAAATTTAGCTGAAATTTGCAGTTTCTTAATATTTTTTCTTCTCTTTCTTAAATGATAGCATAATTTTTGATGTTCCATCTCTTTGTCTTCATTTTTTTATTTTTTTTATAAGATAAAAAAAATAATTGTGTATAAAATGGTACATTATAAAGTCAATATAGTTTAATAAATATAATAAATTTAAAAATTATTACAAATATAACTTACAAAAAAAGATACGCCTTTCTTGCATCTTTAATTAGATTAAAAGTATATTTTTTTTTACCTTATACGTATCAAGATAAAGGCAACTTACCTAAGATATAAGAAATGTCTAATCCGCCTTAAGCACATCTTGCGCCTTTGGTACATTTTAAGATATAAGAAGCATTTAACCTTTGGTGCCTTATGCCTTAGCTGTGCTCAAGGCTCACCTTTGATGACACTGCTTGAGACACATCAAAGCATTCAAAGTAACCTAAACAACTCAACTGATTCACACCCAACAAAACAATTAAAACAATCAGAAGTTTCCTACTATTCACTCTATATAAAACTATCTTCTCACTGAGAACAAACAACACACAGGCAATTAGCTCCTAAACATATGAAAGTTCTTATCTTCGTGTCTGTGAGAAAAAGCATACAAGAGGCGGACATTTAAATTTCCAAACAAATTTTAAGGATCATAGAGATTAAAAATGTCTGCCAATGATCTAGTTGACAGTTGTGAGCAAGATCCAAATACATGCACCAATTGGTTTCCTATAAGAGGAAATTTTGCCATATAGTCATGCTAGTTTTCTCTTAAAGAAGACGCTTGAATATTCCTTGCTTAGATGCTCTATATGGGCTTTAAGATCAATCGTTTTGAACAGGTCCATCAACCCTTGTCTGAAAGAGAAGGCCAACTACAATGACATGTATCACAACAGATGTACATAATGTGATATATTGACATAGAATAATACATGTTCTTAGTTATAGATCTATAGCTAGAAGCTTTCACCCATATATCAGGCAACCTAAGAGAAATAGATGGGGGCAAAAATTACAACCTATAGATTCTATCAAGATCGGACTCACTAAGGGTGTAAAACTTGGAATTTGCAATGAGCATGGTTATAGCTTCCTTGGCTGATGGTTAAGGAGAATAATTAGATGATTCCCAAGTCAGGGTCTTAGAAGCTAAAGGCTTAGAACTCCAAGTTATGGACTTAGATAAGCGTTTAGATCTATTCATTCTTCAAGAAAGATGGCAAAGAAATGTACGTAGGATGAGCTAGGAATGCCAGCTACTGGGACGATTTGGGTCGACAACTTAAGAAGGCGAGCCTTAAGATGAAATAAAACTTCGACCAACCAAACTTATGGCTTAAGATAAAGCAAATAAAGAGTTCCTTAGGTAGTAATGAACAAATAATGATATATCTTCTCGAAATTCAAAAAGGCAATCTAGAGAGCCTACATCTGATCATAAGCCTTCTTCCTACCTAACCTAGGTTAGATGTTTTTTATTATAATTTAGCACATATTGACTCAAAAAATTAAGAACTAAAATTTGAATTAAATAGCAGCTCTAAGGAGCTAGTCTAACTAAATCGGATGTCCTCAAATTCAATCCAGATTACTAAGCTAATTCAAATTAGCTAATTTGATTATCTCCTTTGTCCAAGCCATGATTATAACTCAAACATGGAAGTAAGGGAAAAATGTATGGTATAAAATAAGTATCCAATCAAGAGGTGACACATGGCAGAAAAAAATATACTCTTATAAAAATAAATCTATTCTAGCTAAAGAATGAGAATAAGTCATGAATACTCATGACTCCGGTCAAATTAGGCTCTAGGGTCTTCGAATCCTGAAGGGATTCTTCAAGAGTTTCCTAAACCTTAAGGAGATCACACTCTCTAATTATAAATAGACGTCAAGGACCATATGTGTGCAAGAATCTTTTTCTCTTTACCATGATCTCCATCTAATTATTTTTTATTTTTCTTTTACAGTCAAGTATCCTACTACTTGAGCATTGGAGGATCGATCTCTTTGAGGAATAACTCTAGACTCTTGTAGTTCTCCATCATAATTAACAATACTCTCATTGAATGTCTTCTTATCTTCATCAACGATTGAAGGTTTAGAAGCAAATTTCATACATCAACAATATTATATCTAAAGTTCATGAGCAACACAGGTACCCCAACTTTAAAGCTAGCATGATAGGCTTATTTATGAGGTTAGGCTTGATTTTAAAGTTAAAGATCTATTAGAATATTTAAATATTAATATCTTTATTGTTTACATATTAGAATATTTAATTAAAGTTAAGAAGAGGAAGATCAAAAAAAATCTTGATTTAGAAGGTTCAAATTAATGTAGTTGATAAAGCCTCTAGATATTAGCATCAATAACTTTGCTTCTAGCCTTGCTTTTATTCTATTTTCATCAATTTTCATTCCATCATAGTTCTCAAGTAAATCAAATTTTTATGTGGCTATTTTTATTAATCAAGTTTTATAATATTGAATTTAAAACTTAAGGTTGATAAGAAAACCCAGCTAGTTCAAGATTTGAAAATTTAAAAATGAAATAAGAATTTCTCTTAAATTATCTTTTGGTATCAAAATATATCTTTCATCATTTTCAAATTTTGGACTTTTCAATTTGAGTTGAATTCTTGAATCTCGAATTAGCTTGGTTTCCTCATCAAACAGTTGAGAGAATCAGGATTATAGCATGTTGATTCGGATTGGTTTCCTTATCAACCACTCGAAAGGATCGAAATTTAAAATTTGAATTTATGAATTTAATTTCATTCTATAATGGGTGAGCAATACAAATTCAAATGGAGAAATGGACCAAGGTGAAAATTTTGGGCTCAGGTTAAACAACCAGAACCTATCTTTGTTTACAACAAGTCACGGTCCGGATATCATCAAGGTAGAAATCATAGAGGATGATGATGTAACGCGAAAGGTGCGGAGGCCGATGAACTTCCCTTGGTTGGACTTTCTCCAACCATCTAAACTTTTATTCGAGGACCAAATACCAGACGTCTGCTGTAGAGAATACGACAATGCAACATAAGACGAAGTATCGAAACAAACACCTCTAACAAAAAATCTACTCAGAATAATTAAACAACCTTGAAGGCCAGATGCAACCAGCCATCAAGGAGAGGTCGATTTTATTGAATTCCCCCGTCTCATCTCTAAGCCCAGCATTCCACGGTCCAGTCCACTCGAAACAACTCGGCAATAAGAGAATTAATTCCCTTCCCGACGAATTGCCATCTTAAATACCATATCAGCCACCAAACCCGATCACTTACAGTGCTCCGCACGTACCAAGCGCTATGTTACGAAGGTATACGGCTCGGGCAACAGGGAGGTATCCCGATTTTTATTTTGGTGCCCCTTGGCTCGGTGCCAAAACCGAGATCAAAACAGAGGAAATCACACAAAAACTATCGGCAAAGAAACTCCCTTGCTTTTACTTAACGGCAGCCCCGCGCCCCAATCAAATCTCACTCCTTTGCTTCTCCCCCTCCCCCCCCCCCCCTTTCCCCTTTGCGATTCTTTCCCTGCGTAATCTTCCTTCAAATCCCAGTGGAAGAGCGTTCTTTAATCCAAATGGGTGTCTTGGTGGAGAAGGATTTAGGTTGGGCTCTCGTTGTGGGGTGGAGAAGAGAACGAGATTGTAGCGACTGATGCGTTCGAATTGGGAAATTTGAGGCGGTGGAGGAGATGACGATGATGAGCAAAACACGGAACGTGTGGGAAGGGCTGGTGAAGGATGGCGCGTTCAAGTGGGTGCTCAGCCGCCGGAGCTCCTTCGACGAGGAGTATGAGGAGATGGGCCGCTCCCCCTCCGGCAAGCGAAAGTGGATTTCCGAGCTCTCCCCCATGGCCAACGTCATCGTCGGCCGTTGCTCCCGGTAGTGCATCTCATTATCGTGATATTTTTCCCCCTTTCCTCTTTTCCATATAGATCGAGCTTCGATTTTTTTCCCCCAAAACAACGCAGCGGAGAGCAGATCTATTTATGATGTTATAACATTCGACTTGCCAGTTCCAACTCAACTTGTTGTTTATGAGAAAAAAGGAACATGGAATTGTCCCTCAGAGATTGGGCCAGAAAATGGGCTTTCTTTGTATTGTTTCGTACGAATTTTTCAAAAATGAGATGTCTAAAGGTTTCTAGCTATTTAATTACTAGTTTTAGTACAAAGTGGTGGGAGCAAATCATTATTTCTCATCTGTTGGTCAGTTACTAGACTGCACGGGAAGTGGTGGATTGTTTTGTAACATCTCATATTTCATTAATTTGTGAGGAGTGTAGCAGATGTTAATGTACTTTTCCTTTTTAACTTTGTGAGTGTTAGATGATTCTGTGAATGGTCTTTATTGTAATGGGATCACTGCCAGTCTGTGCTAATTTTGGCTTTCATGGCCACTTTGCTGCAGAATTCTTGAAGTTTCTATGGATGAGCTTCAGCTTAACTTTGACAAAGAAGCATCTGAGTCCATAAAACACCCATCAAACTATGCAAGGAATTTCGTGGAGTACTGTTGTTTTAGAGCGCTAGCTCTCTCTACTCAAGTCACAGGCCACCTGGCTGATAAGATTTTTCGCCGTCTGACATTTGATATGATGTTAGCATGGGAAGCCCCAGCTGCTGCCAGCCAGCCTGTGCTCAAGGTAGATAATTCATAGAGACCCACTCCATATATAGATTTTACTGCAATTGTTACCCTTATTGTTTTAATCGGCTGACATCTCACAAATCCTAATGTGACTGGTTGTTCTAAGTTCAATATTCTCATCCTTATGGCAGGTGGACAGGGAGAGTACAGTTGGGTTGGAGGCTTTTTCTAGAATAGCGCCTGCAATCCCCACTATTGCAGATGTAATTACCTGCTTCAATCTTTTTGATGTACTTACAACTTTGACTGGAAGTCGACTTTCCTTTGCTGTATATGACAAGTACCTCGGAGCACTAGACAGGTTACCATTCAACATACTTCAGTCACTATGCTGTCAGCAGGAAAATGGACAACATTGCTGTCTGTTTTATTAATAGTTTATGTCTGTGATCGACAATGTAACGAAACAATCTAATTCTCAAATTTCTTAGAGAAAATCCTGTTTACTTGTGAAGACAGATCTTACTTACTATTTAAGGACCTTTTCCAATCTTAAACTATAACATCTCTGTTGGATCATAGCGAACAGATTTTTGTCCTAACTATATAAGGTGGCATGTTTTAAACAGCATCCCTCTTCTAGCATTTTCAAAAGCTTCTAAGAAAATTTAACCATGCTTACATTTGCACATACCATATCCAGCATTGTTCTCCAATTAGATTCATATGCTTCCCATGATATATTTAATTCCAACCACTGCAATATTCGCCTGCTCATGCTATTCCTCTAGTGTATTCATACCGTCCTTGACATTCTCCTCCTGATATCTTGATTTGTTCAACCAATATGGTTTCTCTGATGTATTCAATTTTAACCACCACAGCATACTCATTTTTCAGTGCTTCTACTGTATGCCTTCATGTTACTTCAGCACTTTGATCTGTAGACCATCACATCCCATTTTGCCATCTCATAGTACGGGCTTGTCTGTATTCATGTATGTCCAAATTTTTGCATAGTAAATGCAAGAGAAGCTAAACATTCAAACCGGTGTTTGTTTAGGCTATCAAATTTGAATGGGACCATATTCTTATTCACTTTGCAGGAAAATTACATTTTATATAATTTCTTGTCTTATTCTGTTCGTTTTCTAACCCCCATTCTTTGGAGCTTTTCTCCTTAATTACAGTTGAGGTTTTATCCCTGTTTTTGTGCCATTGGTTAATAGTAAATGTTCGCATGTAACATTAAAACTGCACCTTCTCGTAAATTCATGAGGTAGGCAAAACCATACTAAAGAGTCACCAACGGTTTATCTCTTTCTCATAGGTCTATTGCTTGTGGAAAATCCTGTCTCAGAGAAAAACTACTTGTAATGCTTTGCAACTTGTTGAACTATGCCCCTTCAACTTATCTCTCATGTCACATTGTCACATGCTTTTTTCAGTTCAATGAAGACTATGCACAAGCAAGAAAATAGCCTCTCCAGTTGACCTTATTAGCAGAACTCAGATTAGTTCTCAGATATTGTTGTAAATTTTCTTAGTCATTCCTCTCCTTTTTTAACTTTATAGTATGGCTTGCAAGATTTATTCCACTGTAGAAGCTGCAGTATGACTTCTATCCTTATAGATGTGCATAATATTACGCCTCTAACTGTTGCATTTTCGTCTCTTTACTACCTCATTTGAAAAGTTAGATGACCAAGGTAAACTAATTGTTCCTATGATGTTCATTCCATTATTAGTATTTATTTGGATTTAATGCCTTTAACATTTAATATCTACTTAATTCATCTGGTTTAGTGATGGTGCACATACACTATCTAATTTGGTTTCTCAAGGTATAATAATTCAGTAGACCACCATCTGTAATTTATGGAAATAACCTTCTGCTTTTCCTTAAATATATTTCACCAAAATTGTATTATCCTTAACTTTTATATCATGTATTTTGATTCATCTCTTTCTTTTCCTCCTCATAATTTTAGCTAGTCAGTGACTTTATTTTGCTATGGAGTAAAGGTTTATTAGACATTAATAGCTATTTGGTTGTCCCACAGAAGTAGGGAAGGAGTGAAAGATAACATAATGTAACATGCAATGCTGTCAAGTGTCAACAACTATGACACTTTTGGTACATAGAATAAGCAACCTTTTGTTACTTATGAGAAAACCAATATTAGTATGTGATGATGATACTTTGAGTGTCAAAATAGCTGATGCAAAGATAAGACAATGATGATAAAGAAGAAGCAACACCAATAAATATTAGCATGGAAGAAAGTCCTGATTTCTTTGATGCATCTAGCGAAAAATATATGAAGTGTTGCATTCTTCATTAAACTTTGGTTCAGGCCGACTTAAAATTGGGCTTGGGTTATCTACTACACTTTCACTGGAATTATAAACTTGCCAAAGTGTCAAAAAGAAAATCAAAAGCCATCATGATATGCACATGCTCTAGCAAAAATGTTAGCTCCCTAACTTCAGGGTTTACCATTACACTGAACATGGCATTAATGTTGATTGGTATTTTCAAGACCAATCCTGTCTTCATACTGACGCTTACCCTTTGACTGAAACCTCCTGTTAATGGATATTTCACCTATATTCTATCTCACATTCTTTAAGGCTTTTATGCAAATTCCTACTTGATATTCAAACATTTAGATGATTGATGTAGTCAAGCATGATCTTCCACGTATCCTATTCTTCCACAGCCAACAACAAACATCACATATTTAGATCCAAAATATCATTTACCTGGCTTAGATAGAAAAGCCAGGTTTGAACATGGAGTTCAAAGGGGAGAAAGGTTCCATTTGTTCATGAATATAATGTCAATTGTTGTTTTTCTAATGTAAAATCAGTTTCGCTACTTCCTAGGTTTGTGAGCCTCTTTACCCGGTAAACTTATATTGCAATTTGTTGACTTTCAACATCGCTCATCTTTTGATACTTGCAAGTTGTCAACCAAATTTTCTCTTTTATTCATGAAGTTTTCCGCACCATTTCTTTAGCCTCCAAGCTTCAATCCACCTCTTTCCTCTTGGTTTTGATAAGCATCAATGTCCTGATGACTAAATATACTGTTAACAACAAGGTAAATTATTCAAGGACATATGAACTTGGTGATCCTTAAAACTGCACAATTATCTTATATATATATAGAGAGAGGGAGATTTAAAGAGTTGTACCAAATGGGCTGGATGAACATCAATATTAGATCTGATATGTCAAGAAGTACTGAAATACATGCAATTCCAATCAGACTGTCATTGTAACATTATAAATAGATGGTAGAAAGAACTTCATGTTCCATGAATGAAAGCTAAGTAGCTATTATATTTTGCTGTAAATAACGATTCTTTTCTTCTCCATCTTCACAACAGGATGTGAATGTTAGCTTTGATAAGGAATGGGTTTTTTGAGTGAGAATTTGTTATCCATCATGGTACTGTTGGTAACAACTCTCTCCTGTATTTATTCTAAATGAAGAAAACAACCACCTTCAGTGTCATGAGCAACATACTTGCACCAGCTGCATGGTAACTGAAATGTAGAAGTTGAACCCAAATCCACAGTATGTAATGCAGCTATTAGAATGTGAAAAACAGAATGCAACTCCTTCCTTTCTACATGTCTCTTCAAATGAGAGTCAAGTTTTAGTTAGGACAGTCCTGACCTAACCTTTTTGATTTCCATATTCAAGAATCTCCATTCAACTTCTGCTTCTTTCTTCCCTAGTTCCTGTTTCCTCACAAGATAATGAAGATCAAGGGTCACTCACTTTTATTCCCTGGCCCAGCCCTGTCGAGTAGCTGGATGATTTTTTAATATAATTCAAATCTATGATGCAAGCTGCACCACCCCCTCCTGCAAAAGAGTGCACAGTATAATATCCAGCTCTCTCTTACGTTGTCTACTGTTCTATGTTCATTAATGTTTCATTGTTTGATGGCACTGTATCTTAGTTTCCTGTGGCTCTTCATGACTTCCTGATAAATAGAAGCAATTTCTTTTGCAGCTTAATAAATATATTCCAACTTTTGATGTCTTTATGCTAACTTATCTTGTTTTTGGACGATACTTTCACTGTGTTATGTCACTTGAGGCACAAAATCCAATGACTTTTCTGCTAATTATGGCGAACTTACTAATTAGCATGAATAATTGATTCATACTGGCCAACAGAACATTCATGTAAAATTAGGTTTCTGGCAAAAGCATAATGTTTCATATTGGAAGTGTCATGATTATGTGCTTCTTTGTTTTCTAGAATTTATAGGTTATTTGGAGTAAGCGTGATGAGTAAAACATGCCAAAGACTTGCAGATGCTTTGATACTTCAGTGTCTATTACTCTACTTTCAAGCGTTATTTTTCTCATATACAGGATCATTACCTTTCTTTTTCATTCCCAATGGTATTTTAGTTATTCACATGCTGTGTCAACTCATAACTGAAAATATGAAGGGCAAATTATGTCTAATTCTTGAATTTCCTGCTTTATACAGAGCAGTTAGAAAAATGAAGACTCAATCAGAATCATCTCATCTTTCGGGTCTTCGATCAGACAGAGGAGAAAGGATCCTTGATGTGGATGGAACATTGACCACCAAACCAGTACTTGAACATGTTGGAATTTCCATATGGCCTGGTGGGTTTCTGTGCTTGCTGGTATTCTATTAGTTGGTTTGGCGAACAATATAAATCATGTAATTGATTAATGATCTAGGATAGACAGCTTTTTGTTAAGTATGCGTATTCATGTATCTTTGTTCACAGTTCATGTCCTCTTGATGCTATATGATTGCTTATTAAACTTTGCTAATGCAGGAAGATTAACACTGACGGATTACACTCTTTACTTTGAACCTCTACGAGTTGTAACTTATGACAAAGCAAAAGTATATGACCTTGCAGATGATTTAAAACAGGTTATCAGGCCTGAGCTGTCTGGACCATGGGGTTCACGTCTTTTTGATAAAGCAGTCATGTACAAATCAATATCCTTGTAAGTCATATTATCTATCAGTCTGTTTGCTAATGTTGCACTCTTAGCTTCCCTTACGGCCATTTTTTTTCCACCTCCTTTTTCTTTAGGTATTGGGTGGATAATTTATGGATTCACTGATGATAGTAAAAGTTGAATATTCTTGAATAAGATAATTGCACTGTAACTAATGATGCCTATAATGTTGTTTGTAGATCAGAACCAGTGATCATGGAGTTTCCAGAGCTTACAGGTCATTCACGTCGCGACTATTGGCTAGCCGTTGTGCAAGAAATTCTTTATGCCCACAGGTTTATTAGAAAATTCCAAATAAAGGGGGTTGAGAAGGAAGAAACACTGTTGAAGGCTGTGCTAGGCATTCTGCGTTTACAAGCTATTCAAGAGTTAGTCCCTTCAATGCCCATAAAATGTGAGGCACTCTTAATGTTCAGTCTCTGTGATCAGCTTCCTGGAGGTGACCTAATACTAGAAACACTAGCTGATATGATATCCTCTAGGGGGTTGGATCGGGCTAACCAGTTCAGGTCAGGAAGTGGAATGTATTCTATATCTGCTTTGGCAATCTTTTCAAATCTGGGGGTGGAGTCTCTAGATGCTAATAATGAAAGGCTTTTTGTTGGCGAATTAGTTGTAGGGAAGATGAGTTCCTTAGAAAAGACTGTTAGTGAGTCCCGGCATAATTACAAAATGGCAGAGCAAGCAAAAGCCACGGTTGATGGAGTTAAAGTAGATGGGATTGATACCAATTTGGCAGTGATGAAGGTATTCGGCATGCATGTCATCTAATTTGTTTTATACATATTACTAGTGGCCGTGTGTTACTTCAGCTGATTATTGTTATATAACTATATCATCTGCATAATTTGATAAGAAAAATGATTATGCTCTTTGGTTCATACAACTCTGATTGAGCATGGCTTGTAATGGCTTTTTTAATTATTTTGAACCCTGGAGCTTCACATGTTCGTTTCGTGCAATGCTTGTTTAGTAACAAGATAATACATAACAAATTATCATCATGACTTTGAGTAAAGGATGAAGTACCTAACAATAAATAAAAAATAAATAAGAAATAAAATTAGAAAAGAAGATAGAGATTGGATGTGGATAAGGTTGCTGGAGAGATAGAAATAGAGGAGCAATAAGTTTGTTAGTTAGAGAGAGGGGTTACTTAGGTAATGAGAAGAGGAATTTGGGGCATTGGAAAGATCTCATCTGATATGTGATTTAGATGTGCAAGAGTAGATTGAGATTAGTTATTAGGCTTTTTTTTTTTTTTTTCCAGAACTACCCATGTTGATGATTGCTATATTATATACATGTGTGTGTATATTTGTGAATCAAATAATATTCCACCAGTGGCAAATTTGAGAGATCCAAAGGATCCCTGAGCGTGTATCTCATATGGTGCATGTTGATTAAATTGCACTTTGGAGGTGACCATATGAATCGTATATTTGATGTGCCACTGTTATCAATATAATAAGTCACTCATTTTCATGATATGTAGTGGGATAGCCATGATTTTGTGGGCTTTAAACTCAAAGAGTGATAAAGAAATGGATCAATAATCTGTTATTTAAATCGGTGTAAGAGTTGTAGTTTCATATATGAAGTCATTTAGGGTATTAGAGTCCCTTTTTTTGTTGTTAATGGAGGTTATTTTATGGTCTTTTTGGTCCTACTGAGGATAGGATTTGGTTGTAAAGATCCTGTTCTGGTATGTGTTGGTATAGGAAAGCCCCTAAGTGATTATGTTTGGGAACATTTGTCTTTGAGCATGGGATCCTAGAGGATCCAAATTTTGGTAGCCCTTTTTTTTCCTTTCCTTTGTGCATGAGCAAGCAAGGCTTTGTGTTTTGTAAGGAAATAAACAGGCGAGCCTTTTTTTTTGGAAATAGTTCAAGAGTCATATTGCTGTTATAATTTATTACATCATCTGTTTAATTGTTTTCTAGTCAGAGTTTGAAGTGTAATCTACAGATTTATTTTATAAGTATACAGGGTAATTAAACTACTTAACTACATGTATACAGTCTATAGTCTCTATATATTATTTTTTATTTTTTTATTTTTTAAAATTTTAATTATTAAGTTTTTAATAATTTAATAATTATTTAATAAAATTTTGTATTATTTAATTAATTCATGAGCACAAAGCACAACGTTGTCTTAAAAATGATTTTGCTATTATTTACAAAAATTTTAAACTTTAAGAAAGACATCCTGAGGAAAAACCAATGCTTGATTCTGTTTAACTACTTGATTATTAACATCCAATATCCATTTCTAGCAGAACGTCTCAAATTGGTTACGATGTTTTATGGTAAGTTTCATTTTCTGTTTGTTCATGCGGTGCTTCCTTTCCATGAAATGTGGAATATGAGGTAATGACATATTTGAATGACTAGTATGACTTACTCAAATATATTCAGTTGAACTGCCAATCTGTCATTAGATCCATTGATTTTCTTGTTTTGCATAAATATAATATTTTTTATCATCTTAAACTTGCAGGAACTACTGCACCCAATGATTGAACTTGGAAAAATCATCAACTCTTTGGCATCATGGGATGAACCTCTCAAGTCTTTGGCATTCTGTTCAGCATCTTGTTACATAATTTTCAGGTTTGGCTCTGATGCTTTTTCACAGATAACTCTATTAATAGTGCATAACATTCTTTATAACAAAAACACATTTTTAATATGCTTGTTCACTTTTATTCTTATAATATGTTTAAACATGTTACTTTTGCTAATTTGAAAAACTTTAGTTTATCAGCATAGAGATGATTAGTCTGTTTCCTGAGCGTTCCTTTAGCACCGAAGCAACCAGTGCCACATTAGGTTTAATGTCCCAAACTTTGTATGATTCAGAGTTATATCAAAAACAAAAAAAAAAAAAGGAGAGAAAAAGCAAAACAAAGAAAGAAAACGGTGGCTACTTAATGATCCTTATGATTTGTGCATATTTGAATATTCATAAAATAACGTATTTTGATAATTCTGAAGGATTTGCCACTTCGAAGTACAAAATGGCATGGTATTTTTGTGCATAAACTCTAGGTGTCAGGTTTTCTTGATATAAGATCTGTAGTAGAATCATTTCTGGCTATATGAAATAACCGACATCAACTTTTGATTTTCCATTTCCTGTGTTTGTTGTCTTTTCCTGTTGTGTTGGTTCATTCCTTTCAAAACCTCTTCATGTGTAATAAAATGTGCAACAATGCTTAAGGATAGCCAGATATGGGTGTAAAGCCATTTTGAGTGTACTGTCAGGTAGGCCTCAGGTATCCATGGTGTCTAAGTTTATAAATCGTCATTATAATTATATAGTCATGGAGATATATGTTTATTTGCATGATGTTAAATATTGTACTCTCAATGTTGCTCGTTTTATATTGTCATTCATGGAGATGCCCTTTGTAGCATAACACAGAAGTTGCAACTTCTGATGTCACAAACTATCCATACTGCATTTAATTCTGTTAAGGAGCCCAACTTGCCTGATTTGTTCGGAGCTAGTTACGGTCAGGTTAATTAAGCAGACAACTGATTTGATGCAGTTGAACTATTGGAGATATGCTCATCACAATGCTGATAGATGCCTGCTGCAGGGGGCCTTTTTCAGCAATAGCCAGAACAGAAACTCTTGAAGATTTTATCAAAGCTCTTATTTTAGCTTGAGAAGCTCCACTCCTTCAAAATCCATTAAAATGTGATTCTTTTGGGAGCACATAAATTGATCATTGATCAATCTTAGATTGTGTCTAGTATCCAGGACATGAAAATTTTTTGTAATGTTTACATATTTTTTAAGCTTGGAACGTTCCACATATGGCAGTATACCTGCACATTTGGTTTCATCAGTCAGAAAATGTCTGAGGTTGATCATGTACTCTCAACATTTAAAGTTTTCTATTTGCCATTCATCGATTGAGAAGCCTTTTCGTAGCATCACATGCGAGGTTACAACTTTTGAAGCTGCAAGTTATCCATACCTCATTTACCTCTCTTTGGGAGCCCAAATCGCCTGATTTGTTTGGAGTAGGCTTATTTAGGTTAATTATGCAGAAGATGGCCTTGAGATAATGCTCAGATGCCCAATTAATGCAGTTGAACTATTGGGGATATGCCTGCACATGCAAACATGCATGCATGCATGCATATGCACAGACCCATACCTGCACCCAAAGACACTAGCACATGCAAAAGTAGACACCGCTCACATGTAAGAGACACAAGTACTTTAAAAAATTCAGTAGAAGTACAAAAGCCATAGTTGTGCTGTAGCAGATTATAGTATTGGAGTTCAGATGCAGCTCTTGTCAGGTGGCATAGTGGTAGGGATTTTGTTGAGTGATCATACATGATGATATTTTGCAACTAAAATTTGTGCTCTCTGTGTTTTGGAATCTTGAATTAGGAACTAACTAATCTACAATTTGTTCAAAAGAAACACTTCTATTTCTACTTGTGAAATAATTATGTCATTAATGCTTAAGTCCTTGCATCCTTGAAATAGTCATATGCTGTGCTTTTAGATAGATGCTTCCTTGCTAGTTGTGATGTTTCCTTGCTAGTTGTTCTTCATTCATTTTATATCGGGCAGGTTGTCCTCTAATTTCATGAATGGAACTTTGACTTGGATCAGTTTATAAAAGAATATTTTGCTTATTTAGAATATTTTCTTTTTCATTTGCATTATTATTAATTCATGCCATGGCTCTCTCATACCATCAACATGAATGAATGCAGGGGATGGCTAGGTTATGTGCTTGTTATGGTGCTTCTCTTTATTGCACTCTTCATGCTGCTCACTAGATTTTGTTGTCAAGGCCAGCCAATCAATCATGTTAAGGTGACGGCCCCTCCAGCATTGAATACTGTGGAGCAGCTCTTGGCTGTTCAAAATGCTATTTCCCAAGTTGAGGAGCTGGTCCGGGATGGGAACGTCATCCTCTTAAAGTTACGAGCCTTGTTACTCGCTGTGCCTTCTCAGGTTATTCCTTTTTACCTCTTAACTGTCGAATCTCCTATATTTTTCATTGTACATGTGTGTGTGCTTCCCTGGACAAATGATTTAAATTTGGAGCTAAGACCACAGAAATACTTTATCTCATTCAAAGGTATTAAATAAACATGTAAATGCATGGACACGCACAAATATATATATGAACATGCCAACACATGTTTGGTTGTGAACAGCTGGTGCATATTAAAGATATTCTGAACCATCAAGATGGCACACGTTAAATTTATCTTTTTCTTGTACTGAAAAAAAGTATTTTAATTTCTTCCAGTTCTTTTGCGATGAATGATATTACAGTGCTACTTACACCACATTAATGCCTGGATCTTGAACCTTATGTTATCTAAATTAGTGAATCATCAAGCAAACCCCCCAAGTTTATTGATTTTCACATTATCACTTATTGGTTTGCTTGCTCCAAGACAATCTCTGTCCAGAGCTATTTCACAGTTTATTTTCATCTGGTAGCTAGTCTGTTGGATCTTACAGTGCATATTTTGCCAAATTCAACCTGGCATCAGATAGAGGAGTAAATGCACATGCGGGAGAACACACAAGTTCTTAAGCTTTTGTTGGATTATGAGAACTGAGAGACAATAACCTCTTTAACTTCTGCACGTGAATCAGTGTATACCACATGTTGAATGATGCCTTCTATCTGACATTGCCCTTTCTCTTCAATATATAGATGCATTTAGATGTCTTATTCTTATATCTAACTGTTTA
Source organism: Metroxylon sagu (assembly GCA_017589505.3). Classification (NCBI taxonomy): domain Eukaryota; kingdom Viridiplantae; phylum Streptophyta; class Magnoliopsida; order Arecales; family Arecaceae; genus Metroxylon; species Metroxylon sagu. The sequence goes on along the minus strand of JACVBY030000578.1, from coordinate 452,074 downwards.
TTTTTGTGTTAATTAGGCAACAGACAGAGCTATACTAGTGCTGGTTCTCATGGCCATTGCTGTAGCCTTTCTACCTAGTAAACTGATCATCTTAATGATATTTCTGGAGACATTCACGAGAAACTCACCTCCAAGAAGGGCAAGTACAGAGAGATGGACCAGAAGAATGAGAGAGTGGTGGTTCAGCATACCGGCAACTCCTGTAGTGCTTGAACGAGAAGAGAAAAAGAAGAAGTGAGCCTGTATATAATCATGTATTATTAATTGTGTCATGTATTCATAAATAAGATTTTCTCCCACTACTCATATCAACACCAATGTACAAGACATGAAAATAAGAATATATTAAAAGAAAATCGAGATTTTTCAATACAGAATTGGATTCAGCTTATGTGACATTTGCTATGCATGTATGGTCACTGCAAGAAGCATTGTTAACGATCTGCTATCGTTCCTGGGCACATGCCATCAAAGCAATTGAAGATGACGACCGTAGACTGCTCATTAAATTCCATGGACTTCTTAGCTAAGTTGCTTTATTTTTATATATTTTTTTGAAAAAATTGGATTTCAATCTATCTGTTTAAAGTTCATTCAAATGTTTTTAGCTTCTTATACCACTTCTTATATGGTAGAATTTACATTTCTTTAGAAATGCACTAAAACAAATACTACTAATTTTCTAGTGCTAATGGAACTTTCAGGAGTGCTTTTTTTTTTTAATTATTCTTTCCAATAACCTCTCCCAAGTCAAGTACCGTAGTTTCTATAAGAGATTTTGCTGCTGCTACCAAGGAACATCGGAGATTTCAGGGTAGGAGGCGAGAAATTGCGCTCGAGCTGGTCCGTAGGTGGAGGGTAAGCTTGAGATAACTTGGCGTTAGTTTAACGGGGACATGGGATTATCTTTGTGGCCTTGAGTCGGTGATGCAGCACAAATTTACTCGGGCCAAGGTAATCTCTAAGCAAGGCTGCTAGTGGTTCTGGAATAGCTTTCTAAATACCGAGAACTTTCTGTGGTGCTTGATGGTAATTTATTTTTCCATTATTTAATGTGAATGGATAGGTTTCAACTCTGCCAGGCATTTGTCCCCACTTCGGAGAATCAATGTTTTAGGAAAGGACCAGTGGACCACCCACTCGAAACGGGAAAAATTCAATGGCGTAAGCGCTACTCCAAACCATAAAAAGAGGAAACAAACCCTTCCTTTCCTTCCATTATCACAAACAGACTCTTATCTTAAAAAACTTTATACGGCTTGTGGTACAATGTAATGTAGAAAAGCCTTCAGCTTCTCAGGTGTTACTGTGAGAACGAGTTGCACGATGGAGGAACTTGGACTGATCGAGGGAGCATTTGAGGTTTTCAGTCATTTGTACTCCTTGGGATGTTTAGGCTCTTTCATTATCATATTGCTCCGTCAAAGATGACCAAGGTCCTGATCGAGTGATGACTCATCATTAGCTGCCGCCCGGCAGCTTCAAACTGAAACCTTGGAGTAGTTTGTGGTTATGTTACTATATTTTTTTCTTTTAAAAAATATAGGTGATGTTAGGACTCACCGAGATTTCATCTCAAAGAATTGTTACTTAGGTATATTTTAATGGCATTTGGTGCGTAAAAATTTCTATTGGTTTACGTGACCATGAATTCTTGTTTTGCTCTTTGGGTTTCTATATATGGTGGGGACTCCATGGCATTGGTTCCATTTCTTGATATTTTGCAATCAAAATGTTATGAAAATTTCCTACAGTACGTATATCATTTTGGGTTTGTCCTAAGGATTGGTTGTTTATTTTTTTTATGATTTGTTTTGGATTAGTTCGAAAGTCAAACTGAATAATGTAAATGCCAAATTTTTAAAATGATAGGGCTGAGAATTTAAGCATTAATATGTTATAGTCCCATGGAGTTATCTTCCACAAAAAAGACAATTACGGTGGAAAAATCAAATATCAAACATAACCGCATCTCAAATACAATCATCATCATGATTGATTTATGGTAAGTCTTTTTTTTTGAAAAAAAAACTAATGTCCCCTTTGACCTACATGGGGCATGATCAAATTTTCTTCAATATCATTTGCAATGATTCCAAAATTTGTTGTGAAACATTGGTCAGGTATTATATTTTGGAATATTTTGGATTCTTTGTCCTTGATGCGAGACTAAATACATTTGCATGGATTCTCGTTTTTTTTTTTTAAAAAAAAAAAAATCTAACTCGTAGTCCTCTTTGCCAACTGTAGCCCACCCATAGACTTTTTATAATGTAGGTTGCACAGCGCATACCAGCTTGATTGGTAAATCGAGACCCTCAAATTACATACAACCTATTTGATTTTTGGTGCATGGCTATTTATTATCTATGTTCTAGGAACCATTCTCCTCTTGGTTATACCAAGACCTTTGTATTATATGAAGATTCCATCATATTCGTGCATATTTCTAATCATTGAGTTTTAAATCCAGTTTCAATTGCATGGAGGTATGAACGTCCGGTATTCTGATCTACATGCCACAACAAATCATGTCCCTGTTTTATTTTCCATAGCAATCAGCTTTTCATGTTCATGATTTGGCTCCAAGATCATCCTTATTACGTAAATTTCTTGATTGTAAAAAAGTCTGGTTTCATAAATTTGGTTCAGCTTTTAATGATAAAAAGAGCCAAAGAAGCAGTGCCAAAATCCATATTATTACAAGGAAAAGAAAATGAAAACTAGACGCAAGCATTCATTTCGTTGAAGAAAAGGAAATGAAACAATGAAGCAAACGACCTCCAATTTCAAGGAGTCTGATTCCTCTCTCCTTGATAAGGTAAAAAAGAATGAATGGAATTATATTATTCACATCTGCTCCGCTCCGCTGCCAGAGCTCAGAGGATCGCCCGACCAAAACAAACGAAACTAAAAGAATTATTATCAACCTATGGAAATCGGCCTCCTGCTGTTTTCTCAGTACTCGGGGAAAGCCTTCATGGTCTCCATGATGGAAGGCGAGATGGAGCCGCCCATGTTCGGAATGGACGGCGAGAACAACGCGGACTCCGGGTATCTATAGAAGGACCTCGGCGAGCAGAAGAAGTCCGAGGAGTTGGGCGTGAAGAGCGGGATCTCGGACAGGAACGGGTTAGGCGGTGGTGGAGGGTCGAAGCCGAGCGGCGACATGGCTGCGGCAGCGGCGGATGGCAGCGAGTGGTGGACGACATCACCCGCGGCGCTGCAAATCTCGGACGACGAGGACGAGTCGTCGTTGGCCGCGTGGGCCGTGTCGGCGTCCTTGCGGGGAGTGTTGTTGGACGGCGGGGGAGGGGTGTTGTTGGTGGCGGTGGCGGAGGAGTCGTCGTTGTCGTCGGCGGAGTGGGAGAGGCCGGTGAGCTTCTGGACCAGGGCCATGAAGTCGCGGGCCTGGGTGTGGATGATCTTGGGGGAGTGGGTGTAGATGATGACGGGGTGGTGGCGCGGGGGGTGGTGGTGGGTGCCGGAGGAGGAGGAGGTGGTGGTGGTGGTGGAGGAGGAGGAGGAGGAGGAGGAGGAGGATTGCTTGTGGATATGGTGGGAGTCCTTGTGGATCTTGAGGGGGGCCGGGCGGGGGCCGTTGATGTCTCGCGACGAAGGGCTCATGACGGAAAGAGAGCTCCGAAGGGTTCGAGGGAGAGAGAAGTGGAGAGAGGGATGGAAGGAGAAGGGATGATAACGATGGAGGGAGGGGACGAGGAGGTGGAATTTACTTGCCTTATTTTGGAGCTGGAAGGCATGCTTTATTTGGGGTTGGTGGGTGATATATATATATATATATATATATCTATATAAAAGGGGCGGGGAGGAGAGGGACAGCGCCAGCCAAATTGACCGTTGACAACAAGAAAGGGGAGGGGGTGATGTGGTGGGGGCATTACAGGGATTTTAGGGGGAGGCCGTTGGGGGGAGGGCGTTGAGCGAGGGTTACATGTTGACGCGGGCGCGGATGGCGGGAGAGAGGGAGGTGGGGGGTTGTGGATTCGCGCCCTCTTTCCGTAGAGGGGAGTTCACACGTTTATTTTGCGTGTGAACCAGAGAGAGAGAGAGAGAGAGAGAGGAGATGATGGTTGGATTCGGGTGGGAATGGATATGGATCCGAACCAAAACTAGCTCCAAAGATAGGCTTTCGTTTCATGGCGGGCGTGAGAGAGTTTGGTATATATATATATATATATATATATTCACACGTGCAATCATTATTCGAGAACGCGACGTGTGTTTGTCCTTAGCTGGCTGCCAGCTCTCATCGCTTCTCTATATTGGACACGTATTAACATGATAATTGTTATCCAGCTGCATATGAGAGGACGAGGAGGGATTGGAGGGATGCCAAATGATACATTTGTGGATCCAAGTCTTTTGGATCCAAGTCTATGCCAGAAGCCTGAAGCTGAAAGCCAAATGCAGTTTTTTGGCCAGATATGAGAATACACAAACAAACCAATTATTTTGATCCAATAGAAGATTATAACAAATTCAAAATTTTAAAATTTGGATGAATTTAGTGCACGTTTTAACCAATCCATTAAGAAAATGGTTAACGAACCAACAAGTCAAGAAAATGGTTGAATGTGATTTTAATGATAAACTGGAAGCCCATTTATGCCAGGCCTGGACGCATGCAAAGGATTTACTTTATATGAATCACCTGCACCTTGAAGCTGCTTTTGGACGGAGAATTCGGAATTGATCCCGTGAAACTCACTTGGAGCATTCCAGGTCTGAAAATTTGAATCGTAATTGCAGTTTGTGTCAAGAAACATAAGAAACTTATGGAGGAAAAATTAGTAAATAGTCAATGTCGACGCCCGTCATGACGTCAACAAAAGGGCCAGTTTACCCAGCGCCGTAACCTATGAATGAGTACCATGGCCGTCCTCGTCCTGCGATTTGGTACGAGTTTTAATACTACTACAAAAATTCAAGTGCTTCAGACGGTAAGCCAGGCAAAAATTCAAGTGCTTCAGACGTTAAGCCAGGTGAGTTGATGTGAAACTGTCATCCCATGGAAGAAGCCTCGCATTATATGACAGATCTCGGGCTCTTTGGTTGATGAGGATTCATAAAGCACGGTGCTGTGTCTCACGCTTGGATTGGTCGACCTCTGAAACAGTGTGTTAGGTGGTCAATCCCCACGAGGGAGATCGAGACGTTCGAACCTTAAACTTTGGTCAGCGGAAGCTGCTAAAGAAAGATTGTTCAGTTTCGCCGGTCTCTCTCATGCTCTTTGCGAGAACCGAGACTCTGCATATTTTTCCCTTCTAATATCCTTCACGTAAGCTGCTAGATTTACTTGTGAGAAAATATTGTTAGGTGCACACGTGCACACCAAAAAAATAAAAATAAAAATGGACATAGGATTGTGCTTAATTTATTCCTCAACGGGGGCTACTTTATTCTGTATAGAGAAGATAAGCAACACATTAAACAAGACAAGTATTGCAAGAAATGCACTCTAGTTAGATTATGTATGTGTTTTCCATTTTTTTCTCTCTATTTTCTTTAATCTATACCCCTCACCCACCCCACCATATTGGGCAGATTATATTTTTCTCTCAATATCAAAACGTGCTTTCTTGCTAAAGAGGTTTGGGTTAATGTCCATGGAAGACGTAAGCAAATTAAAACGCAATTTCCCTCACAGGCAAGATACATTAGGAAATGCACTCTGATCCTAGCCCAAAATGCAACGCTATGGATGACCTCGTCGTAGTTTGCAAAATGACGCAGTGTACAAAGGATAGATAACTTATTATCTAATGATAGTTGTTTTCGGAAAAGTTGGTAGTTTGCCAGAATTAAATATTGGTTTAGATCCAATCAAACGCAACGATAATAGATTCAAAGACAACTACGGTCCAACGGCGCCTTTTCAAGCAACTACTACATGTGAGCTGTTATTATCAAAGTAGCGAAAATGACAACCGTGTATTTGTGTAAGCTGTTATTATTTATCATATTAATTAATATTTTAATGCCATGCACCAAAGAAGGCACGTGGTTCACGTTCTAAGAAATGAAGCGATCCGAACAAAGGTCAGAGAGGGATTGCGTCTCGCCCTTCTTAACACCTGTGCCGTGCGTACGACCCGTCCAAATCTACTGCGGACGGCACGGGCAATGACGGCGAGGACCAGAAGCTGGTGTTCTTTTGATCGCGGCCTTAGAAACAAGGAAAATTCGCCACCAACTTCTGCTTTCGGCTCAATATAGTTGACGGTGCGCTTCTGGTTTCGGCTAAATATTGTTGACAGTGCGCTTGACCTTTGACGTTTGAATAAAGAGTTCAGATGAGATATATTTTTTTAAAAGTTAAATTTTAATTTTATTTATTCAAAACTTCATTTAAATGCATTTAATTTTTTATATCCTCGTCTGATATTTTTAGATTTTTTTTTTCTTTTAACGATACTATTCATATATAGCAAGAAGCATGATAGAAAAAGTATGAAAAATATTATCTTGATTCAGTAATGTTAAATAAGTATTTTAAATCTTTCTAATATATAACTGATGCAGAAATAAATATTTATCATGATGCCAAGTCCTTAATTAAAAAATCAAAAAAGTCACCCATGACAAGGTTGGCAACTCATGGATGAAGACTTTTATTGCTAATGCCGATTACTCAAGGACTTGTATGAGTTGAGTTATGGTAGAGGTTCTCGTACTCCATTTCGTCATATTTTCAGTCTTATCAAAAGTTGAGTTGATTTTTCTAATCCTAATATTTGAATATAGGTACAACAATTGGCTAGATGTACAGAATCATGATCCTACTTTCTAACCAACCTTCTTGTTTAAGTAAGGTCTACTTTCTAATCAATCTTTTTGTTCAGGTAAAGTTTTAAGTTATTATAGATAGTATGAGAGCGAATTTAACTCTTGGCTCCTGTAGACCAAGAGTGCATAAGTTCTATATATATTTGTAATTATATTCGATTGAATTAGAATGTAGATTTGGATATAGATTCTTAGTCTGATAAGAATGCTAAGATTTGAATAGATAGAGTATGTGAAAGTTTATTCTAACAAGTATTTAATCTCATATCGATTATGTATTGCAAAGATCCTACATATTTATATAAAATCAAGGAGCCTAATAATACTTACTATCTAATCTTTTTGGTTGAGTTTATGAGTTGTTAAAGCCTAAACCTTTTCTCCTTGTTCTTTCGAGCTTGCTATTGTATTATAGGAATTTGGCATCAATAGCTCTCAACATAAAACTTTTCATTATAATATGTTTTCTTCTGGCCTAATTCTAGTTAATTTCTTCAAATTACAATGATTTGCAAAGAATTTATTAGGTTACTAAAAAAATTAATGATGCTGAATGATTAAAAAAAGGTAGACAGATAGAGTTAAAATAACCATCACCACCATCACCATCATCATCATTATCATTTAGTAACATTCATGAGTATCATGAAGAATCCATTGCCAACCTTATTGCTATAAATAGGCCTGTAAAAATTTTCAAAGAAAGATTTGATCATAAATTTTTGGCTGTTTTGTTATATGAAAATATCCACTAAAAACTAACCAAACATTGGACGAGAATCAATGTTAGCTTTTTAAATTGCCAACTTTGTAAAGACTATCAAATGATTTTTATTTTTATTTTTCAAAGAAAATAAGAGAAAATCCACCCATTTATAATTATCTAGACCCAATACTTGGATATATCGGCTAGAACAAGCCTTACTTCATTAAAGACTATAAATGATCTGCAACCTCTATACAATATGTGGCGATGGTATTTATTTGAGATTCTGAATGGCAACTCTTGTTAAATGTAGTCGTGGCAGGCTTGCATGGCTGCTAGGCTCTGAATCAGGCCCTGGTCAAGGGTTTGGAACGTGACCATTAGCCCGCCGTATATTCTATCAGAGAACTTGCGTTGAGCCCTGTTCTGGGCCAGAGCCTAAGAAGTCTGACAGCCAAGTTTCATTAGGTTTAAAATTTAGCCCACCTAACTCGATAGAGCCCACAGGACGAAAGCCGGGCCTGAGGCTAATGGCGAAAGGCTACCTTCCAAAAGCTCCCAAAAAATACTTGGCATAGAAACAAATAGAAAACAACCTATCATATCTTACGAAGGATAACCAGTTTAGATTTGTTAAATTTTCGAATTTGGACCATTCAATCAAAATATATGGATAGCTAAGAGGGAAAAAGCATGCACTGGAGCAAAACTTGAATAGAATAATTATGAGAATTTGGAGTGCAAAAAATACTGCCTTGTACCTCGTTCATCATCTTGTTCTCGTCAATTAAGATCAATTGGTATGGGTCAAATTTCAATGTTGAAGGCCTACTTCGTCTCTTAACAGATTATAGCATAGCCTGGAAGAAGTAAACAAGGGAAAAATTTGGTATGGCTAAAAACTTTTTAATTTATCCTTTCTTCATCCGAGAAACCTCTAAACTTTTAAAATTTTTTATACAAGGACGAGTGAATGCTCGGTCATCAGTGCAAATTTTTTATATTAAGGATGCAAAAGATCTTTTCACCATCTATGTGCCACAAAAGAGACTGGCAGGGAAATAATTTATTTGAGGCTAAAAATTAATAATTAATAAACACAATTTATAGGTGAATCTGAAGCATACTATATCTACTTGATGCATATATTCTCAAGGAATTCTAAAAGTATGGTGAATAGTTAAACTAAACTATTCGTTGCATCTATTATGGTTTTCTCAATATATAAATCAAAGCTTGCTACCTTGTTGTAAAACTAGCCATTCAATGTTATAACTTTTATATTATTTTTGATTTTATTAACCTTCATAAATGTTTATTGAGATAATTGTATTTTTAAAGTTTGGAGAATATGTTTTGTATTACCGTTATTGTTTTTGATCCTAATTTCATGGTACTCTAACAACTAGTAAACATCAAAATTGGATATGGATGATCCGAAGTTGAAAAAAAAAATAAAATACATAGATACAAACATGATCCATCTAGTTGGAACCCTAAGATTCAATCATGGCAGTAACATGTTACTTCATCATATTTTTTTCTCAAAAAAAAAAAAAAAAAAAAATCATGCATAAATATAAAGTTAAAAACTCAGACACAAATGCTCACATTTGCATTTATTTGCAACAAAAAAAAAAAAAAAAAGATAGGGACGGATTGGACATTTGCTGATGCAATTTTACTCCTAGCAATTTACGTACGAAGCCTTTTGGAGCTAATATTGTTTATTTAAGGGCTAACATAATTTTGCATTGATATTTTTTGAATTGCATTTAAATTTGTCATTGTTCATGGTTGTCACAAGCAAGAGTATGTTGTTGTCACAAGAAAGGTTGGTGAAGCTAGTGTCAGTCAACCATATCCAAACAAAATTAGATTAAAAAATGATTCATTTACTAAGATGAAAAGATAGTAATTAGAATAAATGTCTCAGTGTTGTGGATCATGAGTTACAGTGTCAGAATTCAGAATAACTAGCATGTCACAAATGTGATAGGTGGGGTATTTTCTTTTACTATTCTTAAAATGCTACTGATGACTTCACATTGATTTTGATGATTACAAAATAATTATATAAGTTACTAATGAGTTTGGTAAAGAACCATAATGAAATACAGACATATATGAGTCATCAAGATGAACAAAATGGATTCTAAGCTTTTAAATAAGTTTATGGTTAAAAGAGAGAAATTTTTGTAGAGGATCAAGATTTAAGAAGAATGTTTCAAGCTCAAATCAAGTGAAATCTAGGTGTTTGGAAGGTTTTTAAATTAAGAAAGTTCAAATCATGAGAGATAGGACACTTACTTTCATCAATACAATAAGTTCTCTTATTTTTGGAATGAGTTTTCAAGTTTTGAAGCCATTAGTCAACTTCCACGCTAGCTACTGATACTTAAAATGAAAGTTTGAAGCCATTAATCGACTCATATGCAAGCTAACAAGTTAAAACTGTGCCACAAAAGGTTTTACAGTGAGTTTTTTCAAATTAGTTGACTAACTAGTCGACTACTATAGCCAAACAGTGAAGTTTTTTAAGTTAGTCGACTACTGTGGCCTGGACGGTGAGAAATCCCAAAGTAGTCAACTACCATATCGATTAACTGCTTGGGAAGCACAGTAACGGCTAGTTCTGACATTCCAATGGTCAGAAACGGTTAGTTTAACATTTCAATTCCTCAATAAACTATAAATACACATAAATAGGATGGATTAGCAAGTTTTTCAGAGGGTTTTTGAAAGATTAAGAGTAGTAAAAAGAGAGAAAAATCAAGTGAAAAACAAAAGAAAGTTCAGCTTTCTTCATTTAAAGAGAAAATGAGCAGAAAAGTTTGGAAGGCCATTAAAGCTCATTCAAGGCTCCATCTAACCACTCAAGAAGCTTCTTCAAGTGCTCATAGCCTTAGCATTTAAGAAGGAGAAGCTCATTTAAGGAGGAGACCTTCAGAAATCTATAAAGTACTTTTATTGTTAAATTTGCTTATTAAGGAGCTGTATTTTAGTTTCTTGTATGCTGTTTGAGTTTCAACTTGGTAGAAACTTGTGTAGGATGTGCCAAACCCAAAATTGGTGACTTGTAAGGCTTCCTTGTTCTGGTAAACAAGAAGTTAGCTGAGATAGCTAGGGTAAGGCTCCATTATGCCTGTGAAACAAGAAGCTAGCTTGGTGAGCTAGGTTTGTAATCGTTTGTGGAATGATTAGTAAAAAAAATTCCCAAGGAACTCTTGGGGAGTAGACATAGGTGCAAAGATTGGCACCGAATCACTATAAATCTCTGACTTTGTGTGTGTGTTTATTATTATTGTTGATATTTGCTCTTTCAATCATCACTCTACTTTCACATAGATTTTATTATTTTGAAATACTGTACATATTTGTAAAAAATTTTCAAAGAATTCAATTCACCCCTCCTCTTGGGTTGCTTAGCTGGACAACAGCTACTTAAAAATATAATAACCATAATAAATGAAGGATTTTAATAGTCAAAATTTTATTATATATTAACTAATGATAATTAATAATGGTCAAGCAGAAATTTTTATCATTAATATTAATATCATTAATATCGGTCTTTTGTCATGCATGAAATATATTTTTTCTCTTTTTTTTTTCAAACTATTGCTAAAATATGATATAATAATATAATAAATTATAATAAATAGAAGATTTCAATAATTAAATTTTTATTCTACATTAAATAATGGATTTTAATGATATTCAGGAACATTATATTGGCCTTTATATGGCAAATAAAAATCTATATTGTTGCCCAGCTAAGCAATCCAAGAGGGAGGGTGAATTGGGTTCTTTGAAAAATTTTAACAAGTATGTGCAATTTTGCAAAACAGTAAATTCTGTGTGAGTGTGAAGTGTTGATGGCAAGAACAAGTATAGCAACAATAAGAGACAAACACACAAACACAGTAATTTATAGTGGTTCGGTGCTACTCCTTGCACCTACGTCTACTCCCCAAGAATCCCTTGGAAATTTTTTTCACTAATTGTTCTTCAAACGATTACAAACCTAACTAACCCAGCTAGCTTCTTGTTTCACAGGCACAAAGGAGCATTTCCTTAGCTTTCTAGCTAACTTTTTATTTTTGGGCAGAAGGGAGCCTTACAAATCATCAATTATGGGTTTGGCACACCCAACACAACTTTCAACCAAGTTGAAACCCAAACAACTTACAATGAAAAGAGTTTCAGAAATTTTTAGCTCCTTAATGAGCAAATATAACAATAAAAGCACTTTACACTTTTTGAAGACCTTCCCCTTTGAATGAGCTTCTTCTTTTTAGATTTTGGAGTTATGAACATTTGAAGGAGCCTCTTGAGTAGTTGGAAGGAGCCTTGAATGAGCCTTGAAATAGTTTTAAACTCAGCAGCACACTTTCATTTCAAAAACTGAAAGGCTAAAATCTTTTTTGATTTTTCCTTTGTTTTTTCCTCTTTTTCTCATTTGTAATCCCTCAAAAATGTTTCCAATCACTTGCTAATCAATCCCAATTATGAGTATTTATAGTTTACTAAGGGATTGGAATGTTAAACTAGCCGTTTGTGACCGTTGGAGACGCAGAACTAACCGTTACAGCAGTTCTGGGCAAGTTAGCCGACTCTAAAGTCGACTACTTTTGAAAAACTATTTGTTCTGACCACAGTAGCTGACTCTGGAGTAGGCTAACTAGGTAACCTTCACTGTCTTGACCACAGTAACCGACTCTGGAGTCGGTTAACTTCAGAAAGCTCACTGTTTTGCTACAACAGCCGACTGATTAGTCGGCTAACATGAAATTTCTCACTGTTTTGCCACAGTAGCTGACTAATTAGTTGGCTAACTTGGAAAAACTTGCTGTTAACTCTCTTGTGGCACAATTTTGATTTGATAGCTTGTAAGGTAGTTGGCTAAATGCTTCAATCTTTCATTCTAAGTACCAGTAGCTGCCATGGGAGTTGATCAATGCCTCAAAAACTTGAAAACTCATTCCATAAATAAGAAAACTCATTGAAATGAAGAAAATAATTGCTTTAGCTCTCATAATCTTAAACTTTCTTTATTTGAAAACCTTTCAATCATCTGAATTTCACTTGATTGAGGCTTGAACCATCCATAATTGATCTTGGTCTTCTACAAAAATTTCTCTCTTGAACCATAAACCCATTTAGGAGTTTGAAATCATTTTTAACCATCTTAATGATTCATATATACTTGCATTTCATCATAATTCTCCATAAAACTCATTAGTAACTTAATTATTTTATGATCATCAAAATCAATGTGAGGTCAACATATATAAAGAATGAGCCTTCGTTTTAGATATATATTAGCATATAATCTATGTGATGCATCGGATATGATTTTTTTTTACTAACTATTTTTAAAATATAATATAATAAATTATAATAAATAAAAAGTTTGAATAATTATTTTTTAAGTATATTAAGTAATAATTTTTAATAATAATAATAATTAAGTACATTAATATTATTATTTTATCCGATGAATGGAGGATTTTGTATATCCCAAACCTCCATTCTAAAGATATATAATAATAGAGGCATGTAAGATTAGGAGTCATGGTCAGCCAAAGTAACGTCGATGTAAATCAAAAGCAAAAAAGATTGAATAGTTTAGTCCATAGATGAGCCTTACTTTTAGAGCAGACATTATAAAACACATGACTTCAATTCGAGCAGCATTGCTTTTGTCTGAAACACAACCAGCATGCTTTTTATAGATCATGGCAACTGAAATAATGGCCGGAATAATAACAATGTGACTACGATTTTTGATGGGTACCTACTGCTGTAGTTATCATTTGAATGAATAATCCTATATGGCTTTTATATATATATATATATATATATAGTGAAAGAAAGAAGGGATTAATTTGGTTATATTCGAATGTAGCTAAATTTATATTGGATTTATTTTATTCTTAGATCAATATAGAAAAAAAGTAAAAAAAATGGAATGACTTTAAAATTCGTATGAATTTAAGAATGAAGAGGTTTGTTTTATTCTTGAATTTATATAGGAAAAAAATGAAAAAGATAGAATAACTTTAAAATTCATGTGAATCTAAGAATGAAGAAAATAATCAAATCCTAAACTTGGCTATATTGTAGTCAGATTTACCTCACACACACACACACATATATATATATATATATATATAGGAATAATTTTGTGATTATGTAACAATGATTCATAGATTTTAATCTTTGGTACGGTAAGTTAATTAATTATAGGGTTACAAGGCACTCAGAAACATTTTTAGTATTACATTTAATCTAAGTAAGTATTTTTAAATAAATTCTCTCTATTTTTTATATGAAAAAGCAAATTTTATTGCTATATAGAGAAAGACAGAAAAATAGAAGCGATAAAGTTAATTTTTAGAACCACATGTACCTTTATGAACTATGAACTGCAGCTGCAAAGAAATTTCAGCCAAACCTTCTAACATTAAAACACTAAAGTACAGATTTATTTATTTATTTCGGTTAGGTGTGGACCGAAGCCCGTGATACACGCGGTCAGCCTCGGGACTGGGTCCGACCCTCGATGTGACCCAATCCGAATGGCCTAATCGAAGCTACCAAGAGCGAGGCCATGACCCGGGTGACATCAACAGTGGTCCCGAAATGAAAAAGTCTTTTAAAAAGACTTAGCACAAGAGTCAATGGCGTTCGAGATGAAGAAGGTAAACTGGGTGCTTGTCCCGCTCTGGATGGCATTATCTCACCCCTAATTCTCCTCTCGGTTCCATCACCCGATGGCCGATGGTCCGTCAATAAACTTTAGACTAGTGGTTTGTGATTGTTGACGGCAGGACATGGATGATGCCTCTGTTGGCTCGAACAAGCCATCCAGACTTGCTAGCATGTTGCCAAATACTAGTTGTTGGATTACATTTGCTATTTGCCGGCTTGAAATAGTTTTCATGTGGAATTACATCACTCTTCTCAAAAAATACAGCATCCATATTGCCAAATGCTAGTAATTGGATTACAACGGCTATTTGCTGAAACTACTTCGGCTTGTAATGCTTTGTAAGGAATTACACCCTTGGAAAGCGTTACAGTGCTGATTTGCAATATAATCGATGAGCCTACTGGTGACTTGACTCATTTCTTTAATTTGTAAGGCCTTACTGTCACCAAGTTGGCAGGTATAGATCTGAATGGAGGACATTCCATGATAGACGAACAGTACTGGATCTACCTCAAAACTCGTTGAATGGCAAACAAATCACAATGGCTAGCAAGACTCCTTTTTAAGCGGCCACTAGCTCAGTCAAAGTAGAGATACATGGGGAAGATCAAATTAAGGGGCTTGCATAATTGATCACATCTTAATGATTGACGAGTCATCATACCCCAACCATCCCAAATGGAGGAAATTAAAAAAAGGGGGAAAAATGTCCTTACTGCACCATGATTAATTTTTAGGTTGCATTTGGATGTTGAATAGGTAACCGCTTTTGAATAACTTTAACTACAGTTATACATCCTCTAATTAGTTGATAAGCAAATAATTCTATTTGCTGTTTGGTTAATGTTTTCATTTATGGGATAAAATTATAGAAAATAGCAAAATGTAGAGAGAACCATGGATAATTAAAGTTATTTCACCCTTATTTCTGAAATAATTTTAATTTTACTGAGTACCATTTTTATTCTTTAATCATATAAGTTTATTACCAATCTTTTCAATGGTTTTTATCTGATCAGCCTTGAGCTCTAATGAGCATTAAAACATAACCTTAGCATGCCTATTACCATTTTTTAGCTAAGTATCAAATCATTAATTGGGTCTTATCCCAACAGTCACGTCTCTTAGATTAACAACCAATGATTTTGGGTTCAATTATTTTATGGCACATTTTTATAAAATTTGGAGTTGTATAATTATAACTTGAAGATATTTTGCCCATTTTCTAGTCCTACGCATGGCTCAAAATATTTTTTGATTGAAAATTTTGACTTACGATGAGATAAATTTTTCTTAATCTATGATCATTTAATACGTGGTTGTTCACCTTAGTTGAACTGATCAATGCCACATCAATGCTTGACTAATTCTAGATGGAATGGATTTTTGAGTCTAAATAAAAAAAGAATCCTACGAATCATTGAACTCCAAATCAATTAAGAAACCTTATATCCCCTATAAAAAGAGGAGGTTTGATTTGTTCCATTATGTTTTTCATATGTCACATTTCTTTCTTTTGAGAAACCTTAAGCCCTAGAGATCTTCTCCGAGTTACCACCATCTAATTCTATACTGGCTTGAGTGTCGAAGAATCTTTTATTGGAATAGGCCTCGGAAACTCTCTATTGCTCTCTTTTCTTGATGCAGCTTAGTAAACACTGCTATCGATTTTCGGAGTCTTTCTATTTGAGAAGGTCCCTACAATTGATCATATTAGTTTTACCATTTTCGAATCCCATCTTTCTTCTATTGTTGCTGCTTAGAGATACCTCTAAATATGAACAAGCGCCTTGAAGTGATAATGAAAGAAGACCTTCTAAACAATCTTGACATGAAGATAAATCCCCCTTTCATCGTGGAGATCATGAAGAGCAATAATCTCCTAAATTGAAGATGCCTTAAGTGGAGTAGTATGATGATTTGGATGATTCCAAAGATCATTTGGAGACTAATAAGACTCTTATAATGTTTCATAGAACCATGGATGCAATAATGTATATAGTGTTTTCAATCACCCTAAAGAAAGCGGTTTGAACTTGGTACTTCAACCTTACACCAAGGTCGATTATCTTATTTAAGGACCTCAACCAATAATTTCTTGGCCACTTCATCAATAGTGTTAAGCAAAAGAAGACCGATATATGAGTCTAATGCTATTGAAGCAATGTAAGGGTGAGTTTCTATGTGACTACATCAAGTGCTTCAATGATATAACTCTTAAAGTCAAGGATTTGCGGCAATCAATCATGATTGTTGCTTTCATGCATGGGCTCTTAGATTCTTCCTTTAGTTTCTTCTTGACCAAAAAGGAGCCAAACAACATGGTTGAAGTATTGAATCAAGCTCAAAAATATATCAAGGCTGAAAAAGCTTTTAGAGGGAAGCATGAAGCAACAACTCTAACCTTGAAGATGAAGCACTCTAATCAAGGAGGTTATAAAGAATAAGATAAAAACAAAGCTAGTATAAGGTTACACTGCAGAGGCTGAGTAGCCCACCTTAATGAAGATAAGTTTACTTTGCTACATACCTCCAATTAATAAATCTTGATAGAAATTAAGAACAATCCCTATCTCAAATAGTCCAAAAAGATGAAGGAAAACCTAGAACATTAGGATGTTAACAAGTACTACTACTTCCACTAAGATTATGGTCACAATACTCAGGAATGCAGGTAGTTGAAGTTTGAAATTGACAACTTTATTTAGAAGGATACTTTAAGAAGTATATCTAAAGCAAGGCAAGCCCATCAAGGTTGACATCAAAGAGAAATATCAAAAAATTAACCTACCGCTGAGGTAATAAATGTCATCTGCAAGTCCATCTCATTTTAGATAGAGACTTGCACGGGATCCAAACAACCCATGAAGATACTTTAGTTATCACCATGCTAATCATGAATTATTAGGTAAAAAAGATTCTGGTCAATAATGGAAGTTTGATCGATATCCTTTATTATGATGCTTTTGAGATGGAGTTAGGCAAGGATCACTGATTGGATTCTTTAGAAAATTAATTCTCGTGGAAAGAACCATCATTCTTCTAGTCACTATGGGGTAGGAGCCATATTGTACCATGGTAATGCTTAATTTTCTAGTAGTTAAAGTTCATTTTGCTTATAATGTTATTCTCCAGCGTCTTAGCCTCAACGAATCATATCGAGCTATTATCTTACAACGACGTTTCCCATCGATCATAAAACCAAAGAAGGTTTTGAGAAGATCAAGTGATAGTGAGACAGTGCCATGTTACCATTCTGAAGGGAAAGTCTAAGCTTGAAGAAACTAGTGGAGGACTTGACTCTAGTCCCTTTGGATAAGGAAAATCTAGGTAAGGTAGTTCACATCGGATCTACCTTATTGGAGGGAGATAAGGATGGGCTCATGTGATTCTTACGAGCAAGTGCTTATGTCTTTGTTTGGATATTGGCAGACATGTCGAAAATTGATCGGCAAGTTAAACCTCACAAGCACTGATTTACAAACTAGCACAAAGAAGAAAAGAAGCTTTATTCTAGAAAGATAAAGTGTAATATGAGAGGAAGTGCATAAACTTTTCCAAGCTAGATTTATCAGAGAATTGAACTACCCTGACTGATTGGCTAATGTGGTGATGGTGAAGAAAGCCAATAACAAATAGAGAGTATGTGTCGACTTCACTAACCTTAACAAAGCTTACCCTAAAGATATTTTTTCTATACCATGAATAGATCGGCTTGTTGATAACACCTCCAGCACAAGCTCTTAAAGTTTATGGATGCCTTCCCAAAGTATAATACGATCAAAATGGACCATGAAGTGAGGAGAAGTTTATTTTCATTACTGATTTGGATTTATATTGCTATATGATAATGACTTTTGGGTTGAACATTAGAGCTATGTATCAATGGCTAGTCAAAAAATCTTTTATGGTCAAATGGTTGACATAGTGATTGACATACGTAGATAATCTGCTAATAAAAAGTAAAAGAAGCTAGCAGCATGTCAGGGACTTGGAGGAAGCTTTCTGAGTGCTGAGACACTATAACATGAATTGAATCCTAACAAATGTGCTTTTGGTATCTCCTTAAAAAAGTTCTTGGGCTTCATGATCACTCAAAGAGGGATTGAAGCTAATTCAGAGAATCCAATCTATATTGGACATGGCTTCTCCAAAATCTTCAAGAGAAGTACAAGGACTCATAGATTAGACAGTTGCACTTAGTCACTTTCTTTCGAAGGCTACTGAGAAGTGTCTCCCATTCTTCAAGGCTTTTAAAAACATCAAGAAGTTATGATAGACAGATGAGTATCAGGCTGCTTTCGACTAACTTAAGTAGTATCTAGATTCTCCACCTTGCTTACAAAGTCAAATCCAAGTAAAGTGCTCTACTTGTGCATGATTGTCTCCCCAACAGCTCTGAATGCAATGCTAGTCAAGGAGAATGGAGTTTAGAGGCTCATCTATTATATTAGCAAAATTTTGCTTGAGGTTAAGGTGAGAGATCTAATTATGGAGAAAGTAACTTATACATTGATAATTATAGCTTAACAGTTAAGGCCATACTTTAAGCTCACACTATCATGGTACAAATGGATCAACCCCTATGACAAGTACTGTAAAAGTCAAATATTTTGGGATGTCTAGTGAAATGGTTAGCAGAGCTTTGCGAGTTTGACATACAATACCATCCTCAACCTACCGTAAAGGCCTAAGTTTTGATTAATTTCATTGTGGAGTGCTCCACTCTAGTTGAGCAAGAAATTCTTCAAGAAGCAGAAACGAAGCTCAAAGATTGAATCCTTAATGTAGATGAAGCTTTTACTGAAGGGAAAGATAGATCCAATCTCATTCTCATGGGATCAGAAGGAGTTGAGGTTAAATCCACTTATTTAGCTTCACAGCCTCCAATAATGAAGCTAAATATGAAGCACTTCTCATTAGCTTAGGTCTGGCTAGAGAATCAAAGGCCTCCAGGATTAACATCCATAGCAACTCTTAACTCATGATTAATTAGGTTCAAGGAGAGCATAAAATAAGGGCATAATATGACCACATACCTATAGAAGGTAAAGGAGCTTCTTGGGAACTTTCAAAAGTATGAAACAATATAAATACCTCAGGTGCAAACTTTTGAACCAATGCCCTATCAAAGCTAACAACTTCAGACTATTCCAAGCTAGAGAAATCGATGCATTTTGAAGTCTTAGACCAGTCAAGTATTGATGAAGAGTAGAAAGAAATGTAGATCGACTTCAAGCCTAGTTGGATGGTCCCCATTATTGATTTCCTAAAAATGGGAAGCTTCCTAGAGATAAGAAGGAAGCTTAGAAAATTCGATACCATGTAGCTCGATATATTTAGAACGAAAGAAAGCTATACAAAAGGTCATACACTCTGCCCTATCTTATATGCCTCAAGCCATCCGAAGTAAACTATGTGCCATGCGAGGTGCACAAAGGAGTTTATAATGCCAATTGAAAGGAAAGTTACTAGTTTATAAAGTTCTCAAACAAGGCTATTATTAGCCAACTATGAAGAAAGATGCATGGAAGCTAGTCTAGAGGTGCGACAAGTGCTAATAATGTGGCAGCATCTCATGACAACTTGCTACATAGCTTTCTTTATTGACCAGTCCATGATTTTTTACTCAATAGGGGATGAATATTCTTAGGCCTTTCCCCTTAGCAAATGAGCAAAAGAAATTCATGATAGTTGCTAATGACTATTTTACGAAGTGGATCGAGGATGAACCTTTGGCAAGGATAATTGAAAAGAAGGCTTTCGCTCATCATTCCTAGAGTCTTGGTCATCAATAAAGGGATGCAATTTAACAACAAGCTGTTTGATTGAAACAGTGCAGAGTTAGAAATCATGTATAGAAATACCTTAGTATCTTATCCTCAATTAAATAGGCAAGTTGAGGTTACCTACCAGATGATTTAGAATACTCTAAAACCCTGACTTGATAAAGATAATAGATTCTACGATGATGAGTTGCCAAGCATCCTTGGTTAGGATTCCAATAGAAACACCCTTTAATTTAGCATTTGGGGCTGATAGTGATTTTTGTAGAGATATGAATGCTGCACAAGGTTAGATTGATAGAAACATCTGGTAAATTACCCACTACTATCCATAACATAATAGATAAAGTACATATGTTTTAGGGATTGGTGACTTACCCGTTCAGTAACTTTGGCATTGGACATTCCTAAATGGGTACTATTGAGTCGGGACCTTGAATTCCTTGAAGAAGAATAGAACCCTTTAATAGTAAATCAAATGCTGCCTTTGATAAATTACAATAGGTTAATCTATAACATTGGCTTAAGAATTAAAAAAACTAGCAATCCCATAGTTACTCTATGTTGGTGCCAAAGATTCCACCCCTATTAGCTACGTCTATATTATTATGACTACACCTCTACCAACCCAATAGTACTTGCTATATAATCATAGCTTGATGAGAATTTCTCATGATAGTAGATACAAGATTTGCGCATAGGACATAGAAGATTGCTTTCTAAACAATAAAAGATATTGACATGAGGAGGAACATTCTATTAGTTATATCATTAACAATCATTTGGATCTTTTGAGCTCTTTGATTTGAAATTGTTGTTGATAAATTTGGCTACTCTTTAGGGACCTTCTCAATTCAGCAGCAGCTTGCCAATTTTTTTGATCCATGTAGAAGCTTTGATTTTTCTTTAGATGAGGTTATCCTCCTTCAAGAGTCTTTTTTTTACTCTGAAATTATGATATTTTGCTAACTTTATTAATAAGCCATTGCTCGGATTCACAGCTGCTCTCTGCATTTATTCAGTCGATTTAAGTTAACCTATAAATTCTTCGAGTTTTCATGAGCGTCAAAATGTTCAACACTAAAAAGCTTATAATTTTTATCGTATTGTGCCCTCAAAAGAACAATTCTACTCAAAATCTCAGAAGGTGTTGAGTGGAATCCCATTCTAAGGATTCTTATGGGCTTAGAATTTAAAAAATTTTAAGAATATATTACCTATAATTCTTTATGAACTCATGCTTGTATTGATGGAATTAATTTACTCATTAATAAGTCAGATGTACTTTAAAAATTAATGTGTAGAAATGTAACTCAAATGGTTAGAACTTTTTACTTCTTTTGAGAAACACGAGGCCTTAGAGATCTCCCAGAGCCACCACCACCGTAATCCCATGCTAACTTGAGTGTTAAGAGAATTTTTTGTCGGGATAGATTACAGAAATCTTTTATCACTTTTTTTTTTCTTTGTACGTCTAGCAAATACGGTCATTGATATTTGGAGTCTTTTCTGCTTACTATTTAAATATGCCTTCAAACCAGAGTCACATCAACTTACATCCTTCTTTATAAATTACAAAATTCGAGCAGAAAGCGTATAGTCGTGGACGAACTTGAAACCTACGTTAAGCTTATTTTTGTTGATCCAGCCCATGTAAGCAAGAAGTGGGGATTAGTAATTAAAATGAGTATTATTATAAGATGCCCACTAGCCAACCTGTTGATGTTTAAAATTGAAAAATCGAACCTCCAAACCTTCATCAGGTTGCAAGTAATGCAAGTTTATACGAAAAGCTCAAATAAAATTGCACGAGACGTCAACATTATTGGAGGCAAAAAGTTTCGCCAATCTTCTGCGGTTAAAACCGTGCAGGGCATTAAAATAAAGTAATAATTACTTTGAAACTAACGTAACTGGCAAGGAAAAGGCCGTCCGATACGTACTGCCAATTTTGACCGGAAAGAAGGACCGTTTCCTAATCGAGAAGCCAAACGTGAGGCACTTATGTTCCAGGACAATGACCATTTGCAACCGTCTGATCAAAATCTAACAGTCAGTAACAAGTCTAGGCTAATCGTCCAACGGCCGTCCTCACAGTTCCCCGCCGGCAAGCGAGACATTTTGCAACCAAGAACATTCCATGTCACCGGTCCGATCAGTTACACCCGCTCATAGAACACCAAAACGAGCAACCAAAAGGCGCCACGAAAACAAAAGTACGCTTTCGAAGAACAATGTGCTAGATTGACGGCAAAACTCACGCCGTTATCGTCACCGTCGGAGTTTAGTCACCGTCAACGGTAAAGTCGGTCCTGATTTTTACGAGTTCTAGAGAGGGGCAGGACAGGAGCCTCTCGATCTCCACGACGATGAGGTAATAATTTAAGAGAAAGAAGGTGGCTTGCGTTTCGGTGGTGACGAGCGCGGCGATGGAGACTTGGGCGACCTTTAAAGTAGTCTTCGGTCCCCGGATTCTATCTTTGATTCCCTCGGCGTTCCTTCTTCTCCCAAAGCCCCCGCCTTGGCTACAATTCTGTCGATACCCTGCCCAAAACTCTTATCTCTCATCAATCCCAATTTCGAGCCCTAGGAAAGCGGAACCGGAATGATTTCCTCGTCTGGGTTTGCTTCCATGGACTAGTACTGGTCTCGAGACAGAAGGAGAGGGAAAAGAGAGGGGAGAGATGGTGAGGAGGCGGTTGAAGAGGTTCTGTGCCAAGGAGGCAATGGAGTTCTTGAATCATGTGATGGAGGACAAGCCTTCGCTGCCGTTCTTGATCCCGCTGGTGCTGTTTGCCTGGGCTATTGAGCGTTGGCTCGTGCCTTTCTCCAACTGGGTGCCCCTGGCTGCTGCTGTGTGGGCGACTATTCAGGTGAGTCTTTCTGGCTGTTGGGGTTCGTTTTGCTTGAGAAAGGTGGGATCTTGGACTGGTTTGTGGAGGATTTTGGTGCTTGTGTGTTGAATTCTGCTGCACTTGTATGTTTTTTTGGGCATGTTATCCTTTTTGGGCTGGAATTGTCGTCCGTGTTTGGTTTCTAGATTTCAGTTATTTTCTTTTCTCCATTAGTCTGCTCGTAGTTTGAAAGAAATCTATACAAATCACAATTTGGTTATTTCAGCGGGTGAAATATTTCTGTTTGACTCGCTGGTGTTCGTTGGTTAGATTGCATTCTGCTTTCTGTGAGTCTGTGCTTAGATACTGAAGAAAGTGATTCTTTTTTTTTTCTTTTTGGTGATGGTCTGGTTGGGATTCCATCCTTAGATTTGTTGGAATTTTTATAGTGTTGGTGATGCTACTTTACTTTCACTGTTAAACCAATGATTCTGGATTAGTCTGCTTTAACCGCTTACCTCTGGAAAACCTTGGCCTTAGTGGAAACGTGGCTTGTATACTTTCTGGTTGGATGGAAGGGTTTATGATTGGTTAGTAACAACAATATCTGGCTTTCTGATTGATATTTGACAGGATTCGACTAAAATTTGAATGTGGGATCCAAATATAATTAACTTGGTCAACACAGACAGAAAATGCTTTCTGGGATAGAAAGTTTTCATTGTGTTGCGACTTGATGAGAACTATCTAGTGTTCATCGATCAATTGAGACTCTATTACATCAAAGTCTACATACTTTCCTAAACATGTATCACCTTAGATTCCTTATTTGGAGCATAAGTCATCAATCATAATGCACCAAGGACTACCGAAAAATTAAATAGTCTGAAAACACAGTAAATTAGTTCTAAAAGATTAAAACTAATCATTTCTTTTCCATCAACTTTTCTAGTACTATTTTACTTGCAGTATATGAATGGATCGGACCGTCACCATATGGCATTTCTGCCAACAATTGTTCACAAGTTCTGTCATCATTTATGAGCTGATGATGTGACAACGAAGCAATAATATGAGATATAAGTTAGAATATATCCAACATGGAACCTAGAAGGTTGGTTGTAGCTAATATCTGCATATCAGTCTAGAATACTAATTTCTAGTTGAAGACCATTTTGAAAGATCCCACAAGTTGGTCATGGTTATTGAAAAAAGCATAGTTTTCAACCTATCTTATGTTGTTCTTGAAACCACCTGAAACCTCTTAAGCTATTGCTTGAGGTTGATATATTGAAGCCTATGTAATTTCTGTTTCATGAAACATGCAGACTTTGACATGCATGATTCATAAAATATAAATATTATATTTGGAGATATTTCTTCAATAGTTTAAAGTTTCATTATCATAACTAATAGAGTAATTTTTTTCTTTTTTTTTTCTTTTGTGTCGATGACTTGATGAAGTGAAACCAATTCGATGACTTCATGGGCCTGACTTTTTTTTTCTTCGGCTTGCAGTATGGAAGGTTTCAACGCCAGCTACTTGTAGAAGACTTAAATAAAAGATGGCAGCAGCTTGTATTGAGCACATCTGTATGCTCTTTTTCTTCATTTTCTTTTTAGTTTTCTTTTTGGCTTTGTAATTTATACCTTTCTATATCATACCACAGCCTGTAACTCCATTAGAGCCCTGTGCATGGCTAAACAAGCTTTTGATGGAAGTCTGGCCCAATTTTATGGAACCAAAACTTTCAAGAACGTTTTCTGCAACTGTAGAGGTGAGACTCAGCATCTTCATTAATTGTTGTTAGTTTTTGATTTTGCAAATGTATACTAAATTCAAAACTTGCCATTACTAGAAAAATGGATAAATAGACTTCAATTAATGGAAAGTGTACATTGAGTGCAACATATTACTCAGTAGCTTCTTATCTGTGTTGTCATGATCATTCACTTGCTGTTGTATCATGCAGGAGGGCAGTCTGTTCATGTGGATGCGTTAATGCATCCTTTCCATTTAGAAGAATTATGTCCTTGGGAGTAATTAGGGGTGACAAAATTGGACATGACACACATATACAGCTTGAACTCAACACGACATAAGTAGATTTGGATTGATCTTAAGTGGATCTATGTCATAATCGTGTCAACATGATTAGGATATGAAATAATTGTGTCATATCATGTATTGACCCATTAACTCAAAAATGATATAGTTATAACCTGATTAATTTAAAATTGATTATGTTTTCATTTATTTATACAATTGGATTTCTTATAGATGATGAAACTTAAATTGTTTAGTTTAAATGATTTAATGTTATGACAAATTTTTGATGTGGTTAAGCATTATGTTGAAAAATATATGTTTTTTTATTAAAAAAAAAAATGAAGCAACAAGTTAGTATTAAGTGGGTCGTCTGTATTCATGTTAAGTGAGTCATGTTGTGTCAATTTAACACAATCTATTTATCAAACGGTTTATGTACATCTTGTTGTATTACCTATTTAATAATCGAGTCAAGTTCATATTGCGATTTTTGATATAATTAATTAATCATGTTATGTTTGTGTCGGCCTATATAGTGTTATATCACAACTTCGACATGGCATGAATAAGACACGGCAACACGAATTGCTACCTTTGAGAGCAATAAGCTGCTTTGAACCTTATTCTAAATCTATAAAGGGAGAAATATTAGGTGATGAAAAAAATGCGGTTAAAGGCCTGATATAAAGTCATATTGACTCTTCTTTAACTTGTTATGGTGAAAGAAATGAAGTCAAAAGCAATAAACTGGCCGACTTTATTAAAAGAAATCTAGCTACTTTTTTGTGAGTCCATGTTTGTTTTTGAACCTGAAGATTTCTTTTCTTTGGGTTTAATATGATTTAGTGTATGTTGACTCCCTTAACAATTGGAAATTAAAACTGAGTGGTTGTTCTTGTGCGAAAGACTTGATGGCACTGCTGTAACTGTTGATTATCAGTCAACACTCTATTAGTAGTCCGAAACCTATAAATTTTGGTCAGAAACTGTGAGAAAATGAAAATAACCTTTAAAACATTCAAACAAAGATGTGGAAAACATGTAAGAATGGAAATAAAAATCTTAGACATGATGGACAATTGAGTTTTTAAGCTATGTTTTGTTCAATGCCTTAAGTTGTATGTTGCACTCGATGGTGTTTATATTAACTGTCTAAGATGCTGTTTCAATAGTTGAGTATTCTAGTTCTATGTGCAGGTTACTTTGGTGTACGTTTATGTATAAGTTGCCTGTGATGTGTATACAGACTACCATTTTGACATCTATAGGGTACCCACATTGGTCATGCTTTAACCTGCATTAACATATTGTATTATGATATGGTTAATCTTTATTCAACCTCCAAATTGATGATCACAGTTGAAAGTTTGTCTTAGGTCGCTATTTGTAATGATGAAACATATTAAAACTGGAAGCAGAAGTAATTATATCAGATAAAGAGAAGAGCTGATGATCTTGCCAACTTGTACCTGATTCAAATGAAATAATCTGTACTCCATTGCTTACATATAAAACTGGACTTCTAGCCAGTTCACAATCCCATAATTTTAAATCAGAGGTGGGTATGCTAATGAGGACAAGTGAAGATAAATTGATACTGGTAGCTTACATGCCAATCTGCATGTTATCCTTCTTTCATTGCACATCAGTTCTTTGGTTTAAAATGATTGAATTTTTGAACCTGGAAACTTTGGCCTGGAAACTGGTGTCTCTCTTCTTTGGACAATCTCACATAGCTTCTAACAAAATTGATCTTTTTTTGATCCAAAATCATGAGTAACAAATGAAATTTGGTCTTGCCCTCTCCTATACCTGTCATCATGAAACCATACGGAGACAAATGAACAAAAAGCAGCTGCCAGCAATATGAAAAACAGCCATCTATTGGTTCAGGTGAAAACATTATAAATCCTAGGATGGTCAATCTATTTCCAAAACAAAACTATGGATTTCGGTCAATTATCAAGAATAGAGTGATGAGGATAATAACCTTGATTCATTGTGGTTTTTGGTCGTTATCAAAAACAAAGTGAGTAGGATAATGACTTTTATTTGTAAGCATTTGGAAAAAGCTTACAACATTATCTTTGATTACTTTAAAAGAATTTTAATTGGCCCATCTAAGAATTCTAATCAAGACAGCACTTGAGCTAAAGGTTATTTGATCATGTATCCCTTGAAAGTATTCTCCAGCACCCTGATTTGATGCTTTCTTATTTTCATAGCTCATTGCTTTGTTATGGGAAAAAACTAATATACTTATCACATTTTTGCAGAGACGCTTAAAAACGCACAAACCAAAGTTATTAGTAAGTTTTTTTATTTTTTGTTGAGATTGGCTATGTTGAAGACTCTATTGCTGATTTTTAATGAGTTATAATAGCTTGACAGGGCAATTACTATTCTTTGTTATAGGAAAAGATAGAACTGCAGGAATTTTCACTAGGTTCATGCCCACCCATCTTGGGACAGCAGGGAACACACTGGATTACTTCAGGTGACCAGGTTTGGATTTTATTCTCAAATTGCCATTTTTTTTGGGTAAACAATTTGGCTTATATTCTATATTTGAGATACGTTATGGTTGTGAATTTAAACCAAATTTAAATGATGGAAAACCAAGTTGGGATACTATGAAACATTGGAAAAAAGGCATGAGAGAAGGCCCTATTTTATTCAATATTTCAAATTTCTAGAACTGCATCACCAGCTGTAAGTAGGATATGCTGGATTAAAACAACCTCAGTTCTGCTACATCTGCTTTGCTTCTGTCTGGGTCAGTTTTTACATGGGCTCTCTTTTCTTTCCAATAATATTGTTATTATTTTTGCACATTAAAAAAAAGCTGGTTTAATTGAATTAGCATATCAAAATCCTTATAACTTAAAACGAATTTTAGTTGAACTTGATGCACTGAATTTAGAAAAATGTATTGATGGGGAATTGTATTTTTTTTAAAAATTAAAATATTTTAATGATAAATATTAGATGCAGTTGTGGAAATAAGTCTAGCTTGGTGTCAATTTTTATGAGATATCTTGGTGCAAGTCATGTTTGCCATCATTTTTATACCATACATGCTACATCTGCCATAATTTAGGTATTTGCAGTTTATGAGGTTCTCAAAAGTATAGTTTTTGTTTTCTTTATTTGATGGCAAACTGACAATCCAATTTTATATGCACACAGCAGGTCATGCGGTTGGGTTTCGATTGGGATACGAATGAAATGAGTGTCATGATGTTAGCAAAATTGGCAAAGCCATTGAAGGGAAGTGGCCGCATTGTCATTAACCATATTCACATTAAGGGCGATGTATGCAAATTCCTTCTTCCTACGTAGCTTTTGCTTACAACTTTCACATTGTGCTGTCTAAAAGTTGTACTCATTTTTAAAAAGATTAATGCCTTCATTTTAACTATACATGACTTCAAATTGATTTTTATCAATTTCAATTTTAGCCCAATCGCCTATGAGTACTTGAGATGATATCTTTGAGAGTGCTGGTTCATTCAATTTGATTGTTACTCTTAATATGTCTGTGTATAACTTTAATGTTGCTCATCTGAAATAATTTCATTTTTTAATAAATACTTCACATTGCAGGCTATTTCTGTGTATCTACATAACATTTTACCTATGTTAGTATGCCATAAACTCCTCTGCTTTTTGTTCTCTATATGAATCTGTGCATTGATTTGACACATTGTAGTCTACATATAGATACGTCCACATTTCCAGACAAAAAAATGGTGTTCACTGGTAACACTTATTCAAGTTTGATTTTATTTGAGTTTTGATTGTAGTTTCACAACTAAATTTTGCTAATTCCATCACTGCACTGAATCACCATGAATATTAAAAGGACATGTGGCAGAGATCTTGAGCGTCCAGAAAAGTCACGGGAGCCTTTTAAAGACTAAAATGAGAGCATGCCCATATTATATAGACCGCTTTTGTCATTATTTACTGATTTATGCATGTAATGAAGAATTTGTGAGATCAATTACTTTTAACTTGATATAATTGATAAAATTTTGCTAAATACTATGTTGGACTTGAAACTTCCAATTATAAATGCCTAAACTTGATAATTAATGGTGATGACATCATGCTTTATCTATTTGAAGATGAAGTGTTCAAGTGACCAAACATCCTGACATGCTAAAAAACCCAAAATTTTAAGTGTGAGTAACACTGATTACTGCAAACTGATCTTATCTTTGTTGGTCAACCATTTGAATTTTAGCCAAATTATTGTGATACTAGAAACATCATTATTGTCACTAAACTCTGGGGATTCCATTCTCTCTCTGAAAGAGACTAAACCAGACCATGTAGACAACAGATCATCACTTGGTTAAGTACATTTAACTCTGGTTTCTCTCAGCTTGTGAATGGTGCTCGACATCACAAATAGATTTTTTCTTTGTGTCATATTCTAGACTTTCAGCCTGTTTACACCATCCTGTTTACACCCTCATAAATTCTATTACATGTCTCATAGCTTCTATATACTTTTTTGGTCTATTTTTGCTTATATTCCGGATTTCATTTCCATGGATCAAAGTCACTTGCAGAGCCCATTTTGCTTCTAACTCATGAAACCCATTATGGGTGCTAGCAAACAGCATTGAATGGGCTCCAGGGATCTCTTACACGTTCAGATATTGTGAATTGGGGGTTTGTTTCGTGCACTTTGTACATGACCTGCTACTTTTCTAATTCAAAGATTGCCCCTTTGTTTCCATGAGAAACCACATAGTGGCCTCTCTCTTTTACATTAGTAAAGCAATGCTTCTATTGATGGTTGAACTTCATAGACTAAGTTGTAGGCTCTGGTGGCCCTCACCCTAGCTCTGTTGGACCACCACATTCTGCTTTCCTTATTTCTACCTTCTTCCTGCAAAACTCATTCTTTTTGATCATTCTTAATAGAATATTTCAAGAGTCTCATACTGTTGCTTATTTGATTCCAAAATTTCTTCAGAATTTTTCTGGTTTTCATCATATTACAATGGCACGCCAAATATGATATGTGTTGATATCTTACTCGCCAGAAGTGGGTATCGGAGCAGATTCCGTTGTGGGTCTAGGGAAGTGGGTCTTTTATTTATTTATTTGTTTTTTCAATGAGGAAGTGCGTATAGGGATGAATTTCTTGGGAGGGAGGGTTTGGCCATCTGCAATGATCCTTGAGCACTGCTTGGTGCTCAGCTTCTGGTTATGAAGGATCTTCAAATAAAAGTCTGAGACTGGCAAAGACCAATGTAGAAGTGATGGGAATACACTTAACAAACAGTGCTGTGATTTAGTATATTAGGTCTAATTTGAAGTTGATGAAGTGAAATTTATGAAGTTGATGTTGCATAGATGCTGTGAAGCTTCCTGCTTAGGATCGCAGTCCACTGATATTTCTTATTACAAGACTGCAAAAATTAGTATCCATGTTTTCCTTTGTCACTCTTATAAGAAATTTATCTTGGAAATCCATCTTTGCTACCATTTCTTATATTATCTTTTCTATAGTTTGTTCAAGCAGAAATCATTCGTCACTTGCTTTTGATCAGAGTGACCATTTGCAATACTATTCTGTCCAATATGGATGTAATTTTTGTAGAACTGCTCAAGCATCAATGCCTTATACACTAAGGTTCTGATACTTTTATATGTCTCATTGTTTCACTCAGTTTCTCTTCTAAACGTCTAATGTTGCAGCTCCTCTTAAGACCAATTCTTGATGGGCAAGCAGTGCTCTATTCATTTGAGTCTACTCCTGAGGTTAGATTAGGTGTTGCATTTGGAAGCGGTGGAAGCCAAACACTTCCGGGTACAGAATTGCCTGGTGTTTCGGCCTGGCTGGTGCGTTCTTCATTCAGTGATTATCTGTTTCTGCTATAAATGCTCCAGCGATTTGTTAAGATGCATTGGTATTTTCATCAATGGTTTGTTGAATGACAATATGCAAATATATTATACCTTAATTAAAATACTCCTGATGTTCTGCAAATATATTATACTTTAATTAAAATACTCCTCTAAATATATTCATACTCTTTAAAATATTGTATTTTTTATTTCAGGTAAAGCTTTGTACTGAAACCATAGTTAAAAGGATGGTTGAGCCTCGCCGTCAATGTTATTCTTTGCCATCAGTAGATCTAAGGAAGCGTGCTGTTGGAGGTGTTCTTTCGGTCACCGTGATTTCAGCTAGTAATATGGGTAGGCAAAGCATGAAAAGCAACAACTCAGAAACAAGACAAAGCTCAACAATAAGCAGTCAGTTGTCAGGGAGCGTTGGAAATAACGTTTTGCATACATTGGTTGAAGTAGAACTTGGTGATTTGACAAGACGAACAGATGTTAGTCAAGGTTTGAACCCTAGGTGGGGCAGCACTTTTAATATGATATTACATGGAGATACTGGAATACTCAAATTTCATCTCTATGAATGGGATCCAAGCAGTGTGAAGTTAAACTACTTGACCAGCTGTGAGATAAAGGTACCATGTACATAGCAGATAGTTTTGCACTTGCTGAGTAAGCTTCAGCATGCCAGATTTGTTGCATACTGAATAATTCATTTTATCTTAAATTAGGATCTCATTTGAATATAAGTAATTTAAACCCTTGATTATGAACAGATGAAATATGTGGCAGATGACTCTACAACAATTTGGGCTATAGGACATGAATCTGGTGTTGTGGCAAAACAAGCTGAGCATTGTGGAAAAGAAGTTGAGATGGTTGTTCCATTTGAGGAAGTTAATTTAGGGGAGGTATAACTTTCATCTTGTTACCTCTTTTGTTCCCCTTCCCTTATAAAGTTAGCATTGATTTGTAATTTCCTACTTTTCCACCTTTTTTTTTTTTTTTTCTTTTTCTTTTTTTTTTTTTTTTGCATTGCCATACATGTTATATATGCTGCCCATTATGTATTATTTTATCCTTTTCTTTTAGTCCATACATTATATGTATATCAATTTCTCAAATTCATGCTAATACTCAAGCTTTTAAAAATTAAGATTGGGGCCTGTGTCAATTTCTGGTGATTATGGTACTCCCACACTGCCACAAGATACTGGTTGGCATGGCTTTAAACAGAAACAAAAAAAGAAGGGATGTAAACACGACTTTAAGCTTGGTATTGAGCAGTATATTGTTGATATGGGCTGATTCAGGTTCATTCCCCTAGTTGGCCCTGTGGGTGTGCTGGTGTGCCTGGAATTTGAATCCTGATACTACCGATGCCACAATACCTCTCCCATTCTTGTGTATGAAGGTTATAATAATAAAGATAATTGCTATTTACAAAGCAATCTAAAATAATGAACCAAGTAGAAATTCTACCTACTCTTTTCTCTATTTAATATTTTGTGCATAGGTTAGTTATCTGCAGTCTACATCAACAATTTTTTGGGGGAAAATGTGCATCGGTAAGTCTTATAGTATAATAAGCAGATAAATAGATAAATAAATAGAAAAATGAATGAATGAATGAATGAATAGAGCTTTGCTTTATGGTTTCGAAAGCTCAGATATGCATCTTGCCTATGACTCTTATTTCTATGCAGCATTGCAAGTTAAAATGATTAAGTTTTAATGGCTGAATCAATTTTGTTTCTTACTCTTTTCATCATCTTATATCTTGTCTATGTTACATTTTTGTTTAATGAACTGCTACTCTCTAGGTGTGATCAAGGTCTGCTGAACTGGTACCAAACACCATTATGATAGCTTACCAATATGGTACAGGTTGGTATGGTACAGTCCCATAGCGATTACATGGTGCACTGCTGGAGTTGAGATATCAGCTGGAC
This sequence comes from Metroxylon sagu, assembly GCA_017589505.3. Classification (NCBI taxonomy): domain Eukaryota; kingdom Viridiplantae; phylum Streptophyta; class Magnoliopsida; order Arecales; family Arecaceae; genus Metroxylon; species Metroxylon sagu. Next base: position 419,353 of record JACVBY030000578.1, on the reverse strand, counting down.
CATGTATTGGTACAGTACCATTATCAGGCCCTTGCAATATATCAGTACCTTACTGTTATGGCATGGTACTCTTGCTGCTATGTAATACTGTTTGGGATAGTGAATCTTGGGAGGGATTCACTAACTTGAACAAGAACTGGCTACTAGAACTTTGACCGAAGTTAAACCTAGTTGAATGCTACAGAAATATATTTCTCGAGAAAAAAAAGGGTGTGACAGCAGGGATTCTAAGTCTCGACCGAATAGAGATCGAGATGGCTTAGTTGTCTCATTTCAGAGAAATTCCGAAACCAATTTTGACCGTTCCATTTCATCATGCCTTGATCATAATACATTATAGCGTCAATTTTAAATAGATCTAATTTATCATAAAGATATAACTTTTGAAGTTCAAATATGTTTAAAAATCAAAGAAAATACTAAAACTTCACAAATATTTATTTATTTATTTTTTAAAGCATCCCAAGTAAGTACCCAGATGCCTAACCGATCGGAGATTAAGACGGGATGGGAAGGATCGGAGATTAAGACGGGATGGGAAGGCGTCTTGTTCTATTGAAAAACCGGGACACCTCTGTCCTACAAGATTTAACACCTTGTGTGACAGAAATATCTGTATATTGTTTTTGTGCGCAATATAAGTTCTCTTGTAAGCTACACATTATTAGCCATTCTTTTCTTCCATACATTATGTTAATTCTTTAGCAGCAGTAAGTTCTAACATGCTACAATTTCATTTGTTTCACAGCTGACTGTGAGGCTTGTACTAAAAGAGTGGCAATTTTCAGATGGTTCAATTAGCTCGAGTAACTCTTTAAGTGGTATATCTCAACCATCTTTACACAGTTCGTCCCACCTTCAGTTAACAACAGGAAGGAAACTGAAGGTAACAGTGGTGGAGGGAAGAAATCTAACTACAAAAGATAAATCTGGAAAATGCGATCCTTATGTAAAGCTTCAGTATGGCAAGGTTGGTAGTGATGTTATTCTTTCTTCTCATTGAATCAAGTCTCCTTTTTGTTTACTTTCGTTTATCTATTGCTGAGAAGAGATTGCAATACTATTCATATGTTTTTCTGTAATTATTTGTAATGAAAGCCTACTTTTCTAGGTTATCTACAGAACAAAAACAATGCCTCATACTACAAATCCAGAGTGGAAGCACACATTTGAGTTTGATGAAATAGGAGGCAGTGAGTATCTCAAGATCAAGTGTTATAGTGCAGATTTGTTTGGTGATGACAGTATTGGAAGTGCTCGGGTAAATCTGGAAGGGATTCCAGATAATTCCAACAGGGATGTGTGGATTCCCCTTGAAAAAGTGAATTCAGGAGAGGTGAGACTCCAGATAGAAGCAGTAAAGAATGATGAATATGAAGGATTGAAGGTATGCATATAATTGCATGTTCTTCATGAAATATTTTTAGCAATTGGATTGAGAAGAATGAACATATCAGATAAAATGCTTTTACGCATGTAGAAGGAGATGCAGGAAATATTGAATGGCTTAACTTTCATTTCAAGATGCACTTTCATGAAGATTAGATATAGAGTTTTAATGATTTGGTTGTTTCATAACAGAATACCCTAATATTTGCAGGATTCAGCAACCAGATATGGATTTGGCTATATTGAATTAGTCCTTATTGAAGCTAAGGACCTTGTTGCAGCTGATCTGAGGGGAACAAGTGACCCGTTTGTCAGGGTGCAATATGGGAACATGAAGAAACGAACTAAGGTCGGTGGATAATAATATTAAATTGCTAATATAATAATAGTAAACTTCTAGCATCTGTGCTATATTTTCAGTGCTGGAGTTGTATTTGCCTAATGGATGTTGATTTATATAAGAGTATGTAAGCGCATACATAAAAGTGAAACAATAGATAGTCCACACATAATACAATAATTACCTCAAAAAAAAAAAAAAAAAAAAAAATACAGTACAATAATGTCTTTAAGTGGTGTGAGTTCTTGAGTTATATGGTTCCCTATATAATTTGACTCCCTTGTGTATTTTTATGAATCTTTTTCCTACTTCGTAGTTGCACATGAAACCATGTCTTTTCGGATCTCACTATTAATTTAAATTGGACTACAAGGCCTAATCTAATTACATGCCATGCAGGTTGTTCACAAAACACTGAATCCTCGATGGAACCAGACTCTAGAGTTTTCTGACACTGGCAGCCCCTTGATTTTGCATGTTAAGGATCACAATGCTGTGCTTCCCACATCTAGTATAGGCCACTGCACCGTTGAATATGAAAGGCTTCGTCCAAATCAAACAGTCAACAAATGGATACCTCTCCAAGGAGTCAAGAGTGGAGAGATCCACATCCAGATAACCCGAAATGTTCCAGAATTACCAAAGAAATCCAGCTTGGATACGAATATTTCTGCATTGAGCAAATCACATATAATGTCTGCACAGGTGTGAGCTATGATTGTTAAGAACTCTCCTTGTTTTAATTTCAGTAATTATATTTCACACTATAGGGAAATGCTGCATGCAAGATGGCCTTTTGTTACATGTCCTGTGTTTCATGAACTGCTGCTGGTCCCTGGTATTTGGCTATGTGATGTTTAATAGCTCGGGAATGAGGGGCAACCATTTTTCAGTTACTTTGATTTACCACTGTACATTCCTTGGAGTTGAATGCATTGGATTTCATATAAGAAATCGTATCATATGAAAATGCATCATTGGCTATCTACTTTTTTGCTTTGGTATTGTATGGAATTTATGTGTCAAATTAAGGTTTTATTTGACTGAACCATATAACAATCAGGCTTGTTACGATTTTATTTGAGATAGATGAGAAAGTATATATGATTCACTGGCAAGTAGCGAATTTCATTGAAATGTTGGTGAATGGGAGTGACCTAAAATAAGGTTTTATGATGGCAAAATGAAGTGGCATATTGCAACCATGTTTAAGTTATTTTGTATTTTATATTTTTGTCCTTGCATCTGAATGATAATTAATGTTTTATCTCAACAAAAGCTTTGTGGAAGCTTAAATATTTAGTGGTTTGGATAAAGTTAAATTTTACTGCAAAACAAAAATTTTAAAACAACTTCCATAATTCAAATGATTTCAAGTATAACTATTCAAATTTAGATGAGACCCAAGATGGCTTTCCTGGTCTTTATTTTTACTGAGATATGTGCTGACCGGTCTATTTGGCTTCATTATTTCCTAAGCAAAATGAGAGAAGGTTCGGATGATGGGTTTATTTTCAGATATGGATTAATAGACTTAAAGAAATTTTAAGTATAAGAAAAATATTTTGCTGAATGAATTTCAGATTCTTTGCACTTTTTATTTATCATGGTGGCTTTTCTGATACATGAACAATACAGATTAGAGAGATCTTGAAGAAGTTGCAAACTTTAGCTGGCGATGGTGATCTTGAGGGCCTTTCACTGGCTCTAACTGAAGTAGAAAGCGTTGAAGACAGGCAGGAAGAGTACATGCTTCAGCTTGAGAGGGAGAAGGAATTGCTGATAAATAAGATAAGCGAACTTGGAAGGGAAATTAGTAGAACATCATCGACTCCAAGCAGGATACCATATTGAGATTGAGCGTTTCAATATCAGCACGCAATTGCAACTGTCTACCCCATGCTTAATATCATACCGTGTTATTGTAACATTTTTATGACAATTGACATATAATAGTTTACCAAAATAAATTTAAGTTGTATAGTTGGTTAAGGTATAGGTGGCAACTAAATTTCATTTCTCTTGGATTCACAATGGGGTGAAACAGCAAAAGAATCTTATTTACATCGTCTGTAGAGAGAGCTGTAAAACAAACAAAGGATCCATACATTTATTGGGTTTATTGGGTTTGAGCATCACGTCTTGCAAGCAGACTTCTGAAATGAATTTTTTTGGCAAGACAAATGAGGCCGGACACCCTCTGGCCTTCGTGGAATTACTTTGGCGTTTATGAAAGCCTTAGCTGATGTACTGCCATAGGTGAGTAAAATCAACAAGGATGTGGCTGAAATTCTCTCCTTAGTAAAGCTGAAATCCCTGTTAAGGCGAGCTTCGCGAGGCAAGCTACTAGCTGTTTTGTTGTTAAACCAGCTCGTTCTCATCGTGTTCTCATGACCATCGGGCAATTACTTGAAATCTAAAGCAATACAGTGCTACGATAAGCATCGGGGATTTGTTGCCTTTTACTTGAACACATTAAAAAAAAAAAAAAAAAAAGGTGGAGAGAGAATGGAAAGAGAAAGAATGGTATGTATAGCGAAATGGTGGTTAACTGATGCGTAAAAGCTTTTTTTTTTTTTTTTTTTGGTTTATTTTATTTTTAGATAGATATAGAAGGAATTTAAAAATTATTTTTCTTTTAATGTAAATTAGAGATTTTATCGTTAATGCATTATATCTAACATTTTAAAAATGAGAAGTTAAGATACTTATTAAGGTATTGTCAACATATATCATACCCATTTTTTATTGTGATGACTCTGACCAGTGATGTGCGTCTCCTAAATTATAGACTATTAATTAATTTTTCAAATTTTGACAAATATATATCAACAATATTAATTATTAAGGAGCTTGAAGCACAACAAATGGAATATAGCTTAAAACAAAAATGAGAGTACTTTGATGACTTGGGATTGGAAGAGAGGCGCACATTGTTTGTTCCATCTCTGCTATTATTATGATTTATTTATTTTATTTTTATTTTTTAAAATTTATCATTTATACTTTATTTAAAAAATGATAATTCCAAAGTGGTAGTTTTTCTTTCTATCTTTCTTTTTTTTCTTTTTTTTCCATTTATCATTATTATACCGGGCATATCATTCTTAGTTACCTTAAAAACTGCATGTCTTGATAACCCGCCAACTATCGTGACGCATTGCAGTCTTCAACTCCAAATTTTTCTTAATGAATTAGAATCTATTACTTGCTCTCTTCTCCCTCAAACATATATTATACTCACTAGATATACTTAAAAAAATAAAAGAGACATGATGAAGTTGGCAACTGTTACCAATTCTGCTACAAATATCAATGTCGGCAATCAGTTACGCGTATCAATTCCACGCGAAGCACGGATTGCTCTGATCCCTTGAAACGGTGATGATTTGCGAAGTAAATTCTTAAAATACACCGGAGATAATTACGTGTTTTAACGGGATAATGCTAAACTCCAAACTGCACCAACTTACACTACTCCTCGTCTTTCCCAGCTTCAAAAGTTGGCTAGCATGCATGCATACGCTCCCATGCCCACACTTCAAATCGCATTCTGCGGCGCCGCCTGCCTTCTCTCTGTCGAAAAGCCTGGATCAAGAGCCCTTAGTTGCGCGGAATCAACGGATCACACACTACCTAGTCGATGGTCGGCAAGCCATCAACCTCTTCCGCCGCCTCGGCCTCCCGATCATCCACCACCACCACCACCATATATATGAACGACGCATGGGGTTGGTACATTCTAAAGATGATGATGATGGCACCATCGGACCACTTCTTCTTAGGGGAAAGGTGAGCCCACCGACTTTTATTAATATAGTTACAGGTTACATGGAAGATGAGTTAAAGAGTAGTTGCTTTATTACTACGAACTCGTGCATGCGGTTCCCTCCACTTATTGGAGTTCAGATATCCCCACATGGTAAAACTCACCTGAATTCAGCGTAGGATTACGTACTGTGGTGCCTCCAAGAAGATGCTAACATTTTTCTCTCTCAATATATCTTGTCGATGCTAGTAGACAATCTCTTCAACCTCATAATCAGTAAATAGCTCCAGCATTGCTTTTGAGAATGGACAATTGAAGAAGAGATATAATGCCTCCCCACACATCACATATCTGATATTAATGGGCCATTTTTTCTTGGCAAGAGCTTCCCATGTGTGCACCTTGTTATGTAAAAGAAGTCAATGGAAGGCTTTAATTTTCTTGAGAGGGATTGCTTTCTGCACAGCTTCATAGTAAGAGATATTTATCCCCCGGTGATTGATAAACCTGCAGAGAGAATTAACTGGATGCTTGCCATCTCTATGGGATCTCCAAATAGTACATGCACCATCAGACTTCATCTCATGGAAGAAGCGCACATATATGAATGACACACGGGGTTGGTACATTCTAAAGAAGATGATGATGGCACCGGCGGACTTCGTCTCATGGAAGATGTGCATACATGTGAACGACAAAACATTTTTCGTAGAGAAGATTTCAGAGGTTAGATGGAAGAATTATTCCTAGAGGAAGGTGCTTTGCTCGTTTATTCCTTCATAAAAGGAAGATTCTTTTAAGTGTTTATTTTTCATTCATTTTTTTTTTCAAATTAAACACAAATCAATGAATCTATTTTTCATTGAGTGATTTAAACAATATTTAGATTTGATATTTTTCTTTAATTAGGTATTATTCAATAATGACGTATAAGACTAGAAAAATTGGTCTATATTGCTAGTTTCATCATTGGTTTGATTATTTGGTACCTTCGATATATTATATACCTTATGCACAAACATGATATATTGTCGCTTGAAAATATAAGAATTAATGCTATATATATATATATAGGTAGAAATTATATACCTTATGCATGAATAAGATCCGGTTATCTTTTTTATCCTAAGATCCACATGAATCCTAAAGTCATTTCATCTTTTTTATTTTTTGGATTCGTGAACTGTATGGATTCAAAGGTTGAGGAAATGATTGCATATAGGCTTATCTACATTTCAATGTAGTCAAATCTATCTTTCTCTCTCTCTCTCTCTCTATATATATATATAAGCTATTTAGTTATACTCACGTATAGCAAAGTATAGATCCATCATTCTTTTCATCCTTGAATTCTTTTAGATCATAAATCTAAAGATGAAAAAAATGAAATAGCTTAGAGATTTATATGGATCTAAGAATAACAAGGACGATCAAATTTAGGGTTGACTGTATGCGAGTGTAGCCAAGTATAGGTTTCTCTATATATAAAGAAAATATTTTATGCATTAGCCTTAAGAATCTATTTAAATTCGATTGGAAAGCAAATATCATAAGGGGCTAGTTGTCTTAATTAACCATAAAATGTATAATTTGGTTGGCTTTTTTTTTGTAAACTTGGCAATTGAAAAAATGAAAATAATATTATATAAATTTCTTAATAGAGAACGTAGGTACTTAATAAATGGGGGCATTATGCCTTAAATTTATGCTTGCACTACTATTAAGATAATTTTGGCCTTCCACTACATTAATTTTTTTTTTAAAGAAAATTGCAAGGGAGGAACTTTTCATTGAGCAAATTTTATTAAAATTATAAAAATTTATAAAGAAGAAGGTAGCATTATAAAGAAGCCTAAATGTAAAAACTAGCAATAATTTTATAAAGGATAAAGAGTAGAGTAAAGTTCTTATGCAAAAATATTCTCAAGCTTCTCTCATTTCATGGTTGCATATGAATACCATACTAAGCTCCACTCCGTTCTATTTGGCCCAGTAAGAAAAGCATCATTTGCATACCATAACCCACCCTCCCCCCCCCCCTCCCCGAGAAATAACTAAATAAATAAATAAATATAAATTAAAAAAATTAAAAATTAAAAAAAAAATCTTGGGATTTGAGCAAATAGCAGAACGAGAGATACACGCGATGCATGTGGGTTGTGTTGACTGGAATTTGACTTAAAATTACTTGTTGGTTGGACCAGGACCCGAACCCGAATCGTGGATCCGGAACGCGAGCGCCCTACTTTATATTTATAACCCGACCCGAATGGAACAGGAGCGGGGGAAGAGACGATGGCCGCGAAGCAGCCGCCGTCCGGCGATGGCTTGCCCTCCCAGAATGACGGCATGTCGATGAGGCAGCTCTACGAAATCATGTCTAAAATGAAGGTAACCTCTAGACCCCCCACCAACCTTCTTTCCCTCGGGTATTGGTTTCTATTCTTCTGTTCGAATTAAAAGAAAGAAAGAAGAGGAATTGATTTCTAGTCATCATCGTCCTTTCTATGCTCAGATGCTGGTCGACGGTAACCAGCAGGAGATGAAGAGGATCCTCGTCGAAAATCCTCGCCTGACGCGAGCTCTATTCCAGGTTCTCGATTCCCCTCTCTTTTGTCTCTCTTTGTGGCTCCTCGGAAGCTAGGGTTCGGTTTGTGCTTCCTAAATTTTATATCGACTGGGGTTCTGGGGAATGGTCTTCTGTTTTGATTTCTTACATTGAGGAGTCGATGCGATATCGCCGGTTAAACGATATGATTAAGAATTACGGGTTTTAACATTACCCACGTATTATCGTGGGTATAATTCTTCGGAGGGTTCCTGATGATTCTTTTTTTTTTTTCATCTGTCTAGTTAAAGGACTGTTTTTTTTAATTTTTTTTTATAAATCAAGAGTAGAGTAAACAGGGTCGATGGTTGTTTGAAAAGTATCGTGGAACTCCTTTTTCACCCGAGCGTATGAAACTTAATCAACTACCAGAGAAGCTGAACCAGACCTAAATGTTCTGGGCTAAGAAAGAATTCTAACTTGAAGCAACATTTTGCACTTTTTTATGTTTATTTTCTTTGCCTCTAAATGAGTCCTAATGTTGTTACTGGTAAAGCTGTCGTCCCGTGTGCAACTACGTTAGCTTCTTATTTGACTATTAATAATGAAAAAGATGTTTCATGCAACTCATTAATCTCATGCTATTCTCTGTATTAGATTGTGTTGCTGGCTTGTATACCAAGATTCTGTATAAACATATGTATCTTTACGAAATTCATCAAATAAACTTCAGTCAATGTTGGGGATATAACCTGTCATGATTGAAAGAAATATAGCTTCTCAATCTTATACCTTCAAATGGAACTCTCCATGGAGTAAACATATAAATTATGAGCTAAAATATATGGTATGTCCTCTACTGGCAGAACCTTGTTTGAATGAAGTTGCGTGTGATTTATATGTAGTGGTTAGGAAAATGCTTTCTTCACCTCTGTAAAATCCAGAAGGTTCTTCCAGAAGAGAAAAAAGGATAGCATTTCAGTTGAACTCTGCCATAGTTCAAAATACCACTGGATGTATTGCATTTGGATTTAATCTTACATATAACTCTTGCTAATGGGAAACACATCTTGGTTTAGTCCATGAACTGTGTAACAAACCTTACAAGATTAGGGCAAGAAGTACATCAGGGACATAATTTTGGTTATAGAAATGCTATGTAACATTTGATAATCAGGTCTGTGGCAACGTATGATCTAGCAATAGCATGTGTAATATAAGAAGGGATATGAACATTTATTTACTTATGAGAGTTAATGATTAGATGCCAAAGATAGGTTTTTTCTTTTTTTCTGAAAAGAAGAAAAATCAACATGCGAATATAGTAAATCATGCCTCGAGAAAGCTTGGTTGTGCAGCATAGAGTCGCAGTTATAGACGCATGTATTAGGTATAAGAAGTGGAGAGGGACTGCTAAGTCCCAAAGAATACCAAAGAATAAAGTGGTTAAATTTTTAAGAAGACAATACGAATTATTTTACAGATAAGATATTGAAGACAATTGAAACTTGGCAACTTGAGAAGTTGTTAGAGAAGTCTTAGAGAGGTAAATGAGATACATAAGAAACAAAAATGGTGGTTGAGTGGTTAGTTGTGAGACATGATTGGAGGGTAAGGAAGTCTACTAATGTTTAGTACACTGGTAAATTACGGGAAAGGCTAACAAGGATATTCAAAAAAATGAATGCAACATATGAAACTTATAATGACATTTATGATAAGTTGGCTTAAAACTAAGAAGTTTCAAAATTAGCTCAGATAACAAAGAGGAACATAAATTTCATATCATGTTAGATGCATTAAGAGTGAGCTTAATATGATTTTAGCGAAATATACAGAAATAAGTTAAAGTTATTTCTAAAAATTTTGTTTGGGGACTTTAAAGAAGGGATATATTTAGAAGAACCAGAGTTAGGAGTTTTTCAGATGTTTCATCATTTGAAGCATTAAGGCAAAATGAAAATATTAAATGAGGTGTTTAATTAGCTTTCTTAATGAAGATAAGCTTTTCTTTTTCCCTCAAATGATTGTAGAAGTATTGGGTACCATCTATATGAATATAGATGACGTACAAAGCTAGATCAATTGTCATGAAATTGAGCTTATAAGCCATAGCATGGAGTTATAGGAGACAATAATAGAGAAAATATATAGATTTTTTTTATAAAAAAAATGTGTGTCTAGAAGGTTAACTATGGAGGCTATTTCTTGCTTATAGCTATTGATGGAAAGTTATCATAAAAGAATATGAGTCCATATATGGTCATTGTTCACTAAGCATATGATAAATTACCATGGAGATGTATTGGTTATTCATGAAGAAACTGTGCATAGATGTACTGAAATTGTTGTAGGGATGCATGATTGGGGTTTGTGGTAATGATAGCCAGGTGAATTTCTTGTTATAGTATGATTGCAACAATAATGTGCCAATATTGCTTCAAATAGCTATATATATACTTATTCATGAGAAAAGGACAAGATCATGTACTAATTTGGAATAATGAAGGAAAGCCTTGTAGATTAAATGATAGAGCAAAGATAAAGCATATTGATTGCAATCTGGAAATTAAGATAATGTTCTATAATCTAGACAAACTTGCTATCATGTGAGTTATATTGGTTGCATAGATTGATGAAAGCTTATTTAAGGGGATCGGTTGTAGGTAGATAGAGTGGAGAAATGCTTTTGGGTTTATGAGACTAACCACACTTTATGTCCTAAGCAATCATTTGAAATATGATAAAATGGTTGGTGATGTTGTATGGTTTAAACAAAGGTTCTTCATACTGAGAATCTGTATCATTTCGGTACTGGATTGATACAGTTCAGAATGGGGCATACCATACAGAACCAATGGCATACCAGTCATTCTATACTGAACAAATGTTTTAACTCATGAACCGCCCCATACTAAATCGAATCGGACCGAATCGGACGGTTTAGCATGGCATGGAAAGATTCGATATCATACAAGGTCAATATGAGGTTGTTACGGACAGTTCTAAGCTATATAGGATGGTACCAGCCTCGTACTATTTTGAAATGATGAATCGTACTGGTTCCTCATCGGTATGGTTCGGTACACCCTGTACTGGGTGGTTCGGCACACCTTGATTTAAACTAGTAGGAAATAAAAATTCTCAAGCTATTATTTTTTTTTGGCGGCGGGGGGAATAGAATATAATGTTGAAGAGGACTTATGGTATAACTAAAAAGGATTGGGGTGAGGAACAAATTTTTGATAGGTGGTGTCAAACATGTACCAATTTAGGATGAAGTGTGCAGGGAACTTGATTAAGATGATCCAGGCATGTGCCATGGAGAACTGAAAAGCATTTACTTTTTAGGTAATTGCTTTAATTTGTGTTGAAGTGTTAGAGAAGTGCATATGACCAAGGTAACATGGATGAAAGTTGTTAGAATTTGGAAAAGCATACAATAACATAGGAGGTTGTCCATAATAGGAAGAATTTGGGCATATACAACTAGAAAAATTTTAGTGGTTAGGTTATTGTGGTATGGATAGAAGTGTTTAGGATTTAATAACTAGTATTGTGGCGACCGTATAAGTTCAGAGATATGAACAATATTTCATAAGGGGAACTAGGCAAGGTTGCGGAGGTTTAGCATGTTAAAGGTGATAGAGAGAGTTGATGTGTTAGATTTTGTATGGAAGGAGAAGGACCATTTCTAGGTAAGTAGAAAATTTGGAGAGTTAAAAAGGAGAGGAAGTTTTGGAAACAATTTCAAGTTCCTAGGGTGAAAAATCATGGTGAATAGGGTTTAGATTCAATATAGGGTTAAGAGAGGCCTGTAGACAAGTGAATTTTGGAGCAAGTTTTTTTACTAGAAACTAATTGCATCTTACAATTTGTTGATAGAAAGGATAGAGGAGCAAGAGGAAACAATAATAGGAATAGGGGCTTTTGCTGAACCAGCCGTAGGCACCCCTTGGTTATTGTAAAGGAATAAATTCTTACTCCAAATAAAGGCCAAGATCTTCGCTCATCATCCCTGATCCATACGGTCCCTCATGATGTCAACCCGAAGCCCTAACTTGCTATATACTTGTATTTAGAAATTCATTCCATATCTTTCCCTCCATTCTTACTCAAAATAAAGTTCTAGAGAGTTATTTTTATATCATTGAATCATTCCCATTATACAAACTAAAATTCTAGTTAATTTTGTTTACATTACTGGTCTTGCATTAGTACCTACAGATATTAGTTAGCCCAGCTTAGTGCACCCACCTAAAAATCCACTTAACACCCTCAATTACACCCCATCTCTATTTTACATCCACATGCATTCCATCAAAAATCTTTAACTAATTCCCATGTGCACCTGCTTTCTCCTACCTCTTCCAATTGCTTAGAGCATCTAGATTGACACCATTCACACACCAACATGAATGTTCCAATCCCTCCTTAACTATCCTAGTGTCACCTAGGATCCTACCTACATGCACCCTTGTGGATAAAGAGGCCATTCATTTTACCTTGCACCAAATCCTAATTAGCCATAACTAACTTAATTTCAAATGGTGTTTAGCCACCTTAACCCCTAGCTTAGGTGTGTTGTTTGGATCCTTGCACAATCTGTCTGTCTGAAAAAGATGAAAAGAAATATTATCTCAATAATTAACTATTCCTTCTCTCAAGCTAGCTCACGGCATGCATTAGTCTATCGCTATATTGTGTTTTGGCCCCTCTCATCCTTCCAATATCCATTGCTCCATCCTCTCTCCTGCATAATAATTACCATCACACCATCTTGTTAAATTCTCCCTGTTAATTAAGCAATCCCTTTCATGTCCCTTTCATCCTAACCTTGATTTAGTAGAAGCCTCTAGAAACCCATCTCAACTTTGCACCTCAATCCATGGCAGCTAAGATCCATCAAACAAATTTCTCCATCTCATCCTTCTTCCTGACCCTCCAACCTTGACTATTCTCTTGAAATTTCATTACAACTATCCATGCCCTCAAGAAAGGAACAAGAATTGGAAAAAAAAAAGTGGGGATATTCTATCCAAATTCTTTCCTAATATAATACACCTTTATGCCTTCTTCCTCTCCTCCATCATTTCTATGTTACTTCCATCTCCTTAGATTCTTTCTAGAACTTTTCAGGAGCAAGAAGACCTTCTTTAAACTACTTTAGCTAGGGGGCCTTTCTTGTCAAGACCCAACACTAAAGAACAAGGATGGGGGAAGTGGTTTAGCAACAAGCAGTGATGATGCAACAGCTTCATTGACACTCTTCCTCTCTAACTCTCTTCTATTTTTCTTACATTTTTTTAGTCTATTTTCATTTTTGTTTTAAGCCTACCATTCCTAGCTAGCTAAAGGGTAGATTACATGAAGAAAAATCCATAGATCAAGCCCTGGCCTTTAGGACCTCAATTGGAGTGTTTGGAGGAGTGTTAGGGTATGCATTTCTGGCCTTTCTCCTACCCTAACCTAGATCCTGAGTCACTCTAGTAGCCTTCATGCTATACTATCTTTAAAATGTGGTATGACAGCATATGTAAATGTGGTCCTCTAACTGCACTGTGTTCCGTAGGTCACCTACTTGACAATATGCTTCTGCATATGCATTCTTGCTTAACAGTGTGCAGCCAATGTGTTCCCTCCCTTGCCGTTGTGTATGCAGCTGCAACTAGCATTTTGCAGCTGCATGTATGACTTGTCTTAGCATTTATGCTGCCACATATGCAGCTCACTATTCTGCAAACTCGTGCAAGCATTATAGATTCAATTGGTTGGCGGCTGGATGTAGGTTATGGTTGAGCCATATGCATGCATTGTTAAGAGCTGGACTTGGCTACATTCGAATGTAGTTAAGTACAAGATTTGATCACTTTTCTCATTTTTGGATCTACATGGATTTCGAAGCCACTCCTTTTTCACTTTTTTTATCTTTATGATTTATAAACTGTATGGATCCAAAAGTGGGGAAGGTGGCTGGATTTAGGCTTGGCTACATTCGAATGTAGCCAAGTCTAGCTCTATTATTAATATTACTAATTTGTTAAATCACAATTGTTGTTATTAGTAATTGTTATTAATTTAATCATTAAATTTTATGCATATTATAACACATACTTTCACATTACATTTAATTATTACATTTTAAGTTATTTAATTATGACTCTTTATGTATATTACAACATATGCTTTCACATACCTCATTTGCTCTCTGTTGTCTATCATGGCCACCTTTCTGATGACTGCCTTCTTAGGTTTCCTAGACCCCTTGTGAGTAAAATGTCTAGGTGAAAATTTTATACATCTAGCATGCACTTGCCAGCTTTATATTATAGGTTTTTCAGGAAGTTTTTAGCTTAATATGTTGTCTTTCAAAAGCACTGATACTTCTTTCACAAGAATAAGTGATGAGACCAAACAGGACTCTAAACTGAGAAAAACAAAAGGAAGAAATACAATTCCATATCAAGTTATTTTTTTTTTAATTATTATTTTGACCTGATCCTCCATAAAAAATAAACAGAAATAGGAAAAAGAAAATAAGTTCCAATGGTTGGTTGCAAGATGCCTAAGTTCCCTCAGAGTTATTTATAGTACCAGTATGTTTTTGTCCGTCAAAGGTCTTATTTTCTGTACTGGTAAACAATGAACAAAATACTTGTTAAGGAATGTCATGGGCTTCTAATAGTTTCATTAATAGACATTCCTGCCCCCTGCTCTCTCCTCTTCCTCCTCCCCTCCTCCAAGAAGGCATTGGTTTTTAAACTTCGCCAAACTTAATTGAGTATTGGAGTTGTGTGGGTTGCCCTAGATATTCACTTTGGCCAATGATGCAAAATTTATCAATCACTTTCTTGAACATGTTTGCTACCTTCTTGTACACTAATTTACAAAGTGGGGCCTATTACCCTAGAATTCAGACAAATGAATATGACTTATTAATTCTATAGGATATGCAATAGAGATGTTTGAACCAAACAAATGCTTGGGATTTCAAAAGTTCCTAAATTTGATTTACTCATTATACTTCCAATTATTGCTCATGGGAAAGAACACGTTCTGAGATCATATGCATGATGGATCTAGCCTGTAAATGAGAAAATATATTGAGTCAGACTTCTTTTATAAGCTTTATTTATGGAGAATTGGTTTGTGTTAATGCCTTGCCATAATTGATATGTGTTGGATTCTGCTTCTCACAAAAGGAGTGATGAAGCTAATAATCAAGAAAAGGATTGGATCAAGAGGAAAAATGTCACGAAGGAGAAAGAGAAAGGATCAACGACTAGTTGTCTATCTTGTATTGGATGAGGAAGATAATTGGTATTTCTCGGAAAAGGAATGCTGAAATTTTTTTTTGGGCTTTCTTTTGTTATTCTGAGAGTTTGTTCATTGCATAGCAATTATGTTAGGTTGAAGCATCTTCTTTCAAAGTATGACAGTCAAATTATCAGTTCGTTATATGTTTTTTGTTTTTAATTGTTTGTTGATCTTGGAAAGTATGGGTGAGTACCAATCCCTTTGATTTATGGTGCACTATGATTTCTTTAGTTTATTCCAGTTTGAATAATATTTTTTTTTCCTTGGATGTTATGTTGAGCACTTTTCTTCGTTTCAATTTATATCACATATAATACTTATTGCTAGCTAGATTTACAATGTGAAATTGAATGTAATTGTCTTAATGTTTCACTACAGGGACAAATCGTCCTTGGAATGGTGCGGCCTCCTCAAGCGGTAATCATATTTGTTTAAAATGTCTCATTTTATACTGAAGAAGAGCATGTATTGAAAAATATCAACCTCTCTTCTTCAGATGCCTAATATCCAGCAGGCTTTATCACAACCACAATCAGCACAGGTGGTGCAGCAGCCAAATGTTCAAACTACTCAATCATTGCCCATACAATCTGGACTGCAGGGTCAAGCTAGTTCACCTCAACTCTCTGTATCAGCTAAACAGCAGCATCCTACTCAACCCTCCATGGCATTACCATCTGCTTCAGTTCCTCCAATGAACTTTCAGTCACAGACCATGCCATCAAATCCCCTACTTTCAGCACAGCAGACTAAGAGTTTTCTGGATGCTCAATCTCCTTTATCACTTCCACAATCTTCCCAGATTCATAATCTCACTGTACCCCCTCCTGCTCCTCCGCATTATTCTATGCTTCCATCCCATATGCCTATTGTTTCTGGCCAGACACAGCAACCTCTGCAGACTCCTGGAGTATTTAATCAGCCACTGCAACCTCCTCTGCCACAACAACCTAGGCCACTTTCCATGCAGCCTTTCTCTCATCAGCTTCATTCACAGATGCCTCATGCTCTTGGTTTTCAACCATCGAGTGCACCTCAACAGCTTTTGTCACAACCTATGTTTCATGTAAGTTGGCTATTATAAGCGGCATGTTGCTTTGCATTTTACAAATATCTAAATTATTCATGAGATAAACTTTTTGAGTTGTTCAGTTAGGCAGCAATCCCCCATCTTCCTTCCCACAAGGACAACCGCCGCTACCAAGTCAACCACCACACCAGCAGGTCTTTCAGGTTGGGATATTATTTCTGCTCCTGGACAAGATTGAGTTGTAACTTGCTGTTATATTCAACATCTGTAACATTCTAAATGCTTTGTATTTGGACTACTTTGATGCTAAAATATGGAACCATGCATGCTTTACTTATGTATGTGGTTAAACTGATCAACAAACTTGCATCTAGCTCTGTTAAGTCAGCACATGACCAAAATAATTCTATACAAGTAAGCACAAGACTCGGTGTAAAATTCACAAAGTGTGTCACTGAATACTCCCTTATGAGTTGGAAACAGATTGCATGACTGTTGAATGACTCTACAGTCATGATAGTTCATGCTCTATAATCACTTGAAGATCAAAAAAATTTTGTAACTTAAGTAGGTTTATGGCTCTATGCTTTGACCTAATTATCTTCACTGCATATGTTCTGGTAGCTGAATGGTCAGTTGTGAGGCCGTTCACTGCCCTAGGTGTAACTTTAACCTAACAAAATCAAAGTTGGTGTTTGTTTCCAGGGTGGTCCACGTATAGGTCCGGATTATAGCAATCAAGCTGGGACCTCCATTCAAGCTGAAAGAGGGGCTGCTTGGGCTCCCGGCCTGCCTGAAAAAGCAGCTCCTGGGGCCCAATTGCCGGGACCACCACCATTGGTTTCTGGACAGACTGCCTCTGGCACAGGTGGTCAGCCACCTCGTCCACCACCGGTAATTATCATCATGGCCATGTTTAAGTGTTCATTTTGTACGTTCCAAGCTCTGATCTGTCCTCTTATTGATCCTATCCTCTTTTTGTTTGTGCAGCTGACTCCTGAGATGGAGAAAGCTTTGCTTCAGCAAGTCATGAGCCTTACCCCGGAACAGATCAATCTTCTGCCTCCTGAGCAAAGGCAGCAGGTGCTTCAACTACAGGAAATGTTAAGATAGTGATGAAACCGGTGCTTCGTGTAGCGTGGAATGGCTTTATTGAGAAGATATGCAGTATATGCTTGAGAATTAGGATCAGCTTTTACAGCGTGAGGGAGTGGCTTTTCTATATTGTTTACTGAAACCGACACAGGCTCTTCTCAATTGAGCTGTGCTTGACAACTGTTCACTGAGTTATCCATGATCTAGGTTTGTAATATACATCGATATTGATGTGTTTTTGTTATTTTTCGACATCGGTTATTAAACTTCATTGCCTTTTATTTTTGGACAAATATTGTTAAAAATGTGTGCAAAGACCAGTGAGTGAAGGCATCAAAGGGAGATGAATATTTCTGAAAGCAACAGCTATAGAATATTCATTGGACCCAAATTGCTTATTGTAAGAGTAGCCAGCAACTTTTGTCCTATCAGACTAAATCTGGCTTTCTGGGTGAATTTATTCTACCTATCAATGGTCAGTAATCATATGCATAAATCTTGCTTGATTCTTGATCACCAACTTCGGTCAAGGTCATCTAAAGAGTTCTTTTGGAAGCCTTTTGACGCTGTTGAGTTGGTATATGATTGTCTGTGCAAAATGTTTAAATTTTGTCTTCATCATTTGTGCAATCATATACAATGATGGCGATCTCCTCGCTTTAATGCTTGGACAGAATTCAGTGGCACATCATGCTCTCTTTGGCAATAACCTCACTCAGTCTCCATTTCAACCCAGTGCAATCCAATTTGTGTTCTTTATTGCTTTAGCCTCGGTGGTGCAATTTCGATGTTTCTTTTTACGGCCCTGCACTTTCCAATGAGTTCAATTGGTGGCCTCGTTACAAATTATTTCTAAAATCGTTACAAATTATTTCTAAAATCAGCTACACCATCACAGGGGCCTCTTAAGTTGCCTTCTACCATGCGTGCAAGTATCCTACGAGGGAGGCAATGGATGTGCAAAACAAGGTTCAAGATCAGCTAACCTGTCATTTGAGAATAAGGCATGTGATTCTATTTAATTGACTAATAATTTAAATTTAAAAAAAAAAAAAAGGTCATTTGCTTTTACTGAAACTTTCTCATTTCCGTACCAAAAAAATGAAAAAGAAATTTTCTCACTAGTTCCAGTTCCGTTGCACGGGAGAGGGAGCAAGAAAAACCACGAAAATCTAGAGCTATCCCTGGAGGTTCTGCTGTCGGATTTCCTCCATGTGCTCTCCACCGCGGCGTGGCAGTGTTCTCACTTGAGGCCGTCCACCCCGGGATGGCCGAATCCAAGGGAGAGATGGCGACTAGAGAGCACTGCTGGAAGGATTCCCTTCTCCCCTCTTTTGCTCTATCTGTCTACCTTACCCCCTCTTACTCTATCTGTCTACCTTACCCACGCGGACAGCGTACCGACACGCGACGCCTCAGCTTTTTTTGTCCCTTTCTGTCTTTATGTTCCTCCGGAGGTGCGTATTGAAATTCCTATGCTGTACTCCAAATCCAGAAACGCATCACGAAATTTATATGCGGGAGGTTTGGAAAGAAAGCAAGCCCAACGGCCATATATGCCTTTCATCGGGCAGAGGAGGAGCGGCTCCTTTGGAGGCCGTACCCCATAAAGCACTGAATCGTAAGCTACGCTATAACAGTCTCTCCTCAGAAAGGCCAGGAGCCAGCCCGAAAGTCTGCGTGGCTTTTAGCGGGAGGGAGGAGGACGAGGAGGAGGAGGAGGAAAGGAAAGCAATCCATGGCTTGAGAGTGCTTGGGATTAGAATGCTAAAACCAAATGGGGAAGAGGCTATGATGGTGTAGAGAGGGAAAGGTGTGGAAACATAGAGGGAGACTAGCTAGGGTACGTACACTTTTTCATGCAGGGTTGGACGCTCTTCCCACTTTCCATGCGCATGTGCACTGCGATGTTTCTTCTCTTTCCGTTTTTCGTTTCTGCTAGATGGCTAGCTAGGCTGAGAGGTAGCCTTCCACTTTGATCTCATGCGTGTGATGTGATCTCAAACTCCAAAGAAAGACAGCTGATCGATTGTTTGGGAGCCTGCGAACCTCTCCATGGCTGCATGTTGATCAGCCTCTCTGACTTGGGAACCACAAGGTGCAGGCGGGCCGGTTGCCGCTTGTGGCCACGGTGAATTCGTGGTAGTCCAAATGGAAGTTAGTAAGGTGGTCGCTTCATCTTCAACCTGCAATGAAATGATCATATATCACCACACAGGGACCAGCGAAAGGGCAAGCGTCATGATTTTAATTAGCAGGGGTTGCAATATAATATTTTCATATGATACCCAACAATTTGAATTTAGAAGTTTATAGTGCGAGAAGACTAAATTATCAGCAATATAAAATATCACCATATCATCTCTTTTCCGTTTTATTCTGTTTGGAATCATCTTATAAGGAACGAGATGGATATAAAATAAAAGTTGAAAAATAATACAAATATAAATGCTATAATTATTCGTTCTGACAAAAATTTATTACCAACTTCCCTTTAAATGTTGACCCATCCTGCCTGCAGGCATTTTTTTTTTCGCTTATACGAAATCTTTGGTAACTTCACATAGGCCTAGACACAAAAACCCGTGGACTTCAACCATTTGGTCATGGGTAAGACTTGCCACGAACCATCCTCACATTAAAATGCGAGAATTCCTTTGATGTGATCTATTGCGGCTACGGTTTTATTTTGTGTGTGTGTGTGTATTTCCCAAATTACACAGTTGTTTATCTTGCAATTAATTTTTTCCCCTCTTCTTAACAATACAGGTGGTAATAAGCCATCATGAGGATTTAAACCCTGAACTTTTTTTCTCAAGAACAACCTCTTATTATTTGTTGGCACGGTTAATACCTATCAGTCATGGCTCGAAGACGTGAGAAGTGCGTTCACACTCTGGAATGCACTCTTGCCATTTCTCTCCTCCTCCTAAAAGACAGTGTGGAGCGAAAAGAGTATCAAAGACAACTATACAAATGAGAAATATTTTTCAAAAGAGTAACACCCCACTTGCTCTGTGTTTTAGCCGCACTGTGTCGCTGATTGAAGCAGCAGCTGACCAAGCACTGTATTCTCAGTGCATGAAAGTATGCACTCAGGATATATTTTGCCGATGTGGCAGCGTTTGGTAAGTTTATCACCATCGAGAAACAAATGTTGCCCGTTCGTCTTAAATCAATCAAGTATCTCGTGCAATTTCTTATTCTCATCTCTGGTTATAAAAAGCACGCAATGTACTCGAAACAAGATCTCTTAAGCATAACTAAAAGCCTCCGGGCCGCTTAATTTGTTGCGCCATTAGTTTCTCGTTCCTGTGCTGATATAGATATCTAGCTTCTTCATTATTCGCAGACTTCTCATTCCGGAGGTGATATCATATGGTGGAGAGGAGTGCGGAGAGCATGGCAGAGGGCCGAGAGAGGTACAGAGACAGACATCCGGCAACGACAGACAGGGAGAGGACGGGGAAGGAAATATTTCAAATCATGTGAGGGGGGTAAGAGAAAAGCCCTCCTCTCGTTATCCCTCATTGCGGGCATCCTTCCAGACCCAACTGTCAGTGGTCGGCAGAAGGCTATTCTTAGAAATCTACGACATCTTGTCACTCAAGGGTCACTTCTTCTTTTCTTGTCTTACTCCGAAGGTAAAGTAGATTGTTTAGTCCATGCGAATCCTAGTCAAGACTCAAGGGTGCTTTGTTTGATAGGTGCCCGGCTGTTCTTTTTCTATTGATTGACTCTGCGAGAGAGTGGTGGGAGAGAGTTGGGGGGAGGGGAGGCAAGTGCAGCCGTTTCTAGGAAGGGAAGTGCTTTTATGATTCCCGCTCCCGGACAAGGATATGGACTGCCTCGGTTTCGTTCTCCATCTACTTGATGCAGGTCAGAAATCTGTAAAGTTGGGTGGATCTGTTATTCATGCAGGGAAAACTAAATCCAAATCGATGGTTTAATCCAGTGACAATGGATGACTAGGGCTTTTAGAACGGACGGCATGCAACACCGATATATCATAAATTAATCATATTAACTTAAAAATATAATGATAAATATATTAATTCAAAATTATTTTTTTATTAATTATATTAGAATTATAGATCCAAACATAACGTGCATATTATGCAAGTTATACGACATGATCTATATAAATCATTTAATAAATAAATTATATTCAGACTGGCACAAATGCATGACTTATTTTCAATTCATATAATCCAAAATCAGATTTTTACTCGATCTAACTTATATTTTATGTTTTATTAGATAAAATGTATAAATACACAAAAATATTTTCTACTTTTTTTTTTCTCTTTCTATTCTATGGATTTTAGATATTGAATAAAGATATATAAGTAATTTTCTAACATTGGTTAAATAGATCTAATGGATTGTATTTGGTTTTGCAAGTGGTGTTACATGAGTTGAACTATTTAATAATCTTATCAATTGTGGGTTAGCAGATCAAATTAAAAAATGGCTTGCTTATTAATCATGTTTAATATATTAAACTTGATTTTGACCTAAATTTATTTGTGCTTAATCTAAATCCTCTAATTTCGTATTGAGTTCGAGTTGTGTTCATGATTTGCATCCAAAATTGGCATTCTAACTTTAAATGGACCGAATTTGGCCATCACAAGCTAATCTAGAACTTGCTGTAAGCCTAAGATTAAGGTCTAGAGGTAACACGGCTCCTTACTGGGACGGTTGGCTTTCATTTTGAGTTACAGACAGGGTTAGTCTAACCCAAAAGATCTTGTAGCTGAAAATGTGAATTGATCTTTGTTGAACCTAATTGGCCCCATTTGGGCACCATCAAATTGATTGATTCCAATTTTGCAACATCCATGTATCACTTAGAAAAAATGGGATTTAATTTCAGGCCCATGTTTGAACCACATGTCTAATTTTTAGGTAAATTGGTCTAGGTTGGCAAGATTTAGCAGGAACAAGATTTATTCTAAGCTTCATGTGTACTTTATTTTTGAACCAAATATTGCATTGAGGGTTGCTGGTGAAAAGTAACTTCATAATACCGTGTTTGAAAGGCCACTCTTCTTTTATTGCCTTCTGCTAGAAAAAGAGATTGCTCTTTATTTGCGTTGCATTCTTCTTTGTTTAGTTTAGAATAATGGCTATTACCAGCATTTTTAATAGTACTTTAAGCACGTTTTGTCTTTTTAAGAATGCTAGTGTCTCAAGTTCATATTTGGCTGGATTTGCAGTATGCCGAAGTTTACAGAAGCGTTAAAGCTTCTGAATTTCAATGTTGTTTGTTTGTTTCAGAAGAAGTTGCTGAAAAAGAGTTTTTTCAAAAGAGAAGCTGATGGACAAGAAATATAAGTTTTGGGCATTAAAATGTCATAAAATTATTTTTAATAACTATTGCTGACATTCAGCTTAAATGATTTATTTGTAGAAGAGTGAGTATGAGAGGAGCATTAAAATAGCATTAAGCATCTTGCTCGACAAAACATAATTAAATCTGTTGTCGAATGGTGGGATCTCATCCCCCTTTCATTGAAGATATGAAAAGGGAAAAGCATGATTTAATTTTAGAGCTTCTTAGGCTGAAGATACACACACACACACACACTACATTATAAAATGAGAGATGGACACGCTATTTCAAACTTCGTGTGTCAACTTTAGTGATCTGAATATCATAGTTTCTCTTTCATGAACATTTAGGAAAAACATGATTAAAAGTTAAATATATAACACGTGTGTTTCTTTTTATTTTAACATCTCTATATAGTATTTATACTTTTTTTTTTTTCCTCTAGAAATCCAAAAAAAATTGGACTCTATTTTGTAAAAATTCTTTTTCCACCATCTCTCGTCCACATTCCCAACTATATGTATATATATGGTGAATGTCAGATAGTAGGCTATAATTCGGAGGTACATTCAGCATTAGTTGGACACCTAGCTACCCATGTATGTTGACATTTCTTAACAGGAAGCAAACCATGGGGTAGTCAAATAAAGGACTAAGTGTTAGGTTTCCTTATAATGAAGATCAAGGAATGGTCTTTTTCTTTGTGATGGAGCGTTAGTAAATGACAGAGGGCAGAATATTCAAATTATGGAATTTTCCAAAAAATATTAATGAATGAATATAAAATTAGCTAACCTTGACCAAGCATTGAAGCATAAAGAATATGAGACAAAATCTAGAGTCTGGGCTCCAGTATGTCCATTAAGAAGCGCTAGGTAACGGACACGGATAGGTAGAAAAACTTCAAAGGGTAAACTTGTTAAATGTTAAACTCAACTCAAGAGCGTCGACCATGAGAGGTAACTTCTTAGAATCTCTCCAAATACCTTTGACAATAACATCCAATTTCTTTTATAAGATAAATATCATTGTTTGAACAATGGCAATGTTGGGGCTTCTCTCTCTCTCTCAAGAAGGATAAAAAAAAAAAAAAATCTCTAGTAACAACCATTTACAATATGAGCTCTCAACCATAATTTTAAGCTCATGGAAGGGTACCCAGCTTGCTTCTTCCTTAACACTCATGGGTACTGGTGCACGTATTCCCTGTTCAATGTAGAGTTGTACCGAGACACGTACGTTTGGGATCAATGCAGTTTCTCTGAAATGGTAACATATAACTAGCAAAGTGAACAGAAATGCAGGAAAGCCAGCACTGTGAACATTAAGTTCTTATTATAGCAATGGGCAAGTTAGTGGGAAACATTAATAGACTGGTGTCTGATAGCTGAGGGTTGAATTGGAGGGCATATGAGAAAGCAAAAGGAACCGAACTAAACTATTTAGTAGATGTAATGCAACTAGTGCAATGTTTTCTATACTGTTTTATATGTACACAGCACATAATAGATTTGTTTGGACCAACAGAGACAATGGTGACGCAAATTGTAACCTGGTATCTATG
Organism: Metroxylon sagu; assembly: GCA_017589505.3. Lineage (NCBI taxonomy): Eukaryota > Viridiplantae > Streptophyta > Magnoliopsida > Arecales > Arecaceae > Metroxylon > Metroxylon sagu. The sequence continues at coordinate 394,963 of JACVBY030000578.1, read as the reverse complement.
CCCCTCAAAGCCTCCTAAACCTCAGCGTCGTTCAAATTTCCGGACAGGCTTTAATACAGTACAGTCACAAACAGGTCCCAAAGGGTACTCTCCTACAGCCAAGTGCACTTTGACAACAACTATACCACAAGCCAAGGTACCCTGTGATAGTCCTCCTCATTCAACTAGGCTCTCTTCCAGTCTATAAGCCAGCCTAGCATACCCTTCTTAACTAAATATCCCGGCAGCACTTTGTAAGAGGTGCCCTTGTCTTTATTGCCCACTAAAGGATGAGCCCTTATTTCTCGTGTCCACAGTCACACGAGCTAGGACACTCCCCACCGATGCATCTCACGTGGTGTACACTACTCATCCACATCTCTCCTGTCAAGGATCCAGGTGGGTGAGGTGAGGTGAGGTGAGAAAGGGTTATAGAGGAAGGGAAGGGTGTGAGGCTCACATGGAAGCCTCCCCTAGTAAATACACAGGCAGAGGCTCAGTTTATCTATCACCGGGCACAGGATATGAAGGAGGGAGAGAGAGAGAGAGAGAGAGAGAGAGAGAGAGAGAGGGAGGAGGGGAGTAGAGTAGGGCTGGTAGGGGGGTGGCGGGAGCGAAGGCTACGTCCCTCTCAAACTTTCCACATCCCAACCAAAAAGTAAAAAACCACGACTTCCCCCCCCCCAAGCCCCTCATCATCTAACAGTCACAGAAACCAAGGCCGTTGGCACTTCCGTGGTATAAATAGGGATGGCAATCCGCTCCGGTGGGCTCAGATGCGGGTCCAGCTGAATATGAATCGGATCAAAAATTCCAAATCTTTTTGTAAAGAAAAGTCATTTGATCAATTTGATAAACGGATCGATAAGATTAAATGGATCGATCAGGTTTTAATCGGGTCAAATGAATTTAAAATGGACCAAACGAGTCTTAAACCAGTTATTAAGTGAATTGGATTAAATAAATATATTAAATATATTTCAAATGAGTTAAGAGGGTTCTTGAACAGGCCGGGTCATGATCTGACTCAATTGTCAGATTAGTTTAAACGGATTAAATAGTTCAGTGATTTAAATCTGAACCCATCTGATTCAATAAATGGATCTAGATCCGCTTACCACCGAAACCCGTCAATATCAAGTGGGGAACAGGGAGAGAGAAAGCGACGGCTGAGCAGTGGAAAACTGATAGAGAACTTTCAAGTCTCCCCACCTCTCTCTCTCTCTCTATCTCTATCACTTTCTCCCCACCCTCACTTTAAAACACCTTCCCTACATTGCAGTCCCAAACTGCAGTCTTTGCTCTTTGGTCTCCACAACCTTTCTTCCGTCTCTCTTTTTCTTTGCCTTGTCTTCTCCTTGACTGCACTCACATGTCACCCTTGTTCCATTCATCCTCTTATTTCATTTTTTTTCCTTTCTTCTTTTTTGAAGCTCTCCTTTTGGAAACCTAACAAGTCGTGTTCTTTGTTTTGATTGCAGGAGACCAGAGGGAAACCCCTTAGACCTCAACAACTTGCCGGAGGAATACGGCAAGCAGGCTTTGGAGGAGAGCTCGACAACAACTGCTGCATCCACCGATACTACTAGTACGTTGGGAAGGATATGAAACAATTAGGAAATAAATTTAAGTAATAACTTTAGACAACGATTTTGGGTTTTTTAAGTAAAGAAAAGAGAGAGGGAGTAGGTTACTGGTTCATTAGTTCCGAGTCTAGGTTTCGTCATGTGTTTTTCGCTTAGTTAATCGATAATTTATTCAAAATAATAACATGGTGCAGGGTTTAAGAAGAAGAAGAGTGGAGGAAAGGATGATAGCCCAAAGGTTTACGAGTGCCGGTTTTGCTCCTTAAAGTTCTGCAAGTCTCAAGCATTGGGTGGTCACATGAACCGGCATCGCCAAGGCAAGAGCACTGCTGTAGTCTTTGTACTGCCAGATTAGAATCATGGGCTTTAAATTCTCGAAAGATTTCTAGCACTATTTTAAACTACTCGATAATATGTAGCACCGCTCCGTTTTAGCTAGTAGTGTTTGAGAATTTATGTTGCTTTCTTTTGATTTAATTAGAGAGGGAGACCGAGACTCTTAACCGTGCTCGTCAACTCGTGTTCAGCAATGAAGGTCTGACCGGGGCCGGCGCCCATATGGGGTAAGTGACCAAAAAATTTTGCTTCATCTTACGTACCCCTATATCTATATATATTTCCTTCCTGTTTGATTCCTAAATAATGTTTGATCTTTTATTTCCGCTTACGACGCCAAAACTCTTCTGTTAGTCAGTTGTCTTAGAGATTATACTGATGCTATGTAATGGATCCATGACTTTCCTCCTCCTCCTCGTATTCTTCTTCATGATAGCCATTTGAAGTTAGTCGACAATCTAGGCTTTAATGATGCCAATTCTTTGTTCAAAACGGCAGTTTGAGAGATCTAAATCTCGGGGGCACACAAACAATCCCTCCAGGAGGCTTCCAGCTTAGAGGCGGCAGCGTTGGAGAGCCATGTCTTCAATACAGGCCTGTCTACCCAAGGCTAGCAACACAACCACAACCTCTACAGCCATATGTTTACCCAACCTCTTCCTCACACCCCATACCTTATCAACCATCCTACCCTCCTTCCCATCCTTCTATCGGTGATTACTTCATAGGCCACGCCCTCAACAGTAATTCCCAGAGCCAGGCACATCACCCCAGTTATGGAACCGATTCGAGCTACACCTGCTTTGGAGCCCCTCTTGCTCACAGCTTCCCCGTGGAAGGGGTACGAGCGCCTGCGACTAGAGAGGGTGCTGGCAATCAAGCGGATGGGACGAATTGGAGTTGTAGCTATGGACATGGCCACACCGTGGATTCCTCCTCTGCCATGGATCCATTTCGGGATAACTTCTGAGGTCAAGGGACTGCAAACACTTGCTCGTTCTGAATGAAACAGGAAGCTGGAATTGACCATCTGAGTGAGTTATTGGAACAGACCTGTACTTTCTTCTTGCATGTTTTTTCCGCTCACCTCTTTGGGTTTGACAGTGAAGTGAAAGAGAAATGGATATCAACTGCGAAATGTTAAATTATTCTCTCCCTCTCTGCAGCCAACCCCCCCCCCAACAACCAAAAAAAAAAAACCAAAAAAAAGGGCACCTTGAAACCTAAGGCGGCTCTTGGTTGAAGCGTTGTTGGGACAATAGGAGAAAAGGCCGAGAGAATGGAGGCAAGGGTTTCACTCCACCTTCAGTAATATTTTTAGTTTCTCGAGCATGACTTGTCAAACCTAATGTTCTTAGAGCTCTGGATGCTACCAAACACTTTAATCAGCGAGTCTGAGACCGAATAAAAGCTTTCCAATTAAGTGTTATGGCAAGGCCAACCAGCTAAACATGTAGCCTGAGCAGCCTATGTTCACTTTTATCCGAACTTTGACACAAAATCACAAAGAAACATGACAAAGCGAAACGAAAAAGAATGGATATTTGGTTATTCTTCCTTTCTGTGTTCTATGATTGGAATGCACGTGACCACAAGAATCCAGATAATAAAATAATTTAATTCAGGGAACGACTCAAATCTACTTTTTAAGTACTAGTATGATTGTGGATTGGACCATTACTGAATGGAAGTAGAAACTAAGTTGGACTGAAGACTGTGCAGCTGCATTTGTGGGGCAGGTGGTGGTTTAAGGCGCCAAAAGTACATTGGAGTTCTGGTATCATTAGAGTCCGTTGAGTGGTAATCAAGAGAAATTGGTAAGAAAGCCCTTTAAGGAAAAAAAAAAAGACAAAGGAGGATGATGCCAAAGGGAAAGGTAGGGCTCTTTTATGATGATGAACCTAAGCGGAGATATGCCAATCTTCCTCAGGGCAAATCTAACTTAATAATAATAGTTGCAAAGTAACGCAAAACACAAGTAATTTAAATGGTTTAACAAGATACCTGAATTCTAATAATAGAAATATAATACACACATATATATATATATAAAGAGAGAGAGGAATAAATTTGGCAACATTTGAATGTGGCCAAATTAAGAATTCGATCACCTTTTCTATTCTTGAATCCATACAAGCATTGTACCTTTTTCACTTTTTAATCTTTGAAATTTGTGAACTGTGTGAATTCATGGATAAAAGAGGTGATCGAATTTAGACGTAACTACATTCGAATATAACTAAGTCTACCTCTATATATAGAGAAAAAGAAGAGAGATTCCAACATTAGTAATGATTATATGCATGAATATGATGTGTTGGAGTAATGAATCAAACGCTATATTTCGACTTGAACTAAGTTGAAACATCATAGAAGGTGATAAACTTCAGAGGTAATCGATCATTGACCACAGACCTTGAGTTTAACGTTACATGTTCCTCTATTGCCCTTCTAAATTTGGTCCTCTTGTTGTTTTATGCCTTTTTTTTTTTTTTGATAAGAGAGAATAAGACCATAGTATAAGTGTCAGGGAAAAGGAGCACCCCTAGCATCTACCACAAGATTAGAGAGAAGTACATTAGGAGGTCTACTATTCTAGCACATAGAATGAGGGGACATGCCGCCATAGAAGCTAAAAGGTCCATTACTTGATTAACTTCTTTTTAAGTATGACTAAAAATGACCTTATCTTTCAAAGGATGAAGGAGCGCCTTTAAGCTGCGAAGTAAGGGTGAAGACAAGATAGGTCATTCTGGAGCCATTGAATTACAATCAAAGAATCTCCTTCAATAATAATTCCTGAGAAAAAAAGAGAGAGAAAGTAACTTGGTGATACTATGCCATGTAGCATAGAGCTCCACCTAAGGCACAAAGTAAAGAGATAAAGGAATACTGCTAGTTGAGAGGAACCGAATGAGCTTGAAATTTAATCTATTCCCTCCAACTGGTGTTAGAGGAAATATAGTGTCAAATGAGCTTGAGCAAAGGCATCAAAATTTAATTTCAACCACCTTGGTGATGGGGGACACCAAGAAACGTATGTTGAAAAGGACTCTCCTAGTGAGTTAGAGGAGGAACAGTGTCTCTAGATGCCAGGAGTGCAGGAAGGCTCATATGCATTAAAGAAATTATTCATCATACAATCAACCTGTCGTAAAAGACTGCAAATACTTTGTTGCCGTTGTTAGAAGATCTCATCATTCCTCCACCTCCAGATGAAGAAAAGGATATGAAGTAAAAAGATTTATGTCTCCTTTGCATGAATGACTCAAATGGCTTCAAACAAAGGTAAGAAAAGAACAAAAAGTCCAAAGGAGGATGATCAATACCTAACAAACTCCACACTTGTTGAGACTTAGAATAAGCAATAAAGAGATGATCCAAGGTTTCGGAGTTCTGGAAGCATCTTCCACGAGAAAAATATGATCTGCAAGAAGGGCGGCAGTAGGAGGACCCCTCTAAAAAAGTCTCCAAAGAAAAATCCAAACCCAATATGCTACATCAAGTTCTACACTTTTGTAACCAATTGAGAAGTCACATTTCGAGAGCGGGACAGAGAAGAGAAATGGACATCCTTCACATCAATAGTCTTTGTAACATGATCCCCATGTGAGGACATTCTCCTGATCATCCCTACTAGTAGGCATTGTCATAATGAGGTTAGATAATGGGTAGAAAATACCAATGAAATGAGGTTCAAATTCCAACCATTGTGAGAATCAAATAATTTTTCTACTATATATTCTGGAGGGATAGATAAAACATCATAAGGGATAGGGAGTTTGTTTATTTGTAGGTATCGAAAAAAATCAAGGATCCATATCTCACCTTATTGATTTGCCATTACCAATAGATCAAATAAATTCATCAATAATCAAGCTGGAACATTTAGTAATAGCCTTTTAAATAGGAGATAACCTCGATGAAAGATGATAAGAGCTCCAAGATCCATCAAATTTGCACCTAGACGTAAGCCATCGATAAAAAAAAGAAGGTTGAAGAATAACCTTCTCTGCCACCTTACTAAGCAAAGCAGGCCACCAAGAGGTAAAAGGGGAATCCTTAATCCACCAAAACACTAAGGGAAACAAATCGTGTTCTAAGATAAAGTATGAACTACTCGACTGCCATAGTTGTGGCTCTAAAGAAAACTACAAATAGTTCTTTCAATCTAGGTGACGAAAGCAGATAGAACAGCTACGTAGGACACTATGAACTGGAATTGAACAAAGCACTGATTTGATCAAGATATACTAACTAGCTAGAAAGAGAGCATTCCACTTCCATGTATCAAATCTCGCCATAATTCTGTCCTGAACACCTTACAAGTCCTCCATAAGAATCCTCTTAAGTTGAATAGGAATACCCAAATATATACCAAGGTCATGAACTAGACGAATAGCCAGAAAGGAAGCCAACTGAGTAGCCTTCTCACTCCTAATCTTTGAACTTAATAGAACGACAAACTTTTCTAAGTTAATAAACTGACCCAACTAATAGTAGTATACAAGAAGGATGAATTTTAATGATCTATAATCTTTAAGGGAGGTATGAGAGAATAGAAGGCAATCATCAGCAAAGAAAAGATAGGAAATAGAAGGACCTGACCAAGTTGCTTGAATGCCCCAGAGATTTCCCACCAGCATGCTCTCCTTTATGGAATGAGATAACATATCAGCACACATGATGAACAAGAATAGGGATAGTGGACAACCCTAGCGCAATCTCAAACTAGTTTGGAAAAACCCAGTAGGAGATCCATTCACTAAAATAGATAGACGAGGCTCCCAGGTACACTCTCAAATCCACCTCACCATTCTTTTTGGAATACCAAAGGCACATAACACATCTATCAGAAATCCCCAATCAACCTTATCATATGCACATTCTATGTCAAGTTTGAATGACATAAGGGGTTAGCCTCGAAGAGCATTATGAATAGAATGAATGATATCTTGCCTTAAAATGACCTTATCACTAATGCCTCTCCCAGTAACGAAGGCTACATATTCTTCAAAAATTAACTTATGGATGACTTCCTTAGTTGAAGGGTTAACACTTTTGACACCAATTTATATATGGCATTATATAAATTGATAGATCAAAAGTGAGTGGCAAGGGTAGGATTCTTTTTTTAGGGATGAAGGTAATAAAAGTAGAATTCTAGTTGTTCAACATCACTCCTGAAGAAAAATAATCTTAACAGCCCTGCAAACCTTTGGATCCACAATGACCTAATACATCTTAAAAAACCTTAGTCCAAAGCCATCAAGCCCTAGAGCTTTTTTAAAACCCATAGATGCGAGAGGTTGTTCAATTTCTACCTTGATAACATCCTGGCTAAGCTCTAGGTAGTCCTCCTCTCGCAAAGTAAGTAAAAGAGTGAGAGGATTAAAAGGAGCACCATAAAACCGATGATTGCACCTAGCCTAAAAGAAAAATTTTATTCTCCTTTAATCATATCCTCAAATTCAAGCCACTCTCTAGTAGCAGCTTGGAGTGTATTAATCATATTCCTCCTCCTTATTATTAAGGTAGACCAATGGAAAAATGATGTGTTTAGACCCCCTTCCCTCTACCATTGGAGTCAGGACTTCTGCCTTCAAAATATGTCCTATTGGCGAACCAGCCTATTATACTATAATTTTTTTCTAAGAAGCTGAAGCACCATAGCAAATAACCCAAGACCATCATCCTTCAGATGTTAGAGATTCTATGCCTCTCGATCTTGAATTGCTTTTGGTATTTGTAAATGACCAGTTCTTCACTTTTTGTCATTCTACACGGTAAAGCTAGCCTTTTTTTCAAAAGAAAAAGGTTAAAATGGCTTTAATTAATAGAATAACTGATATCTGGCCCTTTAGTAGACTGGACTTTAACATTTAGCTTCTATTGACCAACCACATAATAACCAGTCCACAATACCATTTTTTTTTAATTTTCATTAATATTTAGCTTCTATTGACTAACCACATAATAACCAGTCCACAATACCAATTTTTTTTAATTTTCAATCTTTCTCACTGTACAACAATTATGTGCAGTAAGAAGATAATTGTGTATAATAAGAAATAATTATGTGCAATGAAAAGATAATCGTGTATAGCGAAAAGGTAACTATGCATGTGTACATAGTTATCATCTCACTGCACAAAGAGAAGAATTAAAAATTAAAGAAATTTGGTATTGTTAATCAAGTGTTACATGGTTGGCCAACAAGGATTAAACATTAAAATCTGATTCACCAAAGGGCCGAGCGTGAAGTACCCTCAATTAATCTCGAAGGTTCTCACGTTGATGAATGTCAACAATGAAAATTTGAGCATCTTAATTTGCACATTTGTGCAAAGGAATATGATGGTTACACAAAAACTATTGGCAAGAGAAAAGTTTGAGCACTATCGAAGCAATATTTGCAATAATAGGAGTCTAGAGATGCTGTATCTAAATTATCAAAATATCATACGTATATCTAAAAGAAAAATATCCCTATAAGTACACCTGCTAGGATTAGATATCGAAGCAATATTTGCAATAATAAGAGTCTAGAGATGCTGTATCTAAATTATCAAAATATCATACGTATATCTAAAAGAAAAATATCCCTATAAGTACACCTGCTAGGATTAGATATATTAATTCCTAGTTTAAACCTAACATTATCATATATTATTACTTATTTTTTCTTAAAAAACCAAAATCTTGATATCATTTGTCCACTTTTAAAGGCATAAATAATGAACTTTCAATATCTAGAAATCATTGTTAATAAGGGTCATATAATCTTGGTATGGAACTATATATAGGTTCTAATATTGCAAAATAATTCTCATTGGATGAATATTAATTCACAAGTTTTGGATCTTTTATAGACATGGAAGCATTGTCTTTATCAGATCATTAAGGAGTTTTTAGACTGCTTCAAAGGTTACATTCAAAACACTATTTTGGTTCTATCCCATTAAGGCTATGTTTCGAGCAACCTTTTTTTTGAGGGGAGAGGGGGGGGGGGGGCGCACTTGATAGCTTCTATTGGATGGGCCTAATTGCCATCCCAAATGAGGTCAAAGTTAATTCTTAGTTCAACATTATCATTCATACTTGGTGATGTAATTTTTTAACATTTTTCTTGCTTTCAACTATCTATATCTCTTTCCACATATTTCTATTTAGGTTGAAGAAAATGTTGATACACATACAAACCAAGCATGCATGTCCTCTTAATAAGAGAAAATAATAAAACAAGATAGGCAGTGATAATTATAAGCCTTTTTTTTTGTTGGGAGGGGGGGTTGAAGAAAATTAGAATGAATTTGATCATATCTATTTAAAATTATTTTATCACTATCATTGCATACTTTCCATCATATTTACAATTTCTTATATGATAAAGAACTCAAATTCACATGTTTGTCATCATCAACTTCATTCATAATTGGAAGAATTTATGAAACTAGTAAAGTTTTGTAATTGTAATAGAGGCCTAGGTTCACTAAAATTTGGGAACTTAAGGTTATTTGCTACCAAGTTTGAGAGGTCAGGGGCATTTAAAGAAAACCTGAACCCTATTATTTGACCCCTGACATATGAGTTTCTTTTACTTTCTTTAATTAAGTAGAATTTTGTTGGAAAATATTGAAAATAATGTCTTGCCTAATAATTTGTTGCTCATCCCATCTTTTTTCCAACATAAATTGGAAAATAATTTTAAACAAAAAAAAATATCATAATATTTGACTCATTATTATGAAAGATGATTTGTTATAGTTGAATATGATAAAAAAAAAAAAAAGAATCACTATCACTGATCAAATTATGTATTACCATCATCATTGTCATCGTCATCATCATTGTCATGAAGGTTTGAACTTTGAACTTAAAATTCCTCAAGGAAGGAAGCAAAATTATTGAGTGTAGCCCTATCTGTAGATCCATAATAATTTTTGTTGTATTTTAAGACTCTCTAAACACTCACTTTTCAAGTGTTTAACTCGAGATAAACCTTCTTTTTCTTGTTCTTTAAGAAGAAAGTGGATTACACTTCAACAAATGAAGTGTAATTTTTTTTTAAAAAAAACACAATGTACTTATTGGTGTTCATAAGCCTACTCATTCAAGTTGCATTTTAATGGTCTAAAAGTTGATAGCTCCTAAACTTTCCTATAATGAGGTCATAGCCCTACTCTTGTCTCCTAGTGAAGGATGAGTATGGAGTAATATTGATGAAACTAACCAGACTACTACATCAATCTCTAGGACGAAAACAGCTAATAGAAGAGGACCAGCGAAGGAAAAACATACAACTTGGAATAAGAGGAATACTTCTGTGTAACATCCAATAAAAAAAAAAAATTGAAGGATGGAGAATGACTGTCGATCCTCTAATTCCTAGTACTTTGATATAGCTTAATCCACTACAAATAAAGATTTCCACTACCTCAAATAATGAGGAAGATTTATGATTTACTCTTTAGATTTGTCTACTCTTTGCTAGGTCTAAAGGGACAATCTCAATCCCATCCTCATATATTTATAGATCCTTACTAACTTGGTCTGCAAACACTAATTAAGGTCTTTTCTTACATAGACTATGAGAACTCGAACAGGGAAAAGTAAGAAAAATGAAGCACCGAAGCATAAATCAAAGATCGCAAACAAAAATCGAGGAAATGGGTAAGATGTAAAAGGGGTGAAGGTAGGATTACAATAGGTCGAGCCATTATATTTATATCCAATTAGCCAATCAAAAAATAACATGTTGTTAGCATCATATGTTGGCCTCCTAAAAAAAATTTAAAAAATATTAGACCAAAAACTTATTAATCACAATTATGAGCCTTTTTTTTTTTTTTTTGGCGGAGGGGCGGGGGGGTGAGACTACAATGAATTTGAGCATATTTCTTTGAAATCGATTTAATATATATATATACATATATATATTGTAACTATCATTGCCTAATCATTCATCATATTTATAATTTCTTATAAGGGAAAGAACTCAATTGTCATCATCATCAACTTCATTCATAATTAAAAGCATTTACACAACTAGTAAAGTTTTTGTTATTGTAATAGAGGCTTAGTTTGACCAAGATTTAAGATGTTAAGGTCATTTGCTACCAAGTTTGAGAGATTGAGGGCATTTAAAGAAAGCTTAAACCCTATTATTTGTCTCACTACCTATGGGTCTTTTTTTCCCCTTCAACCAAGTAACAATTTGTTGGAAAATATCAAAAATAATTCTTGTCTAATAATTAGTCCTTCAACCAATGTTTTTTCTAGCATAAATTGAAAAGCCATTCTTAAGCAAAGAAAAATTTAAAAAATTATCTATTATGATGTTTGACTCCATTATCATGAAAGATGGTTTGTTGTAGTTGGATAAGACAAAAAGAAAGAAAGAAAGAAAGAATCAACATCAATGGTTATTATCATCATCATGAAGGTTTGAACTTAAAATTCTTTGAGAGAGAAGGTGGCAAAATTATTTAGTGTAGCTCTATTTATAAATCTTAAATAATTTTTGCTGTATTGTTAGATTCTCTAAACTCTTACCTTTCAAGCAACTAAAGCATTTAACCTTCTTTTTTCTATCCCTTGAGAAGAAAGTGGATTGCAACCTTACTTCAACAAATGAAGCATATTTTTTTAAAAAAAAAGAAAAAAAAAAAAAAAACAGGGTACTTATTGGTGCCCATAAACTTGCTTATTCAAGTTGCATTTTAAGCACCTAAGAGTTGATAACTCCTAAATTTTCCCATAATAAGCCATAAACCTACCGTTCTCCTAGCAAAGGATGAGTAAAGAGTGATGTTGTTAAAATCAACTAAACAACTAAGTCAATCTCCATGACGAAAATAATTAATGGAGGACCAGCGAAGGGGCAACATGGAAATAGAACCCAAAGGAATGCTTCACAGTGTGTAATATCCAGTTAAAGGAGAAAATGAAGGATTGAAAATGCCTGTCAACCCCGCAATTCCTGATACTTAGGGATAACTTATTCCACATTAAATGGAGATTTACACGGCCACTAAGAATTAGGACTTATGATTCGCTCTTTAGATTTCTCTGCTGTTTGATAGGTCTAAAGGCAATCTCAATCTCATCCTCATATATTTCCAGATTCCCACTAACTTGGTCTACGACCCCAGTTAGAGTCTTGACTATAAGAACTCGGATTGAGAGAAGTGAGAAAGATGGAGCGCTGAAGCATAAACCAAAGATCCCAAATGGAGACCGAGGAAGCAGGCAACAGATGAAAGGGATGAAGGTAGGGTCGCCATGAGTTAGGCCATCATACTTATATCCAGTCGGGTAATCAAATGATAACATCTGAAACCTTGATTCATTCCAGATCCAACCGTCATCGGTTCAGGACTTCTTTTTTTTGGTTGGATGGATATATCATACAACTATAGAGTAGATATATGCATCAGTAGATTAGGACAGAGAGAGAAAGGAGAGTGTTAAGAGCCAGCTTGCCAAAACGTGTTCCCAGAGCAACAAAAGTTCAGGACTCTTCAATGCATGCATGTCATGATCCCACTAAACCTCTCATGCCAGTGATCTACTTCACCTGACGTACCTTTCGGTAAGGCAACCCGATTCCCTTTGATCCAGCGTATAACCACTTTATTTCTGAAATAACATTTGACTTTTGATGTCTTAAGATCCATGTCGTGAGAGCATGGCCCAACCCAAGCCAGGCCGATAAAACCAAAATAAAACCATTTCTCCGTGACCACGTCAAACGGCTTCAAGTCGATGTGCTTTCATGAACGAAACATCATGGTCCCTGAATAATCTCCATCCTACTTTTCTGGGTTGGAATGTTGATCTTGATCCATCCGTCTGTCTCTCTCCGGCTTCACCGGTGGAAGACCACCGTAACTCTCTAGGCCGACTGCCTTTCCCTGTGCCTTTATCGGATTTTTTTAAAAAAAAGTATACCTAGGTGAACATAATCGATAGTTTCTTCTACTAAACGTTTTAATACTGCACAGCTCCTAAGATAGGCAGAGGACAATTCTTACTCCTAATGAACTGTTTTTCCGCTTGAAATCAGTTTTTACATCTTTCCGTCAAACATGGTAATTGTTCTTCTTTGGTTGTGGGAAAAAGACAAAGCGTTGATACACATAAAATAGACACAAATTATGCATGCATCTTCATACTGAAATGCACACTTATCAGTGGTAGGGGTCGCCATGTTCAACTGTACTTTTTTTATTTTTTATTGACAGAAAAGATGGTAGTTTTGTTTGGACAGGTACCTTACAAAATAATACATAAAAATATTTAGTACCACGAACTTAACAAAATAAAATAGGCACCTTAATACACGAGGCTCCTTCCATACATGCTTGCAACTTTATCATACATGCAAAAATATTGCTTTTATTGATGTCCGAAACTAGCTTCCAAATATAAATCAATAAAAAAGATTATAGCTCGAACAATAAAGCACTTCCAGCCAATCTACATGCGGACTCCTGCAGTAAAAAGGAAAAGCAAAAGAAGTTCGGAAAGTGTTTCCAACGGATCCTTTGAGATGCATCTCAAAAGGTAAAAGACCTAGAGCTTCTTAGATGATATCGTCATCGATCAGCTTAATGTAGACCCAAGTCATAAACTAAGCCAATAAAAAAAGAGACTTTACAATTGACCGGCAATGATCTATCAATAAAGAGGTGAATAACGTGCTAGAAGCTAAGTTCATCAAAAAAACCTATTACCCTAACTAGCTCACAAATATAGTGATGAAAAAAAAAAAGACCAACATGAAGCGGTGGATGTGCATCAACTTCACTAACTTTAACAAAGTCTACCCAAAGAATGGCTTCCTACTATCCAAAATAGACCAGCTTGTCGATGTGGCTGCCGAATATAAGCTAATTAGCTTAATAAATGCCTTCTCTGATTATAATAAAATAAGGATGGCTCTCATTATAAGTAGAGAGCTTTACTGCTATAACCTAGTGCTATTTGGATTAAAGAATGCTAGTGCAACCAATCAAAGATTGATCAACTAAATCTTCAAGGATATACTCAACAAGAATGTAGAAGCCTACGTAGATGATATGCTAGTCCAGAGTATCAAAAACAAACAACATACAACCAACCTAAAAGAAGCCTTCCAATTATTGAGGTGCAATCGGATGAAGCTCAACCTAAAGAGTGTTAGGTCTTTCATTTCTTAAGCTAGCTTAAGCATCGGAGGGTCCCATAGAAAAATTCTCCGAACCACTTTTGCTCTTTCTTTCTCTTTTGTATAAGTTCACACATGTATTGGTTGGAAGTGCTCTACCATTTAAGCTACAACTTTTCTCATTGGTTGGCATACGAAAGCCAATTTCGAATGTCAATAATTTTCATATTCAAAACTCATAACATCGAGTCACAATAGAGCAACCTTATCATTGCACTAAGACCTACCATCTACAAACATAACAAATTAAAATAATGTATTAAAATTTTAAGCATGTATAAATACATAACTATGAAGCTTTGTTCAAATAATTTAAGTTTACTCATGTATTCAATTCCGTCGAACAAAAATTTTAGACTTATAATTAGAAAAAGCTATTCATAAAATAACAAGTGAACCTTTTCAAGGGAATAGAATTTCCAGCAAATCCAACCCACAAAAGCAAAATAATAAATAGATTTTTACATGTTTACCTTATAAATATCTAAAATTGCATGCATATACTTGTATATTTTACCATTTATATTTATACTCTTATAATTATTTCCTTTGGCATACATATCTTTATAAATATCTGAAATTATATGTATACTTTGACAAATCTTATATTTATATCTATACCCTTATAAATTATTTTTTTGTATACACTTCTATAAATTATTTTTCTTTTTAACATTTATCCTATTTAGTAAGGAAAGATATACAAAAATAAATAATTTATAAGGATATGCATACATATAGTAAATTTATGAGGATTATATATAAAAATAATAATAATTTATAAAGGTACATATGTAAATAGTAAATTTACGATGATATACAAGCAATTTCAGATATTTATAAGGATAGATATGCATAAAGAAATATATATAGAGAGAGATACACATCTATATATACATATATGTGTATAGAGAGAGAGAAAGATAGATTTAGTGATATTCTAATGTAGTCAACTGTTAATTTGATCACTTTTTTTATCCATTCACATAATTCATAATTCTCAAAAATAAAAAGATGAAAAAGCCACTACATGTATGCGTGTACAATGTATAAATATATATATATATATATATATATACATGCGCGCGCCCCACGCGCGTGTAGAGAGAGAGAACAAATATGTGAAGTTATATACGTAATTTTAGATATTTATAAAAATATACCTTAAAAAATCCTAAATAAATAGGGAAGGGTCTTCGACCTTTGTGGTTCTCTGTGAGTGACGTTTTGAGACGAGAACACATCGCCCTTTTGGTGATAGCTTGGCTTTTTGAGGTATAATTTCGTGACGAAATTTAGTAGAGTTCTAAGCGAACGGCTTTTTGATATACTGGAACAACATGCTAATTGAGCCCTATAAGGTGACCTAGATAAAGAAGAACATGGCCGTGCTCTGTTTTAAGTGACGATAAAGTTGTAGTAGTTCTCTGAACGCACGGAATTGGTTTCTACATTGTGATCTTTAGACTGTGGAAAAAGTCCACATATCACATATATATACTTAAATTTCAGTAATTGATAGCTTTTTCATCAAATGTTACATGCTGAGAATTACATTGGATAAATATATCCTACACAGAATGCAAGTTCTGATAGATATCAAATAATCTAACAACTGAGCATTAGCTACCAATTAATCATGTGGAATACATGAAACAGACAAAAGCCTATCTTCATGATTCCTCAATTATGAATTCAACGAGGTCCAGACCAGTCTTGCTATAAGACTAACAATAACCTTTGCACTGGGCAGGCTTAAGGAATGCATATAGATACCATAGCCTTCTACATTTGAAAAAATATTCACTGAAATTTTCAACAGATGGTGTAACCACCGAACACTCAGCATCTCCTAAGCAGATGAGTCGTCATTAAATCACAAAAACAGAAGCAATACTAGAGATTTAATTTAGTTTACTTCAAAATTATCCTTATCTCAGAAGCCAAGTGAAAACAAAGGAAAAAAAACTGCTTACCCATGAATGGAGATCAGGAAATGGTCCACAAAATTTGATTTAAGAACAATGATACTATTTAATATACAGAATGATCAAGTCAGATCAGTGCTTCTGATGGATAGAACAGCAATGTGCTGCAGCTTAAAAGATTAGCATCCTGATCTTTAAAGATTTTTGACACACCTATATAATAAACATATCATGCCAGGACTATTGTATAAATCAATATTTAAAAGTAAACCTGATTATGAAGGAACCCTTTTGACACAGTGTTCATCCAACCATGAGATAATGTCATCGAAGACTTTAAATATCATCTCATCAGATTCACCTTCAAGAAGAGAATGATACGCATCTTTGTAAAGGCACAGCTTCTTGTCTGAGCTACTTGCTTTGTCATACAAAGCTTTGCTCACTGATGGATCAGTTACAATATCTGCCTCACCATGCAGAATAATCAGCGGCAGGGAAACCTGGATCAGCAAAAGAGATCTGTTATATTCTACAGCCATATAATCTCAAAAAATAGTTCTACCACCACAAAAAGGTCTAAAATATTAAGGCTATTGCTGAAGAACAGCATGCAATTGAAATGGGACGTGATTTTGATGACTGGTTGCTCATTTGATAGATAGCAGGTGTTATCGGACAAGAGGAAAGACACAAGGGATGGGAGGCATGTTTTAGCCAATGTGCTCATGGTTGAGATTACAAAAAGAGAGCATTGTACTATGCTTTGCCAAATTGGTTTAAGACAGTGTATTAATCACATAATGCAAGTTTTACATGCAATGTTTTTGCAAATTTCGATTTTCTATATTGAGTAAACAATCATAATATAATGTTTCATTGCAGAAAGCAAGTAAACTAGTAACTTTTCCAGAAACTAAGCAAATATTATGACTAAGTCATAGAATTATTCCTGAATATGAAGCACTACTAAGTATGCTGAAATCTGAGATATTCCGAGAGTGGTAAAAGGGACAACGTTAAAACCATTATAGTTTACACTCTGCAAATTATATGGTTTGGCCTATCTTTCACTGTTAAAGGTAGCCCTGTCTGCCAGACCTTTAACTGCTTTCTATACAATGGAGGTGGAAATTCAAGGAAACCACCAAACATGTGAGAATTCATTAAGAGCAACATGACTCACATGAATGGTCATGCGCTAAGAGGGTTCCTCAAACCCTTGATTTCTAAAATTTGACTCTGACAGTTGCAGCAGACAAAAGAAAATTGAGGGGAAGAATAACTTTTTAATTATGAAGTAATTAGAAATGGACAGTGATGTATTTTCCCCTAGGTACCAGCTCCTTGAGAAATAACTCTCATTTATTCATTACTATAACTCCAAGCGAACTTCAGATGATCTCGCATACATCAGTAATCATGTCTGTAGGCCAAGATATTTTACAATGTGCATGAACATGTTTGTACCTGTGATGCTAGATTGATGCGTGCAGATATAATACATGCAACAATAACACTTCCTAGAAGACTTCTTTAATCAATGAGCATTAGCTACAACTTCTATACTCTAACAGATATTTACTCTTCATTAAACTCAATTCATTAATAATCGAGGAATCAAAAGCAACATCACAAGGAACCAAAAGATCCAATAAGCTCTAAAATACTGTGGGAACTTAAAATGACCTAATCAATTTGTTGCTTGGTTCCTTTCATCACAGAAAAAATGGGGCAACTTCTATGCTTTTCTCATAAGTTTTCAAGTTCAATGTTGAATGTTGTGTCCTTAAAAAATGAGGGAAAAAAAAAAAATTAAACCCAAAGGTCTCAACCTAAGTCATAAATTAGCATTTTTTTTAATTTTTATTCAGGCTAATTTCACTTAGCTCCTCTTAACTACGGGGCATTTGCAAATTCCTTCCTAAACTAAAAAAATTTGCAGTCAACCCATAAATTTCAATTTAAGTTGCAATTAGTCCCTATCGTTTAAATTGGGCGTTAAAAAAAACAGAAAAGTGATCATGTGACTTCATGTGACCACTAAAAATGCCAGATTTTCATAATAAATAATGTGATGAAAAGCAATAACATCCATTCTTTAAAGAAAATGGTATTGATCAAGGGTATAATCATCTTTTTCTTTTCTAGGCATGCTAAATAGTGTCTATAGTGGTCACGTAATAGTCATATATCTACTTTTCTATTACTTTTAACTTCTATATTTAAACAGTAAGGACTAATTACAACTGAAATCGAAATTAGAGGATTGATTATAAATTTTTTTAGTTTAGGGAGGAATGTGTAAATACTCATAGTTAAGGGGCGTTAAGTGGAATTAACCCTTTTTATTCAATAAACGGTATCTCAAATTTACAACTTAACATTAAAAAATGGTCCATTTAGAAATAAGAGCAAAATCCACATCTCACCCTTAGTTGCTACAACACCCCAAGCGCAGAGAAGCAGATACTTTAGAAACACTCTTTAATCTAGAAGTACTAGAGAAGCGTGTGCGGATCAAAATCCACATTTCACCCTTAGTTGCTACAATGCCGTGAGTGCAAGTGCAGGGAAGCAGATACTTTAGAAACACTCTTTAATCTAGAAGTACTAAGGAAGCAAGTGTGGATTTGAGATTCTCTTAAGGTTTAACTATCGCCACCAGAACTTGCTTTTAGATATTCAATGTTGCCCATCCCAAGTCCTTTCATCCTCACATCCAATCAAAGCATTAAAACTTAAAAACCCTAATCAGGCTAATTACAAGCATCAATAAACATATTTACTATTCCAAAAATCTAATAATTTAACAACTTTTGATTAGAGAACTGCCAGTGGCAAATTGTTAAGAATCAAAGAACAACAACCTCTTAAATTAAGTTGGTCTTTATTATTGTCGCATATGATGGATAAAATCCAGAAGTACACTTACCAGAGGAAACTAGTTAAGTACTGTGTATGTTGTTCTCAGGAACTTGTGTTTTTCCAACACTAAATGTGGTTTTGCACAGTTTCATGGATATTTTGACTATGTGAGACAAATATATCAAAGAGACTATTTTTTCACATAACATGCTTCTTGTATGCATGACCAAAACATGTCTGGGAAAGAATCACATACTTCTTCTAATCGGCATTCTATCTCCTCAGTGGTTCTAAGCAACTCCAGTGCTGTTTTCAGTCGTGGTTTATCCTTGTAAGCAATGACATTGTACGAACACTGCATTAAACAGAAAACAAAACCATATCATCCATATAATAAATTTGTAGGAATCATGAATTACTTAATAAGGAAAAAATCAAGCTATATACGATACAGATGATGCGAAGTGTTTGACATTACATAAATGCATGTTACAATCTCCACCAGCTGAACTAATGATACAGCAATCATATGGCTCAAACTTTAATCTGATTAGCAGTACAAAAACCAACCTGTTCTCGCTTTTTTATATCTTTGAATGCCATTTCTGCTAAATCTTTTTGAGGAACCAACTTCCCTTTTGGAAGAATTTTGGCTATACAAATCAAAATTTGTTGAACAGGCCAAGCTGGAACAACATCTTCTGCCATCTACTAGAAATGAAGCATTTATTAGGGCAAGAAGACTGTTAGTTACTAAGACTCCTAAACCAAGTTTGGGCATAATTACCTTACACATGGGTGCAAGTAGGATGGCACCATCCCATGCATGAGGCTGCTTTAAATGTACCTTCAGTGCAACAGCCCCACCCAAGGATTGTCCAAACAGAAAGCCAGGAAGTCCTTGATATTCAGGATTTTCTGCAAACCAATGTATGGCACAAGTAGATATGTTACACTTACATTCTAGAAAGAAACGATAATAGTTAGATCTGGCCATGCAATGTTTCTTTTTGCGTAATGTAGTTATTTATACTCAAGCTCATGATCCTCAAAACCCAAAAAATCCCTGCTAGCAAAGATGATTAATGCCACAGTTTACTCTCACAGCTTTTCCAATATAATTTCTATTTTTGGAGATAAATGAGCCTCTTAAAATTCTAATTTAGTTTTCTGGGTGTTGTCTCTTTAGCAAGAGCATAGCTCTAGCCATAATTTACAAGGCATGGACATGGTTACAGGAACAGAAACATCAAAAAGTAGATATGTTGATGGAACAAATATTGAAAAAAATAAGATAGTATATGACTAGGATATGGAGGCATATATATTCACATATTGAAATGCATCGACAAAGCATAACACATTATCACAATACCATAGTCCATATATTGATAGGTCACCAGAGACACTCCTTGAGTCCAAAATTTCATGATTGTAAGTAGATCTTTTCTACCAATTTATCACAATCGGGCTAGTCATTATCTCAACTGACCAGAACAAACATGTAGACATCACAAGAAATTTTGACATTTTGACAAGATATTACTTGATTTGAACTGGAAGAGAGATTTATATGGACGAGTGGTGAAAAGGAGATGAGGGAGCAAGAAGATGTGGGGTGTCACAAGATGTTAAGATCATCTATGTAATTTGGAGATCCCTATCACTAGCCCATGCATTAAATAGTCCAAAAAAAACATGTATCGTTATGTATTATTTAAAGTTTAAACTATCCAATTTTTTGGCAACTTGATGAATAGGTTAGAGATCTTCAAATCATATGATTTTTAGTGTTTAAACATTTTAACGATAATAAATCACATGCAATAGCTCAAATCATCAATGTGGGCCCTCTATCATCCAATCCATATCTAAATAGATTCTAAAAGAAATCAACTCAAGAGTAACCTACTCTCTCTCTCTCTCTCTCTCTCTCTTTATACACACACATATAAAGGTAAACTTGGCTTCATTCAAATGTAGCTAAGTTTAGACCCGATCACCTCTGCCACCTTGGATCCACACAGTTCACAAATCCCAAAAATGAAAAAAGTGAAAAAGGTAGGATGGCTCTAAGGTCCGTGAAAATCAAAGAGTGAAGAAGGTAACCGAATTCTGAATGTAAAATATATATATATATATGGTTGCTCATGCTTCAACAGGGTTTTCAACCTCGTAGAGGCTTAGGATGACAGCAAGATGCAATGATGAGCCAAGACTTGTTAAAGCCCATAGCAGAAAAAAGGGCTTAGGGTGAAAGGGTACTCAGGCCAGTACAACTCTGAATAAAGATCTTGAAAATGGAGAGTTTTGATCCTGCCTCAAGCAAAAACACAATTCCGGATCAGGCTTGTCAATGATCTTTTGTGAATATATATATGTGTACGCACACATGCACACGCACACACATACTCCTTCTCCTCTTTTTATTCCTTGATTTAGCTCCTCTCTCTGATACATATCTCTGAATCTGTCCTATTTCTACCCAACTTTTCTTTCTTTATTTCTGCAAGAATAGATCTGGTCATTGATTTATCAGAATTTATGTGCCTCGTGTCTAAATCCACTTCTTCAAACTGATGACTTGCATATACCTTATTTACCTAAAAGCAAGTTCCCAAAAATCTTTTACTGGATACAACTCCCCGTTTATCTCTGCTTATGAGAAAACATAAAACTGTCATCCTAGAATTATTTAAACTCTTCTTATCTTCCATAAATCCCTGACAAGTGAACACTAAAATTTAATCCCCTTAAGCTTTATCGAAAAAATCTGTTCAAATTTGTAACAGAAACAGACTTCTTGACAGCCATTCACTCTTCAACTAAGCCCCATCCATGTCTTTCCTGGATATCATAAACCCCAAAAAATGAAGGCAAACTTAGATTAGAGGTAGAGAGAAATAATTTGAAAACTATCTCATGATTTTGGGGACAATATAATAGACAAGATTCATCGTGAAGTAGGATGCATTAAGTCATTCCAGTATGATGGTATAAGCCCTTGTTTCTTTATAATTTCAACATTTAGGCTGACAACATTTCTCACAACTCTATCTTGAATTTTTGATAAAGGGTGCAACAAACTAGATTAACGGTAAACCAGCACTCAAGACTACTTAACCCATAGGTCAGACCAAAGTATACCAAACTATGGTCAGGTGCAGATCAAAATAACTCAGCTTGGTTATAGTTCTGGTTGCATTCAAACCGGACTAACCAAAATCAAACTGAAACTATCAACCGAGACAAACTATAGTGTGCATTGGATGAAAAAGTCCTATTAAGGCAACCTTAACCGACTAGAACCAACCTACCCTGTTTAGCCCAACTCTAAATGTTTGCAATGAAAATTTTGGAGTCAAATTGGATGCCCTGGCTTGTTAGATTCATCATGAAGTCTGATTCATTCATTTAAGGTAGGTATTTGTTTGGAGTAGCTTAAGGTTTACCATGGATCTGACAAGAATTTCCCAAGTTGTAGCATGTTCAGGACTTTCAAAAGGTAACATGGGCATTAACATGTTAATGAATCCCAGGAAAAGAGTTAGCCATATAATCTGCATTAAAAGGTTAGAAGAGATTCCTTGATGTGGGGGGAACCAGTCTCATACCTTTGATTTTAGAGAAATGCTCAGCTACATCATTAACCAGCATATCAAAACTTGGTATATATCCATGAAGTCCTTCTGAAAGGCCAAATCCAGGGTAGTCCAACGCAAAAACTCCATATCCAGATGATGCTAACTTTTTTGCAATCCCTTTAAGAAACACGTTCATGATATGCACAGTTATAAGTAATGCCATCTATCAAAGATACTTTAAGAGCTAATTCATGTTTAGGATTACAAGCTGCAAGTGAACACTGCATACCTTCAAAGAAAAATGTGCAAGTGTCTCCATAACCATGACAGAAACAAATCAGTGCCTTTGTTTTAGACCCTTCTGGAAGCCAACTTTTGGAGAAGATTTCCAAACCTCTAGAATTCACCTCGTACAACTATATATAAATAACTTAATAAGTATAATCTTTTGAAGTAAGAACATATAGCAGCACTACCATTTGGTACAAGGAACATGTTGACAAATCCTGCTTTCAAGCCACAATCATGTGAATAAGGCTCCTATTGGTTATTCAACTGTAATCATTTGCCATCAAATAAAATTTGCTTAAGACATGAAGTGCAAACTGCACATATGTTAAAAAATATTACCTCCTTCATTGTCACTCCAGTATATTGTGCCTGTTATGCAAATGAAGGAAAAATTATAAGTAATTTTCCTATAAGCACTCATTGGATAAATAGTAAGGAAATTATAAATAAGATGAGAAATTATAAATAAGATAAGTCCCTTAAAATGATGAACACTTCTTTTAAAGAAACATTTACAAAAATTAGCTAATACAGTTAGCAAAGGAACACTGTAAATACTACTTAACCACTGAAAGTAATATAGCTAAGTAGGATGAAGTTCAAGGCTTTAAATTTAAAGAAAAAGGAGACTGCTAACCAACTTTTATCAACATTAGAGGCTTACATTGAACTCCATAATGGTGCCAAGCATATTAAGTAAAATGGGTTTGAAATGAGAAATGTAATTTATTTGATATATCTCATTAATATTTTAGTCTGAAGACACTTGAAATAGTTCACCGGTTAGCTGTATCATGTATAGATCCAGTTCTTGCATCTGAGGTGTTTTAATTATGTATTCTCAACATTTCAGCCCATTGTTTGGTGCAGCTTAAGTTGCATATGAGCCATACTTACAATTAACCCTGGTTATGGAAGATGGAGTTAGGGAACTTTTCATTCAAGGAGTAGCAGTGGAAAATGAGATAGGCTGTGATGGTATAGAAGATATGGAGCAGTGTCTAAGAACATCGATCATCTCCTGTTCCAATGCTCTTTGGCATGGCCAAATCAAGATTCTACACATGCCTCAATCAAAGAGAGAGTTCCTTTAGTTATTGATTGCCACCTACTCAAGTCATGCAAACAGTGATAGCTATAATTATGCCTCAAGCTGCATTTCTCAGATGATATGAAAAGAAAGGAACCCATTCATATTTACCCCATGATGAAGATGGCCATGGCCTTTGCCAGAGAGCTTATCAACAGTGAGATGACTTCTTAGAGAAGTGCATTTACAACACATAGGATAACTATTTTGTAGGAGGCATTTCACAGTAATCACCATATTCAAGCAGGACTACCACATCCTAGCTATCTTAAACTCAAGTTTGATGGCTTCATGAGGGCCAATATCCATGATTACCTTTGGCTATTGCATCCAAATCTTCATTTTCTTGTCTTCTTTTCAACATTTTTTCTTTCATTTCTGTCTGTATGCATATCCATCTTCTCTTTTTGCCCCCTTTTCCTTCTTTATTCGCTTCTCTATTAGATAATATGGTATTACTCTAGCCAGTTAAAAGATAATTTCTAGTACCACAAGTTATTGGATATGAAAGTCTACCATGCATAAAGACTTTTCCAAAAGCATTTTTCGAACTTCTTTGAATGAATAAAATTTCAAACACTTAATCATCAAAGAGCATTACCATTAATTTGTTTAAAGTTGTCAATTCATCTTGTGCTATTTTATATCTACATTCTATCCCTCACACCAATATGCACAACTCTCCAACTGCATTTCTCTTGCTATCCCCTTCCTACTTCTGACCTAGATAAGCTCAGAACCAGCACCATTTTTTCATACACCATCTTTTTTTCCAATTTGCTGTCTGTAAAATGCAATATTGAGTTCCCTTTTCATCAGGCCAAATTTATTTCTTTAAGGTACCCACCTCACTGCATCCGATGAGAGACCGCTAGCAGATAAGCCTAATATTTATGAAAATCAAGTAATGGTTCACGTAACATGTTGACCACATTTTCTTTGAATCGCCACTAATCTCATGATGGAAATCAACTTTGTTAGAAGGGATTAGATGCATGACAGATAGATGCATTGACAACAATTCCTCTCACCTTTTCTTGATCCCATCCACTAACAGAAATGGTTAACTCTGGCATCTTTCAGCTGCTACATATTCAGCTTGTGGTTGAGAAATATGACAGCATGTTTTATAGTAACCATACCAAACTCCAACTCACGAACGGCCAACAAAGCACTATTCATTTCCTGTTCCACCATTACATGTGAAAAAGACTATACAAATCAGCAGTACACACCCATCCAACATAAGCCGCAACCTTTCTTCGATGGTGCCAACGGATAAAAAGAGCAAGACCCTCAAAGTTAGGTAGAAGCTCTCCAACCAGCTATAAAACTCCATAAGTCCATAATTTGTTTAACAAAAATCAGTAACTCCAAATCCCTTATTCCAAGAATTCCATCGGCAAATCTGACACACCACACAAGTCCGTGATCGATCAACTAATCATCCACGATATTCTGTCCTTATTTCAAGCTCTCGCCATGATCTTCGAAGGCCAAAGAAACTCGAAGATAATTTCTATACCCCTAAATTGCGGTGCGATCACACCATGCCAGTAAAAGAAGACTAAGGGCAGCATGAATCGAAAAGTACGAAGCGGAGCATGGCTTGAAGACAAAACGATGAATATATACAAGATACCTTGAACAAGCAGTGGTCGATGCCCAGCTGGACGTCCTTGAAGGCCTCCCGGACCCTGCGGCGCTCAGGGGCATGGTCAAGCTTGGCCTCGGAGACCATCTTGGCGAGCCTCTCGTCGACGCCCTCCCACCTCGTGACGGCAGCCATTGGAGGGACAGCGGCAGCGACTCTTACCCGGCCTCCTCCTCCCTCCTCCTCCTCCTCCTCCTCTTTCGCCGGCGGCTGCTGCTTCGTCTTCTTCTGGTGCTGGTCGAAGCAGATCCCGACCCTAATAAAATCTATTAAAGGTCAGAAAAACGAATATTCCAAGGAGGAAAAAATGGAAAGGAGAATCGGATGCGAAGAAGTACCGTGCGCGAAAGGCCGACGAAAGAGGCTGGCGAAGGCCGGAGGCCTTGACACCATCTAAAGCGAGAAAAGTTCGCAATTTATATTTATATAAATTATTATAAACCAGAAAGGATGGGGAGATTGGACTTTTTCCCGGAGGGGGTTGGTGATTCTCAATCTTGACTGGTTTGATTTGGGGCCGAGAAGAGGATGGCGTGTTGGATTGGGAGGACATTTGGAGGCGAACAAGGAGGAAGGAGTCTCATTGGAAGCTTGGGAAAAAAAGATGCTATTCTCTCCGATTTTTCTCTCTCTCCTAGCGACCAGCTTTTTTTTTTTTTTTTTGGGTGGACGCCGTCGCACGGTCAAGAGTCGAGAGGGATTAGACAATTTGTTTATGGCTTCAAACCTTCCAAGGGACGGTGGGCGGCTTGACACCTTAGCTATCTAGGATTATTCCAAGTCTATCTGATTGACCCACACAAGCATATGGAAAGAGGCGTGGAATTAAAGTCCTTGGTCCCTAGACTATAAGTTTGGGTGTTTTTCGGTGTATCCTTTTCTGGATATTAGTTCTTCCATACGTTTCTTCTGGACATAATGGCAGAGCCGTCAAACTCTTTTTGGTCAGCCAAGCTCTTTTGTCAAAGACAATCTTTTATCATGCATTCATGGCTGAATGATCAAGGGAACATGCTGTAACGAAAGAAAAAAAGTATTGAGATGCAAGGAGCCGGCGGAGACGATGTTGTAGAAGATCAGTAGATGCAGGATGGAAAGGAACAGTCATACCTTTCTTGTTCTTTAGCCATTGGAGTTTGAAGTGCTAACAAATCTCCTTCAAGTATTGCCCTACTTAGCGATAGCACCAGCAGATCCCAATCCTAGGTGAATGTCACTAAACGATCTTAAGGGAAATCAGTCTTGAATAAGGTTTCAGAGCACGAAATTAACAATCTGCATAAATATTTTAACAGATAAGTAAGGTTTTCTATGTTAGAAATTGAGGAGGCTCGGAAGAAATGGAAGCTTGCCTCATTGATCGTGCATTGGGGCGGCATTTGGGATTGAACTTCCTTAAGAAGGAGAAATGATGTTTTTCTGAAGACTTTGAGGTATTTCTAATTGGAGGCGATTATTTCATCTTCCAATTTCAATGTATGGATGACCTGCACAAAGTAAACACAAAAGGACTCTCGATGGTAGGTGGCCAGATGCTTGCATTAGATGTTTGGCGCCCAAACTTCAAACCTTCAGTAACTCTTATATCTTCGACTACCATTAGGTTAAGGATTAAAGAACCGTAGAATATGATCTAAGGCCCGTATTTTGGAAATAGCCTCTATGGCTGTGACACCACTATGGTTGGACAACTTTACTGAAAAACTAGCCCTGAGAAACTTTACTAGAGTGTGCATCCAGGTAAATTATATGAACCACTGGTTCCAGGTATGGATATTATTGTAGGTGATGGGGATACCCCTATTTGATAAACTTTTACATATGAAGGCATTTCTATATTCTGTTATACATATGGTTGAATTGGCTATGAGGCAATGGATTATCAATTTACAGGGTCGAAGGGTCATGTTGCTATGGTTGAAACGGCGCCAGCAGCTACTACTTCCCCTTCTCGTGCATCAAAAGGAAAATCTACTAGGTTGATTGTATGGCCCTTAAATGTCTTCTACACAACCACGAAGCCAAAGTAATCGGAGGTTTGGTGGGGAAGAAGCCCAAGTTACTGAGTCAAATCAACATCCAACTAAATGGTGGATTCCAGACTCTAAGATTACCTTAGGAGCGAACTCCATTACTCAGTTGACTTAGGAGCCTAATGGATAACCTATTGTAATGGTTGAAGGAAATCATAGAAACCTTTCTAAACATGATGTAATTGCTAAAGAAACTACTACTAGTGATTCAACAGTCATTTTGGGATCACAATACAGTGTGCTGGTTGATTTGGTGGATACGGAGGGTTCAAATAAGACTTCTCAAGTAGAAAAGGAGCTATACAATCGAATGGATCCAAATGTTGGGCATGGCATAGAATTTGGTCAGCTATTTGGTGTGGTGGCCAACCTGACAGATATTATGGATGAGGATCAAGTTATGGAGGGACATAAAGTGAGTACATAGCCTATTGTGTTTCAAATTGCTAATGATTAGGCACAAATCAGATCAAAGAAGAACGGAACTGGGTGTGAAGGAATTCCTCAGTATCATTCGGGATCATCAGGTGGATCAAGTCCGGAACACAAATTTTTAGCAGGGCCTGGTTTCAAGAAAATAAATTTTCATCGCCAACAATTGACTAAACCCAATATGCCAAATCCCGTGCTCACCTTGCCTAGGCCCCCTTAGCTCACAGGCGGTTAGGGTTCAATGCAAAATCTCACCTGCAGCTCCACGATCGGCTATCCGGCGGGGATACCCGGCCTCAAATGCCTACGAAAAATAGAGAAAATCATACCTCTTTAGAGAGTAGCCCTTCCACGCTAGCACTGAGGGCTGAAGCAGCAGTAAGGCGGGCTAGATCTGGCTACTAAGAGGAGTGATGAAGACCCTTGTGGCACAATTCAAGTCAGCAACATGCTGATAAATTGCCTGATTGTAACTATGCAATCATGTCATGGCCAAAAGGAGGATGGGGGGCTTCTGGGACCTACCATGGCTAATGGAAATGTGGATCAACAACTGGGATGTTTGGATCATGATTGCGCGATGGAGCGACTTCACGCTAGAGATAGTCTCCACCTTCTCTTCCTCCATTGGAGCTATGCCCTAGCATTGGAGGGGAGGGTTTGATCGATGGGACGACCAAACCCTCTCTTCTTATCCACCATGTGGAGCATTAATGCAAAGATATCAATGGTTTGCCTATGTCTGGGCTTGTGGAATTTGGCCACGATGTTAACCTTCTGGCATCTCCCACTGAGCCTATAGGGAATCAAATGGATGTGTCCTTGGATCATAACATCAAGGTGTCAAAGTTATCTGCTACAGGCCTTAGAGACTTAAATAAACTCTCTACTTAGCTTCATGAACATTATTATTTGGAACTGTAGAAGGGTTGAGAAACCAACTCTAATACTCATCTGTCAGGCCTTGCTATTGATAAGTATCATAGAAAACTTGGACTAGCTTAGAATCTCAAAGCCATTGATTTGCATGGGTTATATGGAGCAATTACAGCTTTTTGGAGGAAAGTTGTGGTCTAAGCTGATTTCCTTTATGTTTCAAACCAGTGTATGTATGGAATTTTTTTTGAACCTACTTTGCCACCTTAGATGCTGGCAGTTATTTATGCTGGTAGTTGTCTTTATTAGCACCTCAAGAGTCGCAAAATGATTCTCTAGACTAAATTAAAAGGTACTCTGAATCTTGATGTTCCAACATTGGTTGTGGGTGATTTTAGTTGCATCTTACCTCAGGATGATAAGCAAGGGGGGCAGCCTTTCACATATAATTGAGAATCAGAGGAATTTAGGGGTTTCTTACAAGAGATATCTCTTATTGACCTACGTTTTCATAGTGCAATAATCAATCGGGTGGTGCTTAAATTTGGGAACATTTGGATTGAGGGTTTGCTAATGCTGGATGGTTGGAATTGTTCCCTGATGCATCTCTTGAACACCTAACTAGGATTGGCTTGAATCATTGCCCAATACTATTTCAACTTGAAAAAGCCAGGGATGGTCCTTGTCCTTTTTGCTTTTACAAAATGTGAACCATCAACTAGTTCACTGATGTCTAAGAAGACCATCGCCTTCTTCACTCGCCGAAACCCTCCCACCGATCTCCTTAGCCCTTCGAATGCTATGGCTGATCTTTGATCACCGTTCATTGGGCGGCACCGACACCCTCTCTAGTGACATCTGCCTCGACAAGTGCTCGACATGGTTCCACTTGCTGGTAAGCATCGGCACCAAAATAATCTATCCGACAACTCACCGGCTACAAGAGCTAGTTTCTAGGATCCTATTGATATAAAGACTAAAGCCTAAACTCCCTCCAGCTGCCTTAATCGTCCCATTCATGATTCAACTGAAGAAACTACTTTATTTATTCATCAATTAGTTAAAACCAGACCTAAAGACCTTAGCAAAAATAGGGTACCGATATTTAATTACTTACCTGGGAGCTGACTGATGATCAGCGATGACAATCGAGGGCACTAAATCGATTTCAAGGCTCTGGCAAACCTTCCTCTTCCTCTAGTTAACCCAATTGATTAGCCTATTAATCAAATTGGTTGACATTAGAGAGAAAACAAAAAATATAAAATCAAAAAGAGAGAAAGGGAATGTGGCCTAGCCTAAGTTTATCACCTTATCGCCAATGCTATTCCAAACTCCGACGAGACTCTAAGAACCAAAGAAGGAATAGAGGAGATATGGAAAAGGAAGAGGAGGAAAAAGAAGAAGAGAGTTGCTCATTCGATTCTACATGATGAAATGATTAAAAAAAAAAAAAGTTTCTAGAGGAAAAATGGGTTCAGTTATGTTAATTAGTTAGAGAGTTGTCAGAGGTTATTAATATATTAGTTAGCTAGTGAGAAAGTTCTAGAGTTTACTAGAAATGAAAGAGAAGAGTCAGTGTAATGAAATTAAAATGATGATGGAATTAAGCTCATTTATATAACAAATTAAATTTATTTTGATTAAAATAGTAGTTTAGTTTAGCTTAATCTGATTTAAACTATTAAGCTTAAAATCAAATTAAGCTAGTTTAATGAAACCAGATTAAGTCATTACAAAATGTTTTGCATGCATTCGGATTTCTTGATTAGTTAATTCATTAAGTTTGAAGCTATATATGGGCTCCATAGTTCTCAATATTGGTGAATGGGTCTCCATCCTCTTTCTTTTAATCGAAGACTGGTTTGAGATAGGGATATCCTTTTATCTCCCTATTTGTTTATCTTTTGCTAAGAAATGATGTCCCAATCTCTAAAAATGGTTATCCCAGGGTGTTGTTCATGGCATTAGGTCTATCAAGGATGGATTTAGCGTGTCTCATTTGTTATTTGTAGATGACTACTTATTGATATCTCGGGCAATCAAACGGGATTGTCATACTATTACAAATATCATCCAGCAGTATTGCCTATAGTTAAGACAACAAGTTAATCTGGACAAATCTCATATTCTGTTTAGCCCTTCAATTCCCTTGGGGTTGGCTAACCAGTTGATTTCTTTTCTTTACATTCATAGAGTCTAGATGCTCAGCTCCTATTTAGGATTACCTTTGAAGCCAGGAAAACTGAAAATTGATGATATGCAACCTATAAAAGACAAAATAATGATCAAATTAGATTCCTAGAAATGGAGAGCTTTATCTTTCGCAAGGTACTACACCATGATCAGGTATATGCTTTGTGCTATTTATGTTTATATTGTATTACACATGACTATTCCTCTATCTTCCTATACTTGGTTTGATAGAATTATCAAGAATTTCCTGCGGGGACATAATTATGGGAGTCAGGCTATTCACACCATTTTTTGGTCTACAATATGTCGGCCTAAAGAGATGGATGATCTGGGTATTCCTTCGTTATCATCTTAGTGGCCCTCGTTATGTAAGATGGCTGGAAAGATCATTCTCCAAGCCCAATCTTTGGTATCGCAATGGCTCTCCTCCAAGTATAACTTAAAAGGCTCTTAGATAACCTATCAACCTAAGAGGAATTCTTCAACGATTTGAAAGACAATCTCTAAAGCATCAAAGTAGATTGCTTATGACTTCAAGTGGTCAATCAGAAATGGCCAAACAATTAGATGGGGCAGCGATCCTTAGTTTTGTGGAGTACTTATATAATACCTTCCCTTAGCAGGTGATCCTTCTACCTTCAATGCAGGTTTTACCCTTGATCATTTTTTCAGCATCTAGGGTGGATTGAATATGACTAAGCTAGAGAGGATGGTTTCATCGGAACTACTATAGTCATCTCCAAGATTCTAACAGATGATAGGGATTTGGAAGATGCTCTCACTTGGGGATCACGTTATCAGGGGTGGGTGGTCATTAAGCAAGTGTATCACTCAATATTACGTCCTCTTTCTCCTTCTTTATCTAATTAGGAAATGATGGTGTGGAGATTGGATGCCCCTCAATGAGTCCTCTTCTTTCTTTGGCATCTACTTAATAATAAGTTATCTACTACTAAACTTTTATCTAGCCAGGTTCCTTCTATCCTCCCCATTTGTAGTAGATGTCCAATAGATGTTGAGACTATTAAGACTACTAACCACCTTTTCTTTTCATGTCCCAAATCCTGTCTCCTTAGGAATATTGCAGGTATGAAAACAAACACTACTTTATTCTCAATGGAAAATGTTTTAAATTACATATGTGAGTCATCTCCTTCTCTAGCCCTGCGTGTAAGAAAATCTCAGATAATTCATCTCCTATGGTGCATATAGAAAAGCAGAAACGAAGAGTTATTAGATCAGCATATTATTAGTCCTATGCACAGTGCTTAACTCATGATTTCTTCATGCCACTCAAATAGCTAACCTTAATAGTAACTGGAGACATTTTTTGCCCAGTGTAGCTAGGCTTTTCTCTTCTAACTTTATCTCTTCGTGCCCCCCTCCTCCCCCCCGCCCCCCCTCCCCTCCCCTCCAACCAAACAAGTTGAAGCTAAATTTTAATGGGTATATTCATGGGAGACGAGCAGAAGCAGGATATATTGTTCGAGATAAATTTAATCGATTTATTTTTGCTAGTGTGATTCCTCTACTAAATGTTACTATTCCTAAAGCACAGTTAATAGATGCCTGGTACGGCATTCAACATGTCATTTCCTTTTTGTCATGGAAATAGCTGATTATTGAAGGAGATTCTAGCATTGTGATTTTATGGATCCAATCCGGCTCACAATCTTTTCATTGCCTCCATACCTACATATGGAGTATCAACAAGCAGTTATCATCTTGTAGTGGATCCATGCTAGCGCAGCATGTTTATCGAGAGGGCAACCAGACTACTGATTTCCTTGCTAATCTGACTGTATCTTTGGATGTATTTGTTGTATAACTTGATTCACCTCTTGTGGAGCTCAATATCATCTTAGCTACAGATACTGTAGAAGTGGCGTAAGCGACACTACTAAGCTATTAATTTGTTGATTCTTAGACGATTCGAGTGAGATATCTCCTTGTAGATGATTAATTTTGTGGAAGCTTAAAAGACTCAAAGATTTAGCAATATGAAACCAACTCAAATAAACTACCTCATTCCATGTTCCATGCAAATCGTTTACGAGCCCACATTGTAAGACCTAAGACATCATCATTTGGCCCATGATAGATCATGATCCAACTCAACCTAGTCGTAGTCACATGAGTTTCTCTATTTGGAAGAAAGAAAAAAATTATCTTCAAAAACCGAAAGAAAAAAATCATCTTCAAAAACCGACACCATTTGAACTAGTAACGGAATCAACGGACTATCGAAATATAAATTTCACTAACCCCAATGAATAATATCAGGTGAATTCGAAGTTATATATCACTTTAGTTAAAAAGATGAGCTAAATTTTGATATAAAATAAATAAGGGAGTACAATTATCAATCCACCTTACTTCAATTTAACTTGCTTTTTATTTTTAAAAAAAGAATCTATTCATTTCATTTGCACCCCATTTTTCATTTGTTTGAAGGAGATCATTTTGAAGGATTTTTTCTTTTTTTGAAAAATGAGTTCACTTCTTTTCAATGAATATATTATTTTGACCAGATCTGGAACCTATTTTGCCCATTTATTTATTCATCTGACATAGGATTTTCATATTCCCGCTATTTGGAGATATAACAAAAAAATTCAGAGGTCACGTTCACATATGGCTAGCAAGATGTGCATTTGATTCTTTCGTTTTTTTTTAAGGTAGATTAGCAAGGTGCATTTAGGATACCATTACCACTTACCTGCAACCACATTTGCATTAATGGAGAGTCTTGAACAAGATATGAAACTAATTTGCCCTAGGGCCAGATTGGGGCCAGCTTTAAACCCACTGATGAACAGGCCATGTGTTTAACCTATCGGTTGACCATGATGCAAAAAAGAAATATTACATACGAAGTCTATTAGTGTGTGCAGGCATGCATGTAGTTAAGGCTATCATCATTGACCAACTTATTTATATTCTTTTGTTTCAATCAAAAATAATTAAAAAAATAAGTTACATTTTGAAATTATTATTTATCTTTCAAATTGGAGGTAACACTTAACCATCCGAAAGATGTCTAAATTAGTTTTCCATATATTAGGTAAAATATTTTTTTATCTTTCTCAAATATCTCCATAAGATTATAATTTCTTATTACATTAATACTCCTCGATTCTTCTTACTTTTTACTCTCGATGCATTTTAGGAAGAAAAAGTAAGAATATAATGTTTGTGAAAGATTGTATAATTGAAATAAAAATATTTCTTATGATATAATATATATTTTATAAATTGATATATTATTATTTAATTAATAAATAGTAACTATTAAAATTTACATATAATTAATGTATATATCAAAAATATAATTGAAAACATAGTTTGGTAAGAAAAATTAAGTTTCAATTACAGAGATAGAATATATAATCAGTATCCAAAGTATGTCTAATAGGATAAAGTGTATTATGGGAAGATGAATAGATCTTAGCAATTGAAAAAGTTATAATGGAAAAGAATATGACTAATAGGTACTGAAGTCAATTTTCAATGTATAATAGAACATGAGTAAATTATTTCTTATCTAAGTATTATCTACGTAATATTTACTCAGAAAAATATAGATTTCTGAATAACTTTGATTACTCCAAAAGAAAGTGATCTTAGAAGAATTTTTTTTTTCTTTTCTTTTTATTATTTTTTTTTTCAAATGTAAATTAGGTCTTGGACGTGATTAGCCAAAAAGGCACTAGCGGGGCCTTTGAAGGAAGGATTGGTCGCACTGGTGCCCGCACTCGAGTTCTCTCAAGCTAGGATTTGAGCCCTAGTATTGTTCACCAACCATATGGCTTAAATTAGCTAATTAACATAGTGTCGAAGCTCAAAATTACTGAAGGCCATGAGCTCAGATCATCTTCATATTAATATTTTTAATTATTCTAATTATTGCCTTCACTTATTTCAGTTCTTGCAGTCCCTTCATATGCATGGTTCGAAAAGATGTTACGTCTAACATATATTATCTTTTCTTTCTTTATCAATTTGAGATTTTTTTTAATCAATTAGTTACTAAACAAGAAGAGAGCCTGTTGCCCAACTAAGCAATCCAAGAGGAGGGGGTGAATTGGATTCCTTTTAAAATTTTAAACAATGATGTGCAATACTTGCAAAGTTATAAGTATGAATGAAAGTGTAATGACAAATTTGAAACACATAGTAAGAACAGTGGAAGGCATACACAAACACAAAGGTTTATAGTGGTTCGATGCTAACCCTTGCACCTACATCCACTCCCCAAGAATCTCTTGGAAATTTTCACTACTAATCGTTCTCCAACGACTACAACCTAGCTTACTTAGCTAGCTTCTTGTTTCCAGGCACAAGGGAGCCTTTACAACCATCAATTAAGGGTTTGGCATACCCCTCACAAGTTTCAACCAAGTTGAAATTCAACAAGATACAATAAGATATAAGTTCAGCAAGAATAGCTCCTTAATGAGCAAATAAATACAATAAAGAGCATTTTACAGATTTGAAGCCTTTTTTCCTTGAATGAGCTTCTCTTCTTTGAATGCTTGGAGTTAAAAGCACTTGATGAAGCTTCAGGAGTGGTTGGTAAGAGCTTTGAATGAGCTTCAATAGATTTTCAAACTTCAGCTACAGTAATTTTTGAAAACTGGAGCAGGCTGAATTTTCTTTGAATTTGGCTTGATAAATCTCTCTTTTTCACACTTGTAATTCTTCAAAAATCCACTTAACTTCTCGCTAATCCATCCCATTAACTTGTATTTATAGTTAGTTGAGGGATTGGACCGTTGGAATAGCCGTTTCCGAACGTTGGAATGTCATAACTAGCCGTTGGGCAAGTTTTCAGGGCGTTAGTCGGCTCCAGAGCCGACTAACCTGGGAAGCCGACTACCTTGTGCCAGACTACTGTGTGGTCATAGTAGTCGGCTCTAGAGCCAACTAATCCAAGATTTTCTTCTGTAAAAGCTTCTGTGACACATTTTTGACTTAATAACTCACATGTGGGTTGGCCAAGAGCTTCATTCTTCCATTTCAAGTTGCTGTGAGAGTTTACCAAAGTCTCCAAAACTTAAAAAATTGCTCCACGGACTTGGAAAACCATTGAATCTTGAACTTTCTATACTTGGTAATTTTTTCAAATATCTGAGTTTTACTTAATCTGACCTTGAGTCCTTCTTCTCAGATACTGGGATTCTCTCTCTTAAACCACATACTGATTTTGACATTTGAAATCCGTTTAGATATTTTTGATGACTCTTGTATATCTGCAAGTCACATTGATCTACACCAAAATCATCAGGAACCTACTTAATTGTTTTGTGATCATCAAAATCAATGCAGAGTCAACAATCTCCTCCTTTTTGATGATGACAAAACCATTAAGTATAAGATTAAAATAATAATTTAAAGTAATGCAGCATTGAACTTAGCACAAGGTTGAGATTATTTGGCTCATGTCAGGAGAGATTTCTAAGTCAGTTTCATATGTAGGTTTTGTGCCAAAAATCTCGAAAAAAGTGCTAAAAGTAAGAATATGAGTCAAAAATTAAAAATTTTCATCCGAGTACTTCAAAAACAATATGACATTCATTTTTCATGTTTTGAACTCAGAGAAATCAGATTTTTGATGGGATTTATAGTAAATTTTGACTCAAAAAGCTGAATTTTCAGCAAAAATCTGAATTTTTCATGAAAAAGTTGAGTTTTGTGTCAAAATGATTAAATTCAGTGCCAAATCCAAAAGTTATGTGCTGGGGATGAAGATTTATGCAAATAAACTTTGCCTTCATGCTGAAATTACAATTTTGATTCTAAAAATTCAAAGTTTCGGCAGTTAAACCAGAAAGTGCCAAAGGCATGCCAAAAATCTGCATAGTGTGCCGAAACTTTAGTTTTTGATGTCAAAATCTTCAGGAAAAGTTTTCAAACAAAGTTCAATTGATTTAAAAGAAAGTGAAATGAAACTAACAAGTTTTATCTCTCTCTTTTTGAAAAATTTCAAAAAGATCATCTTATTTCCAATTTTACTCCCCCTAAACATATGCTCACATTGTTCCATTTTGAAATTATGAAGCATGCTGAAACTTTTTGACAACTTGCTGAAACATGATGTATCATTTTTGAAAACTTAAAAAACTTACAAAAACATAATGAAAAATTTTTGAAACTTGCTGAAACATGATGTACCATTTTTGAAAAATTTTCTAAAACTTGTCAAGAAGATCCTTCTCCTTTTTTTTAAATGTGTGCTTACCCTCTTTGATCTTTTTATGGGTTCATTCTCCCCCTTTTTGTCATCAATCAAAAAGAAAGTGAAAGATTAAGCACTTAGTTTTATACATTTCATCCTTGATAGTTCAATATTGAAAATTTTCATGACAAATGAAAGACCTCATATGGAAGTTTTTATGACAAATTCACAATGGAAGATTAACATGAAACATTTCACAAGAAGGAAATTTCATACATAGAATTATATAAAAAGAAACATTTCATTAAGCATAAGATTTCATATATAGGATTTCATACATGACTAGATTCATAAGATGACATTCTAATACAAGCATTACAAACATTACATTCTAATACAAACAATACAATACATAGAGATCCTAATACATTCTAGACACAACAAGATAACTTAATCTATTCCTCATCTGAGGATACAATAGATAGCTGAGCAGAAGATCCAGAACCACGTCCTTGTGGAGGAGGACGATAAGAAGCATGAGATGGCCTGGAGCGGGGGTGAGCAGATGTAAAGCCAGGCTGGGGAGGTGGCTGAGCAGGATGGGTAGGTGGTTGAAATGCAACTGGAGCAAGCTGGTCACTGATGGTGGAGACCAGGTGGTGAAGGAGACCAATGGACATTTTCAGTCTCTCAGATTTTTCACCAAAGGTCACAATCTGAGCTCTCAGCTGTCTCACTTCTTCAGCCACACGGGCTAACTCCTCAGAATCACGATCAGATCTAGATTCGTGACCTCTCATCTCATGCATCATCAGCCTTCCACTAATAACATTTACAGAGTGCTCCAGCCTGTCCAACCTCATCATCATTTGAGTCATGATCTCATTTACAGTAGAAATGTGAGGTACCATAGTAAAATCACCTGTAGATGAGCCACTATCTCCTGAACTTCTGCTGGAGAGAGCAGATGACACCTCTCTGATAATGTACTGCAGCTGATCCTGACTGAGCTCAATAGATGTTCTCTGGGGTGCTGTGGGCTCCTCAGGCTGCTGCCTAATACTTGGTCCAGCCTCCTTATGTGAGGAAGAAGATAGACCCTTAGCCTCAACTGGCTCATCTGCCTCTGCCTCTCTGCCTCTTCCTCTGGTCCACCACCCATTAATCTTTACAAAACCCATTCGGCGCAGAGAGTGATCATTGTAGAAGTCCGAATGGTGCAGCTTGGTGGATTCTTCACCCTTCAATCTTACTTCAAAATGCTTAAAGAAATGGGTGAGAAGCATACCATAGAGAAGAGCAGATCTGGCTTTGTTGACTGTTTCTCTCCACACAGTCAACATCAAATCAGGGAGATCATAGGGGATGTCGCTAACAATGTGATACATGAGGGTCAGATCCTTCTCAGTGACAAGGTTGAAGCTACCAGTTCTAGGGATGAAAATCCTAGAGATGATGTGATGGAGTAGTCTCATTTTCACATTTAGGGTGTTGGCCTCCAAACGGTCTACACCCTCTCCATCCTCAATTCCTAGGATAGTCTCAATCCTGTGAGCTCTATCCTCAGGAGAATCCTCATACACTCCACCAACAGGGACTCTCAAGATATTCCCAATGGAGGCACGGTCCAGCTCAATGTTAACCCCTTTTATTATGGAAGAAGCAGAGGTGAAATCAACAGAGAGATTCTGGTAAAACTCTCTTACCAATTTTGGGTAGATTGCAACCTCTGTCTTGCACATGAAGCTCCATCCCCTTTGTTGAAGCATCCACTCAATATTGAACCGTTCCCGGGCAAGGAATCCAAAATCCACTATCTTTCCATTTGAGATAGCTCTTGTGGACAAGGATTGGATGCCAGAGAACCTCGAGGAAGAGGGTACGACAGGGGCTTGTGCATCTCTCTCGCGGGAGCTCTCTGGGGCTTCTTCTTGCCGCATGCGGGGGATCCTCATCCGTGGAGCCATGGAGCTGGGGCGCTAGATCTGGAGGGAAGAAGGGATCTAGAGAGGGTGGAGGGAGGGATTTAGAGGGTTCTAGGCTTAGGGGAAGAGTTGGGAGAAGATGGGAAAGAAATGAGGAAGTGGGAGTCCAAGAGGCGTTCGGTTTTCTTTTAAACTGAGTGTCTCTTGGAGTTAGTCGGCTCCCATGCCGACTAACTCCATGTTAGTCGACTCCCCAGTCGACTAATATGGGGAGCAAGACGCCAGGCCTCTAGAAAATCTAAGAATTTTCATAGAAAATGATTTTTACAAGCTACGCATATTATGGGATCATGAAGAGGGGTCAGTTGGGCTAATTGTCATGATTTTTAATATTTAAAAGCATGTCTAGAAAAAATTTAAAAAATCAATCTATGTAACTGACTCATTCTGACAGAGGGTCAAATATGCCAAGTTCTCTTCTAATTTCATAAAATTTATTTTTCTCAAAGGGTTTTGTGAAAATGTCAGCTAATTGCTTGTCAGTACTAACAAATTTAAGGATTATATCTCCATTTTGAACATGATCTCTAATGAAATGATGTCTAATTTCAATGTGTTTGGTCCTAGAGTGCTGAATTAGATTTTTAGTTAAATTAATGGCACTAGTA
This sequence comes from Metroxylon sagu, assembly GCA_017589505.3. Lineage (NCBI taxonomy): Eukaryota > Viridiplantae > Streptophyta > Magnoliopsida > Arecales > Arecaceae > Metroxylon > Metroxylon sagu. The sequence goes on along the minus strand of JACVBY030000578.1, from coordinate 355,128 downwards.
TTGTCACATTTTATGGGAATGTCTTTAAGTTTAATATCATAATCTTCTAGTTGTTGCTTAATCTACAAGATTTGAGCACAACAACTTCCAGCAGCTATGTATTCAGCCTCAACTGTAGACAAAGCAATTGAAGTTTGTTTCTTGCTAAACCATAAAATTAAATTAACTCCTAGAAATTGGCAAGTTCCACTAGTTAATTTTCTATCAATTTTACAATCAGCAAAATCAGAGTCTGAGTAACCAATCAGATCAATAGTGGATTGCTTAGCATACCAAAGATCAAGATTTTTTGTTCCATTTAAATATCTTAAGATTCTTTTTACAGCATTTAAGTGTGTTTTTCTAGGATTAGCTTGAAATCTAGCACACATGCATACACTAAATAAAATATCAGGCCTACTAGCAGTTAAATATAAAAGAGATCCTATCATGCCTCTATAAAGCTTTAAATCTACTGATTTACTATTATCATTTATATCAAGTTTGCAAGATGAGCTCATAGGGGTACCGGCACATTTAGAATTCTCCATGCCAAATTTCTTCAAAATTTCTCTTGTATATTTGCTTTGGCTAATGAAGATTACATCTACATTTTGCTTTATTTGAAGTCCAAGAAAATAGTTGAGTTCACCCATCATGCTCATCTCAAACTCTCCCTGCATGAGCTTAGCAAAGTCTTGGCATAAGATTTCATTAGTAGCACCAAAAATGATGTCATCCACATAAATTTGCACAATAAGTATATCATCATTTTCTCTTTTTATAAATAATGTAATGTCCACATTTCCTCTAATGAAATTATTGCTTATCAAGAATTTGCTTAATCTATCATACCATGCCTGAGGTGCTTGTTTCAAACCATACAAAGCTTTGTTTAACTTAAACACATGGCTTGGATATTCATTATTTTCAAAACCGGGTGGTTGTTCTACATAGACTTCCTCAGCAATATATCCATTTAAGAAAGCACTTTTAACATCCATTTGAAATAAGTTGAAGTTCATGAAACATGCAAAAGCAAGTAATAATCTAATAGCTTCTAATCTTGCAACAGGAGCAAAGGTTTCATCAAAATCAATGCCTTCTTCCTGATTATAACCTTTAGCTACCAATCTTGCTTTATTTCTAATTATGTTTTTATGCTCATCCAATTTATTTCTGAAAACCCATTTAGTGTCAATTATGGGATAATCTATTGGTCTATCAACTAGGACCCATACATTATTTCTTTCAAATTGATTTAATTCTTCATGCATTGCATTTATCCAATCAGGGTCATTTTTGGCATCATCAAAACATTTTGATTCAATTTGAGAAACAAATGCTAAATGATTACATGCATCTCTATATAAGGACCTTGTTCTTACTCCTTGAGATGGGCTACCAATAATAAGTTCTTTGGGGTGATTATGGACATACCTCCACTCCTTTTCCAAATCATGTGTACCTTGAGGTTCAGCTAATTTGAGTGTTTCTTCATGATTACTTTGTTCATTTGATCCTTCTTTCTCCTTTAGAGTAATATCTTGCATTCCTTCTTCAAGTAGACCTGCTTCATCAACTATATCTTTCTTCCTTGATGGAAGTTCATTAGTTTCATCAAATACTACATGAATGAATTCTTCTGCCACTAATGTTTTCTTGTTAAATACTCTATAAGCTCTACTATTGGTAGAATATCCAAGAAAAATTTCTTCATCAGATTTTGCATCAAATTTATCAAGATTTGTTTTGTCATTATCTAGAATAAAACATTTACATCCAAAAACATGAAAATATCCAATGTTTGGTTTTCTACCTTTCCAAAGTTTATATGGGATCTTTTTCAAAATAGGTCTTATTAAAGCTCGATTCAAAACATAACATGCTGTATTGATTGCTTCAGCCCAAAAGTATTTTGGGAGATTACTTTCACACAACATGGTTCGGACCATTTCTTCAAGGGTTCTATTTTTCCTTTCAACTACACTATTTTGTTGAGGGGTTCTAGGTGCAGAAAAGTTATGGTTAATTCCTTTTTCATTACAAAAACTTTCAAAATATTGATTTTCAAATTCTTTTCCATGATCACTTCGAATAGATGCAACTTGAAGACCTTTTTCATTTGTTGCTTTTCTAAAAAATTTTAAAAATGCAGAAAAAGCTTCATTTTTGCTTGCTAAGAATAAAACTCAAGTAAAACGAGAGAAATCATCAATGATTACAAAATCATAACATTTGCCACCTAGACTTGTGGTTCTAGTTGGTCCAAATAAATCCATATGTAAAAGTTTCAAGGGCCTAAAAGTTGAAATCATATTTTTGGATTTGAATGAAACTCTAGTTTGTTTTCCAAACTGACATGCATTACAAATTTTATCTTTTTCAAAACTTAATTTTGGCAAACTATTTACTAAATCTCTTTTAATTAGTTTGGAAAGCAAATCCATGCTAACATGAGCAAGTCTACGATGCCATAACTAGCTAGAATCATTAAATTTAGAATTCATGGCAACTAGACATTCAACATTTTGGTCATTAAGCTCATTTAGATCTACCATATAAACATTTCCATGCCTATGACCAATAAATTTCATGCTATCATCAGCAGGATTTGTAACCATGCAAACAGATGATTCAAAAATGACTTTAAAACCTTTATCACATAATTGACTAATGCTTAACAAATTATGCTTTAATCCATCAACAAGAATAACATTTTCAATAAAAGTATGGGAAGTGATACCAATTTTGCCAATGCTAATGATCCTTCCTTGAGCATTGTCTCCAAAAGTAACCATTCCTCCATCCTTAGCTTCCAAAGTGATGAATTGAGATTCATCACCCGTCATGTGTCTTGAGCACCCGCTATCTAAGTACCATCTTCTTTTTGCATTTCGGGACACAAGACACATCTGTAACCACAATATCAAGTTATGTTCTTAGGTACCCAAGTTTTCTTGGGTCCTTTGGGGTTAGCATGAATGGTTCCTTTAGGAACCCAAATCTTCTTGATATTCTTGTTGATATGAGAGTTACATGTATAGGCTTTATGTCCTGATTTTTCACATTTGAAACAAGTAATTTTTGAAAAGTTGTTTGGTGAGACAAAAATATTTTTCAAAAATTTTTGCTTCTTTAAAGGATTATAACCTAGTCCAGCTTTATTAAAAACAACCCTTTCGTTGTCAAGAATCATTTACAACTTTGTGAAACTTAAAGTAAATTTATCCACAACGGGTTTCAGTTTGTTAACTTCATTTTTCAAATTCAGATTTTCTTGAGTTAAAACAGAATTCTCATTTGAAAATTTTTCTTTTTAAAAAATCAATTTTTGAACTTGATTTTTCAAATCTTTGTTTTTGCTGCCTAACTTTTTGAATTCAGCAAGTAAATCATAAAAAGCATCTTGCAATTCATCAAATGTAAATTCAGTTTGAGAGTTAGGTATTACCTCTTCTTCACAAGCCATGAGGCACAAGTTTGGTGTTTCTTGTTTCTCATCCTCTGAACTTGTGTCATCACTATCACTCCAAGTTGCCATCAAAGCTTTCTTCTTAGCCTTTTTGGGACCTTTCTTTAATTGTGGACAGTCAGCCTTGAAATGTCCAGGCTTCTTGCATTCATAGCATATGAGAGGCTGCTCCTTATCCTTTTCTTTGTTGAAATCTCCTTTCAGCAGTGGCCTTTTCTTCACTCCTTGTTTCTTCTTCCTTATGAATCTTCTAAATTTTCTTGTGATGAGAGCAAGCTCATCATCCCCTTCACTCTCTTCTAAAGATTCATCACATTCATCCTTTTGATCTGAACACTTTAAGGCCATAGTTCTTCTCTTCTTGGACACCTCCTCATCAAGATGTTGTTTGACTTGAATTTCATGGGTCATCAGTGATCCCATGAGCTCTTCTAAAGGAAGGATGTTGAGGTCTTTTGCCTCTTGAATTGCAGTCATCTTGGCTTCCCATGACCTAGGCAAAGATCTCAAAATTTTTCTCACTAGATCACTGTTAGTATAAGACTTTCCAAAGCTTTTAAGGTCATTCACAATATCAGTAAATCTAGTGAACATATCAGCAATGGATTCATTTGGTTCCATTTTAAATAGTTTATATCTATGTACACGCATATTGATTTTAGATTCTTTCACTTGATTTGTGCCTTCATAGATGACCTCAAGTCTATCCCAAATTTCTTTGGTAGAAATATAAGTGAAAATTCTATTGAACTCATTTGCATCAAGTGAACAATATAAAACATTCATGGCTTTAACATTCAGCTGAGCCATTTTCTTATCATACTCATCCCAATTCGCTTCCGGTTTGGGTATTTCAAGACTATTTGTTCTAAGAATGGGTATGTGAGGGCCATTGACAATGATACTCCATAAATCATAGTCAAGTGCTTGAATAAAAATTTTCATCCTAGCATTCCAATAAGTGTAATTTGTGCTATTGAATAAAGGTGGTCTGTTTGTGGACTGTCCCTCAGTCAACAAGGAACTCATTTGGGCTACCATAGATTTTGGACTCTTTATCGGTTAAGATAAATATAAGTAAGAGAACCAATGCTCTGATACCACTTGTTGCCTAGCTAAGCAACCCAAGAGGGAGGATGAACTGGGTTCCTTTTAAAATTTTAAACAATGATGTGCAATACTTACAAAGTTATAAGTGTGAGTGAAAGTGCAGTGACAAATTTGAAACACACAGCAAGAACAGTGGAAGGCACACACAAACACAAAGGTTTATAGTGGTTCGGTGCTAACCCTTGCACCTACATCCACTCCCCAATAATCCCTTGAAAATTTTCACCATTAATCGTTCTCCAACGATTACAACCTAGCTTACTTAGCTAGCTTCTTGTTTCCAGGCACAAGGGGGCCTTTACAACCACCAATTAAGGGTTTGGCACACCCCTCACAAGTTTCAACCAAGTTGAAACTCAACAAGATACAATAAGATATAAGTTCAGCAAGAATAACTTCTTAATGAGCAAATAAATACAATAAAGAGTACTTTACAGATTTGAAGCCTTTTTCTCTTGAATGAGCTTCTCTTCTTTGAATGCTTGGAGTTAAGAGCACTTGATGAAGCTTCAGGAGTGGTTGGTGGGAGCTTTGAATGAGCTTCAATGGATTGTCAAACTTCAGCTACAGTGATTTTTGAAAACTGAAGCGGACTGAATTTTCTTTGGATTTGGCTTAATAAATCTCTCTTTTTCACACTTGTAATTCTTAAAAAATCTACTTAACTTCTCATTAATCCACCCCATTAACTTGTATTTATAGTTAGTTGAGGGATTGGACCGTTGGAATGACCGTTTTTGAATGTTGAAATGTCAGAACTAGCCGTTGGGCAAGTTCCCAGGGCGTTAGTCGGCTCCAAAGCCGACTAACCTGAGAATTTCTTCTTCCCAGGAAAGGTTAGTCGGCTCTAGAGCCGACTAACACCACAATAGTCGGCTCCAGAGCCGACTAACGTGGATAAACCCTCTGTAAGTCCCACAGTAGTCGGCTTTAGAGCCGACTGCCTTGTGCCAGACCACTGTGTGGTCACAGTAGTTGGCTCTAGAGCTGACTAATCCAAGGTTTTCTTCTGTAAAAGCCTCTGTGACACATTTTTAACTTGATAACTCACATGTGGGTTGGCCAAGGGCTTCATTCTTCCATTCCAAGTTATCGTGGGAGTTGACCAAAGTCTTCAAAACTTGAAAAATTGCTCCACGGACTTGGAAAACCATTGAATCTTGAACTTTCTACACTTGGTAATTTTATCAAATATCTGAGTTTTACTTAATTTAACCTTGAGTCCTTTTCAGATACTGGGATTCTCTCTCTTGAACCACATACTGATTTTGACGTTTGGAATCCGTTTAGATATTCTTGATGACTCTTGTATACCTGCAAGTCATATTGATCTACACCAAAATCATCAGTAACCTACTTAATTATTTTGTGATCATCAAAATCAATGCAGGGTCAACAGAGCCAATTTTAGATTCAACTGTAAACCTTGAATACATGGTGTCACAAATTCCATGAAAATATGTGATGATATGAATGCTATCATTTGTCTTGGAGAATACGAGAATATGTTATGCTTCAAATGGTGTTCAATTTCTTTTTCTGATGTGAATAGAGGGAGACCCCTCTAGCATTATTAATATGTACAAAATTACAAGTATTTACAAAGGAGCAGTAGGAACAAAGTTATAAAAGTAAGATTGAGTATAGATTGGAGTGTGAATCCTAATCTTAAGGTTTAAGAAGTAGAGAGCCCCAAGAATAGAATAGGGATAAGATTCTTAACAAAGAAGTACCAAGGCTAAGGGCACAATGAAGGAAGAAGAAAAGATTTTTAAGTTACACTCCATCCAAATGGACCAAAGGTAAAGAGGGCGAGTTGATCCTAGGCAAGTCTGATGGATAGGAGAATAAAAATGGATCTCCAAGACTGATGGAGGTCTTGTGGGAGCAACTGAAGGAAAACTTTGGCGGTGATGAAGTTCCATATGTTCCAAGCCACTGACACTTCAAGACATAATAAAACAAATTTGATGCTAGAAGAAAAGATCATTTGTTAGGTATAAATGATCTACGAGGATCATAAAGCTCATTATGGATGACTAATAACTCTAGACATCAGGATTTTCAAGCAAAATCTCCCACTTCGAGACCTAATCGCGCATCCATTTATGATTACTATACCCTTCTCGTTCAGTATTTTACTTTCAATAGCTACAAAGTGAAGCTTTTAACGAGCATTATAAAGATAGAGCCAACCACCACTACGGACCTTAGAATTGACCAAGCAAAGATTCAAAAGTAAAAATTTTTCTTTTTGATAAGACTTCAATGGAGTATGTCATCCAATCTAGGAGGATTTAGGTGAGATGATAATATATATAATTATTGTAAAAGTTGAGAACTCATTCTAGAGAGATATTAAATTTTTATAATTATTTTCATTGGCCACAATTATTTAAAAAAAAATCATATCCTCTTCCACTTAGAGAAGAAATCCAACATGAATTGGCAAGGGCTAAGCTCACTAGCATATATGGAGGGACTATAAGTAGTTTTATTATTCAAATAATAAAAGAAAAGGGAGTTTAGAATCATATTTTTGCAAATTTCATTTATATTCTATTATTCTCTTTGAGATATTTAAATTGAGTGGTTTAACAAAAATATTTACTTCTCTCTTCGTTCAAATGAAAGAGGAACATAGCTGAAAATGAATTGGATATGAATCAAATATTAATGTAACTATATCCATATTTTTTTTTTGATTAATATATATGCAAATAAGGGTATTAATTAAATATAAAATTTTATATCCATATTTATTTTAAATGGATGCAAATATAAATTAGATATTAAGAATGTGAATATAAAAAATAGATATCAATTAAATAGTTAAATTTTAGGATTTTTGTGTGTGTACTGTTATAAATATCCAAAATTATGTTTATAGCACTCTCAACAAGAAATTATATATATAGCCCTACCTACTTACTATCCGCATTGATATCCTTATATTTTTTTTCTTTTTATATGAATATCTTTATAAATATCTAAAATTATGTGTATATTCTTATAAATTTACTATTTATGCATACACCTTTATGAATTATTTGATTTTATATGTATATCCTTAATTCAATGCTTTTATGCATACCTTTTTGTTAGTGGAGGAAGATATGCAAAAAGAAATAATTTATAAAGGTATATATGCAAATAGTAAATTTGTGATGTTAGATGCATAATTTTATATATTTAAAGGGATATATGCAATAGAAATAATTATAAGGGTATGCATATAAATAGTAAATATGTAAAGATAAACATGCTATCTTTGATGATTAGAAGGGTATATATGAAAAAAAGAATCCTTAACTTTATAATCACATAATAAAAGCTATCATTACGTAAAAGGTAAATTAAATCAATACTATGATAATGTAGTCATTTACTATTTTTAAAAGTTCATGAATACTATATTGGATTAGGTAAGACTATAAGCAGCACTAGATATTTAGATATTATTATTTATGTATGCTCATATTTATTTTCTCTGATGTATATGAATATAAATAGATATGTTACTTAGGTATTCAAATTTGTATCCATATTCTATTATATTCATATATGAAAATAGATGTATATAAATAATCCACTTTCACTCCTAAAAAGAAAGAAATTAATTGAACGTCATAACTATTTTTTTATTTTATACATTTAATTTTATTATTCACTACAATTTAATTAGTTATCTTAACCGACTAAATAGAACTAATTTTAGTCTTGCTAAGGATCCCCTTTTCTTCCAATAATATTGTCACTGACCTGATGAGTAGCTAATGATCATGAACCTGGCGGCCTCTTGTAGGAAAATCAATAAAGCCCTCCAAATTCTACAAAAATTAACTTGCACTCCGCTAAGTATCTTCATCTCTGAAATAATTAAATAAACTATTGAAGACTACGCACGTGCACTGCACCACGCGGACCTACAAACGGATATGGAACAATGGACATCAAACAGTGGCTGCACGAAGAGAACTTCCTAAGCTAATTCCTTCCCTTTCCTCCCAACAAGATGTCCCATGGATATGTTTAATTAAGATTCGAGGGCCATAAGCTTTGTTTTGACTAATACAAAGGTGGTGTAATATACTTTGGATGACGCATGAGCCAGAGCGACCAAAACATTTACAAAGTCGTTCTATATTCTATACAGACGTTTGATTTGCCGTTTGCTTTCATCTTCTGTTGATCCAAAACCCATGTCCAGGGACCATTACCCATGCACCAAACAAATCTCTCTTGTAAAGCAAAAGTAAGCTAAAGTTGCGCTTGGCTCTATCCCTACTCCTTCCACCCCTCATACCTTTCACTTTTCTTCTCTTGACTTTGTCTTTCAATATTCATGAAGAAATCATACGCGTTTCACCTTGTTCTACCCAACGTGGCATCCGCATCCTCAAAATACATGTCATCGCATGCAACCAAGTTTAGATGTGGCCTCTTATTTTTATATATCTTCTACAGTGTTTTGTTTTTACAGGGTAGGTTGGAATGCATATTCTCATATCCAAGCACTTTATCTAGTCATCAAGCAACCTAAAGTAAAGTAGATTATACGACACAAGGTGGTGTCAGTGAAAAGGGAAAAAAAGTGGGGAGGAATCTCTTTGCATTTTCCCGTTCCAGACTTTTACTTTGCCCATCTTCTCATCACACCAATGCAGCTGCTCCGCGCTGAGATCTGGCATCCTTAAAACCCTTGACACAACCTTCATGTCTATTAGGCCCATTAGAATCTCCATCTCCTGTACCTCCTTTATCTTCCTCCTCTTTGGACATCTCCGCCGCCTCACAAGGTCTTTGAGCCTCATCTTCTTCTGAAAATATTATAGTAAGAACAATATAAGACCGGCAGTAAAAGATAAGTTCAAAAAGAGAGATGGCAGAGCTTAGGTAGGCAGTGCAACTTACCCTTTTATTAGCTTTCTTGAGCAAATGAAGAAGAGTAGGATCAACCGAGCTTGATTTCTTCTTTATGAGTGCTTTCAACATTTGGCAGCAGCTCTCCTTATCGGCCTTGAGAAAATTCATGAAGGTCCGGATCGCATCTTCCAGTATCATTAAAAATTCAGTAGATGAAATCATTTCTTCTTTCCCTTCATCAGCCCCTGAATCTTTTCATCAAACAATTGAATTAGCACCCAGAAATTAAGTAAGATTAAACATACTTTATTATGAAACTCCAGGTAGGGCTTAGAAATCATGGTACCTTTGTATTCTGGAACTTGGAGCAACTTTGGAGAGAAACCCCTCACCCGGGCATAAACTTCAGGCCTTCTGCCATGCTCGTAAGGCTCGTTTTCTATGAATCGTTGCAACAAGACCTGAAACTGCTGGAACTGCTGAGCAATTCGCGCAGGGGAGCAGTAACCTTCCATGTCTCGATTGGAACACGCTCGCCGGAAGTTGGTGTAGTTCCAATTAAGAGCTTCCCATGTCAAACAAATTTGAGCCACATAAGCACTCTCCAATTCCAAATATGGATCCCTCACTCCCCTTGTTGAGTTCTTATTTTTCATCAATAATTTGTGAACTATTCTTTTGGAAATTGAACTTGGTTGGCACTTTAATGACTTCACTGATCCTGAAATAAGTGCTTACGATAACATAATCTGAAGGGGAAAAAATAAAAAATAAAAATTGAGGAATTATCAAGGAGGAGGATATATTGAAGAACCTGTTTCGCTGAGTTTTTGCGCACTGATTCGGTCGAAGAACATCATCTCCTCGTCGTACTTGCGGAAAAGTGTATACGATTCCCAGTTGGAAGAGCTCCTCCGGGATGAAGAGGAGAAGGGATATTCCGTCTCCGAGTCTCTGGGGATGGTAGAGCTTCTCCAATCAATAGAGCTTTTGGACGTGGACTCTCCAGTGAGAGACCCGCCAAAATTTACCTTATCATCACGGACTTCCTCAGTCTGAACTCTTTTGCAATCCGAGTCAGTGTTGTTGACGACAAAGCATTCCTCGCCCTCCCAGAAATTATTCTCTTCATGAGTCTGATCAGTTTTTTCTCTCCCATGACTTTCATCTATTAAAAGCATAAGCAATGTCAAGCCAAGAGATGATTGATTGAATCGTAACGTTCACGACTTAATGATTACCTTCACGAGGAACATCCTCACACGCCAATATGATTGGACTTGCGCAATCTGATAGTGTTAGCACGTCAGTTATCATATCATCACCGTACTCGATTCCAAGCTTGTCATGGCCAAGATTCTCTGGAAGGGAACCGTGCAGAGATTCCCGAACAAAGGTATCCTCTAGTTTCAAGGAATGCTGCTCAGTGGAATCTTTTACTTGCTCGGTAAGTAGGGGATCATTGACGCCGCTTTCCCTGCACAAGAAAAGTAGGTCTTCTCTGGAAACCACGTCGGCGACCCAGCCATCCTTCTCGGAGTGCTCGTCGGAGGCCGACACAGGCGCGTTCTCATGTTGAAGAGCATCGAGCTGAACATCCCTGCATTAGAAGCAGTTAATAAGTTTTAGCGATGGGGAGAGAGGAAGAGGGGGAGGGGGCGGGTTACCTTTGGTGCTTGGAGATGGCTCTATGGTGGAGAAATCTGAAGAACTTGGTGAGGAGGAAGGAGGAGAGGTGGATGAGGAGCAGAAAGAAGCTGAGAGAGATGGAGGCATGGTGGAGAAACATCACAGCCTCTTCCTTCTGGCAAGGGAAGGTGGTGCGGCCATGGCCAGGGAGGGAGGAGATTGGCTGACTAGGAGTCTCCAGGCCAAGCGCTGCGGGAAAGACTCGGGGGCAACTTCTATTATTCATTTATGATGGAAGAAGGTGGAAGTGGTGTTGCTTTTGAGCACTCGCTCAGCACCACGATGACTGCTTTATTTAAGCAAAGTTGGATGATATCAGGTTATCAACCAGCTGTCAAACCGAGATCACAGAATGGTCTCTAAAGCAGAGATTGGGGATGCCAATGGGACCCGATCTGATTTTATGTGAGCTAAAATTAAACTGAGAACTCGGTGTCTGGTTCAAGTGACTTGACCCGAAAGCAAGTTGGTATGCCCGGATAAAAACCGTGTTTGTTTCCCATGCTTTAGTCTTTTTTTATTTATTTATTTATTTATTTAATGGACCATGCTTTAATCTCCCGTAAGCAAGAAGAGTCCAAACAGAGCCTAAGGAAGCTTTGCTATTCTGCTATTACCTTTATGTGGTTATCTATTCTCAAAAAATGCATCTTAATGTTTTTCATAGAACTTTATTTGGGAGGTGGCAAACAGTTAAAATGCAACGAAAGAGAAACAAAAATCTTTTATTTCTGCAATGTGGTTAGTTAAGTCCTTGGGTGCTCATCCGCGCTGCTTGCTTGATCTTTAGAGTTGGCTAAGGCGGTATCATGTTCATAGTCTGTATTAACCCAATAGAATCGAACTTATCCTTAAATAAAACAAGAAAAAAGACAAGTTGAAATCTCCAAATATGGTGGAATAGATGTCCTTCTAATTATAATTTCATACTCCTTCCTGCAGAAAGGTTATTATTGTGCAAAGTAAATTTAATTTCAAAACAAACATTGAAAAATATAACACTAGATAAGTACATGGCATATTTGAGATTCAGGCAATAATTTACGATTGAACTCATCAACGCACTGGGGAGCACCTGATAGGAACGAATATCAAAATTCACTGTACGTTATACAGACCACCAAAACCACTGCCCCTAGTTACCTAGAATTTTCTCAGTATTAAAGCTTTAGTTTTCTTTTTGTTTCTTCTTTTCATTTTCAGTTGAGTTCCATTTCGTACCTTTATTGTTGGTGGGACCTTGTTCTATACGAACTTGTATTAAGCTAGCACAAAAAGAGCTCAGTGAAAAATGATGCGTCTCTCGGATCATCATTTAAAACTTTGATCAGCTTTGGAACAACTTCTCCACCACTCCTTTCCTCTCGCTTTACCCCACGCTCATCTGCATCCGAACGGCCTCGTAGTTCGAGCTTAGTTAATCATAAAGACGGGGCCTGAACAGAAAGAGTTAAATGAAAAAAATTAAAAAAAAAAAAAAAAAAAATTTACCCCTTTATGGTGATGCCCCACTTGCCTTCTGACTTTCGAAAACTCGACCCATGCTCCGTTCACATGAGCTCCACTGCAATCTTGTTGCCAGTCTGCCTTCTTTGTTACTGTTTTACCGCCAAAAAGGTAAAATAGAAAGGGACTACTTTTATCTGCTTGGAGCTAGCCTGGGACTACTTTATAATATAATACTTGAGTACCTTATGCTTGGAAATCGGAATATTGTTTTCAGATGCGGATATTGATGTATATTTGTTGTAACAATCTAAGCACTCCCAAAAAAAAAAAAAAAAAAAAGGTTAAAAAAATTTATTAATTGAGCTCACTAATCTTGTATAAGAATTTAAAATTTTTTTAATAGATTATTAATATAAAAAACTAAATATTCAACAGCACAAGCTCTTACATGCATCCCTCGTTCAAATCCTAGCATTCCTGCCAGATCATGGATCCATATCCAAATGAAATTGAATCCAATCATAGATATAGAAAATTCATCTCAGTGTTTCTTAGTCTATATAGGTCATGAATTAAATCCATTATGATACTGTTTATAACGACTTAAAATCTCAATCAAAAGAATTAGATAAGAAATTATTATTCGAGCTCCTTGATCCTATATAAATATTTAGTAACTTTCTAGTATATAAACAATATAAGCTTATTTCGATATCAGACTCACTTCAGACCTAGGTATTAAGCACCTCACTCACAATAGCATATAAGATTATTCCAATATAAAAAATTAAGTATCAAGATTTCCTTTACAATACCACATTTTTAACTTTATACCACATGGCCACTGCCAATTAGATTTACCATATACATGTATATTTGAATCTAAATATTAATTAATAAAATTTAAGCTAAAATATACTTTTATTCCTCAAATTTCTAGCTGTTATAGTTTAATTCCTTATGTTTTAAGAATGATGCATTCCTAACGTCCATTATATGAGATTAGTTAAAATTGACGAAATAGTTGATATATTAATTTGTTGCGAACAAATGCACGAAGATACGTTAGTTTCGTCAATTTTTTTAACTGATCCTATGTAATGATATGTTACGAATATAATATTTTTCAAGTATGAAAGATAAAATTGTAACAACTGAAAGCATCAAAATGAATTTTGAGTAAAAATTTGAGGACCAAAAATATATTACCACCTAAAATTTAAAAGAAAGCATAGAAAACCTATGGCCACAAGGAAATTATGATAATAGATGTACCATAAAAAAAAAAAAGTGATAAAGCAATAAAATATAGGAGAGGAAAAACAAGGGAAAAAAGTAACGAGAGAATGCTACACAAATTTATAAAAATTACAAAAGTCCTTGCAAATCACCATGCATCCAAATAAAATAGACATTTTTTTCAAACGGAAGAAAACCTATCACACATTACTTAGGTATGAAATGAGAAAAAAAGATAATAATATTTTTTTAAAAAAAGAAAAAAAAAGAGCAAAAAAGGGGGGAAAAACAAAGAAAAGAACTGAGTAGCCCAAGCAACCGACACATAGAGGCCCGAATCAAGGAACACCAACCCAATTCGAAATCATCTTGGCCCAACTCCAAATGGCCTACATGTTGGACCTTCATTGCTCCAATCGCCGATTTCTCCATTGCCTCCTTGAGATTCCAGGGCTTACTTCCGTCTTTTGTTGACCTTCAACACCCATCAACCACCGGCGCCCCCTTCAGATCTAACCCGACCGATGGAGAACCACCCCTCACCGATTCCCTCCAGGCCCAAATAAATAAATAAAAGTAACATCGACCATGCCAAGCTTTCTTTTTTAAAAAAAAAAAATAACAAGGTTTCTTAAAATTTATAAAATTATCCAAATCTAGAAAATAGAAATGAAAGATCCTCTTGTTTAGTGTATAATCTCATGTGAGTTTTTCACGTGGATTTTTACGAAAGATTTAATTAGGATAAAAGATAATTTTGAAATAAAATAGGTTTAATTTAAGGTTTCAACATGAATTTTTACTAAAAATCCATATTTCATATGAGTTTTTAAAAACACCATTTTTTTTGAGGTTTCCATGCTTTAGATGATAGCCAAATGTCCCCCTCTCTCTCCGGTAAAATTTTTCAGTCATAAAAATCCCTAAATTCCTACCCTCAAATACCCTCATCTCGTGCGTTGCATCACTATTATCTAAAACTGTTGCTTTTATCTAAGTTAACTGTGTCTGATCATATCGTTACTCCATTAATTTCAGAGCAAGACAATGCGATGCCCCTCGCTCTCAAAAGCATTTCAGAATTGGTTGTTCACAGGTTAATAATTAGATATGGGTTGAAATATAGCTAGAAAAATGGGTACAGTGTACAAATCACATCTAAAAAGTGGAGTGCAAGTGCGATGCAGACGAGACACTGCAAGTAGGCAATCCTGGACGGGCTGATCTGCTCGTTGCTTTCAAACTCCTCAACTGTGATGGGATATCGAGATTGTCTCGCAAGCAGGAGCAAGGGTCGGCCAAGAATCCCTATCCCAAGTGTCCCTCCGATGCATCACGCACTAAGAGACTTGGGCATTAAGGTTGTGGTTGAGATGTGGATAAGATGAGGAGTGATGGCATCCTATCCGACGTGTGTCCATGAGGCCTAAACGTGGATGGTTCTCAAATGAAGTGCACCTGTCCCATGATCCTCGTTCTAATAAATTAACGAATCTCTCATGTAGGCTTTACATGCGGGATTGATTGCGAGCGGATAAGAAAAAGAAAGCAACAACTGGAGGCATCTCGAGATTGGGATACGGTCCAATTCTGCCAGCCAGAGGTGAAGTATGGAAAGGTGCAACTCCGTGCCGGGCGCCCATCCACTGCTTGTGGACTCGCTAGCACCGCGTCTTTGGGTCGATCGGCGCTTCGCCAAGGTTTATGATGTACACTTTGTGCCTGGAAAAGAAAGAATAATGTGGAAGGACAAAAACAAAAGACCTGCCCTGCAGATTGATCAAGTCTAAGCTACGCTGTTATTTCTGCCCAAAAAAGAGCACTGCTATGGATCTATTACAACTGCATTTGCTAATTAGAATTTCTAGCGTATGGGAAATTGATAAAGTCCAATCTAATTCTTTCAAATGATAGGCATTCACAATTGCCCTAGTGTTTGGAGAGTGGATCCACCCCAATCTGAATTTCTCATAACTAACGATGGCACATGTTGTTCACGTGAGAGGAAAATATTAATGATTATGATTTGCTAATTTGATTAAAATTTTTACTGTTAATTGATTGCAGTGGAACATTAAACCATAGTGTCTGTTACAACATAATGTTGCTGTTATACATATTATATCAGCTTAATAATTAGACATGGATTGCAAAGGGAAAGCCACCAAACCAGGGCCTTAGGGATAGGTTTACTTTAGGCCAGGAGCCCTATTACATACATTGCTTTCCAACAAAGGGAAATCTTTTATATATGCTACATCTGGTCTCCATCCTATGCAAAATATTATTTTCAGGGGAGTTGGATGGAATAGAATTCGCCAAAGTATGCTTCTGCCATCTGGAAAGGACTACACCAGGTGTCTTTTCTCATATCATGGGGTTTCATGTAGTCTACTGAAGATGAGAGTAGAATAAACATCATGACCCGATCATGGATTTCGACCATTCCTTTATGTAGACGGCCATTGATCTATAATTTTGTAGTACTTGGAGGTTTTCTTAGAGTTGATTGTTTATTGAATACTGATGGTAGTTAAAATATGGATTTATTGAATTCTTCTTCCATAACAATACTCTGGATGAGATTGTTGCCATTCCAACTATGGATTCGAATTATGTAGACAGGATGCGTTGGGGCATAAATTACAAATCAAGGGTGGAGGTTCGAGATGTTTGTAGGAATCTTCTTTCAACCTCTGTTCAAAAGGACATAGTTATTAAGAGTTTGGAAGATCAAAGCTCAAGCTCGATTATCACTTTTTTTTTTTTGAAAGCTTACTCTATGGAGGCCTACCAACCAGGGTATTGTTATCCTCCAAATTCTTATCTCTTGAACCACATTGTGCAAGGTGTAACTAAGATAGTGAAACTCTAAACCATCTCTTCTTCCATTGTGAAACTTCTAAAAGTGCCTGAGATCTTATGAGATATGGGTATATTATGCATCTTTGATCTATCCATCATGTTAAGGATTTCCTTCTCATAAGGCCTAAGGCTAGTGGTATGGCTTTCTCCCAATCTGTCTTGGTCTACACCTTATAGAATCTGTAAAAGATAAGAAATGAAGTGATCTTTTAGCGTATAAGATTTAGAGCACTTAGAATTGTTCGTAATACTCTAAGTCAAGTAAATAAATTCTATAATCAAGAAGCCATGAATGATTTTAATCATGTTGAAACCTAGTGTTGTTCTTCCTTACCAATTAGTATACCTAAATCATCAGTTTTGGTCTCTTGACAACCCTGACACCTATGTTACATTAAAGCCAACTTTGATGGATTTGTGTATCCCATCGATGTAGGAGCTAACTTTCTTATTCGGAACTGGTTTGATAAAACACTATTAGCTATGGCGCTTCTACACAAGGTCTTCTCAACCCTTCACATTGAATTAATAGCAACTTAGTTTGGGGTTTGTAAACCTATTGAATTGTTAAACACATGCGATTATCATTAAAGGTGATTCTGCCATGGTTTTATCATGGCTTAAGTCAAATATAGTAGATCATCTATATTCCTCTTTCAAAATGTTTATACCCACAGCAACAGTAAGAAATAATATATATTATAAGAACACTCTGATGATGGAAGGCAATCAAGTAGTAAACCATCTTACAGTTAACTTGAAGCATTCATGATTCTGGACTGGCTCATTTCCTTTGGATTTGGCAAGGATCTTAGGTAGATGCTTGAGGGTCACTTTTGTAGAAGTTTAAATCTAACCTAGAGGCATGCGTTAACTTCTGGATAAAATCGGTTTAGAGTCTCCTTTGGTGTGTGTGCATGTGTGTGCGTGTGCGCGCACGCATGTGCTTGTGTATGGAGTGAAGGATAAAAACCCACACAATGAAGAATTTTGTAGAAGTTTAAATCTAACCTAGAGGCATGCGTTAACTTCTGGATAAAATTGGTTTAGAGTCTCCTTTGGTGTGTGTGCATATGTGTGCGCGCACGTGCACGCATGCGCTTATGTATAGAGTGGAAGGGCAAAAATCCACATAATGAAGAATTTTGTAAAAATTTAAATCTAACCTAGAGGCATGCGTTAACTTCTGGATAAAATCGGTTTAGAGTCTCCTTTGGCGTGTGTGCGTGTGTGTGCACGCGTGCACGCATGCGCTTGTGTATGGAGTGAAAGGGCAAAAACCCACGCAATGAAGAATTTTATGTTGGATCTACTACCTTAGTATAGAAATTTATGTTGAACTTTCAACTGTGCATAACCTAGGTGAAACCAAGGTGGCCTAGCTTACAAATTGCTGACATGCTCCAAGTCCCAACAAACCAGGTAAATATCGACCCAACCAGATCCAAACTGCAGGTTGGTTTTTAGTGAAGCAGGTAACCACAGCCATGACCGATGATGCAACAACATGAACAACCAAAACAATAGCTAAGCCCTCTTCCCCTTTGAAAGCAAGGGACATCCAGAAGAACGGACTGGCGCAAGGAGCTTAGCTGTTTCCATTCATGCATATAAAAGGCAGTTTGGTAATGATAAAGGAATTGGTTCCTTTATCAACCTATTCAGCAATTGATAAAGGAATTGGTTTCTTCGCCAAAGAATAAAGAAATTGGTTCATTCAAAAAAAAAAAAAAAAAGATAAAGGAATTGGTCAGTCGTACCACGGAGAGTGATTTCGAGAAGCCATCTCTTTCGCCCAACGAATTAAATTCTCCTTGTTAGGAACGAATACCTGGAGGCTGTAGGCGTGAACCAAGGCCCCGCACCGCGAAAAGCACGCATCTTTGGAACCACGCTTTCCCTGCGATAACGGGAAGCAGAGAAGCTACGTGATTTCAAACCCACGAAAGTGAAAGCACGCATCCGGACAAGATAGGGGTCTTATCGTTTGGTGAGCTCTTGTTAACTACTGTAGCCTCCTTGTTTATTTGTGGTCCACCAAACCATACGTATGCCAGCTGCATGACGAGAAGTTTGGATATGACTATCAAATTGACTGATAAAGCGATTAACCAAGAAGATTAGATATATCTATTTGTGTGTGGTATGCATGCCCATGTTCACCAGCTAGTACGAAGGTCGATGTAGTGTGACTTCATTGAAAGGTACTCCAGTGTTATCAAGTTCTCGAGTGGTTGAGTTTGCTTGGATTGTTGTCATCGCTCGTGCAAGAGCTGTAGAAATGGTCCATGTAAAGCAGAGAAGGATATAAAGACATGTTTATGGCGATACAGTGCTAAAGATGGATGCTTGTAATCTACATAAAACGTGGCGGGCATGTATAGGGCTTAGAAAGAGAGTTGTGAGCAGTCAAGCAAGAAGAGAGTTGTGATCCTAATTAATTTATATGCAATTAATTTTAGCAAGAGTAAAGAGCTTTAGAATGATTGTAATATGATGTAGGAGGAGGGATGACCAAACAAAGCACATAGGTTAAAAAGCCTATGATATCATATAGGTTCCCAATCTCATGCACATTTTTATAAATTCTACAAAATCATTATATATATATATATGATAAGGTTGCATTACTCCTACCTCAATTTATGAAAGAAAAAGAAAAATAACTCCAATGAAGGCAACTTGTCAAGAAACTGTATGAGAAATTTTATCAAAATTTGAGCTTTTGCTGTAATGAATCTAATGACAACATAACAAAATCAATGTTTGTGATAGCATATGAGAAATCCAAATATTTTAAATATAAAAATATTTTCTTAGGCTTATGAGGTGATTAAATAGTGATGGGTCAAGAATGAATAAAAGTGTAACTTGTTAGAATTGTTTATGACCATCGAGTTTGAAATTATCACCTAATCGAACAATAAGGATTACAAATACTATACTGTATAGATATAATTTATCAAGCCTTGCCCCTTATTTTTAACTACAAATATTAGTTCTCTTAAATTTTTTGTGCCAAATATCTAAAAGGATTTGTCCATGATAAAGACTATAACAATAGGCTACAAATCTTTGCCATTCATTTTTCCCTATTCCCCTAGTCTACATATATAGAATTATTTCTACAAAACACAAGTAGCATTTAACATCAAAAAAAAAATTGATAATACCATCTAAAAAATTATTAAAAGAAAAAAAAAGGTATATATATATATATATATACAACCATCAGGGAAGCTAAAAGAACTAGTTTTCTTTCCCTATCTTTCGAGATAAGGCAAGGCCAAAAATGCTCAAATGAGAGGACTAAGTTATTTCTTAAAGGAAAATGGACAATGTTTGAAATTGTCCAGAATTTGTGGCTTGCACAGCCAGAGGAATAATTGACAAGTGATCTAATCCTCCAGTATTGTTAGCATATTTTATTCTTTTTGGTACACGAGAATTCCGTACAAAAAGTTTGCAGTGTGGTTTTGGTTTTTTCTTTTTTTTTTTCTTTTCTTTTTTGGGGGGGAGGGGGGGCTAAGGTGCAAGGAAACCACCCCCCTCCCATGGGGACACGCGTCCTGCTTCTATTGGCTGGTGGCAACCAAGTCTGCGGCCGTGTGGGCCAAGGGGGGTGGGTGGAAACGGTTGGAGTTGGTTGGAACGGGGGTAAGGGGGATCCGGAGGAGCGCGACCCAAACTTCAATTTCCGTTCAAATACCCTCCATTCCTCCCTATTTTACCTAAAAACCAGTACAGAAAAAACCTCAACCCTTAAAACCTTTGTCCTCTCACTCGGTACTTGAATGGCATTATTGTCATAAGAACCAATTCTCCGGTCATTGGCAATCCAAACTTTACAATAGGCTCGCCGTCTTTTTCAAAGAGTTGGATGAGATTTTTCTTTCCCAAAAAAAAAAAAAAAAATTTCTAGAAGAACAGCCTCTACCAGTAGAAGGGGGCACTCTCCAACCTTACTAATATTTGTCCTTCAAGTTCCTGTGCTGCTAGTGCTACTCTTGTTCTTACAGGACCGACCACCAAGGGAGGACGTCTTCCAACCTAGTAGGTCCAGAGACCATGCGAGTTAGCCACATTTAATCAGCCTAAAATGGAGGAAAACCTTCCTCCCGGCTTTAGATTCCACCCTACAGACGAAGAGCTCATCACTTACTACCTAACCCGCAAGGTCTCGGACCTTGGATTCGCTGCTAAAGCCATCGCCGATGTCGATCTCAATAAGTGCGAGCCTTGGGACCTTCCAGGTACACAAGCTTCGTCTTCAAATCAAGTTACATGATAACCAATCTTTTCCCTTTCATGTCCACTTTGTGAAGGCACTGAATCCTGATTTTTTTCTTTCGATTAATAAAAGGTTTTCTGGTCTAGAACCAAGAATTAGTCATAGAACATGGCGTAAACTTTTGCCGGCAGGGGCAAGTCTAATTTGATCTTGGCAATAATACTTGAAGAGAAATTGGTTCGGTTTTAAATGTTTGTAGGGAAGGCAAGCATGGGGGAGAAAGAGTGGTACTTCTTCAGCTTGAAGGATCGCAAGTACCCAACCGGGATGCGGACCAACCGAGCGACCGATGCCGGTTACTGGAAGACAACAGGCAAAGACAAGGAGATCTTCCACTGTGGGGTCTTGGTTGGGATGAAGAAAACCTTGGTGTTCTACAAAGGAAGAGCTCCCAAGGGTGAGAAGACCAGTTGGGTGATGCACGAGTACAGGCTGCAGACCAAATTTCCCTACAGAACCACAAAGGTCCTCAAAAATGGAACTTAATTTAACGAGCATCACTATCGTTGCTTGTAAGACCTTATGGATAACGTTCGCTTTTTGTTCCACAGGAGGAATGGGTCGTGTGTAGGGTTTTCAAAAAGAGCTGCAATGGAAAGAAATCGCAACCGAACACTCCGCCATTGCCACCGTTGCTCGAGTCTCCATGCAACACAACTTCGTTAACTGAGCTAGGAGAACTTGATGTATCGATCTTAAGTAATCTCGTCAACACCTCAAATGGTCAAGATGGTGTGCAAACTAATGTCGACATCAACAACAACAAGGTGGACATGAACATGTACATGAATTGGGTCTTAGCTAGAGAAGCTACAAGCCAACCTTCGCTTCCATGGCCATCAAGCTTGTTAGGCATGGGCTACTCACCAAGTCCAGCAATATTGAAAGCATTGCCGTTCACCGGTTATCAGCCGCAAGAAGCCACCAATCTCCCAAGCCTAAGCTCTTTCGCAGCACAAGGAAATCTAATCCTTGGAAGTGAATCAAAATCGATCTTCCCTCCCTCTTCCTCTGAAGGTCCAGAAGTCACACAACAACAGCAGCCATTCAATCAAGAAACAATTTGGAGAGCCTATTGATTGTGTGAAAAGGCTAACTATTTAGTGGTTAAGTTCCTCTTAGTACAAGGAATTAAGGTTTGTTAATTGGAATCAAAACCTCCCAAAGTGCAGAATTACATTAGACAACCAGTTTAAAAGTACTATGTTCGTCAATTGTTAAGTAGGTATCGTTTGAAAGCAAATGGATAAAGGTCTCATTCTATTCCATATGAAACCAAAATGTCCAAGTTATCAATATGCATCGAGTGAATTGTCTTGGTTTCATAGCCCATTGGAAAAGAAAAGAATGCTTGTAAGGTACACAATTTTTAAGCCATTTCGTTCTTGTTCTGTATTGGCTTATGCAGCATCAACTCTTTATTGGGATCCATACAATACGAAAATGATTCAACTGTTGTAGATTTGGAGTTGATTACAGAGGTGTCCTGCCAAACTAGTTGCCGCTATGACAAAATGAGAATGATATTTCATAAATGAATATAATATCTGTTGATTTGTTTTCCTCTCCCAGACTCAGTGTTCGCTGCTCTATATATCATACGACGCACAATAAGCAGCAGATGATCGCCTGAAGATATTTTTGGAGCTCAGTTTAGATAACAGCAGGAACATTTGCCTTCAACAATGTTATTTAGTGTTTCTTTTGGAGCCTTGTTGGCATGTAGTGGATTGATAAAAAGCTTTCATAGATCAGCTAATGACCTGAAAGAACTCACAGCAAAATCTCCATTTCCATGACGAAAACTTCATCCACCTGGACACATGCTGGGTAGCGGCTTCTGATTCCTGATCACGTGGATTGTTTGGGAGCTAAGATGTGGTTTTCTGTCGTGCATTCTCTCGTATCATTGTATGCATGGTGCATGTGATGGCACGCAACTCTAACGCCACTTTTTCACCACAGGATGTGGTGCTCTAGTTAGTACCAGCGACGAGCTAAAAGGGTCCCTCTGACGGGCAGGCATATCAAGCCCTAATTGAGAGAAAACCACCATATCCTGCATGTGATTCTAGAGCACAACGATTTTTTTTTTTTTTTCCCCTTTTGTCATCCGTGACAAGGGAATTTGCAAGGAATATTGTAAGTATGGTACCTCTGCGAGTTGTTATGGCTCTTTCTCAATCGTCTTTAATTTTTCTCCTTTCTTTTCCTCAAATACGTTTTCTCTCCTTCTTCCCGCCCGCTTTCAATATAAGGGAGTTGCGTGCGAAGAGCTCTCTATGTGGAATAAGGTTGAGAATCCATATTGATCCTAGATTGATTATGATGGCCCATATATACGGTGTGTATTTGCTTCCCAAAAAGGTGTGCACTGGAAGATGATGTTGGATATTTAAGTGGATCTGTTTTGTTTCAAAACAATAGCAACTTTTGTCAATCGTTTAAGGACTGCCCCAAGTTTGGACTCTTTGAGCTGGGCTCTGAGCCCAAGCTTAACTATTGAATTGGACTGCCAAGCCCACTGGTTCAGTTCAATTTAAAAAATGTTAGAGAACGGTGCAATATAATCATCAAATTTACTATTCATTGAAATCAAGAGTCTAGGGAAATATCTAAAGCTTGAGTATGGCATAAATATTGCACTTAGGACCTGATCTAAGAAGTTAGTCAAAAGTATTATTTGAATTTTTTGTACATATATTAGCACAGCCCTTACATATTCTTCTATTTAAATCCTGATATTTTTGCAGCACAGTATCCTCTAACCTACATGAACCGCATCCTCTAACTTACATGGATCATGGACCGAATCCTTTATAATACCATTTTATAATAATTCAAGACCTTGTCTAGATGGACTAACCGGAAGTTAGGTATCATTCCTTCTAATAATCAAAATTTATCCTTTCAAGTAGCAACGCTTTTTCCAGCTTCGCTCAGGTAGCAATTCCTTTTTCCAGCTCCCCCGCGAGAGTTGATTCAAGCGTAAGCTGGTTGATAGGAGCAAGGGGAACCTCATTCCTCGACTAGCAATTCCTTTTTCCAGTTCCCCCGCGAGAGTTGATTCAAGCGTAAGCTGGTTGATAGGAGCAAGGGGGAACGTCATTCCTCGATCAAGCACAGCCTACAACAGCCTTTTGTAATTCTTTGTCCAAAGAGGGAATCAAAGTACTTCTGGTGGAGTGGTTTGATTCGAGCCGCTGAGGCGCCACACATGACAACCACAAGGAACAGGCAATCGGGGTCTTGCATAAGACTCGCTCCCCGATCGAGCGAGGAACGGTGCACAATATGGCGAGACGTCGGATCCGACAGGATCATTGAATGCGACGGCCAATTAAGGAGAATTCTGCATTTTACATCACCCCCTAAAATATGAAAATATGATTTCACTAACATTTCCACCTTCCAGCTTTTCCCCTTTTTGCACATATCAAAAAATCGGGAAGAACGGCCAATTGATAATTCTAGACGATCTCACATCTCGCTGAACAAACTGCATACTTTTACAATGTCACCGTGATCTGAACATAATTGTTCAACAATATATATGAAATCTTTCATAAGCCCTCACCTGACATCTAAAAAGACTTCCAAAAAATCACTCAAATCACCTGTTCCCATGCATAAGCAAAACAGCAAAACAGCAAAACAGCAAAACAGAGACATTCACAACAGTCAGAACCACGCAGCCTAATTCAGACCACAAAAAGTAAATGATAAAAGAAGGAATAACTTATTCAGAAATAAGCCTTGCCACAAAAACCCAAAATATAGGAGGGAAAATATATTAAATCTGGTTTACGGTGGAACCTACAAGGTGACTGGCATGGTTACTAGTACCATCTAGCCTTCAGGCCATAGACAACCGCACCTCTATCGTTGAACCACTTGGCTGTTCAAATAAACAGTCAAGGACACAGAGAAATAAATGCTTTTTTCCATTCACATTTTTTGGATCCTAATATATCAATTCGTGAAACTGCAAATAGAAATCACTGTAATTTAGGACCTCAATTAGTCCAAGTGGTGGCTTACTTATGCCAGCGCAGTCGTGAAAGCAACAGCAAACAGCCAACAGATATAACACAACTGAAGACATCTGGTTCCAGGTTGAAGGACTAATACGGGCGGGGAGCCGGTGGTGGCAAGTTCTGTCCACCAGAAGCTACGAATGCATGAAAGAGGCCTTGAGCTCCCTTCATTTGATCAGAAGAGCCGCGTATCTCAACAACGCACTCAGACACACGAGACAAAGGATCATGCAACTTAACCCTCGCTCCAGAAATCTAGAATTGACAAAAAGAATACATAAGAAAAAGCCCTCACTGAACTAATTGATGGCATACTATATTAAGAACCACAGAAAAGAATTATTTAACTAGTTGTATGGTTAATGTAACAGGCATTGAAAGAAGTGTCGGTGTTTGGTTGACAAATTTGGGTCTGATTCCAACTTGTCATAAATAATAAGGGTGGAACATCATTCATAAAGATCACAACTAATAGATGCACAGCTTGTCAGAAGTTGATATAATTCTCAATATATTTTTGAATATCTGAAATAGGACTATTTTGCCTTGATTTTTCTCAATGAGCTACAATTTTTTCAAGTAATCCACAAAGATGTCCAAATGGCTTACCTGACGGGTATCAGAAACATTGCTACCACCTGCTCCAAGAACAGAAGCCACTGCACTACTAGGAATCTTAACCTCCACAGAACTGTTCACAGTTGGATAGCTGGAACAGATACAAAAAGTAAGAGGCCTTTCAACAGATATAGAAATTATTCGATACAATAAATTTGAAAGCTACTCTACCTAGAAGCAATTTGTGGACCTGGATAACCGTGAGCTTCATGTATGTGGCCAGAACCCTGAGGAAAAGAAAATTAAATAAATATCTCATTTTGGAACCTAGAGTATCTTCATATCAACCAAGATAAATGTTGAAACAAGCTAAAAATGAAAAAGCAAATAAGCACATTCCACCTTAAACCAGTGGACTTGAACAAAGACAAAGTTTCAAGCTCAATCAAAATTAAGGCTCAATGTTCCATCACAATTAGTCTGAATCAGATGCAAAATGACTTTAAGAATTAAGAACTATGTGCTCAACCAAGCTATCAGTTTATTAAAGTAAAGCTATTATACATGCTTCAGTTTATTATTTCCAAGTATGCTAACAGTTATGTTGCAACCATTCATATTACACTTGCTGCTAGCACTTATCAGAAGCATTCATAACTGCAAGATAGACAAAAGACATAAACCAGAAGTTGAAGACTTGATAATTATTCAAAAGAACAGCATAAAATTACAGCAGTCAATATTAACTTAGTTATTTACTCTCTTTCATAATCATTCAAGTGAACTAATAATTCAACCTTTAAAAATATAAGGGTATGTTTGATTTTTGAAAATAGTCCTACTTTTATTTTTTAATTTTTATAGAAAATAGAGACCACACACGTTTCGTGATTAAAAATGAAAATAATTTTTCGGAAAACATAACTCTAAAATAGCAAAAAAACTGAAAACAGTTTTAAAACGTTTACCTTGTTTTCCATCAAAATAAAAAAAAAATAGAAAACAAAAAAATACGAAAATTAATAATATTTCTTTTTTTTTGCCTGTCCATTTAAAAGGTATTGTTTATAATGAAAATAAAAAAATAAAAAATAATAATTTCTATTCATTTACCAAATGCATTTTTTAGAGATTAAATAGTAAAAAATAAAAATTATTTTCAGAAAATAAAAACAGAAAATGAAAGTAGAAAACATTATCAAAAATC
This sequence comes from Metroxylon sagu, assembly GCA_017589505.3. Taxonomy (NCBI): domain Eukaryota; kingdom Viridiplantae; phylum Streptophyta; class Magnoliopsida; order Arecales; family Arecaceae; genus Metroxylon; species Metroxylon sagu. The sequence goes on along the minus strand of JACVBY030000578.1, from coordinate 328,363 downwards.
AAATGCAGCCTAATATTTAAAAATATTATTCTTCCTTTCCTTCTTGGAGATGCAATAGTTTAGGCCCAAGAAGCAGTGATGCCCCTTGAAAATACTCAAGATAATTTAAATAAGTAGGATACTACAAAAGCATGATAGCCAAAGCAATTGATTCAATCAATGATTTTATTATTTGAATGCATTCAACTAACTTGTGAGGCATTGTATATATTCAATAACAAAAGGCTATCCTTTAGATAAAGGAGCAGCCTTATATCTAACAGACTACAACTACAGAAAATAAATAATATACATAACAAACAAGAATTTTGCTGGACACCATTGTGGTTAGAAGCAGCATTTTTATTATATCTCAATCCATTGGCTTTTAGTACAAGCAAATCACCTCTATTGTTTTCTTTTTATTTTCTCTAATGTTTCATCTTTAATTTTTACCACAAACAATATGGATCACGATCAAGCACTGCCCACATCCAACTAGGTAGGGCCCTTCAAGCAACTTCTCTCTAAGAGAGTATAAAAATTGCCCTCAGAGATAAAACAGTGTTTCAAACCTAGTAAGTTGGACCAAACCACCATGATAGCCAAGTCATAGTTTCCCGAACCGACTTCAAATGAGGCCACCAACCCCAATCAGCTTCTTTACTTTTGCCACACTCCCCATTCCCCAATCACTCATTTTCCCCTCTTCTTGTGGAATTCAATCCAGCCACCTCACTCTTGCGACGCTCAATCTAGCTGCATCTTGTCCTACAAGATCTAGCGATGCCACCTTTGTTCTTATAAAATCTGGCCACAACATTCCAAATCTCTTATTAATGCTCATCCAAACTAAGGTTTTAAAACCTGTTGGATGGAAATATCCCAATTTCTCCATAGAACAAGACATCCCACTATCCATTCTTATCTTGATAACCATCCAGTCATCCCAATATCCTTGTCTCTCTCCTCTTTAATTTTCCTTTATTTCTTTTTTCTTTTCTTTCTTCCTTCGTTCCTTTCTTCTTCTTCATTTCCTTTCTTCCTTCTTTCTTTCCTTTCTTTTTCCTCCTCTTCCCTTTCTTTATTTTTCTTTTTCTTCTTCTTTCTTTCTTTTCTTCTTTTCCTTCTTTCCTTCACTTCTTTCTTTCCTTTTTCTTCTTCTTTCCATGCATGGTGGGGTTTCAATGCCTTGCCCCTATCCTAATCCCATTTTCCCACAGAAACAGGACAGGATGGCTGGGACATCACTCATCTCATAGGAACTTAAAACTTTGATCCAAGCCACCACCTCCAAATTAGAAGAAGCATAAAACTCTAGGTGAGTACTACAATCAGCACCAATGGATTATGGAGAAGAGACCCTGACAACAAGAAATAACGGCTTAGGCCTGCAAGGAAAGAATTTGCCCAGAACCTTTATTCCAAAGAATTTGAATGGAGTTGTTGAGCCCTCAAAGAATTATAACTTCCTTTTCTTTTAACACTTAATCAAATTGGATGAGTAAGATCTAGTTTGACTAGATAGTTCCACTGATTCAACCATTGGAGAGATTGGGCTGCAATGTTTTAAAGTAACTGCAGGCAGGGGCAACAAAATTAGACATGATACGTGAATACAACTTGAACCAAATATGAAATAAGTGCGTTTAGGTTAACCTCAAGTGGATTTGTGATATAATCATGTCAACATAATTATGAAACAAAATATTCATATCGTGTCTCATGTTAAATCATCAACTCAAAAATGACACAGTTATGATCCGATTAATTTAAAGTTGGTTACATTTTCCTTTATTATGCAATTGGGTTTCTTATAGATGGTGAAACTTAAATTGTTTAGTTTAAATGATTTAACGTTATGATGACTTTTTGATATGGCTAAGCATTGTGTTGGAAAATGTATGCTTTTATATTAAAAAAAGAAGCAATCAGTCAATATTAAGTGGGTTGTATCTATTTGTGTTAACTGAGTTCTTCAGTGAGTCCAGTCATTCAATCTAACATGATCTATTTATTAAATAGGTTACTCGTGTCGTGTCATGTTATCTATTTTATAATTGAGTTGTGTTCATATCAGGATTTTTGACTTGATTAATTAATCGTACCGTATTCATATCGACCCATATATTATAACACCCCAACTTTGATACGACATGAACATGACACGGCAACACAAATTGCCAACCCTAATTGCAAGTTTATGATGAACCAACTGGTCAAAAATCTTAAGTGATGATTTGGGCGAGTCAACATGATCAACTTGCCCATATCTCCAAAAAATGGTACAAAGGACCATCATGCTAATCTCCCCTAACAGACATAACAGGTTCGAAATATCAACATAAAATAGTAAACCTCCATCATGCATGGATTGGCACAACCAAGTGCAATAGCAAGAACTAGTTGAATTGGTGACCACATGCATTTCTGGTAAAGAAAATTGGAAACTAGTGTCACTACTCTTTGTAAATTCCAATGAATTTCACTAGAAGCAACATATCTTCTTAGCTTTTGTAAAGTCTATGACTTCAAGTCATCTGCCTAAATGAATATCAAACAACTTGAATTCTAAAATGCTCAGAATATAGAATTCAGCAACGGCACAAAGCAAGTTATAGCATTAGGTTGTTCAACTTATTCCATAATCTTGTTTAGGACCACAGCTGCGCAATTGTGCATTTATTTTTGATATTTGCTGGTAAATATCAGATGCTGGAAGATTCAAGGAAATAGATCTAAAATTACGAATGCTTGGAAACAATAAAGTTCAACTACCAAAAAAAAAAAAAAAAGACTTTGGAAACTGAGTATCAATTGTTCAAAGAATAAAAAGCAAAATCAAAGAAAACAGGAATTTACCAGCAACAACTTAGTAAGTAGGGCAACAATCAATGATCGTAAGATGTAGACATCAATTAAAGCAAAATAGATTAGAGTTGCCAGTTTATCAAGTTGGAAGTACTTGGTAGTTGAACCAAGTGACCTGGGACCAAATCTTGCCATCACTAGAGTTTGGAGGGTTAGGGGTATTTGGGAGAGAGCCACCCCCAATTGTGTAACTCATTGTCTTCAGGCCTTTCTATCAAAGAAAAAAAAGAAATATATCATGTTTGGAGTTAAAAGGCAAATGGAATGCAGAATCTCTTATATGAGGAGCAGTCAGGTTGAGTTACCAGATATTAAATCCTATAAATTTAGGTTTAAAGTTTTGATTGGAACTGGTCCAAAATTGACTGAGATTTTCGATTCCGGTTAGCTTCAGCTAGTTTCAACCAGTTTTCACTATTTGCCATAGCTTTGCTCAACACCAATGTGTTTAAGAAGTTTATATGTTCAATGTATTCCAATATTTTTCTAGAATTTGTTACTATCATCGAATATTTCATTTATTTAAGATTTTAATAATCTAATTTATGTTATTTTTTTCCAAGTATTTATTATTATAGTGTGGCCAAGATACAAATTTAATATGCATCTTTACTAATTAGAAATATATGTTATTATATTTCTTTTTCTTATTCAATTTAAATTTTTATCTTATTTTAAAATAAAATGATATATTAAAATAGCATAGCAAAAGAAAATAGGTCTCTATATAGATGGAACTTTTCTTTTGGATTTTAAAAGTGGAATGTAATGAAATATGCTCAAATGATCTTTCTTGCCTAGATGAGCTATTAAAATCAAAAAAAAAAAAAATATTGTTATTGAAAAGTTCAGTTAAATGTAAAAATTAGAACAAACATGAAAAATTCTTAAAAAATGATAAAAGTATAGAGAAATTATAAGAATTAGAGAAAATCGTAGGATAATTATAAAAATTTGAGAAAATTATGATATTTCTAATGAATAAAATTTGAAGTAGCTTAGTAACTTTAGCTTCAACCTCAAACTATCCAAAGTCGCAAATGATAACACTAAGGATGGGTTTAGTTTTTGAGAATAATCCTGTTTTCCATTTTCATTCTCATAAAAAATGAAAAACTCTAATGGAAACACGTATGGTGATTGAAAACGAAAGCATTTCTTTTTTTTTTTTTTTGAAAAACACAACTTCAAAATAGCAGAAAACTGAAAATAGTTTGAAGATATTTCCATTATTTTCCATCAAAACAAAAAAGAGAATAGAAAATAAAAGTAAATAATACCTCCTTTATTATTATTATTACCATTATTTGCACCTCTCATTTTCAAAAAATAGTTTTTCTCACTTATCAGACACATTTTTTATAAAATAAAAAAAAGAAATAAAATATATTTTTAGAAAATGAGAACAAAAAATGTTTTTGAAAACCAAACACAACCTTAAAAATTCAAAATACAATCAATAAAGAGACATAACCTTTCTTTTTAAAATTTTTCTATTTTTGATTTTTTTTTTTTGATTTTTTCTTCACCTTTTTTAATCAAAACTTGGAACAAAATTGCCAAAACTACCCACTCTGAATCTCTACCTAGAGGACCGAAACTAAAACCAAAACCAGGTTTCAAAACCAAGCTATAAATCGCATTACTCCCACTTCAATGTCTCTTTTGAGGAAGAAAAACCCCTAGGGAATCTAGCCGATATTGTCAAAGGCACGCCTAAGGCACAAGGCATCAAAGATTAAGCATTTCTTGTATCCTAAGGTGCATCTAAGGCGTAAGGCACACTTTAGGCAGGTTAGGCGCTTAATGCAGATTAAGCGCTTTTTATACCTTAAACGAAGTGCATTTATCTTAGCATATATAAAATTAAAAAAACATATGCATTTAATCTGATTTGAGATGCAAAAAAGGCACACCTTTCTTCATAAACTATATTTGTAATATTTTTTAAAATCTATTATATTTATTAGACTGTTTTGACTTTATGATGCATCATTCCAAACACAATTATTTTTCTTATCCTATAAAAAAACTAAAAATTGAAAGACAGAGATGGAATATTAAAAATTATGCTATCATCTGACAAAGAGGAGAAAAAATATTAAGAAACTACAAATTTTAGCTGAGAAAGAAGAAGCTTTCCATTAACCTAATAAGCTAAATATATTATTATTATGAATTTTTTAGCTTTTTTTATTATGTATTATAAATCTTGCTTATATAAATTATTCTATTTATTTTATAAATATATGCCTCACTTCGCTCAGGCGTAAGGCGCTCGTCTAAGCTTTGCGTCTTACACCTAGGCTCTAAGAGCCCTTTACTCTTAGATGCACCTAGTGCTTTTAACAACACTAAATCTAGCATTACTAAGTTCTCAAACTGAGATGTAAAGTGTTCTCATTGAAATCCCTACATCAAAAGACAGTTCTACTTTACCTTCTAAACTACAAGTCCTAAAGGAAAATGAAATGATTATTGCTATCATTTATGTGGTGTGAACCCACTAGAAATATGCAATAACATGAACTAGGATGGCTTAATTAGTGGCAAATGATGATGATGATTACGACGACGACGACAACTGTGCAAACAAGAGATGAGGATGTCAACAAGCCAGATCTAGAAAGAGCGCATGCAAAATTTTTAGTTCAGAACATTTACATCCCTTTAAGTTTACATCAAGCATAGAAGTGGCTGAAATAACTCTGAGCACCTACCTGAAGGCCAGGCCAAAAATATAATCAGACTCCACATAAATCCTTAATGAAATGCCACACATGAACAACTGTAACTTGTCAAAAAGATAAATGTAACTGATTTCATATAAATTAATGCTATCCTTACATATATCTACTTGAAAAAAGAATAATCCTTAAATTTGAAAATCAAATTAATAATTAGCATTATTTTGGAAGAGATGTTTTTAACAGAACACATTAAAAATATAGATTGAGAGACCAAACTCATAATCTTGGACAAACCAATAAAAAAATACACCCAAACAACCACTTGCAAAAATGATACCTTCCATCTAAGAGCATGAGATATTACAAGATATTCATTATTCCACAAATCAACCTTGATGATCCATGTTAAAGAAGACAAGAAACATCAAATACATATTCATAACCATAAGAAGAAAATTAAGCCCCTTAGGACAATCACATAGTTTACCAATCTGAAAGTCAGTAATCAATGAGACGATGCAAGTGTACCATTTATAACTATAGAGGCAGCAGAATTATGTGAAATCAGAATATATTATAATACCCTTGGATGATCATAACTAACAGCATGCCCAGCTCCAACCATGGCAGATGATAATCCTCTACCAGGAAAGCCTTCTAGAGGGGAAAATCCATGAAGAGGGACTGTTGGAGCAGGATTTATAGAAGCATTTACAGTTTGTGGTAGTGCTCTACTAGACAAGCTTTCTGAAGGAGGAAAACCACGGAATGGGGCTGGAGGTGCAGCATTCGCAGCAGCGTTTCCACCTCGGAGAGTCCTTGCTCTAAGCCTGGATGCAATCTCTGAGAGCGCCTCCCTAGCAACACTTTGATTTCCAGATATCTATATGACCAAGTCCAAAATCAGTACACCCAAAAGAATGACTGCAAATGAATACCCAGAGTGAAAAACCAGGTTGGCATATTGTAAGACAGGCTGGCATAAGGCATGATGCTAACCACATCACCTGCACGAGCTCTTCATTTGCTGATGTATACTCTGGCTTATCATCCTTAGAGAAAACTCGAATATCTGCTCTCGTTCGCCTTCTCATTTCTGTGATTATGTCGCCGCCTTGTCCAAGGATGCAACCAACCTTATTTGAGGGAACAAGAAGCCTTGTAGTGATGACACCTTTTTCTGAGGTTGCACCAGTTCTAGTTTGAAGCTGGAGAAGAGCCTCAATTGTAGGAGAGATTGGATCCCAAGGAACCTAAAGTTAATTCATTTAAATGACCATGTTATTGCACATACAATCAAATGTTGAACATTCTAAAACGATTGTCGTGCATGCAATTTTCCAAGAAGACTAGCTATATAAATTTCAATAAACATTTCACATATGTCATGAGTTATAGATATAACATACCTCCTTAGAAGAGATGACAATGACACGCTCTTCAGCCTCAGGAACAGTATCCTCAACTTGAATGTGAGCACCTGTCTGTTGTTCCAACTGTCTGACGTTGACCCCACCTTTACCAATCACCCCACCAATCTTCCCAGTGGCACACAAAATTCTAATGGAAAACTCTGCTGTTTCCCCATCATTTCCAGCACGACTACTGCTGAAATTACTTGGAGCATATCCAGATGGCTCATTTCTGTATCCACCAAACCATGGCATTGGTGGTGCAGCATCAACACCAGGGTGCCGTTGAGACCACAATGGATTTCCTTGCGGCAATGGAGGCGGCACAGGAGCACCTGATTGGTACGAACCTTGGGTGCTGGCATATATGATATCTTCTAGAGGAGGATTTTCTTTACGAGGATGTTGATGCAACAGAGTGGAAATATCATATAGAGCCTTCTTCACAATGGATGACATTCCTGATATCTAGAAGGTGCATTAGGAGTTAAATTTTAGATGAAATAACTAAAACCAAGAAAGACATTCAAGAAACAAACTGGCAGACTCACATATGCCTTTTCTAAACAAAAAGATCTCATAAAATGTTAAATGTAAATATTATACAAAAAAGCATAAGAAAATTCAAAATAAGAATGTCATCACGATATTTAAACAGCTATCCAGCATCAGTTTATTAGAAAAATCTGAAGCCAATAAGCCATTGCTCATATTCCATGGAAACTAATATTAGCACCATCTAGAGCAGCTCAAAAAACATTGTGCCTGCAGAAGCTCCATAAAACTGATTTAATTTGTCACAGAACATTTCAGGAGAAAAACTTGAGCAATGTGGTTGTAACAGAAAGAAACTCTGGACTATACCAAAACTTGACCGCATCAACCAAGGAAAATAGGAAGAATCCATAGATCAGTAACTTAAAAGGACAAATAAGACAGGAACGGAAGTGAAATTAACCAGATTCATTCCAGAAACCTCTTTAAAAATGGAATTGCACAATTTTCGCAAACCAGTCTTGTGACTGCTTCAGACTCACTTGAGTTTGTTTAAAAGCCGCCTTCATGTCCTCAGCATGGCCTGTCTACAGGCCTCCAAGAGTGTGCGACGAAGCAGTATATTTCTAAAACATATTACTAGTACTCCAGCTCTTATCAAAATACAATCTCATCAAAATAACATGACCTTGGAGAACTGACTATAGGCCTAACCATCAAAACCTTAGATCTTTAGACAATCCACAAGCATGGGATGTTTTGGAGTACTAAACATTGCCAAATATTTCTCCTAGGCTAGAAAGCACAACCTAAAACATTTTTTCCTGATGTTTCCAGTTTTTCAATCAAGAATATCTTGGTGCTAACTCTTTTATGAAAACTAAGCTTACCTCAGCTAAAATGTTTTATTTAATGCTTTGTGACTTCACAATCCTTATATTTTTTTTGCCCAAAATAAAGCACTAAGATTGGTTAAGTAAAAATAAAAGACAACTACAACACAACAAAACTCATTAACATCTATTGTTTTTGTGATACCCTGTTTTACAAAACAGGGTATCTTCTTCTTCAATCAAAACCCATTGTCTTTTTTTTTTTTTTTTTTTTTTTTTTTTTTTAGATTTAAACCAAACCAAAACAGTTTTCCTTCCTCTATTAGCAATCCCAGATCTCCTTAATCCTGCAGTAAGTTGATTATTGTTTCATGCAGTAAGTTGATTTAATAAGGTTGCCTAATGATCTAATTAAGCCTCAATTGTTGTAATTAAGCAAGGGAAGGCTTAATTAGAGTCTAATTAAACCATAGCTAAGTCTAGGTAGGATGGTACAATAATAATTTTACAAATGTGGGCTAGAAGAGCATAAAGATAATTCTCTTTAATTATGAATTTTGGTGAATTAATTATTTTTTTATGTTTAATTATAGATGAATAGTGACTGATTTGACTTGATTGAGAAGATTAATTTGGTTTAACAATTCGAGGTAGGAGTTTCATACCTACTATTATATAATATGTTTATGTCTTACATGCCTGCATACATCATGAATTTATTATTGGATTTCTCGGCGTGTTTTAATTATGCATGATGGTTTATTTGTAGAATTGTTATATATGTTGTATATTATTTTGGTTATGAAATGGTTTTAGCTTTTATTTGAGATATATGAGTATGATATGTTAAGATATGTTGATTATGGTATGGATATGACTTTGTTGGATATGTGATGAGATGATGTGGGCATGTAGACTAGTCACTGGATAAGGCAGTGGTAACATCAAGAAAGGGAAATTTGCTGTAAGAAACCAATGTGGAACCAATCATGGTCTGAGGATATGAAATAACTAAATTTCTGACACCAAATATTGATGTTTACTGTTAATACGTGGTATTAATTCAGGCAGTATTAGTGTGATTCCTTACTGACCTGTACCAACAGCACCGAATGACTAAGGGCTTCGAGAAACCGATGTAGAACCAATCATGGTCTATGGATATGACGTGGCTAAGTTTAAAATGCTGAGCACTAGTATGAGAACCAACCATCGACAAATTAAATTGTTAAACACAGACTACTAGTATGAGATTTATTAGTATGCATCTTCAATATGCTGATGTGTATGATGATAATGAGAGTGACTTAGTCCAATGCCATGAATGATTGAGATTATGGATCTAATGTTTAATGTTGACACATGGTACTAGTTCTGATAGTATTGGTATGATTCCTTACTGGCCTATACCGGCGGCATCGGAGAAGGGTTGAGAGCCACGAGAGGTTAATGTAAAACTAGTCATGATCTATGGATGACGTAGCTGAGTTTAAAGCGCTAAGCACTAGTATGGGAACCAACTTGTGCGTGCATATGTCGTCAGGTTAAGTTGTTAGACACGGACTATTGGCATGAGATCTGTCAATATGTATCTTCAATATGCAAATGATTGTAATGTGGATATATGGTTATGTTAGTATTTCGTAATTTTGGTGTTTGGTATGGTTTATGTTAGTTATGATTGTTTTTATGATTTTGCAGCTGGTTTTATGGATATGTTATGTTACTTTTTATACAAATTTATTTTAATATACAATTTGTTATGATTTCCTTAGCATATTCATGATGGTATGTGTAGAATTTCTACTAGGCTTTTAACTCATTACACCCTATCATATTTCAGAGGACGATCATGACGCTTACTTGCTAGATCTAGACTTGGGTGTGCGGCATCAAGAGTGAGATTAGTGTTTAATTTCCTATATCATCTGATATTGATGTAAATATCTCGATATGTACTTAGAGAATGACATTTAAACTCTTATGTACTGATATGATGACTTTGAGACAACATTTTGAGATTTATGAGATTTAGCTTCCGCTAATATTATCTTGATTGTTATTATATGATTTATGCTAAGGTTTCGTAGGCCTTGGGTGCTCTGAGGGTTTGCTTTACGAGTATGTGGCCGTGTCATAAATGTTCCTAAATCGGGCTTCAGATCAAGGCTCGCGACAGTTTTAAAGTAGTAACAACCCTAAACAAAGTTTTCTTTAAAAAAAAAAAAAAAATCAGAATCAGTATAGAAAAAGCACAATCGATCCCTAACAAAGGTTTGGGGGGTCCCTTTGCTTCATAATCATGTACCATCGTCCAACTTACTTTTTCTAAACCCACATCCTTGATACTACTACTCATTCAACTCATACAATCATGTTTTTCCTGAACAGTACCCAGGGATTAGAAATATGGTTTTCCCTAACAAAGGTTTGGGGGGCCCCTTTGCTTCATAATCATGTACCACCATCCAACTTACTTTTTCTAAACCCACATCCCTAACACTACTCATTCAACTCATACAATCATGTTTTTCCTTAACAGTATTCAGGGATTAGAAATATGGTTTTCCCCTCTTCTATTATCATATAAATATAATGTAAAGAATCTTTCTTACAAAAAGATGGGAAAAAATGTAAAAAAGCCTCCATTACAAGCATTTCCAACCAATAGCTAAACATATAATCAAGATTTTAAATCTCATGGAACGAAACCGTCGTGGTCTTTCCATGGAAAGGGACACAATGCTATCCTGCCCCATCTTGAAACTTGGGATGAGAGATGTCTCGAGATATGTCAATCAGGACACTAAAATGATCGGAAGATGGTCCCATCTGAACACTTGCAATGGTACCCTATTCCAACATCCATAGAACATCCCACTAGAATTTGAAACCATGCACCTAATAATAGAAGTGTTCTGAATTTTGCACCTTACTATGATTCATTATTCTGATACCAATGACTAGGATCTATTTTTTCTATGTACCAATGACTAGGATACCAATGTCAAACTTCCACTCACCTAAATCAATGTACCAATGACTAGGATCTATTTTCCTATTCTTCACATTTTTTTCTATATTAAAAAGAAAAATCAACAAATAGATTCCTCCTACATCATCTTTAGCAAAGAAAAATATTTGTGGTGTTATTCCCCTCCTTCAATAGGCATGCAAATACTATTTCCAAACAAAGATTCCTCCATTAGGCAAATCTAGCGTTAAAATCTACATCAAGTCATCTATTTCAATTCATACACGAACTTGGCATATTTATTTACTGCAAGTCAGTTAAGAAGGTCCTTCAGCCCAACTTCTTCCAAAGCAAATACCTCCCTTAAAGCAAGCCTTTCAGCTCATAATCTCACAGTTACAAAAAACCAAGATTACTTAGATACCCAGACCCTATAAGGCAGGCCACAAAGCTTTCATGTTATACATAAACCATATAACATACCGGATGCACATGATTGATTCAATATATGATGGACAATCATGATCTCATCAAAAACTTGGACATCTTTTGGTCATTCTTTCTCTAAAAGATTATCAGAAAGAGAAAATCAAGGGGCTGCATGTGCCAAAGAGGAGACATATTAAAGAGGTTTCACAAGAATGGTTATTAGACATGTAAACAAAAATTTAAAACTAAACAGTGACTATTTATTTATATAAACTAACCACTGGTCCACTATATAAAATAAAATTGAGTACAGCATATTCTGCACTAGATGTTCATTTGTTTATATTTATTCAAAGGCTTTAAATCTGCACTTAGGTTTAAAATTTAGAAACAAAAATATTGTGTTCATTCTAAAACATCTCCAATATTCAGGTGAAAAAACATTGACCAGAAACACATTAAGGGCATGTTTAATGTTGCTTCTACTTTATAAAAAGAGAACAAGCTAGAAGGTAAGGCCCTGTTTGGGAATGCTATTGGAGGATCAAAAACACTTTTCCAAGTTCAGAACACTTCTGACAGATCAAGGGATGTGTGGTAAAATCTTTGAATCAGCTTTCTACTGGAAAGGCTTCTAACCAAAATCTGAGAAAAGTCTAATTGACAAAAGCTTGAATTTAGATCTTCTACCATAAGCACTTCCCTAAGCTTGTCGAGAAGCTAATTTCATTGGACTTGGAGGTCATATGTTTTGAAATACATAAACAATCACATTTAATATTAATACATACTAACATTATGATATGACTATAATAATATAATATAATCCAATAAAATATAATGTAATATAATCTAATAACATTATACTACAATATAAGATAATATAATAATAATATAATTAATATAGTATAAAATAAGATAATATAATAATAGTATTATTATAATATTATATAATAATATAATATAGTATACCGATATAATATAATATTATGTTATAATTTTGTAATATAACTGTAACAATATATCGTAATATTGTAATATTATATTATCAAAATAATAATTATAATACTTTCTAATAGTATATTATAATATAATTATTAACTAGCAATAAAAATAATATATTATATTATATTAATATTTCAATAATATTATATTATTACCATTATTATAAAATAATAGTCATAGTATAATAAAACACCATTATATTATAGCATATAATATTATAATATTATATTATTATAGAGTATTAATTATTATACTTTCTAATAACATACTATAATATAGTTATTAACTACTAATAAAACATTATATTATATTTATATTATAATAACACAACATTATCACCATTATTATATTATGATAATCATGGTACAGCAATACACTATTATATTATAATATGATTTTATTTTCCTATACTATATTATAACATTACAACATAATATACTACAATATTATTATAACATAATATTATTATATTACAGCATTATTATAATAATTAATAAATTAATAATAATGTATAATAATATTTTTTTAATAATACAAATAATTAGATAGTTAAAGTACTATGCAATATCCTTTCTTATCATTCTTCATTTTAAAAATACTTTCTTAATTTAATTATCAAATAGATGTTAAAGTCTGATAGCACTTTAGAAATTTAGTTAAAGAATAGCAAACTATTTTTTTACAAAAGCTCCATGTAAAAGCTCTACTTACAAAAGTTCTAGTGTCAACAACTCTATCAAACAAAGCTTGACTTTTCTAGCTTCTCCTGAAAGTGCTTTTTTAACTTTTCCTTTTTATAGAAGCACACAAATAATACTACCAAATACATTTTATTTTTTTTAGGAAGTGACCTTTTGCTTTAACAGTCATAATCATTTTTTAAGCAATACCAAACGCATAGTAAGAGCACACTCATGACCACATATGAATGAACCACAGATGGATCCAGAAAAGGAATTACCTGAACTAATTCATCAGTGCTCATAGCACAAGGCGGAAGGTGCTCGGTGGGCAAAATTCGAATATTGGCACCAGTATCACTTCGCAGCTTCTGTATAACAGTGCCTCCCTTGCCAAGAAGACAACCGACCTGATTGCTTGGAACCAAAATGCGAGCAGTGACAGCATCATCAGCTTCGGTATTTTCATGCAGCACACCACCACGTAGAACTTCATCTGCAGCAATCCTGTCATGGACTTTTAACAGAGCATCCTGAGCAGGACAATGGCACTTCATATCCTCCGATTCATTCTTGGTGAAATTAACATCGTCAGGATCGCTATCAGTATTGAGTTCCCCAGATTGTTGTGATAAGTAACTAAAAATGATAATCACTCTCTCCTCAGCCCCAGGAATAGCATCAGCGACTCTTATCTTTGCATGAGTCTCATCTCTGAGGGCATTAACAATGTCACCTCCTTTCCCAAGAACACTACCAATCTTTTTGACAGGGCAAAGGATGCGATAAATGGTATCAACAGGTTTGGAGGTCATAAAATTATGATCATGGCTAGAATTCTGTCTTTTTCTTTTCCCACTGTCTGGATGGGAATGAGAACGCTTCCTGAAATTTCCCACTTTACGTTTCCCACGCGAAAATGGCTTTTCATCATCCATACTCTTGCCCAAAGACTCCAGGTATTCACACCAATCTAGATGGGAAATGTAAACTCTTAACAACATAATGAGTAGAAACAATACATATCACCATGTAATAATGTCTACAGTGATAATATCATTAAAAAAGTAGCCACATAATGAAGGGGAGAAAACTGCATCATCCTCAAAGATAAATAAGACAACAGTTATTTGAACAACAAGACTAAGATTGCATCTTGATGCACACCAAAATCATGACTGGAATGTAATTATCTAATTTTGGATTTTAAAATATATGATTTGCTGTTGAATGTATGTGATTAGTTGAAAATGAAACCTATTCACTTCTAATAGTTGCTTTAATTTAGGATATTCTGAGTTTAAATGAGGCCTAAATCATATTTGTTACTGATAGGAGATTGGTTGTGATATCTGCATAAACGAGCATGCTATGAATGAGGTTAAAGGAAGACCACCATCTACAGGATACTTATCCAATAGCAATGCCGGCTTGAAAGTTACATGCAATGGCAAACAATGCAAAGTTGGATTTCGAAGAGAACATGCCTTCTACAAATCATATAGCTTTGGATTATATCTTAAGTATTAAGATGTTAATCAATTAATAATCCAAACATGGTGCAACAATATATCAGACATCAGTAATCGTCAAAACTTGTCTACCAGGTTAGTCCATAAATTCTCTGTTTTTATTTCTGATGTACTTAAACATTCCAAATTCCAACTCCTGCTGTTAATAATTTGAAAACTCATCTACAACAAGAACACCATTCATCATACCATTAAAACTTTTTTTTAAAAGTAGCTAAACATGAATTTTTCTAACATTCATGGAAGGCTGCTCTCAGCCAAAAAGCTTAATGACTTCACAAGATTGTCAGTTACAACATTTTTGTATTATTGTCCGGTACCAAGCATATGTTGCAGATACAAAACACTATAGCAAGTAAGCTAGATTTCAGATGGAAAGTTGAGGTATTCTTAAGGTATCAATGTCAAGTACCAATACTGGGTGTTGGAAGTTGGAACTAAGGTTGAGCATAAGTTTGCTAAGCTCAAGTTGATGGAATGTCATCATGCAAAACATGCGGTGCATACCTTTGACTTGTATAGACACTCTAGCATATTAATATGCTTCTTCGAAAATGTAACAGCAAGAAGTAAATAGCATAGACCATGTGATCCCTGAAAACAATTCAGCCAAATACTTGCATGCACATGAAAGGAAACATATATTGCATTTGTTATAACATATAATGAATGAGCCAGACATCATATGTTAATTTTGGGTATTGTCAAGACAATGGATGTTGGAAGTTGGAACTGAGGCTGTGTATCAGTTTCTCTAAGCTCAAATTGGTGGAATCTTGTAATGCAAAATACATGGTACATACTTTTGATTTGTATTGACACTCAAAGAATAATGTATTAATTTTGTTCCTTACAACATGTAAGAGTAAATAGCACGTGACTGAGATCTTTTAAAAGTATCCAAACATATACAAACAAAGGAATTTTTCTGAGAAATACAATTGAGACATCAAAATTTAGATATACATGGGCACTGACTCAAGGCCATCCATGACTAATAACTGCATTGCTAATCATTTTACTGATGTACTTGTTTTATGTTCATTAAACATGTTCT
This sequence comes from Metroxylon sagu, assembly GCA_017589505.3. NCBI lineage: Eukaryota > Viridiplantae > Streptophyta > Magnoliopsida > Arecales > Arecaceae > Metroxylon > Metroxylon sagu. The sequence goes on along the minus strand of JACVBY030000578.1, from coordinate 312,406 downwards.
ACTAGGCTAGGGGGTCAGAGGTATTAAAGAGATAATAGCAAGGTGCTGAGTTATTTGAAATTTGACTCATAGGAATCTAGGTTTCTCTTCTACCATAAGCAGAACTCTTAATTTAGATAAATCCAGTATAGAATCCAACTGATAGTATTAATGATGTTTACTCTAAGCAAGAAGATCAGCCAAGCAAAAAATGCAAAAGAGTAAGCCAAGTACAACTCCATTCTGCTTAGTTTCATATCAAATCAACTTCAAGCAAACTGCAGTAATCAAATTCAAATGAAGCACCTTATCTCCCCCCCCCCCCCCGGCAAAAAAAAAAAACAAAAACACAAAAAAAGTGGGAAAAAAGAAAATTAAAATTGTAAGAATTGAATCATGAACAAAATGTTTTAATAATTCTACATGGCTGCGCCTATCCTCATGCAATATGTGATCAGAACCCCCTTTTTTTTCCCAAGGGAAGCTATAGAATCAGAATCTTGACCAACTGCTAGAATCACCATGATATTCAATATAATTTTTATTGTATTTTTCATTCATTGAAATTTTTATTGTAGATATGCAACTGCTAGAAAAGGTAGATATAATTTCCCAAATAAAGAAATTTTTATTGTATTTTTCATTCATTGAAATGGCAGAGCTCAAATTCTAAAAGGTCAAGTTTGAGTGGATAGTATAGTCTCTCATAGGGCAATTTCAAAATAACTTATTCTTTGAATGGAATGCATAATGTCACTACCCTCACTATTACCAATTCCCTTAACCATGCTATAGTGTAAAATATTACCTACTAGCTTGTTTTTGCATGAGCATAAGCAAGGTCTTCAAATAGCACACGGAACCCCAAGAAATGACACAGCCCACAGGCCAGGCAACCTAATACAGAAGTCACTCGATCAGCCTTTATTTGTATTAATTTTTGTAAAATTTTCATTAAGCTAATATTTTATGATGCATAAAGAAATACACAAATGACTTGTCTGAGTATTCATTAGCAATTAAGAAACCTTTAATGTATAACATTTTGTAAACAACTCAAGTCAAGTATCAGCAACAGTACATCTCATCTTGATCATAGCTCCAATTTTCAATAAGCCGACATTTTCATACGCCTCAAGGATTATGTGTTGAACATCTTGCAATGAGTATTCATTAGTAATCAAAACCGCTTTAATGTGCAACATCTGTGCTACACTCTTAAAAACATAAAATAAGTAATAGCATATATCATTTTTATCATAGCTTAAATGCTCCTTTGGGGTCATTTGTTTGGGTTACTTTTCTGGTCACTTGTTTGGGTTACTTTTCTTCTTTTTCAAAATAATCTAAATCCTTGGACCTGATGTATCCAATTACCAAAGTCTCTCTCTACCTATACATGTACTTCCTAGTGAGAAGGCTAGTGGTGGCAACTGATTCAACCCATTTTCTCCATTTTCTTAAGCAAAAGCCCCATAGTCAATAAAGGAGCACAAAATTTGTACTGAGAGAAGCAACTACTGGATGTATTTGACAACAAGTCAATTGTGGGATATGTACGCAAGCGACAGCCATGAAAAGATCAAGTGAATAAACCACCTAGCATTCTGTTCACCAGCCTGGAAGCATCTTTCCAGGAACAAGCAAGACCAGGCCTGGTCATGCCTCTTAGCCATCAAGGGAACCATGGAAAAGCACTGTTTTACCCTGTCAGGCATTATGTGGTGATGACATGTTCCACATATACAGCACTCCTCTCGGGACCAACATGCTCAGATGACCTTCCATGTCTAGGCTGCTTGGATGCCAAATCAATCTATGAATGCTTGAGTTTAGACAATGATGCTTGTGTGAAAGGATATAACTGTCCCCTGTTTCGTGGAGGAAACCCTAGCTTGCAGTGCGGTAACTTGAAATCATATATCCATATGATTTGCACACATGATTGTGAAATATAACTAGAGACCCCAATTTAAGGAGAGGAGGTAGAAGAAGGGATTGTCTGAATGAAGCAAAGCACGTATAAATTCCACACTCCCACAATTACCAGCATGAACAACGGAAACCTACTAAGAACGAGTTATAGCAGCTATGTCTGCGGCAGGCTTTGCGGTTCATTACCGTTCCAACACCAATAGCTATTAGGAATAAAGACCTAATCGCATGTATATTAGCGTAGTTCTCTACAATCGATGGCATAACCATGAGATGGCCCTCTATATCAAACTTATAAAGCAATTCGTCCCTAAAATTCAAGAAAGAAACAAACGAATTGACACTTCTCCCGCCTTCTTCAGTAAATCATATCACATTTCAACTTGTTATCACGAGAATCCTTCGGGTTATGTTCTCGTTTTTCAATTCAAGATTACAATCAAATAAGGAAAACAATATCTCTTGTTTGTAGTAACAAGAAATCCGGGTTTTAAAAGCCGCGAAACTCGAAACGAATACCACAAATTCTCACGAACAAGAACGCATCGAAAGTGACCTTCTCGGGGTAGTTTCTTGGAAATTCCGATAGCCAAGAACTTAAAGGGAAAAGATTTGAGAAGAGCAACCCTAGAATTTGATCTCCGTGGGAGTTGGGCGAGGAAAAGGGAAGGAAAACGGCTAGAAGTGAAGCAATGACAAGATAAAGACATACCTTTCGTGCGGAGAAGAGGAAGGCCTCTATTCTTGGTGCTTCTTCGCTGCGGACTCGAAAGTGAGAGAAAGAGCGAGGGAAGGGGAGAGGGTTGGTGGAGGGGTGGGGTGCGGGGGGGCTAAAGTGCGGTTGGGGCTGCTCGGTTCGGGGTTAGGTTTCGGCTGGGGCAGGCGATACCAAGGAAGGGCACGCGCGATGCACGCCCGGCACTAGGAGGGCGGGGGACCGGATAGTTGGGCCCATGCCGTCCGAATCGAACCGGTTGATCAGACCGGACGCTTATTTGGACCGCTGTAAACCGATGGATTTGGGAAATTCGTCACGGCAAAAAGGTAAAATAACATCAAAATCTTGCCCTTCTATTTCACCGACCCTTGTGACGCGAAAATACCATCAAACTTTCGCACGAGTCATTTTCCCACGACTTTTCTCTCCTCTTCCTTCCAATTTCTCGGTCCAAACAAAACCAAGTCAAGCTATGTCCACATGATGATGAATCCTTTTTCACATCATATGGCCCATCGGCCATCGTTATATCATAGCTTAGTTCTGAGAGTAGACAGTAGGGAGCAGTAAAGTCCATCTTCCAAATGAATCGTTTCATTTACTGATGCACATGTTTATCATGAATATATTCTCTTTCTAAAGGTGAGAAGCAAGATAGATGAAATATTCAAAAAAGCAATATTATTACCAAGTTATACAAGGTATAACATTGAACAGGTAGAGATTCACACTAATACATACTTTAGCATACATTAATCATGTCTAAGACTCAATGTGCATAATATTGTTGGATGTTGTTTGCACCATATAGAAGTTGCTTCATTTTGAACTTACTTTCATTTCATGACCGTATAATATTCAACAATGACTCATAGCTGTTTTTATGTTTGTCTAACATCAAAATGCAAGTGATGCCTAAATAGAGAAGTATTGTAGGTTAAGTAGTGTAAAAACCATTCTTATAAGCATTATCTCACTTGCTTCTCTTCCTCCTTTTGTTCTTTTCTTCTTTGTGTGAAAGAGAGAAATATACTCATATTATAATTTCCTTGATTCAAATACATAGTGAGACACTATCCAAGTTTTATATCTAAAATCTTTAGTTGCTAATTAGAGGGTACCGCAAGTAAATCAAGGCTTAGTTCACATCCATTTTTTTTTATTCTTCTCATCATATAAGTCTTGCTTATTTTTAAAATAACACTAGCCTGTAAAAGAGAGAGAGAGAGAGAGAGAGATTGAGCAACATATTCCATAATCAATAGAAGAAAAACGTCATAAGTGTATAAAAGTGCTTAGCAACTAAAGATTATGGATTTGGTTCTTGGATATGGCATCTTTAAAAATCTAGAGTTAGATAATTACGGTTCAAATAGATTTCTTTTCCTTTCTCTCTTTTTGAAAGAAAATGCCTAAAGGAGTTATAGGATATATAAGAATAACATGACAATTTATCAAAGATGTTGTAGATATAAGGATTATGGAGGATATATTTATGGAAAATTTTTGCACAATAATTGTATCAGGGCTTTCATATTTAAAATTATATCATTGACTATAAATTATTAATGTTGACAACTATCCACATGAGTTATTTGACTTCAAATGATGGAACCCTTAAGTATGCGGTCCTCTATTAATCATATTAGTTTTTACTTTTTCACATAATTTAGTCTTGTATTCTCATTGAAGGTCTTGGAAGAAGAGTTTAGAGGAATGATTTGCACAATTTCTAACATATATGATATGTTTTGTAAGATTGATTTAAATGATGGTGACTTATGATGGGAGGATAAGGATTTAATGCTCATTCATAGAGATTTTTTTTTCATAGCTAAAAAATATTATGGAAAGCATAAATGGCTAAAATTTTTAAAAATATATCTTCTCTCCCTAGTAAGAGGAAATGAAAAGTCATCTAGCTTAGCAAACTAAGTTTCAGTCATGTTATGGTTATATAATTTTTCAAAGATTTAGCAGCTAAAATATTTTGATAAATAATTTAAAAGCAAAGTTCAACTACTTTGAAGCAAGAATATCTACAAATATTCATTTGAAGTGTAGATTATCTTCTTCTTTTTTTGATGATCAATTAACATATGTCATGGAAAAATATGTTTCTTTTTCTAATAAAAATCTCTTTTTCCCTTGAGCTTCTTCCTTTCATCTAATATTATATGAAGTTAAGTTGTTCTCTTTGCTATGGTAAGTTTAGCTAGCTTGCCCTTCTTTATCCATGCCTATAATCTCTCTCTCTCTCTCTCTCTCTCTCTTTCTCTCTCATGTATCAATCTACTAGGCATTCAAAATGTTATTCGTATTGGTGCTTGCAAAAAAAAAAAAAAAATACCAACTCAAAAGATTTTCAATCAACTACATTTTTTACAACTATCAATGATGACTTGACGAAACGACATGATGACCATCAATAATAACTTAAGTATACCTATTTTTCAATTGAGTATACTAACTTATAAAAGTTTTTTAATTGGATATATCGATTAGTAAAAGTTTTCTAATAAAGTGCCAAAGAACTTGGTAGAAAAATTACAAAGGCCATCTCTCGACACTTTTTTAACAACTAGCTCTATATAGCAGAGTCAATAACTTTTAGAAGTATACATCTGCTCTATACTGAGAAAGGGTAAAATTCTTTTGTTAAGAGATGCATTGGTAATACATCAAAAAGTTTATAACATAAAAAAAGATATATATTTGAAATGTAATTTTTTTATTAATTCACTCACTATTAATTAAGCACCTGAAAAGTCATTATTTCACTGCTTAATTTTTTATATATGAGATTTTTTGTGTACAAATAGATAATAATATTTCTCCTTTGGATTATTGTATATATAATTTTTTATATAAAAATTTTTGATTGATTAATTTGTCACGTATTTACGAGAAATGTTAGTTGGACTTAAACAAGTACACTTAATTAAAAACTTTTATAAGTTGGCATATTCAATTGAAAAATTTTTATGAATTATACTTAATTCAAAAAAAGTATACTTAAGTTATCATTGACCGTTGTTATATCGTCCATTAAGTTTTCATTGACGAACATTAAAAGTATACTTGATTAAAAATCTTTTATAAGTTTATATACTTAATTGACAAAAAAAAGTATAAAAACTCAATCAAAAACCCCAAATAAATTCATATACTTCAGATGTAATTATCTCTAATATTTTTCATGCACCACTTTTATCATCTGAAATCTAAATAGGTATAAGATAAATAATATATACATATATATTAGATTTTTTAAAAAAATAAAAGAAGTATGATTGATTTTGAGCACTAGATTAAAAAAATAAAATGATAATAAAGAGTAAATATTTATCTTAAAAGTTTCTACATTCACTCCTTCAATGACAAATAATTTATATTTTTAAAATTTCTTCACTTTATACTAAAACAAAGTTTATAATTTTATGGACCAATAGAAGTAAACCTTCAAGGATAGATAAGATTAAACATCCAAAAATTTACTAATTTAATGAACTAATATTGATGATTGTTATATGTCGATTTGGTGGCTATGATTTGGATCAATTTGCAGTATTTCTTGAATGATACGACTTTTATATTTGTGAAGCCAAATTTTTACTTCTCTATATTAAGGAAAGAAATTTAAAAACTGATATCCTAGCACATTCTTTAACTAAATTTTTGAAGAAAAAAAAGAAAACTTCAAAAAAAAATTGACTTAAAGAAGCAAGGCCATTTATTCAAGTAGATGGACATGTGGCCAAAATTGAAGGGCCATGGTAAAACATGGATAATATGAAGGGATGAAACGATTTTGATAGTTTTACTAGAGAGAGAGAGCATTTTTATGGGCAGATATAGTGGTAAGGGTAAAATGTATGAGAGGTGGGTTTGAGCAAAAGAAAATTTAAATATTATTTAATGCATTTATCCATGTGGCATAAAAGTAGGATACTTGGTTTTATGAAGGGACCTCTCGGCTTTACTTATATATATATAGTAGATCGCAAAGGCACTGCTTTAACTAAAATTTTAAAAATAAAAATAAGACTTAAAAATTATAAATTTTAAAAATATTATCTATAAATTAATTTTATAAATTGATATATTATTTTATAAAATAATATAAAATATAATTACTATTTATCTCTCAACTTATCTTTGTTTCTTAGTAAGCACAGTGAGTGGAAACATGTTCAATAAATACAAAGTATTAGACTATTAGAATACCACTAACATCAAAATGTTACCTCAAATTATGACCTAGCCCACTTAAAGTATAGGCCAACTTGACCTGGTCTGGTTCAGCTAAATATCAATCCTGACAAGGTCGAGCATGATCAACTGTTATAAAGAAATCCAGCTATTCTTGAACTTCCAAGGAAACTTGGGAAGCCGAGGAGACTGCCCATATAAGTGCTTTCTCCCTTCCCAAGAAGCAAGTCTCTTAAAAAAAGGTTTGGCAAGAGATCCTTTACATTAAATATGAAATAAGCTATAGATGTAAACATCTCCATGGATCCTTTGCATTAAAACACTTGGCCACATGGCATAAAAGAAGCTAACCTTTTTGGCTTTACCATTAAATCATATTAACTATATGCCCATGCAATGTACAATATTGATGTTTCAAATTTTTTTATAGTATATTTTTTAAAACAATCATGAGATAAAAAAAGACTTTTCAATTTCATATTATTCAATTTAAAATTTAAAAGATTAATATTAAATTTAAATTTTAAAAAAATGAGATCACTATCATCGTAAAATTTAGAAGAAGATAAATGAAATATATTAAATAAAAAGCTTTTTTTTGAAAAATTGAATTGATTTAGAATTTTAGATTGACAAGCCTGAAATAAATAAAACTCTTCTATAAAAAGGTAAAATTCAAACAAAAGAAAACTCTAATTATCATAGTTTAGAAAGAAGATTAAAATAAAATTTTGATTTTCTTTAATGTGGCTAGAGTTTTATTTCATTTAGATTATAACTTTTAGTAGAAAATTTTATTTCTTTGACATCATATTTTTTCAAATAGTTTTATTTTTATATTCTATTCTTTGATCTAAAGTTTAAATTTATTTTTAAAAGAAAATTAGAAATCAGGATGAAATTGAAAAAAACCATAAAATGTCTGATAGAGTGTCATAAATGGACAGCATCAGTGACATGTTAAATGTAAAGAAGAGAAGGGACCAAAAAGAATGAAAAACCTAGTAGATGATGTCTAAAGAATAAAAATAATAATAGTATTAAAAATTACTAAATAAAATTATACATGTGGTAGAAAAGAAGAAATTTTTACCTTACATGTGGCATGGTTTGATTGTGTGAAAATATAAACGCATTAAAAGATCAATAAGAAGAAAAGGAGGGCTATGTGAAAATATAAACACTTAATAAAATGAAGAATGAGAAGTAAAGGAGTATTTAATGCAATGATACACATGGCATGATTTGACTATTTAAATAGAAATATCTTGACTTTATATATATACACACACGTTAAAAATAAAAATAGAGATTTATATCATTCCTTTATTTTTATATTATTAAATTTAAATTTTAAAATTATCATTTTTAGATAAAAATAAAAATAAGATAAATAAAATATATGTATCAAATTAATTTTTAAAATTTAAAAAATTAATTGATTTGAAATTGTAGCTTAAAAAATAGATTTCCTAAAAATAGTCTCTTAAAAAATATAAACATAATTCAAAACAAAAAGGTAAAAGAAAGGAAAAGATAATAGATTTATATAAATTTTTTTAATTTTATATTATTAAATTTAATTTTTTAAATAATTATTTATAAATTAAAAATTAAATAGATAAATAAAATGTGTGTATTACATGAATTTTAAATTTTAAAATGAAATTAATTGATTTGAGAGTGTCGATATAATGCAATACCACTACGCTAAGCACACATGAAAAAGGAAGATACTTTTATACGAGGAAAAATTTACTACATTAAAAGCTATTTACTACGATCATAAGGCATCAAGTAAGAATATAGTTGAAAATATCTCAACTTTACCATGTTAGATAAGATTAAAAGATTAGGTTTGCTGCTTCAATTGGCATTGAAGATCATGTTAATAACTTTTTTTCCTCTTTTTTCTTCTCAATGGCAATTTCACCACAGAAATTATAAGGTTTTTAATTTTTCCTCATAAATTGCCTCATCATTAAAAATAAATATAAATGCTCATCACATAAATTGGAGTGGAATCATATCACCCATAACTTACTAGATCTTTGAGCATGTATGCTTATACGTGACCTTTTATCTATACTCAAATAGGGTCGTCATAAGTCTACGTAGGGCTTATTTGGTTCGCCATTGGAGTTAGAATTGAATTTCATTAAAATTAGAATCAAAATCACTTATTTCCTTTACTCGTTTGGTTCACACAAGATTGGAACCAAAATCAAATTGATTCCTATTGTTATTTTTTACTTTGATTAAACCTCAAAATTAGAATCAATTTGTATTTTCAATTTTGTTTCTAAGCCAAAAGCTTTAAAATTTGATCATTTTTGAAATTTTTTTGATATATATACTAAATTGAATATTTATTTCATAAATAAAAAATCTAAAAATTGATAAATAAAGATAAATCATAATGAAATCATAGTATAATAATATCCATATTATGATTATGTAAATAAAACAACATTAACTTTAAGTTTTGAATTTTGTTTATAATATATATTGAAATATATATGAATTTATATATTATAATACATTATTATATATTATATAAAATACATAACACATATTAAATTTATAATATATTAGTATATTATAATAATATAATATAATATATATTACATACTAATATATAACTATATATAATATATTAGTATATCTATATTAATGTTAACTATATATTACACATATTATATTATTAATAATTATAATATTTATTAATACATTATAATTATATGGTATTTATATTATATTACTAATAACTATATTATTTTTATCATAATATAATATTAATATATAATATTAATTAATATTATTATATATATATGATATATAATAAATATATAATAATATGTATTATATTATATTATTAAATATAATATTATTATTTATTGAATGAATTAGATATTAATTGGTTAGAATAGATTTACAATCTTTAATTGAGAGGTCTGAATTTCAAATGCATTCTAATATAGGATTCAGATTTCAAGAGAAATTAGAATTAAATTTCAATTTCTTTTAAACAAACACTCGAAATTAGAATCAGTGATTCTGATTACAATTCCAAGGAATCAGTTTTATGAACCAAACAGGCTCTTAATGCTTCGTTGTTCCCAAGTGAAGTCAGAATAGATTCCTCAGATGACTCATGAAGCGAAAATCTAACTAAAATGACCTCAGCCTGCGAGCAGCCGAGGCCCATGCAACAAAGGGCTCACACTTAGCCCGTTTATACCAAGTCAAACAAGACCATCAACTTTGTATTGTTTGTAATGCTAATATCACAAACAATAAATGAAAGCAAACAATAAATGAAAGCGGTGAAAAGCACCGAAACCGGAGGCAAAAGGCAATATGTTAATCATATATTCATATTTGTATGATTAAAACTCCCTTCTCCTTCAGTACGGGTACAAAGAATCCCACCAAGTAACGCACCATGACCAGATAAAACCAAGAAGATGAACCAAGTATGACACTCAAACATCATTGCTGACTTTCATTAGGGGACATGTTTGACCAACTCTTGCTGTAAATTCTTTCTTAACATCATCATCGTTCATGCAATCATGAATTTGGATGCAAATTCTAAAGACATGCCAGGATTCAACGCGCACCAGAAGCTGACTGAACCAAAACATCCGTACCCAACCCAGCCTATAAAGCTAGACCTAACCCATTCATTTGTATCTTGGACCTAGCTCACAAGCAGCCAAAAGCTCACGATGATCTCTGAACTCATCAAACAAGGAAAAGACGGAAACGGAGGGTTCCTCTTCTAGGCCTCTTTCGCTTTTACGCCTTCGTCTGTGCGCAATGCAGTCCAAATGTGATATCATACGTATCTCATGTAGGACGCTTCGAGGATTTCTCCTTATCGAAGAGAAGTGTTTGTCTTTATTATCGGCGTCCCGATGCCCCCAGTCCAACCAGCATAGCATCAATGCAAATCTATAAGAAAAGCCATCTTCAACGCGATGGGCGAGCGCGACAAGTCATGAATGATGAGGGTACTTTTTTTTTTTTTTTTGTGTCAGAAAATGACAAATTTTTGCTCCCCGGAAACGCCAAGTCCTTGGCTGACGGGAATCCGCCAGGCGAAGTACAGACCAGATACAGACAAACTATACGAGGTTGGTTACAGTGTTCCCGAAGTCACATTTTAGTTAACGCAGCCCTTCACTGGAACGGATCCAACTTAGAGAGTCACGGAAGCCAAGCAGAAGACCCAGGTAGACGAAATGAAGGGAAAAATGGACCGGTTGCAGTGTCTGGAGGAGCAGTGGAAGTGGCCGTGGTGGACAGCATGCCAAGGCACACCGCAGTGGAGTGCTATGGAGTCATGACAAGGGGAGCCTAAGGTGGTCCTTAGGATTCTCTCTTTTGCTGGACTCCACTGCAAAAGAAATTACTTCCCTTTGGCAGCATACCATACCAACATTGTGTGTGGAGTTTTATGCTATTTTATAGTAGTAGAGAGGAGGGAGAGTAGAGGAGGAGGGGATATAAGAGCAGGGACGGGAGGAGGGACGATTCGTTCGCACTGGAGAGCAGTAGGTTCTCTCTTCTTTTGTTTTGTGTAGATGGTGGGGTAGAGGAGCTCCATTCAGTCCAATAAAGGGGGTTGAGTAGAGGTTAGAGCTGCCACCCCATGGATTAGGCGAAGTCTTATGCTCATGCAGCAACGGAGATCATAAGGGAGGCAAGCTTAAAAGAAAAGAGAATAAGCTTTTGCCAATGCATGGCGTGGGAGCAACTCCTGCTGCTATCTTAGCCCGCTGATTGGACTGAAGGGAGCTCCATATCCGTTCACCGCCCTCTTTGATTTGGTTTCTCCACACTTTTTGTTTCCTTTTAGTCTTCTTCTTATATTTTCTAGCGATTTTTTTCCCGATGACTGTCCTGGCCTTACTTGTTTTGTTTGCGTCTTTCAAAAACTGAGACCGAAGTATGATAGCTTCAGCTTGTTTTTTTTGTTCATGTAGGTAGTCAAGACGAGGAGCATGATCTGAAGTGGCTTTGAGATTATCAATGGACGAGAAATTCAAAGGCCATTCTCATTCCCGTGCCTCGGCGCTTCAGATTTTTCAGGAACAAGGAGTGCTGATGCTCATCTCCTAGCTCTCTCGTCTCTACTTTTATTTGGTATGCCTCAGCTTTGGGCTTGCATATGCTTCACCGTTGGGCTTCCCTCCTTTTCTGGGGTGAGAAGTTTATGACTTGTTAATAAGATGATGCTTGCTTGAACGATCAAGAGATCGATTTCTCTACATAATAGAATAAAAACAAGACAGACGCAAAGTTGAAGAATTGTAACAGAAAGAAGAAGAGAGAACTCATGATGATTGACCACAAACCGCAATGCCAAGTGCTGGCTTTCAAATGTTTTAACTTCTAAGATTCTGTTTCCAGTGTCCCCTTCTTGGACGCTTCAAAACATGAAGGCCATCAATTAGAATATTTGCTTCAGGGCTATTAATAGTTTGCTATGTTCTAAACGAGACTCTAACGAATTAGGCGTCTGGTAATCCAGCGTTCGGACCATGTCAACCCTCTATGGTTTCGCATATGGCTTATCATATATTAGGTGCTCAATTTCATTAGCTGGGCGTCCTGCGTGCATGCCAAATAAGTGGTCCACGGGTGGATCCACTTGGCCTTCTAACTTTTCGAGCCAGGTGCGACAGTGGATACATGTGCTCCGAAAGGATCATCAAATGGTACGTGTTGTGTGACAAGGTCAGATCATAGTCGGTTCGAATTAATGGAGTGCCAGCAAAGTAAACCTAGTCAAATTTCGGGCGCGTCGATCCAACTTAGAAAATAACAAGGTGTTGAGTTCTTTTCCATTTGCCTCATTCAATTCAAACCCTTTTGGCTAGCCAGGCTTGATGCAAAATTCTAAATAACCTAAAATACATTAGAACCTAGTTAAATTTTGTTTGCCAGACCCTGACCTGATGTATCCCAATTGCTGGCTTGCTGCCATTTATGCCAAGTCATGACTTGGCGGGAGCTGGCACCAAATTTCTTCTCGAATGGATGAATGGACCAAACTTTTAATTTTTGCTTCAAGAAAACGATGCTGGCTTTCGCAATCTCGACTGCACATCACTGTTTACAGCAGGCCAGAACTGGATGCGTTCGAGCCGCGACAATATTAGTCCGAGTTTGCATTTGAACGCTGCAAAGCTGCCGCATCCTTTGATATTTTGATGTTGATGTTCAGGCTTAGGCTGGGGCCGGCCTGATTATTAAATCTTTATTTATTTTTTTGGTTTTTTTGACCAAACCTGATCCGATTTAATGGGCCATACCCGGACCCATCATCAGATCCAAATTTTCTTTCTTTCTTTCTTTTTTTAATCTGAACGAGCTTGTCCATATCTCTAAATCTACGAAGAAGCCAATCCCATAAGTGCCATCAAGCAGGTTTTATTGTTGTCCGTTTTGCTTGATTATTTTTTTTTTTTTTTGACCAAACTTGATCCAATTCCAAACTTAATCCGATTTAATGAGTCACAATGAGACCCACCATCAGATCCAAATTTTTTTTCTTTCTTTCTTTTTTAAATCTGAACAAGCTTGCCTATATCTCTAAATCTACTAAGAAGACAATCCCATAAGTGCCATCAAGCCGATTTTATTGTTGTCCATTTTTGAATAAATTTATTATTATAATAAGCAAATAAAATTAAAATATGTATAATTTCAAGCCAAGCCATCCAACTGATGTGTCTTTAATATCAAAGTCTGTAAAATTCCGGGCCAGGCTAAGCAATTATCCAAGCTGCGACGGTGAAAAACATATAGAATATGATATATTGGTTTCCTTGCAATGTGAAACCTATCAGCTGTTGAGTTCCAATTGCTTTGCATAGTGCAAGTGGGATTATCCAAAACTAAGGAGTGAGGATGAAAGTAAATTTATCAGTTTTGAGATTACCCGCTATGTTAGATGATCATTTTTGCACGGCCGCATGCATCTTACTTGCATTACCTATTACAACTTGATAGAGCTAAGATCACTTACATAGGGTCAAAGCCAACCCTGAGCCTGATCACGAGATGCTGTCATGCCTATGATATAAAAAAAGGAATTAAATGTGTTTCCCATCATCTACAGAAAGCGTCTGTGTTTCTTGAACTTCCACCCGGCAATTTTAAATGGAAGGAAACGCAGAGGCGCTCTCAGATGAGCTGGAGACAAGTCCGTAGGGCGCCCTTTTTCTAACAAGCTTGACCCATCAAAATAGCAATAGATGATCTGAATGAATGTTTTCTTCCATTAGATTATATGATAGAAAATTCATCTATATCTGACATAGCGCAAATTATATTTTTTTATGCATCAAAGATCTTTATATAATATGGATTAAAAAAAAATTAGGTATCGTGCTAGGTCTGTTTGGGCAGCTATTGGCAATTAAATACCATAGGTGAATGATCTCCAACGGTAGCTTAGGAGGTCGTGGGTTGCAAAAGCTGCCCCAATCACATCCTTTTTGTGTGATTTATAAATTATATATTATAATAAATAAATTATAGAATAAAAATAATTTGTATTATTGTAGGCCATCGCCCCTTAGTTCGCTCTGCTCTCACTATAACAAAGCTGCCTCTCACTCCTAGAATGAAAGAAGGCAGTGCCATCTCACGACGCCAAGTGGAAGAGCCGAAAGGAGAGGTTATAAGACCTCCTATTGAGACCGAGGCCGAAAGCCTCTCCATTGAATGACATTGTCACCGTGCCATCATTTTCAGGCTACTACGTTTGGCATCCAAACATCGACGATTGTAGCTTTCTTAATGCAACAGTATTACGAATAGGCATAGATCAGGCTAGGCTAGGAGCGAGGTAGGCCTGGGTAAAAAAACAAAAAAAAAGGCAAATCGAGGCATTGAGCTTAGCTGGGTCTGACCCAAACTCAGGCCAAGTATTACTGGCCCAAACTTGATCCTACAAGAATTTCTTAGGGCTTGGGTTTGACCCGACCTAGCCCACACTTTTTATAAAAAAAATTAATGAAGCATGTTAGCTTATAACTTATGCTTTAATTTTTTTAATTATTATAATAAAAAAAAGTAACTCTAGATTGATATTAGATAGAGTTGTTTCTTTAGTATGCAAAAACTTAAATATTGATCCAAATCCAATATTATATTAGTATAATCTGGTCGAGCCTATTTTTTCTAAGCCCAGGCCTGATCTTGTAAGCCAAGAACCTTAGACAAGCCCTAAAATTTTTTGGACGGAGCTCAAATTAACCCATGCCTACCCTTAGGCGGTATCGACCTAGTGGAATCAAAAATCAAGAATTCTCTACCAGCTAATTAAGCCCAGCAAGACATCTCGTCATTGCCTTTGATTGTAGTTGCTAATATCCAAAGAAAAGGCCGGTGATGACGAAAAATAAAAAAGAGGACCACTTGTCATGCTTGTCGTCTTCATTCTTCCTCTTTGATTTTCTTTTTTTCCCTTTATCTTGAGGTTAAGAATTCAAGCTCTCTCACCCCACCACTAAGTTCGGCAAGGAGTCCAGCTCTACGATAATCATCAACCTCTTAATGTGAGATATAGACAGCTAATCAAGGTGGGTAGGATAAAAGAAAGAATAATAATAATATTAAATTAATAAAATCTTATCAGATATATAAAAATAAAATATTTGCATCTTTATGTATGATAGAGTGAAATTGAGTTAGCACCAAGCTAACCACCAATCATAACACCATGTGATATCTAGGCCATATTACTGCTACTTGTTATGATCAGATGATGTCAAAGGAGCATAGCTAGCATGGCCTCTAACCATTCTACTCATCAAATTTGTGGATAAAATAAAGTGATAACCATTCTACACACATTTTTGTGCTAAGAGTATGGCCAGTGACAAGTAGAACAGTCTCGCCGTTGACCTCACTGCTACAATCAAACACACCGCTGTTGTTGGGACTGTTTGGGCACTTAGTCCAAAGCCCAACAATAGGAAGGATCCCCCTCAAAGGAGAAGTAAGGATTTTTTTCTCTCTTCCATTTTTTAGGTTCTTTCTACTTTTCTATCTCTCATTCTTTTCCATTACAATCCGTGGTCACTCACTTAATCCTCCCTCTTCTTGAAGTAAGATGGATACAAGATTTGCCCTAGCCTCCTAATTTTCTTGCCTTCATTAACTTAAGCATTGAAGAGCCTTAGTCGAGTAGCCCCCAATACCCCTAGTACTCTTCTTCTCATTCAAATAAGGTATTTCTAAAGTACAAGCTTTTCTCTCATCTTAGCCACATCGTGAATAGATCTCTGTAATATATTAATGGCATCAGATTCTAATTGAGGAACTCTAAGTGCTAATAAAGATGATAAGATGAATAATACACTAAGAATTGAAGTGGATCAGATTTAAAACCTCCACCCTAACTTGATCTCCACCCTAGTTTCAGAACAGTAAAGAAGAGAGATCTCAAAAGCATTTTTAGATGAGTTCAAGATCGAGTTAGTAGAACACAATTTATGATATCAAGCCTATAGAACAATCATTTCTAATTAATTACGATAAAATACAACAGAAAATACATTCTAAATAAAAAATAAAATTCAAATGCATCGAAAACAAATCAAATCGATACCACTTTATATGTAGGTGTTTCAAAATAATTGATAAATTACATATCCCTCTAGCAGAAACTTGTGTTTTAGTGGACTTAAAGCATGCCTATTTTGCATCTTTAAATGCACCATGGAAGACCTACCTTGATTATGAAAGCATTATGTGGGATACAAAGTTCATCCTAAATCTTGCTCCTAGCACCAAGATGTTGATGAGAAATGAAAATCGAAAATAAACCCTTGCATGATTATCGATAGATTAGTAATCTAGTGATCACATCAAAATGGTTGAAAATATAAACTTTGTTTGTAAAGAAAATAATAAGGGATAAGGAGAGAAAATTAATGATTATGATGATGATGAGAAAAATTGATGGCTTAGAATTTATTCTTGTGTATTTATAGGCTACCAATAG
Source organism: Metroxylon sagu (assembly GCA_017589505.3). Lineage (NCBI taxonomy): Eukaryota > Viridiplantae > Streptophyta > Magnoliopsida > Arecales > Arecaceae > Metroxylon > Metroxylon sagu. Next base: position 295,535 of record JACVBY030000578.1, on the reverse strand, counting down.
TCACTTATAAAAAAAAGCCTGTTAGTTAAATAGTCTTTGGCTATAAATTCTTGCCATTATGTTTTTTTTATCTTTTTAAAAACATATCTTTCACAATTTTATCTCTTTGGTATATTTTTTACGAAGAAATAGTTATTACATTAATCACATCTATTCACCATACCCTTTATAAAAAGATTTTTACTTATCAAATGGCCACTAATTACATATTTTTATTATTACATCCTTTCATTCTTTTTAAAAAAAAACAGTCATATATAATGATATCTCTTTATTTTAATTTTTAGTTCAACCATTTACGTGGAAAGTTCCACACATGGATTCTATTCTCATGCATTTGTTTTATAATATTGGGATGCAAACACTATATTTACATCATGTCAAGCACATTTTACCACTTCAGATTCCGTGGATCAGCGTTTCTACACAAGCATTTATTGCTCAAATCTCTAACCATGGAAGACAGGCAGCGTGTCGCCACTTTTACCTAATTATATATATATAATGTCCCTGATTTAGTTATTTCGAATCACCTCTGGCCAAGATGTGTAGCCTTCAATATGATCACAGAGGGATTGGCCTGTGAACAATGTGAGGACCACATGTTGCAGATGGGACCATGAATTAATGAGGCTGTTGCTTCTAAGCGGCCTTCCGGCAATATTTCTAGATTACTTACCACAATCGGTATGCCTCACGTGGTCTCTATTCATTTATTTTTTTGCATAGCGGGGCTCACAAAACGCGGAAATCCCAGTCAAAAGTACACACGTCAAAGACGTAAAACTCTTCTCTTGCATGCACCATGGATGGTTAGTGCCCGACATAGTACGAGTTGTCATCAATGGATCCAATGGTAAACCCTCACGCAAGCTATGTAACTTTTTAGCATGAGATTCCTTTGTTATTTTAGCCATTCTATATACAAAATGCCTCCACTCTTCTCCGCGTGGTTGCTTTCCTCGAGTATAATTTTCAAATGGGTCAGCATGATCCTGTTCATCTTATCCAATTCAAGCTATGTAGCCAAGCAATTGCACCCTTCTCCTGTTAATTACCCCAAGCATTCAACAGAAAGATTCCAAAGATCATTTATCATCACAGTCTAACAATTGAACTCAAGTTGGTGGTGAAAGTCCTCTACGTTATTTTGGGAATGCGGTGGTTGTTTAAATTCTATCATGTTAACATGCATACAACCAAAATAATGAACGGGCCCTAGCGATCATATTTCTCTGCTTAGCATCAAGTAAGTCTGGAATAAAATCTCAAACGATATATTTTTAAAAAAGGATAAGATATAGATAATTATGATGTAGATAGGTGTCCACTCTTCCTCTCTAAAACAGTAAAAAGAATAGCGTCGAGACTGCACGCTAGACTTCGTTGCATTCAGCCAAACATACAAGCGGTTGGTCAGAGTCTCGAGTCCACAATATAATATTTCGGTTAGACCATTTCAACCTTGGGGCCAGCGGGGCCTTTTCCCGGAACCAACCGCAGGGGTTCCCTCCCTCGTCACGCCAAAGTTTTTGCGATTCGCTGCAGTGCAGTGCAGTGCAGTGCTGACTTCGTAAAAATTACATTAATGAAGCGGCGCGGGCTCGGAGGTTCGTACGCTGGGCGCTGGGCAGCTTCGCATCTGCCTTCGCCTTCCGCGGACCAGGGAGCACATTTGGTCGGGAGTCCCAAAGTCCATTTCCATTGGCTGTCCGCCTAAAAACGTATCGCAGTACATGTGAGCGATGCGCGCAGTATAAAATAAAATAATGCACCTCACTTTCTCTGAAAAGGTTCGTTGGAGAAATACTGGATTTCCTACATGATTAATTTAGGCACGATCGCGTGTCCTAAGCGTACCAAAGGGAAAGTAGCAACCAATAGGGGGCGTTGTGGTCGGCTTCATTTGTAAAACAAGGTGTACAGAAGGAAGGCAAGGTGCCACCATGAGCGCAAATATTCACGATCATGACCGCAAAAGCTCGGATATTATTTATTATAATAAAAATATATAAAAAATTAAAAAAAATTCAATATAATATATATACATATATTTATATAATTCAATTCATTGATTTATATTTACAAGTAAAAAAAAAGCAAAATATCTATTATAAAAAAAAGAATCAAAGATTATACTCTCTTCTACACATTTATGAATTCACACATACATCTAACAAGGTTTTCTGTTAAATTTTTACAATAACTCTTTAAGTTATGTAAAATTATTCTTAAAACCAACATACGCTTTTATATATATATATATATATAAACTACAGCATTTTATATGAATTAAAACTAAAATTTTATAAAAATATAGAAATATATCTCTTTTTCTTTTCTCAATTCCCAACTGATATCAAAGTTTTATTTAGATATAAAAATTTTTTTTTAAAACTTATGAATTTTAAAACAAATTTTAACATTCATATAATCCTTTCTGGCTCCCAAATAATTTTAATGTAGATATAAATAACTTCAATTAAAAATATATATTTACTCCACCGTAGCTAGGTAGAATGATTCGCTCTCTCTGCTGCGAAAAGATTAAACTCTCTTATTGGATCTTGTTTTCACAGCACTTCTTGGTAGAAAAAGTTGGCATGAGCGCGCAGCAGTCCTCAGAGGACATGAAGTTCTTTAACCGATAATCTATAAAAATTTGTAAATATCAAAGAAATATTATCACTTGCACCAATGAAGAGTTTTCGTGCAAAGGGATTCACGCGTCCATCCACCTGAGTATCTCGCAAGGTATTAATAAAAAATTTCCGAGTGTTTATCAGGATGAAAGGAGTTCAATCTCAACTGCAAAGGATTTTTGTGTAGTCTATCCAAAAGAATGGAACTCAGCCAGGAATTGTTATTTTCCATCAAGTTTTAAAAGGTGAGCTCTCCCATTTTAAATTTAAGTTCAAGTGTATATTATAAATCTTATAAATCTAACAAAATAAATTATACATACATACATATATAATTTGATGTGCCAGTGGTAGAAAAATTATTTATATTTTTTATTTTTAATTGAGATACTAAAATTAGTGGGTTTCTATGGACCTCTTGTCAGCGAGACTTGGTGTGGGAATCCTTGGATTTGATTCCAAGTACAATTATGTAAAAAATGAAAATACTTAGAATTTAGTTTACATCCAATCAGTGCCAGGTAGATCACGAATCATTTACTGATTTTTGAAGTTTTTACCAAATTATTTATAAAGATAAAACCAGCGAACCATGATATGATATAGAGTGAGATATGTCTAAATACAAGTAGATATATATGATTAGATGAGTCTTTTAAGGTATAATCATCTTTTCCCACTCTTCTTCTTCCAAGAAAGGATTTGAATATATGATTAATTAAATTATAAGCACGAACAAAACATAGAAGAAGCTTAATATCTTGAATGTTTATAGTAAAATAAAAAAGATAAATAATAAAAAATAAAAAATTTTCTTAGCTTCATTCAATAAAGATAATTCACATCATCTAAGTTTGATTCTATGCACCATAACTTTTCTTTTAACTATATCAAGTCTAGCTCTTCTCCTTCTGATATTAAATAAAATATATTGAACAATATCTTTCTATAAAACTAGTTTGACTTCGATTGAGAAAATCGCTGAGGTTTGGCTTAGACCCATAGTCATTCTTATTTTCAATAAAAGTAATTGATAATTGAATCCAATATTGCCCATTATTTTTTTATCCATAATAAAGCATAATAAATGCCAAGGTGTTCATAAGTAATTATACTTGAATTTGATTTCTTTTAAAGATTTTAAGAATGAGATCAATCTATCTAAAAACCAATGCATCCTTCTTTTAAAGATTTTGGGAATGAAACTAGCATAATTCAAAATCAATGTATTTATAACCCTAGAGAGTTTAAAAATCAATAACATACCGTTGTATGCTAGGAAGGAAGAATCTAACAAAGGAGGAAACTGATGAATGGATGGAATAAAATTGTGATATTAATTAATAATAAAAAGATACAATGCATTTCGACTAAGTTATTAACAGTATACTTATATTAGCGTAACAAAAATTATGATACATTATTTATATTATATTATAATGCATGAAGAGTATAGCTATTGTATATTTACATACATGCACGTGTTTGCAAGGCAGATCGGTGTGTATTATATGATGAAATATAATAATAATGTAGAAAGTATAAATTATAAATTATCATATTTATGGGGTATTTTTATTTTTCTTTGCAATAGTCATTATAAATATTTAATCCTCAAAATTATATGCTAATTGATGAATGTTGGTCTTGTCGGAAATAAAACCACCACGTCTCGATCATGCATTAAAATTTTTATACCAAATCGAAATTAATAATCCGTCTCCATAAAGCTTCATGAGCATGTACAAAAACATACGGGGAAAGGCGAAGGCGGAGACGCGGTATGGTGCGTTGATGGTGCTACGATGGCACCATCCGTATGCGGATGACATAAACCCCGCATAGATATCTCTATGCATCTGCGACTCTCTGGTGGTATGGCTCCAAGGGGACCACTGTATCAACAGACGAGACCTCACCGGGAGATCAGTCTATGCGGGAAACTTGCATCCCACCGTCCACGACCCTCTGAAAGCAATCGAACCGGATCCCGCATAGACGGGTGGCAACACACGGCCCGCACGCGAGATTGTGGCGTGACGGAAGCGCATGGGAAAACCAGCGGCCCGTCCCGTCGGGCGCCCACAGTCCGGGAGCAAAACCACGTATCCCGGAAGTGGCCATCAGGGGGCGGCAGGACCCCTGTACGAATCCGAGAAAACGGGGAGTTTTTGGGGGGGCTTTTTTGCGGGCGCCCGCAGGGCCCGGTTTCTCCCGTTCCCAGCTCCCAGCTCCTGGAGATGTGGCGATTCGGCGGTCCCCTGCCAGCTGAGCGTGCGCGCCACGCGCCGACTTACCATTTCTCCACGCCCTCCGCACCCCCCTCCTGATCCATCTCATCCCTCCCCCCGATCCCTCTCACCCCTCCCACCGTCTCTCTTCTAATCCATCCACCCCCGGTTGCCTTATATTCCGTAATTTTATGGAAGTTTGAAGGTGATTTTGGACTAAAGGGACCCGGTCCCCCGGCTTTCTAAACCGCTTTCCAACCCTTTGCAAACCGCTGGCCCTTGAGCAAAACCCACGGCTCCGCCTCCCGATGCTTTATAAACTCCCACCGTTCCCCCCCCCGCTCCCATGTCTCGCCCCTTGTCCCATCCCTACCACCGTTCTGGTCTCCAGCGTCACCGCTTCGGTTTCCCTCTTGCATTTGGTATCGAGAGGGGATCGCCATGAGGATGAGCTGCAACGGCTGCCGGGTCCTTCGGAAGGGTTGCAGCGACAGCTGCACCATCCGGCCCTGCCTCCAGTGGATCAAGAGCCCTGAGGCCCAGGCCAATGCCACCGTCTTCCTCGCCAAGTTCTACGGCCGCGCCGGCCTCATGAACCTCATCAACGCCGGTCCCGACCACCTCCGCCCTGGTCCGTATCCCTTCATCTCTCCCTCCTGTTGATTTTTACTGTATTGCAAATTCTTTCTTTTATTTGATCGAATTTGGACTCAACTCTTTGCGGTCTCGCTTGTTTTATCTCAGCTATATTCCGCTCGCTGCTGTACGAAGCCTGCGGCAGGATCGTGAACCCGATCTACGGCTCCGTCGGGCTGCTCTGGTCTGGAAACTGGCCGCTTTGCCAGGCCGCCGTGGAGAACGTCCTCCGGGGCGCGCCTGTCATCCAGATCTCCTCCGACTCCGCCGCCGCCGCCGTCCCGCCCTCCAAGGCCTATGACATCCGCCACGTGGTGAAGAACTCTGATGCCGCCGCGGAGCTCCACAAGGTCGCCCAGCCCCACCCCCGCTTCAAGCGTCTCGGCCACGTCATCAAGCCCAAGGCCATGCCCGGCTTCTTGGCCGCCGAACCGGGCGTGGGCGATCCGGCCGTGGTCTGGGCCGGGAGCACCAGCGCAGGCGAGCCGCCGGCGAACGTGGGGGAGAGCCGGGAGAACGGGAGCGTGTTCTCGGTGGAGTCGGTGGATGGGTCGCACGTGAGCCAGGCGGAGCCGCACGAGAGCGGGGCGGAGGCGGAGGTGGTCGGCCTGGATCTGACCCTGGGGCTCTGGCCTGCCGAGGATCGGCAGGTGGAGGTGGCCACCCGGGGAGGCGACGCGTGTCGCGTGGTGGGGCTGGGGTTCGGTCTTCTTCCATGAACTGGTTATAGCTGGATCCCTGTACTAGAGCCAGAAGCCGGTAGCTGCTAGACTAGCCGGGCGTGGCGATTTTGCCTCTCTTTATTTTTCTCGTTTTCTTTTATTTTCCTATAGAAATCCGTTGTAATAGTCTTTTGTTTTCTTTTATTCCCTCTCCTCTATCGCTTTAAACTTTAAATTCCTCCGTCGTTGTATAGGGTTTTATGTTGTTGATTTTATAAACACCGAATATTTCCATCATTGTGATCGCTGTCCTTTCTACTGGGCTGAGAGTGGATCGGATGTCCCTATATCTACATTTATTTCCATTTAATACACATGGATACGGATATCTAAAATTTTCTCATTATCGGAGTCAGATTCAAGCAGATATCAGTCGATCTCATGTCCTTTTAAATTTTATCATTATTATCAGCGGCAAAGTCCACCTGGTCCACTTATTTATCGTTAACATGCGGTGCAATACCATGCATGAACAGGGAGTGATAGCAATAGCTGAATTCTTCTTTGGCAATTGGTTCATGTCACCTCCTTTCGAATGATGTTATATGCTTCTTGCCTTGCGAATCCAAGATGAAATGTGAAAATACGGAAAAATATTATTGCATAATTAATTCTAGGGGAGAATATTTATCAGAACTGACTTCAGATTTTTTTTTTTTTTTAAAAAAAAATTTGGAGAGAGGTGCGCTGTGATACACTCGTACTAAAGATGGCCATGTGGGGACAAAAACTTTTCGCTGGTAATAGTATTGAGTGTGGCAATGCAACATTATATATATATATATATATTCATTCTACAAGAAAGCTTCAAGTTTCCGGGAGAGGAAAGGGACAAAGCTGCCGTCGGAATAATGAAGAGAGAGAGAGAGAGAGAGAGAGAGAGGTGAACCGGGCTTCAATGTTGCCGGGGAGAAGAAAGAAGAACGATGCCGACCGGCGCGAGGGAGGGGAAGGCCAGGAGACAAAAAAAAAAACCAGGAGACAAAAAAACCTAAAGCGTGGTTCGGTCACTTCGCACGCAGCTCAGCAGGTGATTCGATTCAAGGGCTTCTTGTGATTCCCAGAACGGTGCGAATGTTTGGTGAGTGGGGGAGCAAGACCGGGGTTTTCGATGTTAACTCGAGTAGCTTTTTTGATCGGAAGGTCGAGGAAATATTTCCCGTTTTGGAGTCAGTAGCATCTCGAGCTTTTTTTTTCCTTCTTTAATGCTTTTATATTTATATTATTGTGATGGAGTGAATTTAGTAGCCCAAAATCCAGTAAAAATAAATATAATCACGACTATATTGAAAAAAAAAAAAAAAAAAACAGAAAAGAAGAAGAAGAAGAAGAAGAAGAGGTCCAATGGACTTGGTTCCATGAGACATAAATTTAGGTGCTGCTAGCTAGTTTGGGTATAGGACGACTAGCTTGCAGCTGCAAAAATTCTTCTAGCCTAGATTGTCTTAAAGAAATTAGCTTTTAAGTCAGCAATGCTTATATGATTTAAAAATTATATCTGCAGCACAGAGCCGACGTGGACCATCCCCATTGCTCTCTCATACTCTAGTTTTGTTTAGGATGTTGCAGATATGAGCAGCACAAAAATTTTGCACCAATGGACTTTAAATTAGAAAGAGATTTTTGTGCTGTTAATCTATTTCCGTGGGCAAAGTTATTAATAAAGTTCATTTCCACTATTTTATAGCAAATTTTTGAAGTAACGACTCCATGCACAAGTTTGATTCACCATTTCCTTCTTTCCCCCTCTCCCTCTACCTTTTCTTCAAAGACTTGCAAAATTATTATAGCTAAGATTATCTTACAATAAAATCATACTTAATTAGCAAACTTAACTTCCAATGTACAAGGCACTATTAAAAAAAATCTTGCGCTAGCATGAAATAAAAATGAAGTCCACACACCTCATGCAAATGTTTCTTTACAAAAAAAAAAGTTTATCTTTCATAATGAAAAACAATTTTTTCAAATACAAAATGATCCTCAAATTCAAGAAGTAGGCTTCCTATCCTATACATTCTTATAGTTTTTACATTTTACATTCTTAAGGTTGCAAGAATGTTACAAATAATTGGCAAATTTTACAACATTATATAATAGAGAGAGACATAATATATATTGCATTTAATTATTTAAAGTATATGATCTATTGGTGATTATTATTGTGTTAATATTTTTTAATTGTAAAATTTAATAGCTTACATTAGAGTATGAGCTATTTCTTAGGTCAAAAAAGCTTTTTTGTGTGATGAAAGGGATGGTTCAATTGATCAAATATAATTACAATTCACTACAACTAGAACATGGTGGGTGAGAGCCAATTAGTTGACCTGTATGCTATAATTGAAAAAAATCAACCATTCTACTATAATAAAGTTGAAATAATATTTCTCTTTTTTAGAAAAAATGAAGGAAAAACCTTCACGCAAAATTTATTAAGTTTGAAGAAATTGACAAGTAATATTCGATTAGTTTTACATGCATATAAAGGAAAGATTTTTAAAAAAATACATAAGTAATTATTTTACACTAATTTGTTTATTAATTATAAAGAAAGATCGTGTATTTGAAAGGTTTTGATTTCCTAATATATATACACTTAATTATTTTATTATATAAATAAAATGTTTTATTTTATACACTTTTTAAATAAAATTAAAGAAGCATAGTTTTTAATAAATATGGCATATTGAAGATTAAGAAAAGAAAATTTTTATTGATTCATTCTAGAACCATCGAATTAGATGTTTCTGTCATTATAGCCATGTTCCATTATAAATGATCTTTCTTTTTTTACATTCATTTGTCATCCAAACAAAAATCTCCAACTTTCCATCTAAACTTGAGATCCTTTAGAACATAAATAGTTTGTTTTAAATTATAGACTTTCTTAATTAAAATCCAAGAAGTATGATTCTCGAAAAATTTGATGCATGAAGATTAAAACATAATGAATCTTTATAATTCAAACATAATGAATCTTTATAATTCAATCTTGATATATCAATTAGTCAATCTACTGTGATAATCATGTTGCATCATAAATTAATCACAACCAATCTTTTTTTTTTTACATCCATTTGCAACCAAACATTAATCTCCAACTTTTTTGTTTAAACTTGGGACCAAGAATGATTAAAAAACTTCTGGTCTACATTGGAATCTCATTATTTTTATTTATTTATGTTTTTGTGTTGCTTACTAAATATTCTACATGAGCAAGACAATTAAGTTCTATCATTACTTACAAGACAACGAGCACCAAGGAATTGGAGATGATGTCCTTAAAAATATATACTTTTTGATTCAACTATAAGTTCATGTTGTCATTATTAAATGTTGTTGGCCTGCTACTCCTACAAATTGCATTAAATTAGTCAGAAAAACTTTCTTTAGCCCAATGTATGATGCATCAATTCTTTTATGTTAAAGAGGGAGAGATTCCAATTGAGGAGAGAGCATTAAATATACATGACAACTTAGTATTCGACATAATGGAGTAGTTTGGATCTAACTCATAATCCAACTTCCATATTTCAGCTTTTATTAGTAGATTAACCAAACAATGGTGGCCCTAAAACGTTGTTTTGTAAATGAAACATAAATCTTAAGAATAAAGTGAAAAGATTATGTCTGCATCAAACTCCTCACATAACCAACAAAAAATTAAAGCAAACTTTATCCAAATCATATAAATGTACCATCGAGCGCAATGAAAATTTTTGTCTCTTTTCTTTTCTAAAATCATAAAATGATGTTAAACATTTTACATATGCCCTTTAAAAAAATGAAACAAAAATGAATCCTACATCTCCAATGCTTCTGACAAAGCCAAGCATTTTTATTTATTGACGCAAATTGCATTTTTATTTGCAGATGCAAATCGCTGTACTTTTACGACTATTTATGCATTTTATCGAATCAAAGGGAGACATAGGGACCAGGAAGCAGCAAGCATTTTGACTCCAGAAGCTTTTTCTTTAAGATAGAAAAGGAGGACAATTGAAACCATCGTTGTCTAACAACTGCAGAGCAAGGCAATCTCCATCAGCTTGGGCTATCATGAGGTCCGAGAGCGTATTCCTTGGTGTTCTCCCTCTCGAACAAAACTGTGTTGAGGCTGACCTCTTTCTGCGGCGCCCCCACCACCAACGCGCAAATGCACGCATGAACATGATTTAAAAGACGTCAGGCTTTGAAATTTTTAATCTCTCAGAGTACATTGATCCACCTAAGCGATGACATAATGAAGTATTATATTATTCCTTCTCTTCATAAAGTCTATCAAACCATCTCGGTTTTCTCATAATCCACGCCCCCGTCGCGAAGTCTTAAGAGCAAATTGATGCTTGATTGAAGATATTCCACTTATTCAAAAGGTGAGCGCGTGGTCGACACAAGACCCATCCGATGTGGCAAGAGTAGGTGAGGCGTTCTCGTTCCAGAACGCGAATAAAAAAAGCATGACCTTCCCATCAATGTTGACCTATGAAACCGTGCCTGCAGTAGAAACGGGCAAATTCGCCCCAGATTACCAGTTCTCGGCTGAGGAAATGAGTGCATCTAATAACCTAATCGAGGTAGTACAGCGCGTGTGACAAGATTCTCCTGGTACGTTTCATTTGGAGGGTCTAAAGCTTGCATTATTTAAGTTCCAGCTTTCGCACAAGGATGGTGCTCCCCTTTCTTCCATTTGGGGCTGCTACCTATGTGTCAGATTTAACGCTTGCATTATTTGAGGTCTGGCTTTCGCATTAGAATAATGCCCACTTTTCCTTCGTTTTTGCTGTTACCGATGAGTCGGTTGCCTTTGTTTGTATGTTCTTCACAAAGTTTTGATCGTATATATATTTGCATTTCTTTTCATTCCTTGACCCACACTCTTCCTCCTTCGGTCTAGGTGCCTTGCATGGCATTATTATATATATATATTACTTTATTCTAGAATATTCTAGAGTGGGCCACGGCTTAGGTTGACGCATCAAATTGGTACATTTAAAATAATGGGCGTGTGCTTCCAAGCAGTACTTCTTCATGTGGGTTTGTACTGCATGGTCGAGCAAACAGCTGTCTCGATGGAGAAGGAAACGAGGGTCACGTCAGGGGTTAACATTTAGGGCAGAGACCTCCTAGCTTATAGCCAGGTTAGAGGAATTTCGGTCAAATTGCTCCAAGGAACAAAAAAAAAATCGCTGCCACGTCGTGTGAACAATCCAAGATTCCTGAATTCTTTATTGGAAGCCATGAGGCTTCCAAAGTGCAATACAGCTCACGACTCAAGACTTGTTTGACCAAAGTGCGGTAATTGGAAGTCTTGGATGCGATTAACGCCGAGGAGCGAGGATGTCGGCTAAAGCTTAGTGGGTAAGTCTCATGGCTTCAAAAGAAAGAAGTTTAGGCAAAGCATGACATAGTTCTATGAGTTGATGTTGGCGAATTAATATACTTGTAATTTGATGCTTGTGGGCCATGTTAGATGAATGTCAGTTTGCCAAACCAGTTAGCGAGAATAGATATTTTGCTAGCATGATGTGCTGCATGTCTCATTTCCATGATGCTTCAAAAGTTGCTATAATGCATTTTTGGTGGCTCTTTTTTTTTTTTTTCTTTTTGCAAAGGATTTTGATACCATTGGTGAAAGAATCTCGTATTAACTTTGAACTAAAAAAATCTTATATTTATATAGAATTAAAAATTTTAAATATTTTTTAAAAAAAAATTAATTAGCACTTTAAAACAAAAGAAGTGGGAAACAAAATTCAAAGGGCACGCTTTAGAGGTTAACTGGTGTAGCTTATGTTTATTCACAAGCATTATATAGCTGTTACTGTTGCTGCTTTTTGTTCTCTTTCTTCTTCTTCTTTTTTTTAAAATATTTTTTAAAGAAAAACGTTGCACATGAGTTCTCCTCTAAAATTTATCTTTTTTTTTTTTTCTTAAAAAAAGCTTTGCTAACATTTTCCTAGAAAGTGAAGATAATTTTATAGATGATTTTTGGCATGGCAAAATACTTGCCGACAAAGATATAATTACCACCTCAAATCGGTAATTCATGTTTCGTTTAAAGGGGACAATCAACCGCTTGCCTTTCCATAGACAAAGTATGCTTCATGAGGATGGAGCTGATAATGATATATGATTTGGAGAATCTTGTCCGGTTCATTCATCTAATTAAAACAAACAAGTTATTCCATCCAAAATGACTTACAACTGGATAAGAAATTTTAAAAACTAGGTCATAATATGGTTTAGTTGAAAATGTGACGGTACTTTTATGTTGCTATTCAACTACAAACTGATACTTGGCTGCCCAAAGAGGTATTGTACGTAAACTTAATTTCTTCTCCTCTTACAATGGCTTTGACGGCTGAAGGGCCCTGTAAGTTTCCAGCCATCGACATGGCCTCTACAAGTCAAAGCACATGCCACCATGACTGTCTCCTTCTCTTCCCATGGTAGATCATTTGGTTATAAAAGTTGGTCAAAGTGGGCAGGTTTTAGACTGCTTGATCTTTTATATCCGCGTCTAGGTTGATCTGAGGTTCCAATGGCAAGTCGTTGTTGGATCCCCTCGGAATTGGTTTATTCTGCCACACAAAAGCAGCAAATGTTCTCTTTCTCAAGAGTTTAGGTCAGGACCTTGTTGTGCCGGTCAAGGTTAATTGGTTGATGCAGTTAGAGAAATAGATTAATTTGACGTCCAGCCTTTCAATAGGCCGAACTTTAATACCTGACCCTGTTTGTTGAGTATCCGGTTGATATTTGATCCAACTACTAAGCTTCTATAATTTTTAATCCCTCTCAACTGTATTCGGTGATGAGATAAATATGTTCCAAAAGGATTAAAAATTAGTTGATCAGTTCTCGGGGCTAATCGATAAAGTCCGGCTCACTAAAAGATCGGATGTCAAATTGTCCTTAGAAATGTATGATTCATTTATCACAATCGCAGGACTTGGTGGTTCCTGATTGAGAAAGCCAAATTTTCCAGGTCTCGTTCTCTTGGCCATCGGAGACGTGCCCTGCCCTAGGCCTGCGGGTCGCGCGTGCTTGGTCGAATAGGAAGACGTGAGCCTGCGTTCGCCTTAGCAAGTTGAGTTGCAAGTTGGTCTCTGGGGCTTCCATCCGGTTTCCATCTAACAAACACGGCAGACGTGAGATTAGATATCCATCAATATAAAAAAAACGGCGTGTGCTGGCCATACTCCACTTGCACATGTCGGCAGATCAGCTCACTTTGCCATGGAAAATGTCAACTTGAAACCTAACCTCATCCGCCAAGGATACCAGAACATAGACTCGTTGGAATCAAGAAAAGTTTCAGAGTGAAATAGTACGTTGCAAATCTCTCAAGAAAGAAATCGATGCATTGTAAAACTCTTTGTTTACATGGGGTTGATTCAGCCGAAATCATTCAATCAAGACGACTCTAAACCTGCTGTTCGCGGCGGCACGCAGATTAGTTCAAAACCTTGGGCTGACGGGGCTTTCTCCCAAGTAGTCCGACGAATGAGTACGATCTTAAGTTGCCATTCCTTGAATGTAAAATATACATTACGTATGATGGCCAACTTCTCTATTCAATATTTTTAAAACGGGTCCTTGCAGCAAAGAATTTGATAGTAATTTGATCATTTCAAAAGCTGCAGGAAATGGCCAATTGACAATCCATAGTCAACGGTGCATTAGTTAATTGGCCTGCGCGCTATGGCGAACAATTTGCAGTCGCTGATTGCATCACTCAAGTGATGCGGCAAGGATCGAGGGCAAGCCAACCATCCATGGTTTGAGGACGATCCGTCCATGGAAAGTCTGCACCAAATTTGAAACATTTTCGAAGCAAAAAGCCGAAAACTGAACGAACTGCAATGTCTTAATTACTACGATGTAAAGATCTCAGCCATATCTGTCTTTCTCTAAAATCTAAAATATTTTGAGGCACATCATTTATATTTTCTTGGCAAACTTCCATTAATGCTGGTTGTCTCTGGCTAAGCAACTCCTACTGCTTACTAAGCTAAGCATCAAAACCATTCAAGGCTACAAAAGCTGAATCTAGAAGGACCTTGCATTTGTATTTATGGCTTTGTGTTGGTTTGTATTTGTATTTATCCATGCAATAATTTAGGGTCAATTTAGATTAGTTGTTTGCTTCAACTGTTGATTAACGGTTATCTCACATAGTTTTTAACAAATAGCCAATTAAAGATGCCTCAATACTCAATTCTATAGGGCCTTATTTGGCCGGCAACCATCAACCTTTACGGTTATTGCACATAGATTGATTGATGAACATGGTCAATAGTATAATTATAAGACCATTCCACAGGAATTGATGCATCTTGCTTGAACTTATTTGATTGCTCCGTAATTTTGGATGGACGGTGCATGAAAGCTTATCTGCCTTGCTGCTGACCATGATGCTACAATGATGTTGGCTTCATTTTGCTTGCCTTTTCATTGGGAATCAGTTGAACATACACATGCACAACCATGCATATGTGTATGGGCACACATGTATATGCATAAATTAACACATATCCGTGCACCCATACCATCAAATCCTAACAAACCTGAAGTTTACAAACCTTTGTGTTGTTTGATGAAAATCCTAACATTCCAAGCCTCACATTTCACCATGAACTGGGACTTGTCACTATGGTTACTTTCTTTTACTTAGTGAGTAAAGGTTTTATATTTGATTCTTAGATGATATATACCCAAAATTCTGAGTTATTGAAGTTGGTCTTGGCCCCTTGAGAGCGACTTTAACCAAAATTGAATCCTCAATCTCTTGCCTAACCACCCAAAGGTAGTGCCATCCGAACTAAAATTCATGGTAAGATAGAATTAACCAGAATAAAGAGAGAAGGGATTTGAATCCTGGTGATTCATGACCAACAAACAGTGAATTTACTAAACTACTTGTCACCTTTGTTTTCACCGTTATTATTGAACTAAGAAAAAAAGAAAGAAAAATAAGAAAATGGAGGTTAAGGAAGATGACCAGAGAGCCCACGATAGGATTTTGACCCAAGATACGTGGATAGCCTAAAACAAGCTCAACATGGCTTCCGAGCGTCATCTTAAAGGATTCCAGGCTACTGGGCTAAATCCTGAGGGGCGTAGAAATGGAATTGGGCCACGGTAGGCAATGGAGGACAGAAGCGGCCTCCTGTTGGCGAATCTGTGTCACGGTTTACATTTTACAAGGCCCAGACGCAGGCCCCTTCACAGCCTCAAGCTGGACGAAGCTTTGATCAGCTTTGCAGCCTCAAGGTTCATTGAAGCCTACCAAGAGACTACTAGCACTTAGAAGGCAACTAAACATGGAGGGCGATGGTTGCACAGCACCAGTGCCATTTGGAAACAAATCAATCACAAGTTTGTTGTTCTCTTACCATGGTAATTGATAATAAAAAAATTATTGATAGGTCCTGCGTGCAATTAAAACCGAGGACAAGAATATCAAGTAAAAAAAATCTTGCATGTTTCATATGCTCCACAACTTGCATAAGATTGAACAATATTGGAAAAAAAAAAAAAAAAATCGCTCACTCCATGCGTTAGGGAGGAGGTCTAGACCTCAAACTAAAATGTCTACCATATTTCTTAGGAAAAAAAAAATCAGCTAATTAGTTATCAATAAAAAATTTAAATAAGATTGAACAATATTTTGTTTAAAGAATATAATTTAGGATTTTTTTTATCTGTATATCCTTACAAATATATGATATTAGATCTATATCCATATAAATTTTATATTCTATATATATATATATATATAATTAATATTTTTTACATGCACACCCTTATAAAACTTAGGCAATTAAATGCAAGTAGGTACGGCCGAGGAAACAGGTGACTCTCTCGAGCACAGGATAGGCAATGAGATTTCCTCAAAACTGCGACAAAAACCTAGTACAACCCATCCTTTCTTTGTCAACCAATAGAACGTCTTTACCTTCTTCAGAGCTAAAGCTTTGAAAAGGCAGAGTAGGACGGGCACAGAATTCCTTATTGGATAATGAACTGAAAACGAACTCGAAGAGCTCATCTTCGAAACATGTCTCTTTCCCACTTCAGCATAAAAGGATCTCTATGATCCAATTTGAGTACCTCTACGGGATAGACCTCAACAGAAAACTGTTGAGTAACGGCAGCAAGTGATTGAGTTCAGTAGTTCCTCATAGAAAATTATTGACTCTAGAGATATAGTAATATGGAGAAGACAAAATTGTTTGAAGCACGCACATAACCGGAAGCGCCCCTTATTTCAAAGAGAGGATGACGGGTTATTCACATTTCATTTGATGATCAGAGGCGAATTGAAAGCTAAGCAGTGGTAATTAAGATCCAGGGCTTTGATGAGAGGTTTTTCTATCCTTAACTTCCAGCTTCTCTTCCTCTCGCTCCAACTATGTCCTTCAGAATCTTATATCTTCACCATTGCCCTACACACGCCAGCCTACACCAGAAAGGAGCGGAGGATTTTAATATGCCCTGCCGAAGAGGAGAAACAGACCTTAAACTTGGACGACCAAATTCCTTTCTTGAGTTGCATGCAATTTTTATCATCTTCTTCCAAGGTAGACCAGCACCGTCAAAGAACCACCAACATCATTTATTCAGGAGATGATAAAGCTTGTATGATAATTAACTTAAGAGGGCATTTGGTAACTCAAATAGCCTCACCGTTACCAAAGTCTCATCACAATGTTCTTGCATCATTAGTGCCACATCTCTAGTAATCTAAGGCTAACATGTTTGATACGATACGCTTTAATTTCTGATAATATAAGGGCACTATATTTGATATACCATACAAATCTTGAATTACCAGCCATGTAATACCAAAGTTATCCTTGATTACTTAGTATCTCTTTATCTTAAAAAATAATTACTCCTAATATATTTTACAAATATTATGATAATTTATTATTATTTCATATTATTTATCATTATAATATTTATCATATTATATTTCTATTATATTATATTATAATTTAAAATATAATATAACTATAATTTTTAATATTAAATTATATTATATTAATATTAAAATAATTTAAGTATTTTTAATTTGCATGAGGGGTGTTCTGGTTACTAAATTCAAAGTCAAGATCTTTACTTGGAGGTGATCTTAGATATCGGACCTCGATAAGTATAGAATCACTAAGTTGAATAGTGATTTTATAAGTGAGAGTGATTTGAGATTACTGTCATGTAAGAATATAGAGATGTAATCAAATATGATGATTTTATCACTTCTATTTGAATCATTGATGATTTTGGATGGATCACTCCTTAATAGATGCCCTCATGTGCATGGATCATGGTGTGACTAATAAGGTAAATAAGAAAAAAAATATTTTTAAGCTTTATATTATTAAATGTAAAAGATAGGAAAAAGAGGAAGCAATAATTTCATCCTTCTAAAATTGTTTTTAAAAAAATCTTCATTAATCTAATTTTATATTGAAAAATAATGTACGATCATTATTGTATTTTTTTATTATTTATTAAGAGAGGGGATGGATGGGAGAAGATAGAGAAAAGGAAAAGAAAAAGAATAGTAGAAGAGATAAAAAAGAGAAAAGGAGGAGGGGTAAGGCACAGATCGATGCATCTTGGATGGGAGATTACCCTGCCATTGGAACAATGGAACATGGACATGTGAAAGGATTACATGTAAATATCACCTAAGAAATTTATTGATATTAATTATATAAATATTCGTATAAATATGATATAAATAATATTTAATGTTTATGTTTACGTGTCATGATAGGTAACCAACTTTTTGGCTTCATTTTATAGTGTGTGCAAAACATTTTCAATCCACGAACACTTTCAAAGCCACATAAAATTAATTTTAAAGCCCGTAGGCTTATCATCTAGGATACATCCGCGGCCGAAATGAAATGGAAAGGTAAAAGAGTACCAAAGAGGCTCCTACTTTACATGATTCGACTCAAATCTCGTAGGATAACAAACCACCTCGGTTCCTTGAGGTTGTGTCGAGAGCGTTAAGCTTAGGGTAGGACGAGATGCGAGAGGCCTCGGCAACGTTGTCTAAAATGTTTAATTGGGCCAGCCCAATGACTGGTCGCACTGCAAGTTAGCCCATTTTCATCCTCAGATTGAGATTTGCCAACATAAATTTCCCTATCAATTTAAGATTTTGAAATCAAAACAGTTAGTTAGCATGACATTGGAGATCAGATTTACTAAAAATTATGAGTTGGAGTTTCATCCAAACTAATTATTTTTTTACGCAATCCATTTACTATCTTAACTCAATTCTGCTACTGTACTTGGAGAACTATGGCTTTTCTTTCCATGGAGATTCAAACCATGGGATTCTCTAAAGAGAGAGAGGGGTGGCAAAAAGCTGGGCACTCGACCTGGGTAGAAAGGACTGATTAATAAATACTCACCTCAATGGGCAGTTGGAATATTGATTCTCAAATCGCAGCACAGTATTGAGCTTGTAGGGACCTGGTTTTGGCGTCTTGTTTTAACAGTCAAGACATTAATGGTGATTAGAGGATTGCAGCGCTCACGTACTATAAGGAATAAATATCTGAGGCTCTCAGCTAAAAGTTTCGGCAGAGCGCATGATTTCCTGCCCAAAATTGGTACTGAAAACAGGAAATGGAGCAGCACTCTAATGAATAGCCATTAATTTCTAGCCTTTACTACCTTGCTGTACGGAGCAAATGAGTAGCGTTCTCTCTCTTTTGAGTGCGTGCGGGAGAGAGAGGGATTGGAGGCAGGAGCCTCACCGATTTATTGGAAAGCAGCGAAAAATTCAAAGAAACTAAGAAGAAAACAAACCCGACGGTCCTTAAACGGCAGGTTACGCGAGTCGCACTCCACTCATTTCAGAACAAAAACCTCTGCTGTGCGTGGCAGTTCCGCAATATCTTCCTATCTACAAGCTATATTGGGAACGTAGCATCTGTTGGACATGATCGGTTAACCTTCGGTCCTTGGAGTTTAAATTGTCCGAAAGTGCTTCAAGAACCCCAGGCCCACCAAATGAACACACCAAAAAGTTCTCTGATCTTTAGGGTTGGATTGTTTGTTCTCTCTCTCTCTCTCTCTCGTGGGGGTGCGGTGTGCGAAAGCCTAGGTCAGGCAGTCAAAGGTCCTACAAATGAAACCATCCTCTCGATTGAGGGAATTTAAATGTTCCAACCACCACGAGGCCATGATGGATGTTGCCACTCCGTCAGTTGAGGACTCGTACCGTCTTTGCTCGGTTGGACTCATTATTTCACTAGCATGGTAGCAGCTGGCAGGATGGGTCTATAAAAGTGGTTTTTGTTTGACTCGTGGACACGGCTTGTTCAGTTCTGAAGCTTGGTGGCCATCCAGAGTCGGAAGGCTTTTTTCGCTCTCAAGATAAACTAGGAGTGGACCCGCGCTTTACGCAGGCAGGTAAAAATATATCCAAAAAAAAAAAATAATCAAAATTAAAGACGAAAGAAATCGTCATTCAAAAAAATTAATATTTTTAAAAAATTATTTATCAAAAAAAACTATGACTTTTAATCAATTAATCTAATTATGACTTCTATTTATTCAATTAAATATATAACAAAAATTTATAAAAAATTTAAAAATTATTCAAATACACATCTCTTTCAAGTTTAGGATCATGGCAATAATTTAATTTTTTAAATATAATCAAAGTTGTGATTAAAAAAAATATAAAATGAATAGAAATATATATATACATTGAAGGTCATATTTCATTCTATTGTGGTGCAGTCATTTAAGTTTTTTCTTCTCATGTAATCTATCTTAATTGGCAAGGTGAAATTCTTACTTATCATTTTTTGGTAATAACTTTTGTCAAGCAATCATAATCTTGCACTCATAATTTTTTGAATTATTTTTTTAAATTATGTTTCTATAAAGTTTTTCTAATTAAAGTCAGCTATTATTATTGCACAAGATCCTTCGGGCATTAAAAAGCACAGGAAGCATAAGGATGAGGTGATCATTTGAATGCATTTTTTAGTCTAATCATGAATTATAATAACGGGGGAAGTGAATGAGGGCATTCAGCCCGACTTAATAAATATCATGAGCGCATACGTAGAGTTTTAGGCTCACGGAGATTATTTTAGGCTACTTTTTTTAATCTTTTACCGCCCACAAGGCATAAAAGCGGGGTAAATATTTAATATTTATTGATCTTGCTTTAGTGATCAGAGAAGGGTTCCATAACGTCCAGATGTGAAATCCCTGTGAGCCGAGATAAAAGGTTACTGCTTCATCCTCTTCATCTCCCATGATATGACATACGTCATTATTAACGTATAAAAAAATTGAATGGAATGACACCTGTCATTATTAACGTATAATATTTTCTCCCATATTTCGCTTATATACATCAATAACCCATACAAAAATGCATAACAAATTATAATATGGAAAGCTAAGATACAAACAAATATTAGAACATTCACTCATGCCCATACCATCAAAATCAAAATTGACATCCTGGAGAACTTTTAGTTAAATATCATGGGTTAAGGGAGAACAGTGTAAGTTTCGATGCCTTTGATGCATTCCATGTAGCACTTGACGCGATCGCAGGGTAGAGAACTCCACCATGCAAGCTGACGTCTTCCCCAATTCTATCGTGGACATCGTGTGAACCAAACAGCTGATGGACCAATCAAAAAAAAAGGAAAAAAAAAAGGGTAAACTGTCACGACTTAGAAACCAAGGAGGGAATGAATGAACTCTCTTGGCCCCAGCCACCCAACACAATAGCAGCATCCATTTTCTCCCCCTATTAGCATGGAAAAAAAAAAAGGGATCAAAAATATTTTCCGAGTTTGCTTTCTCTTTGCTTTTGCTAAACTTCAATTTTTATTTTGCTTCTTCTGCTTTAACATCCATCAACTCTACTGTGGAAACGTGACAGGCATCATAAGCCTTAAAATAATTAAAAACAAATATAAAAGTGAAAAAGCATTCACAGCTACAAATCAACTAGGCCTCTAACATTTGAAAATCAATAAAGATGATAACTAGCAAAAAAATATAGAGAAAAAAAAAAGTCTATAAAATAAGTTTTTATTTTTTTTTAAAAAAAACTATGCATTGTAGCCACATAAATTATAATTGATTCTCAAAAAAATTCATATTAATCATTCATAACTTGTTCTTCAACTTTTTTGCACATATGAAAAAGTATATCAGAACATAATGAAGTATCTAAATGAAAGAGAAGATGTATAAGCATCGGAGAGAGATTTAGAGAAAAAAAAAAAAAAGACCTTCTTAGCTATAGGGCCAAGCACGGCTTTACAGATAATTAAAAGGTATGAAAGAAAAGAAAAAAAATGTTAATTATATGATACAAGACATTCAAAAATAAATGAAAAAACTGATGTTACTTTCATGCCTGCTAAATAAGCTTTGAAGCTATTTCATTTCTCTGTTTTGTTTTCTTCTGAATAAATTTTTTCTCAACCTTCGTTAGATAGAAAATGTTACATGAATAAATTCTTCATAGATGGATAAAAAATAGAGTGCCATATGTAGTAAATCCGGTGTCATTCTTTCACTTTCATATATATATATATATATATATATATATATATATATATATATATATAATAGACATTTACTGAGCCTAGATTGCTCTATGTCGAGAAAAAATTTCTCTTTAATTTGGATCCCAATCCAATCTATTGCACGACATGTGACAATTTGATTTTTATTGGATTTTTAATGAAAGGATACACCAATCTTATAGATTGATATCAATTTAATCTAAGCCGATTTTAGTGTAACCTGGACAAACTTATCTCTCTCAAAAGTAGAAGAAATGCAAGCTGATTAAGTAGACCTAACATCTATCTTTGAACAAACTAAATTTAATATAGTTTGAAAAGATATCTCATCAAGCAACAATAGATCTTCAATCAACATAAACCCAACAATAGACCTCAAAATAAATTTGATTCAAAAGCCAAGGCCTAATACAAAACTCCAATTCAATGGACCTGAATTGATCACATACCAATTAGATACGGCATAATTTTTATATGACATATTAAGCTAATTTGAGTGGCTTTTTTTTTTTTTTAAAAGAAAGTAATAGCAAGGAAGGAGCAAATTTTTCATGAAATTTTATTCTTTCCACATAAATTTCAAAGAGTTAAAGGGTAAAAAAAATAGAAGAAAGGAGATTACAAAAACTCCAATAGGAATCTTAGTTCTTATTGGTGTAGAGATTACCCCACAGGATTAAAGTGACTATAGTTTTATGAAAGATGGAATGAAAGATTTTTTTCTTTTGAAAGATTTTACAAATTTTTTTATATCATATATTTCACATGTATGCTATAAGCAGCTAATCCCTATAATTTCTCTATGTGCTTTGTGCGTGCTTTTTTCTCCATTCAAATCAAAATTGATTAATATTGAAGGATAAACTGTTCAAACTTATAGGCCAGTACCAGCCAAGACCTCCAAGATTTTTTTTAAAACATAAGCATGAACAAAAACCACATAATATATACCCAACTTGACCTAAGGCTTATTTGGATTGACTACTAGCTAAAAAAAAAAAAAAAAAAAGGATGGTTTTCAGTAGATAGGTGGGATAGCTGCTTGCCAATAGCTATCCAAAACAAACAGCTATCCAAAACAGCCCTAGCCAAATCAATTTGGCCTAACTAAATTACAAACTTCAGCGACCTAGCTACCCTCAAGTGGGCGGCAGGATGATCAGTCTAGACCCACAGTTATCTCAACCATGCGGAACTTAAATAATTGAAGGATAAAGAGAAACTGACAGTTCTCTAGGTTGTGCAGTATCTCTGGGTATTACATGACGGTAGAGAGGACCCTCCTCTCAAGCAAGGCCAAAGAGAGTAGACAAGCACAAGGTGCCAAAAAGTCAGCAAGCAAAGGCCTAGGGGGAAGGCCGCAAGGTCCCAGCTTTCCGTCGCCCGGGTTTTGAGGTGGGATAAAAACGGGATGTTTGGCCGTGCGAGGACAACACCCAAATTTCATGCCGAGATGCGGTCTAGACTTTTAAACCAGGCTCAGCCTTCCTTTTTAACACCTTTTCTGCGGGACAGCCAAATGAGGTTAAAGGGGCCAAAAGACCCCAGCTGGACGGATCTGGTTAGGACTCCGATTTGGTATACGATTAGGCTTCTTTCTTCGATAGATCTTAGAGGGACTCTTAATTTATTTAAAATCATATGGCCTCACCTTACCATTAAAAAAAAAAAAAAAAAAAAGTTGTGCCATTGGACAACCGCAAATGCCTGAAAATTTTCACATTTTTACAGGATTAAATCTTAATGTTCAAGGTGTAACTCCGGCCTCGAGTTCACCCACGCTTGACCTTGCCCAACTTGTGGCTTGAGTAGGTTGGTGAACGTGTTCCAAACTTGGCTTGAGGTTGGTAATGGTACAGTAGATCTCAACCTTATTTGGGGTTCAGTGGCTCTTTTGAAGGTAGATCCAACTGCAGTTTGAGTTTATATAAACTTAGGTAGCCTTTCCATAGCCCTTTGAGATCCATAGATCTCAATATTCCTGGCTGTCTATCAACCATGATCTAGGTAGTTCCTATATGGCAATATCTAGCAATTTAAAATCTGGTAGAATAGTCATCTACATTACAGGTAGGTTGTAAAATCATTGAAATATGACTCGCTCAGATACTCATTGATTGAAGTAAAAAAATAAAGAAAAGATTTTTTTTTTAATGCACATGATATAACTGTAAGAATATTTTTCAAAGAGTTATCGAAGTTTAACCTATTCAGATTATTGCTTCATCCAATAATAACTCGGCCAATTTTCGAGTTGTATCGTTAAACTTCCTAATTAGATTATTGCCAACTCAAAGTTAGCAGTCTAATATCATCTCACCTAGGAATCTAACCGATCTATATCCTGTTTGAGCCCTCAAGTGAGATCGTCCAATCATGGAACAGTAACTGCAGGTGGCTGTGCTGCGTTGGTGCTTTGTCTGCTTTAATTCTGGGTAGGCAAAATACACGTGAAGTCACATGGTCGAACCATCGCAACAATTACACGCCAACTCTAAGTCTACCATTCGCCGCAAAGAGAGCCTTCGCATAATGTCATCATGGACGGTTCAGATGTTTCCCACAACCAAAAGCAATGGCAGATACACTTCCTACCACCCATATAAAAC
Source organism: Metroxylon sagu (assembly GCA_017589505.3). Taxonomy (NCBI): domain Eukaryota; kingdom Viridiplantae; phylum Streptophyta; class Magnoliopsida; order Arecales; family Arecaceae; genus Metroxylon; species Metroxylon sagu. Next base: position 271,093 of record JACVBY030000578.1, on the reverse strand, counting down.
TACCGTCTGCTCATTCCTGCGTTAACCACCCAACTTCCGCGCAAATCGGCAACGTTCTTGACTCCGTTCAAATAAATATCACGAACACCGCCGGCCCCTCCGCGGCCGGGCTGGGGCCCCAAACCGATGGCACGGACGTAAATTTAGCTTGAAAGCCAGGGGCAAATACCTCACCACTCTCTCTCTTAAGCTATCTCCCGCCGGGAACTGGGATGCTACACTCCTTTCCACTCTTCATCGCTACGTGGCGTCAAGCAAGAGCTATAAGAAAACCTCACTCGCTCCGGCGATGTAGCCGGACTCCGGCGAGCTCACGAGAGTTTTCCGGAGATGTCCGCGGCTGGGGGGAGGAGGAGAACCCTCCTTTCTCTGCCGATTCTCTACGTTGCCTGGGTCCTGTGCTTCCACCTTCTGGCAGTGGCAATACCGATAATTCCACCAAACTCTGGGGCAAAGCCACGGGACGGGACGACCCTCGTCGGCCGGACGCCCGCTCCCTCGGCCTGGGGGTCGCCGTCCGGCACCGGCGAAAGGTTCGACGACAGCAAGCGGAGAGTCCCCAGCTGTCCCGATCCCCTCCATAATCGGTAATAGTAATAATATTGCAACTATTGCTGCTACTATTTTTTTTGTTTTGGGCATGCCAATATGTATTTCTTTTCCTCTATTTTGTTTGTATACAGTTGGAGGAAGAGAAGCTCTGTATTGATGGAATCTCCTGTTTTCATTTTACTTAATTATTATCAATAATTTGTAGTAAAATATTGGTGAAGTGTAATTAATTAATCTGAGATTCTTGGTTTCAATCATTAATGGTACAGAGCTATGGTCAAGTGCTAGAGGCATGGGAGCCCCAAAAAAAAAAAAAAAATTGCAGTCTAGTTGTGTTCTTATTTTTCTTTATAGACTTTAATATTTACATGTAGAAATAAGGGCTCCATTATAAAAAGGAGCAACTAGTAATTTTGTGATGGACACAATATAGTTCCATTCCAGTGAGAAATTAGACTTGTGAGTTTCTGTTTGTTTCCAGTTTTCAAATTTTTTATGATAGGCTGCTGTGGTGTGGTGATTTGAGATGATCCCAAGATTGGCAGCCTCTGAAACGGGTAACGAAAGGTAAGAAGCTGTGCGCCGCTTCTTTCTGTTGACACCCTTTGCATTTCTTGTCATTTGTTGCGTCTGGTCGACAAATCTAATCAGTATGTCCAAAAATTGGGTGGAGGCGCCCATCAGCTGAAGTATGTTCTCAATGAATGCATGATATTAGCCATAAAGAGATTTGAAGGCTGAATTTGGATTAGTGGAGCGGGAGATTAGGAATGGGGCTTTTCTAAGCTTCATGTTGTTCAATCGTGGATTCCATTATAAATATATTTAGTGGCCAGCGAATTAGCTACAAATAAATGTCATGGCCATCTTATGAGAGGTACTTCTTACCTACACTTTCATCTTTCATCTATGTGGGTTCACAAAAGTATCTTCAATCTCATACTAGGTATCGAGCGATCAATGGCCCATCAGCAAATGATTTTTACTCACATGCAAGGGGCATCTTTTGGCACCATTGATGTTAAAATGTAAGGTCATTACTTTTTCTTTTTTTTTTTTTTTTAAAAGAAAAAATATTCTTATATACACTCTAATTGCTTAACGTAATTTTTTTCACAATTTTTTTGTTTGTTTGTTTTACAAGCTCTTCTTAGATCTTTTCTGCTATATTTTACATTTGCTTGTGGTGGTTAGAGTCATTGATAGCTATCAAGTTGTGCTGGATGTAATTCAATGATGCACCTACCCCTTTCTGTAAATTAGCATAGCGAATTATTTGATTTTGAATTAAAAAAAAAAGTGACATGATAGCAGTCAACTCTACTATTATTATTATTATTATTATTATTTAAAAAAAAGCACGAATTGCTGTTTGGGTTGCTGCCAAATGAAGCAGAAAAAGCGAGCATAATATTTCTTAAAATAAATGTGACTTATGGATAACAGACTACAAAATTACTGTATTCCCCTCCACTTCTCCTAATCCCACACAATGCTGGTCAGGTGATATTTTCCCGAGCAACATGGTGGTAAGCCATTTCAGATTTCGTTTATAAACGAAATGAGAGTAAATGTGGCATTATTAAACCCAAAATTCTGGTACCATAGTTGAAAACTTAATCAATAAACTAATCTACCATTTTAACTTGAGAAGAGATCTAATTCTTGGTCATGCAGCCCAGATCTCTTTTTTGTTTCACCCATAAAATTTAACGGCTTACGGTGGACGGGTCCCGCGGTTTCCGTTGGTATGGGAAGTACGGCGTGGCTGGAGCAAGGTGAGGGTGATTTATCATGGTATCCGTGGTACATAGCTTTCTGTGAAATTTAGTCGGTGCATGGAGTGGTCAGCGCGAAGGAAGTTGCGGCGTAGGAGAGGGGAGAGACCGGGGTTGCGCTGTCGCCTAGCCGTTTGGACATGGAATCTCGCTGACCTCTCAACTACTACTCACCACCCTCTCTCTCGCACTAAATACCATCATTAATTATCATTACCATAAAAGCCTTCACACTGCTCAAGGCTCTCATTTCTTCAGCCTCCTTCTTCTTCAATCCTTTCCCGTGCGGCCAATGTCCTATCCAATGCGAGATAGAAAGAGAGAGAAGCAGGAGCTTGGTGAGGAGAGACCGAGTCGCCACCTCTTTCGATATTGTTGGAGTTCTGAGTATGTCATGCATTCTTCTTTCTACAGAAGTGGCATATGAATACTCTTGTTTATTAGCAGGATTCAGATGAAATTTTGCTTCTCTAAAATATATTCTTTGATTCGATCGTATGACCACAGTTTGAATAGAAGTCTACGAAAAGCCTCCCATGGCTTTTCCCCTCTATCTTTAAATCAGAGAAATTAGAAGAAAACAAAGGAAGAAAGGTTATTAATTTACAACCACTGGGTACTCCCCTGTCTGGTAGCTCAATCAGATCGAAAATGATTATCAAATTAAGGTAGCATTTGATTCGTAATAATATAATATTATTAAAAATTTTACATTCTTAATAATTAGACTATCGAGAATGTAAAATTATCGTATTTAATTTACCTTAGTAATGCTATTCCATTTGATAATATTATTATATATATATAAAATATAATATAATATAATATAATATTATATTATACATGGATGAGCAAGAGTGCTAGCTAAAGTAAGGATGGAGATGGAGGTGAGAGAAGATGAGAGATCATAGAGAAAGTCAAGAGGGCAAATTAAGTTTATCGAACTTTAGTAATCTCAGTATATTACTATAGTTTGTAATATTTTTAGATTATTGAGAATCAAATAGGTTTGCCTAAATTGCAATGTGTAATTATCAAAAATGACAATTTACATAGTAATTTTATTTTAGCAAAGTGAATTACCAAATGCCTCTTAAGAGAATAGATTAGTATCATTGGATAAGAACTTAGAAAAATTAGCTGCATCATCATCCCATGAGCTATTAATTTTTTTATTTAGTTCAAGATCATCATGTACGTCCATCACCATGGAGACATGGGAAGAAGGCCTTTTATTGTTATTTAGGTACGAGAAATTATCAAAATACATAAAGTGTCTTGAGGAAGTTAATTTTAGTGCTCCATCAATATAGAGGGAGTTGAATTCAGACTCAAGATAGAGGGACTAGGATGTAAACTTTAGTGCTCGCTTAATATTTTCTCAAAAACAAAAAATTCTAGGAGGAAGGAAAGAGAATGAAAAAATAAATATTATCATTTTTATGATATTTATTTTTTAAACAAAAGGAGAGAAAATGTACATGGGTTGAAATTTTATAAATAATTTTTTTTCTTTTTTTCAACTATGCATGCAACAATGACAGTATAGAAAAATGAAGGAGGAAAATTTTTTTCTTTCACTTTCTCCCAATCAAGTGAAAACTTAGAGGAAAATAAGTGAAATAGTCCGGTATATAAAATTTGAGCTAGTCTTGAGAAGTGTATCGGGATTGATTCAAACATCATAAAAAAGTTGTTTTACGTATATTATGTAAATTTTAAAATATTTGGTATGAACTAATTCTGGAAAGATGCAAAGTTTGAATTTTAATTAAATTATTGTTAAGCTCAAACAAGTTTCCTTTCATGCCCAAAAGAAGTTACGTTGCATAAAGTGGCAGTAATTAATTTCTATTGGAAAGCATGAGTTATTTGATGTATTCTAATAGTAGTCAATGTAATCGTATAAATATTACATAATTTTATATATTTATTATTTATTATGATATAAATCAAAAATATGTAATAACATAATCCCTATCTACTTATCCACTCATCAATCCGTCTCTCTTTTATGTGTCTGGCTGGCTGGCTAGCTATCTTATTACTATGCCATTCGAAACCTCTTATTTCTATTTAACAAACACATTTCCCTTGTCCTCAAATCATATTTAAAAGAAATCATTGAAAATGGGTTTCTTTGAAAAAGAAAAACTAAGTGCAAGAATGTCTATCCTGTTTTCACAGCTAAGAAAAGGTTACCAAGAGCAAGAATCTACCTCAATTCAAAAGAACTGAAGCCTTAAGTCATATCACATCTAGTATTTCTCCTCACATTTGATGTTAGATTGATAACTCCATTTGCTTTTTTACAGCATTGACAGATCTTATTAACCTTCGGATGAATTCAAATATTACATTAGTCCTTGATAAAAAGTCTAATTCTTGAAGGAATTGGATCACCACCATCCAGGACTTAAATGAGGATAGTTAAATCACTTTCGGTGTTAGGGTTTGAGATGACCAGACTTTCTGCTGTTTTCATACCATAAGCGTTGCTGCCCATATTTCTTCTATCAGATGCCCCACAGCCTTGTCTCAATTGCCGACACACGAGATTCTTGTTGGCTCCCCTCAACAAAATGCCAACACTCACTATGCCTAGATGATCCAACTGGATTTGTCTTGATCTAGCTAAGGTTAGGTGAGGCTCCATCAAATAGCAATCAAAATAACATCAATCACCTTTAGCGTCTCCTGCTAGTGAAATAATCATCGACAAAAGCCACTGATGGTCCAAGCAATTATCGAAGCATCCTTCTTTCTTTTTTCTGATGAAAAATATTAAGATAAATACCATGAAAAAGCCACATCTACATGTTGAACCCTGAACCTCTCGTAAATGCAAATGCTAAAATGAAAGTTTTAATCAATTGATCTGTGTCGCTGTCAGCAAAAGCCATCCGAAACTATTGCTCTCCCATAGAGGTAGCCTTTTAAAAATCTCAATGCAATATTAAGGATTGGTGTTGTATCGAAACATTAAACAGTGCGATGAACATAGACTCTCACTTGTTCTAATAATCTTATCATTTTTGAGAAAGATTTGGAGGAAGACCGAGTTATTGTATGGTTATTTGGTACAGATTTTTAGAGATACACCACTCAAGAATATAAGCAAAGGAGTGGTACTAACACAAACCTCAATTAACATTTTTTTTATCCTTGTTTTAATTGATTAATGGATATTTCATTAGAGTAAACTGGAGAAAAAAATTCTTCTTAGCTTCATTAGAATTATCCGTCAAAGCCATGAAAGAGTGGTCATGTTAGTGCCATGTTTCACTAATTATCATTTTGACAGTCATGAAATCACTTGCACCCACCACAGCATGCATTGTTTCCACCAAGAACAGGGGGAGTCTGTCAACTAGTTTAATGTGGTAGTGGAGGATACAATAGGTAGGACCCGGGTATGGTTCACCTAATCATTGATCACCGCATAGGATCCATGAATTCAACGGTGATAGGACGGGTGATCTTTAATATTTTTCTTACGAAAAGGGTCAGAATTGTAGGGGAAAAAAGAGATAAAAGCAAAATGCAAACATACAAGATCTCTATCATGGAGCTCGGACTCCCAAGTGTTTTGCCAAAATTTTTACTGATCGAAGTCCGTATAAAGATTCACATTGCTGCTTGCCTCACAAAGATCGTTCAGGCCAAACTTCCATTAAATTTCTATAAAATTATTTTCTCGGTTGCGGTGGCTCAACCTGGCCGGTGGCCTGGTGGTGGTGCGATGAGTTGGTTGCAGAATAGCGGTTGAGGATTAGCCTCTCTGGTTTATATATATATATATATATATATATATGGGCAAAATCAATGGCGCTTTTTCCCTTCTCTCGACTCTGTGCGACACTGGCCCGTGACACCCCCGTAAACATGGGCGTTCAGAGTGCAGAGCTGCTCCGACTGATGGTCACAGGCATGGGAGACGATGAGCTCTGCGAACACTGGTAGCGTACGGGGATGAACACCTGCTCTCAAGTTCCAATGAGTAGACCAAGACTGGATGAGATGTGCAACGTCTAACCTAGGACCGTGGATGATGGCTGACCGGGAACAAGTGGGTCCTCTTTTGTTGCCGTGGTTCGGTGTTCGATATACCTCAAGTCTCTGAAACGAACGAAAGGCTGGGATTCTTCACTTGGTGGCTCGTCTAGTAAATGATAAACCCAATAATAAATAAATAATAGTGAGGTAGAATACTGATACATGTTCCCCTGCGGGTTCCTCAAGCATTGTCAGAGCTATGGTGATGGGATGTCGGGTTTTCAAAAGTTCTTTATTGGCCCAATCCATTGTACCGAACCGTAGCCTCTGCCTCACAGCAAAGCGATAACAATGGCAGTAACGTTGAGGACATGTTGATAATGGGAGGGAAGATGAAACCTGTAGCACGAATTTGCAAGATTTTAAATTGGTTGTATAACAATAAATTCATTTTTTGGGTCTTGGAACCTTTGGAATTTGGATGCTTAGCCATGTGGCTATGATTTTATAAGGAGATAAATCTAATCTGTAACGCGATGATACCAAAATCTGATCTTGTTCCGATAGCCAGCTCCCTCCATGGATGCTATACAAACCTACACAGAAGAAATCCTTGTTTTTTCTTTGCTGAATCAATACATACCAAAAAATGAATAAAAATAAAGAGTAATCATATCTAACTAGGACAAGCAACTGGTAACGGTTTTATTCGGATTACTCTTTTAACGGGTGATGCTAGGAAATCAAGCGAAACAATCACTAGCGCAAGACAAAATGTTGGATATAGTCATAAATGGTTTTTCTCAGCAACATAAATATGTAATCAAATAATGTACAAGTCTTCTCTTTTCTCACCCTTCTATATAAGAATATAAAGATTTACCCAATTGTTGGGCCATTACCACCCAACTATCCAAAGAAACCAATTGTGATAGAGGAGATTGAAAACCAAGGGTGGACATCCCAACCTATTAGGACCCACCATCCGAATTCCAGCCCCAAATCCTACTCGGCCCCAACCAGAACCTTCATAAATTAATTGCATATAATACATACATAGTTATATATATTTCAATTAAAAAAAAAAATATAGTGTCAAGTTAGCACATGTTGGATATTTATGTTTGATTACCTCTTCATGATACAAGGCTTAAGACCCGATCACTACTTGAACCGTATCTTTACCCAACCCAAACCTGATACACATATCCTTCAATGGTGGCGAAGAGAGCAGGTCTGGGTTCCCAACAACACCCATCGTACCCATATTTACGCTCACATCGTCGACAAAGAATTTCTGGTGATGGATGATGAGTACGATCACTAATCTTTTTCTCGAGAAGGATAAGATTGCCTCCTTAATTGCAACAACCCACAATGTGTACCATCCGATATTGCTATGCCTTTCTCCGACCAACGGTAAAAGATCCATCAGGTACTAACGGTGCCTTTCCATTGCCCATGGTCTTGGTCACATCAGACAATGCATAGATCTTCCAATTTAGGCTGAAGAACCTTCATTAGGTCTTCTGATCTGGTTGAGGACTACCGCCATCCCAAATTCAAATTCGCCACATATCTCGTCTCTCAAACCCGTCGTTAAGTGCCTACCTTCCTACAAATCTAACGGGCTACCGTCACTTCTGTAAGAAAAAACAAACATGAAGATAAAAACGGACGTTAGAAACCTGTAGGTAACTACAGACACTAGAATCAAACCCAGCCTTCTCAAATCCAGTTGCAGGTAACCAGTCAAATATTAAATGATACGAGATGCAACATTTGTATAAACTTCTGGAGCTGTAGAGTTTGAGTTGGTTCCAATCAAGGGCAACCAGCCATTCCAGCAGTCGAGGTTGCTTTGCTGGTTTTCCGTGCAGCCTGACTTGTAGATTTGGAAAAGTACATAGAGTAAAACGATAACGGTGAAGGCCACAAAAACTGCTACCATGATGGATGCTCCTTTCCTCAAAGACTCACCGGTCCAGTTTGAAGCATGGATCACATGTCTGTACTTTGTGGGATGCATGCTTTGTCGCACCAGCTAACAAGCACGGCTCAGCAATCGAGAAAGCCAGCCTACGCAAGATGAACTCGTTTTAATAATGCATCCCAAGGTAATACATATAAAGTTCAAAATTTATGCATGGAACAATGAATATGTGAGAACTATAATCCTATGAGGAAGGAAGATCACCAATCGACCAGACTCGACTTCCACCAGGAACTAAAGGTTTGCCGAAGCGTATACTCTTCGTGAGACCCATGAGCAGAGATTGACCTGAGAAAAGAAACAAGAACGCACCAAATCCTTTGGAGGATAGCTACATGGCCTCCATTCCTTCGAAAGGTCTCTTTGATGATTTATATAGGAGAGCGGCTAAGAAGTTCAAGTCAATTGCAGAGAGTTCTATAACTGATCTTTCCATCAATGAAATCTCCATCTATCTAATCCCCTCACAGTTTTAAAATCCTCTCAGAAACTTTAGCTTCTCAATCTACTCTCTGGCTACCATCCATCCTAGTCAGTTGATACCTCAATGTGAAAGCCTAGTAGCATGGCATATATAGTATGAATTCTTTCATAAATTTATTAATTAGCGAGAACTTAGTTACCCTTTTTGTGCTCCTATTGAGAAAGCTTGTGCCTCTGAGAAAGGATGCGTAACCCCAAAGCTAAGGTACAAGCCGTTGCCTCCTAATTCTAAAATTTTGGATATAGAACCAATTCTATTAACATTCAAAAATCAAACCAATTTGGTCTGGTCCTATTAAATTGAATTGGTATTGATTCACAAATTATCCTAATTTATTATTCACCTTTATATTTTGTTGCATCATAAACATCTTTTTGTTTTTTCATCCAGGCTCTACTTCTATAAACTCATTGCTTGTATAATCAACATAACCTATTTCTAACAAAATAAAGTTTGCCCATTTCTATTCTATCACCCCATCTTCCCTCTCATTATAAGTTTAACAATAAAATGTAACATAAGTAGGAGCACAATTGAGATACGATGAAATCAATAGAGGAGACATACCATGAGGCCTAAGAAACACTTATAAGGCAAAAGAAGGGTTTTTGGGCTCCTCAGGCATTGGGATGTCGTTCATGTTAAGCCTCTAATTAGATGACACCATCACCACCCCCTCTCCTTCCAGCATCATTGGCGGTGAGTCCTTAGACCCCTTCGGCATTAAAATGTCACTCATGTTAAGCCTCCAACTTGGTGATGCCACCGTCACTGCCTCCCCTTTTGGAATCATCGGTGCTGCGCCGTTGGGCCCCTCCGGCGTTGGGATGTCACTCACATTAAGCTGCCTACTTGGTAATGTCGTTGCCACTGTTGCCTCCTCTTTAATTTCTATATCATCGACGATGGCGGCTCCATCTTAGAGTCCATCAACTCACACCGAAGTTCTATCGTTGTGCCTATCTCACTTTTCTCCTCGATACATATGACTAAGTGGAGGGGAATAAATCTTATGCAGCATAAAATTTGTTGCCCAGCTATACAACCCAAGAGGGGAGGTGAATTGAATTTTTTTAAAAATTTTAAAAGGAATGTGCAATATTTGCAAAACAATAAACTTGTGTGAGAGTAAAGTGTCAAAACACAAGATCAACAGTAAACACACACACACAAACACAAAGATTTATAGTGGTTCGGTGCTAACCCTTACACCTACGTCCACTCCTCAAGAACCCCTTGGGAATTTTCTCCACTAATCGTTTTCCAACGATTACAACCTAGCTTACACAGCTAGCTTCTTGTTTCCAGGCACAAGGGAGCCTTTACAAACCACCAATTAAGGGTATGGCACACCCTGCACAAGTTTCAACTAAGTTAAAACTCAACAAGATACAAGATAAAATAAATTTAGCAAGTATAGCTCCTTAATAAGTAAATAAAGGCAATAAAGAACACTTTACAGATTTAAAGCTTTTCTCCCTTGAATTAGCTTCACTTCTTTGAATGCTTGAGTTAAGAACACTTGATGAAGCTTTTGGAGTGGTTTGTGGAAGCTTTGAATAGGCTTCAATGAATTTTCAAACTTCAGCAACAAGAACTTTTCAAAACTGGAATAGGCTGAAAACTCTCTGGATTTGACTTGATAAATCTTACTTTTTCTCACTTGTAATCCTTCAAAAATCCACTTAATCTTCTAATAATCCATCCTATAATCTTGTATTTATAGTTTGTTGAAGGATTGGACCGTTGGAGTAGCCGTTTCCGACTGTTAGAATGTCAGAACTAGCCGTTGCTGAAGTTCCCAGGGTGTTAATCGACTCCAAAGCTGACTAACCTGAGATTTTTTCCATCCCAGGCAAGGTTAGTCGGCTCTAGAGCCGACTAACACAGGTAAACTCTCTGTGTTTGCTATAGTAGTTGGCTCTAGAGCCGACTAACTTGTGGAAGTCCACTGTATAGTCATAGTAGTCGGCTCTAGAGCCGACTAACCAATAAATTTTCTCTGTAAGATCTTCTGTGACACATTTTTGACTTAATAGCTTGCATGTGGGTCGGCTAATGGCTTCAATCTTTCGTTCCAAGTTCTACTAGCTGTCGTGAGAGTTGACTAACTTCTCCAAAACTTGAAAAATCATTTCACGGATAAGAAAACTCATTGTACCAAGGAGAATAAGTACCATAGCTTTCAAAACTTGGACTTTCTTCATTTGAAAACTTTGCCAAACATCTGAGTTTCACTTAATTTGAGCTTGAATCATCCTTCTCAGATCTTGGAACTTTCTCTCTTAAACCATAGACTCATTTTGAAGCTTGGAATCCATTTATGTGTTCTTGGTAACTCTTGTATCCCTGCATGTCATTATGATTCTTCATCAAAATCATTAGTAACCTACTTAATTGTTTTGTAATCATCAAAATCAATGCGAGGTCAACAATCTCCCCCTTTTTTATGATGACAAAACCATTAAGTATAGAATTAAAATGATAACTTAAACAATTTAAAGCAATACAATATTGAACTTAGCATAAGGTTGGGATTGTTTGGCTCATGTCAGGAGAAAATCCTAAGTCAGTTCCATATGCAGGTTTTGTGCCAAAAATCTTGAAATGAGTGCCAAAAGTCAGAATATGAGTCAAAAATTAAAAATTTTCATCGAAGTCTTTCAAAAATAATATGATATTCATTTTTCATGTTTGAATTCAGAGAAATCAGATTTTTGGTGGGATTTATAGTGAATTTTATACCAAAAAGCTAAATTTTCAGCAAAAAATCCTGAATTTTCATGAAAAAGTTGAATGTTGGCCAAAACGATTAAATTCAGTGTCAAATGCAAAAGCTATGTGCTGGGGATGAAGTTTTATGCTAATAAACTTAGTCTTCATGCTGAAATTATAATTTTGATTCTAAAAATTTAGAGTTTCGGCAGTTAAACAAGTATGTGCCAAAAGCGTGCCAAAAATCTGCATAGTGTGCCGAAACTTTGATTTTTAATACCAAAGTCTTCAAGGAAAGTTTTCAAGAGGAGCTCAATTGTTTTAAATGAAAGTAAGGTGAAATCAACAAGTTTTGTCTCCCCTTTTTGTTGCAAAATTTCAAAAAGACCATCTTGTTCTCAAGAGGTTGAATTTTGCTGAAACAGCTTTATGTTGTTACATTCTTCTTTCCCTAAACTATGCTCACATTGTTCCATTTTGAAACTTTTGAAACTAATTAAAACATGCTGAAACTTTTTGAAAGCTTGCTGAAACATGATGAAAAATTTTTGAAAACTTAGAGAACTTACTGAAACATGATAAAAATTTTGAAACTTACTGAAACATAATAAAACATGACAAGAAAAATTCTTCTCCTTTTTAAATATGTGCTTACCCTCTTTGATCTTTTCTTGGGTCCATTCTCTCCCTTTTTGTCATCAATCAAAAAGGAAGTGAAAGGTCAAGCACTTAATTTCATAGGTCTCATCCTTGATAATTCAATTTTAGGAATTTTCATGACAAATTAAAGTAGAAGATCTTATACAACCAATATGGAACATTTCATAAGTAGAAAATCTCATACAAGGAATTTTATAAAAGAGAACATTTCATTAAGCATAAGATTTCATATATAGAATTTCATACATAACATTCTAATGCAAGCATTACAAATATCAAGCCCTATTACAAACATCAAATATTTTAATACATAAAAATCCTAGTACATGCTAGACACAATCAAAATAACCTAGACTACTCATTTGAGGATACAATAGAGCGCTAAGCAGATGATCCAGTGCCACGTCCCTGTGGAGGAGGGCGATAGGATGCATGAGGTGGCCTGGAGCGAGGGTGAGCAGAGATGAAACCAGGCTGTGGAGGCGGCTAAAAAGGATGGGAAGGTGGTTGAAAGGCAACCGGAGCTAGCTGATCACTGATAGTGGAGACCAAATGGTGAAGAAGACCAATAGACATCTCCAGCTTCTCAGATCTTCGACCAAAGGTCATAATCTGAGCTCTCAACTACCTCACCTCTTCAGCCATCCTGGCTATCTCTTCAGAGTTACGGCTAGATCTAGATCCGTGATCTCTCATCTCTTGCATTAGCAGCCTTCCATTCATTATATTCATGGAGTGCTCCAGCCTATCTAATCTCATCATCATCTGGAATGGAGTCTCGTTCATAGTGAAAATGTGGGGTACCATTATGAGATCACCTGTAGACGAGCCACTATCCCCTGAACTCCTACTGGAGAGTGCAGAGGTCACCTCTCTGATAATGAACTGCAGCTGATCCTGATTGAGCTCAATAGAGATCCTCTGTGGTGCAGTGGGCTCCTCAGGCTGTTGCCTAGTGCTTGGTCCAGCCTCCTCATGTGAAGATGAAGATGAACCCTCAGCCTCAGCTGGCTCATCTGCCTCAATATCTCTGCCTCTTCCTCTAGTCCACCGACCATTAACCTTTATAAAACCCATTTGATGTAGAGAGTGGTCATTATAGAAGTCCGAATGATGCAGCTTGGTGGACGCTTCACCCTTCAATCTTACTTCAAAATGTTTAAAGACATGGATGAGAAGCATACCATAAGGAAGAGCAGTCCTAACCCTGTTGACTGTTTCCCTCAATACAGTTAACATCAACTCAGGAAAATCATATGGGATGTCACTGACTATATGGTACATGAGGGTCAAATCCTTCTTAGTGACCAAATGAAAACTACCAGTCCTGGGAATGAAGATTCTGGAGATGATATGATGGAGTAATCTCATTTTTACATTTAGGGAGTTGGCCTCCAAGCAGTCTACTCCCTCTCCATCCTCTATTCCAAGGATTGTCTCAATCCTGTGGATTCTATCCTCAGGAGAATCCTCACAAACTCCACTGGTAGGGACTCTCAAAATGTTTCCTATGGTGGCACGGTCTAACTCAATATTCACTCCTTTCACCACAGATGAGGTAGTGGTAAAATCAACAGAAAGATTCTGATAAAACTCCCTTACCAGTCTTGGGTAGATGGCAACCTCGGTCTTCACATGAAGGCCTATCCCCTCTGTTGAAGCATCCTTTCAATAGAGAACCGTTCTCGTGAAAGAAATCCAAAATCCATGATTCTCCCGTTGAAAATGGCTCTAGTGGATAAGGATTGGATGCCAGAGAACCTCGAGGGAGAGGGCACGGCAGGGGCTTACGCACCTCTCTCGTGGGAGCTCTTCGGGACTTCGCTCCGCCGCGCATGAGGAGCCTCATCCGTGGAGCCATGGGGCAAGGGCACTAGATCTGAAGGAAAGGAGGGATCTGGAGAGGGTGGAGGGAGGCATTTTGAGAGATCTTGGCTTTGGAGAAGAGTTTGGAGGAATTTGGGAGGAAATGGGAGAGTGGAACACCAAGAGACGCTCGATCCCTTTTAAAGGCCGAGAGTTTCTTGGAGTTAGTGGGCTCTCATGCTGACTAACTCCATGTTAGTCGACTCCCCAGTCGACTAACATGGGGAACATGACGCCAGGGTCCCATAAAATCCAAGAAATTCCATACAAAATGATTTTTATAAGCAACGCATGTTATGGGATCATCTAGAGGGGTCAGTTGGGCTAATTGTCATAATTTTTAAACATTAAAAGCATGTCCAGAAAAATTTTAAAAAATCAATCTATGTACTTGACTCATTCTGACAGGAGGTCAAATATGCCAAGTTCTCTTCTAATTTTATAAAATTTATTTTCATCAAGGGGTTTTGTGTAAATATCAGCTAATTGCTTGTCAGTACTAACAAATTCAAGAATTATATCTCTATTTTGAACATGATCTCTAATAAAAAAATATCTAATTTCAATATGCTTGGTCCTAGAGTGCTGAATTGGATTTTTAGTTAAATTAATGGCACTAGTATTATCACATTTTATGGGAATGTCTTTAAGTTTAATGTCATAATTTTCTAGTTGTTACTTAATCCACAAGATTTGAGCACAACAACTCCCAGCAGCTATGTATTCAGCCTTAGCTATAAATAAAGCTACTGATGTTTGTTTCTTGCTAAACTATGAGAGTAAGTTAACTCTTAGAAATTAGCAAGTTCCACTAGTTGATTTTCTGTCAATTTTACAACCAGCAAAATCAGAGTCTGAATAACCAATCAAATCAATAGTGGATTGTTTAGCATACCAAAGACCAAGATTTTTAGTTTCATTTAAATATCTTAAGATTCTTTTCACAGCATTTAAATGTATTTCTTTAGGATTAGCTTGAAATCTTGCATACATGCATACACTAAATAAAATATCAGGTCTACTAGCAGTTAAATATAAAAGAGATCCTATCATGCCTTTATAAAGCTTTAAATCTATAATTTTACTGCTATCATTCATATCAAGTTTGCATGATGAGTTCATAGGGGTACCGGCACATTTGGAATTCTCCATGCCAAACTTCTTCAGAATTTCTTTTGTATATTTGCTTTGGCTAATGAAGATTCCTTCTTCAGTTTGTTTTATTTGAAGTCCAAGAAAATAGTTGAGTTCTTCCATCATGCTCATTTTGAACTCTCCCTGCATGAGCTTAGCAAAATCTTGACACAAGATTTCATTAGTAGCACCGAAAACAATGTCATCTACATAAATTTGCACAATGAGCATATTATCATTTTTTTTTATAAATAATGTAGTGTCTACATTTTCTCTAACAAAATTGTTACTTATTAAGAATTTGCTCAATCTATCATATCATGACCGGGGTGCTTGTTTCAAACCATACAAAGCTTTATTCAATTTAAATACACGGTTTGGATGATCATGATTTTCAAAATCGGATGGTTGTTTAACATAGACATCTTCAGCAATATATCCATTTAAGAAAGCACTCTTAATATCCATATGAAATAATTTAAAGTTCATGAAACATGCAAAAGCAAGTAATAATCTAATAGCTTCTAATCTAGCAACTGGAGCAAAGGTTTCATCAAAATCAATGCCTTCTTCCTAATTATAACCTTTAGCTACCAATCTTGCTTTATTCCTAATGATGTTTCCATGTTTATCCAATTTATTTCTGAAAACCTATTTAGTGCCAATTATGGAATGATCTATTGGTCTATTAACTAAGGTCCATACATTATTTCTTTCAAATTGATTTAATTCTTCATGCATTGTATTTATCCAATCAGGATCATTTTTAGCTTCATCAAAACACTTAGGTTCAATTTGTGAGACAAAAGCTAAATGATTGCATGCATTTCTATATGAAGATCTAGTTCTTACCCCTTGAGATGGACTACCAATAATGAGTTCTTTGGGATGATTGTGGACATACCTCCATTCTTTTTCTAATTCTTGTGTACCTTGAGGTTTAGCTTGTTGGAGCGATTCAGTGCTGTCTTCTTGATTAAGTTGTTCATTTGAGCCTTCTTTCTCCTTTAGTGTGATGTTATGCACTCATTCTTCAAGTAAACCTGCATCATCAACTACATCCTTCTTCCTTGATAGAAGTTCATTAGTTTCATTAAAGACTACATGAATTGATTCTTCTACTACTAAGGTTTTCTTATTAAATACTCTATAAGTTCTACTATTAGTAGAGTAGCCAAGAAAGATTCCTTCATCAGATTTTGCATCAAATTTATCAAGATTAGATTTGCCATTATCTAAAATAAAACATTTACATCAAAAAATATGAAAATATCCTATGTTTGGTTTTCTACATTTCTAAAGTTCATAGAGTGTCTTTTTCAAAATTGGTCTAATTAAAGCTCGATTCAAAACATAGCATGCTGTATTAATTGCTTTAGCCTAAAAGTATTTTGGGAGATTGCTTTCACACAGAATGGTTCGGGCCATTTCTTCAAGAGTCCTATTTTTTCTTTCAACTATACCATTTTGTTGAAGGGTTCTAAGTGCAGAAAAATTATGGCTAATTCCTTTTTCATTGCAAAAACTTTTAAAATGTTGATTTTCAAATTCTTTTCCATAATCACTACGAATAGATGAAACTTGAAGACCTTTTTCATTTGTTATTTTTCTGAAAAACTTTAAAAATGCAGAAAAAGCTTCATCTTTGCTTGCTAAAAATAAAACCCAAGTAAAACGGGAGAAATCATCAATGATTACAAAACCATAACGTTTACCACCTAGACTTGTGGTTCTAGTTGGTCCAAATAAATCTATGTGCAAAAGTTCTAAAGGCCTAGAAGTTGAAACCATATTTTTAGATTTGAAAGAAACTCTAGTTTGTTTTTCAAATTGGCATGCATCACAAATTTTATCCTTTTCAAAACTTAATTTTGTCAAACCATTTACTAAATCTCTTTTGATTAGTTTGGAAAGTAAATCCATGCTAACATTAGCAAGCCTACGATGCCATAACCAGCTAGATTCATTAAACTTAGAATTCATGGCAACTAGACATTCCATATTTTGATCATTTAGCTCATTTAAATCTACAATTTAAAACCTTTATCACATAATTGACTAATACTTAATAAATTATGCTTTAATCCATCAATAAGAAGAACATTATCTATAAAGATATGGGAAGTGATACCAATTTTACCAATGCCAATGATCCTTCCTTGAGCATTGTCTTCAAAAGTAACCACTCCTTCATCCTAAGCTTCTAAAGTGATGAATTGTGATTTGTCACCCGTCATGTGTCTTGAGCACCCGCTATCCAAGTACCATCTTCTTTTTGCATTTCAGGTCACAAGATACACCTGTAGCCATAAGATCAAGTTATGTTTTTAGGTACCCAAGTTTTCTTGGGTCTTTTGGGGTTAGCATGAATGGTTCATTTAGAAACCCAAATCTTCTTAATGTTCTTGTTAATATGGGAGTTACATGCATAGGCTTTATGTCCTGGTTTACCATATTTGAAACAAGTAATTTTTGGCAAGTTGTTTGAGGGAACAAAAATATTTTTCAAAAACTTCTGCTTCTTCAAAGGATTATAACCTAATCCAGCTTTATTAAAAACAACCCTTTGGTTATCAAGAATCATTTGTAATTTTGTAGAACTTAAAGTAAACTTGTCCACAATGGGTTTCAGTTTATTTACTTCATTTTTCAAATTCATATTTTTCTGGGTTAAAGCAGAATTTTCATTTGAAAGCTTCTCTTTTTCAAAAACCAATTTTTGGACTTGATTTTTTAAATCTTTGTTTTTGGTGCCCAACTTTTTGAATTCAGTAAGTAAATCATAAAATGCATCTTGTAACTCATCAAATGTAAATTCAGCTTGAGAGTTAGAGATTACCTCTTCTTCACAGGCCATGAGACACAAGTTTGCAGTTTCTTGTTTCTCATCATTTGAACTTGTATCATCGCTGTCACTCCAAGTTGCCATCAGTGCTTTCTTCTTAGCCTTTTTGGGACCTTTCTTTAGTTATGGGCAGCCAACCTTAAAATGTTCTGGCTTCTTGCACTCATAGCATGTGAGAGGCTGCTCCTTTTCCTTCTCTTTGCTGAAATCTCCTTTCAGCAGTGGCCTTCTCTTCACTCTTTGTTTCTTTTTCCTTATGAATCTTCTAAATTTTCTTGTGATGAGAGCAAGCTTATCATCCCCTTTACTCTCTTCAGAAGATTCATCACATTCATCCTTTTGATCTGAGCACTTTAAGGCCATGGCTCTTCTCTTTTTGGACTCCTCATCATCTAGATGTTGCTTGACTTGAATTTCATGGGTTATCAGTGATCCCATGAGCTCTTCTAGAGGAAGGATATTGAGATCTTTTGCCTCCTGAATTGCAGTCATCTTGGCTTCCCATGACCTAAGCAAAAATCTCAGAATTTTTCTCACTAGATCACTGTTAGTATAAGATTTTTCAAGGCTTTTAAGGCCATTCACAATATCAGTGAATCTAGTAAACATATCGGGATCACTGTTAGTATAAGATTTTCCAAGGCTTTTAAGGTCATTCACAATATCAGTGAATCTAGTAAACATATCAGTAATGGATTCATTTGGTTCCATTTTAAACAGTTCATATTTATGTACAAGCATATTGATTTTGGATTCTTTCACTTGATTAGTGCCTTCATGTGTGACTTCAAGTCTATCCCAAATTTCTTTAGCAGAAATACAAGTAGATATTCTATTAAACTTATTTGCATCAAGAGAACAATATAAAACATTCATGGCCTTAGCATTCAACTAAGCCATTTTCTTATCATGCTCATCCCAACCCGCTTCCGGTTTGGGTATTTCAAGGCCATTTGTTCTAAGAATAGGTGTGTGAGGGCCATTGACAATGATACTCCATAGATCATAATCAAGTGCTTGAATAAAATTTTCATCCTAGCCTTCCAATATGTGTAATTTGTGTCATTGAATAAAGGAGGTCTGTTTGTGAACTGACCTTCAGTCAACAGGGAACTCATATGGGCTGCCATAGATCTTAGACTCTTTGTCGGTTAAGACAAATACAAGTAAGAGAACCTGCTCTGATACCACTTGTTGCCCAGCTATGCAACCTAAGAGAGGAGGTGAATTGGATTCTTTTAAAAATTTTAAAAGGAATGTGCAATATTTGCAAAACAATAAACTTGTGTAAGAGTGAAGTGTCAAAACACAAGATCAACAGTAGGCACACACACACAAACACAAAGATTTATAGTGGTTCGGTGCTAACCCTTGCACCTACGTCCACTCCCCAAGAACCCCTTAGAAATTTTTCTCACTAATCGTTTTTCAATGATTACAACCTAGCTTACACAGCTAGCTTCTTGTTTTCAAGCACAAGGGAGCCTTTACAAACCACCAATTAAGGGTATGGCACACCCTACACAAGTTTTAACCAAGTTGAAACTTAATAGGATACAAGATGAAATAAATTTAGCAAGTACAGCTCCTTAATGAGCAAATAAAGGCAATAAAGAACACTTTACAGATTTGAAGCTTTTCTCCTTTGAATGAGCTTCACTTCTTTGAATGCTTGAGTTAAGAACACTTGATGAAGCTTCTGGAGTGGTTGGTGGGAGCTTTGAATAGGCTTCAATGAATTTTCAAACTTCAGTAATAAGAACTTTTCAAAACTGGAACAGACTGAAAACTCTCTGGATTTGACTTAATAAATCTCACTTTTTCTCACTTGTAATCCTTCAAAAATCTACTTAATCTCCTAATAATCCATTCTATAATCTTGTATTTATAGTTTGTTGAAGGATTGGATCGTTGGAATAGCCATTTCCAACCGTTGGAATGTCAGAACTAGCCGTTGTTGAAGTTCCCAGGGTGTTAGTCGGCTCCAGAGCCAACTAACCTGAAATTTTTTCCATCCCAGACAAGGTTAGTCGGCTCTAGAGCCGACTAACATAGGTAAACTCTCTGTGTTTGCCACAATAGTCGGCTCTATAGCTGACTAACTTATGGAAGTCCACTGTATGGTCACAGTAGTCGGCTTTAGAGCCGACTAACCAATGAATTTTCTTTGTAAGATCTTTTGTAACACATTTTTGACTTGATAGCTTGTATGTAGATCGGCTAATGGCTTTAATCTTCCGTTCTAAGTTCCAGTAGCTATCGTGGGAGTTGACTAACTTCTTCAAAACTTAAAAAATCATTCCACGGATAAGAAAACTCATTGTACCAAGGAAAATAAGTATCATAGCTTTCAAAACTTGGACTTTCTTCATTTGAAAACTTTGTCAAACATCTGAGTTTCACTTAATTTGAGCTTGAATCATCCTTCTCAGATCTTGAAACTCTCTTTCTTGAACCAAAAACTCATTTTGAAGCTTGGAATCAATTTATATGTTCTTGGTGACTCTTGTATCCTTACATGTCATTGTGATTCTTCACCAAAATCATTAGTAACCTACTTAATTGTTTTGTGATCATCAAAATAAATGCGAAGTCAATAAGATCAACATTTCATCTTGATCTTTTCATGAGTAATGTTAAATAGGATCAACAATTAATGCCTCAAAAATAAGTTATAGACATTAGTAAACCGAGTAAGAGAATACGTTTTTTATTTTATTTCTTGATTAGTAGTGTTAGGATTTCTTTGAAAAAAAAAAGTTTATGAGCCACTTTTTCTTCCTCAAAGACTTGGATAGCCGTGTTTATCAATTTTTCTCTTTTATGCTTGTGGTTAAATCAATTTAATCAATTTTGAGCTTCAATATCTAGTGCCAGAGGCTGTGGGTTGTATGAAGAACGGAGAGAAAAAAATGAACGCCTTGTAAGGGTTGAAGTAAGCACCTAGAACATAATATAGGCATATTGACTTTTATTTGCTTGAGCATGGATTTAGAAAACGTCCTTACGAGCATATTTTATATTTAAATTTAATGCACAAGGTGGCATGATCGACATGTGTTTTTATGCAGGTGACTAGACTTGTATCGGCAATAATCTAAAATTGACCATACAATTTAGGGGGCTATGATTATTTTGTTGCTTTATTTTCTTGGCATACAGGTGCCGTCACATTTAAATTGTAGAAAAATCTGCAAGTGGTATTCAAAAGAGATTTAAGATGGAATCATGCAAGCCATAGGTCCAATTGAAAAATAGAAGCTAATAAATGACACCATTAAATTGGTGGATTCTATCAATTTTAAAAGATTGGTAAGAAGCCTAAGATATATGACTTATATGACTTCTACTGTAAAAATTTAGAATTTCATCCAATAAAACTAAGAAAAGTATTATTTGGTTTTATTGATCCTGCATAAGTATCCATATATGAGTTCTCACATACTCTCCCATTTAAGCCTTAGCATTTTTATCAGACTAAGGGTCCAAATCCAAATCCACATCTAAATCCAATTGAATTTAATGATGAATATATAGAGATCATTTATAATATCTTTTAGCCTATATGAGTTATAAGTTAGGTCTACCATTTAATATAACTCAAGACCTCATCTAAAAAGGCTAGTCAAAAACACCATTTGAATAAAACAAAGGAACATTTAAACACAGAATATCATGGTCAGAAAGAAGGCAAGTTTAGAATCTAGCCTTTTCCCAATTTTATTAACTAAGGTAAGTTCATATCATATTTCTTTTTATTATTAAATTTAATGCCTTATAACTTAACTAGAGTCAAAATAAATCTAACAATTAATCAAATATTGTTTAATCAAGGGTGTTTGGTACAAATATGTTTTTGATTTATTAATAATAATGATTGAATCTGATAGGCATACTTTTGGGATGGAGTTGATTTCTGGTTAAGAGAACTTTTGATTGAGGTAAGAATTTTTATGTATATTTATATGTATGTGTATAAATAAGTGTGATCATACATATTTTGATTGTGCATGTAGTGATATTATGATGATTATACATGAAAATTTATTATAAAAATTATATCGATATGATCACACATGTTTTATTAATACATGTGATCATGCTATAATGTTGTTCATATATGGAAAATTTATTATGATGGAAATATATTGCGTAATTAGCAATTATATATGCATATTTTAGATTTTATATGATTTGATAAAATAATATTGAAATCTATGTCTATGTGCTTATAGATTTGCATTAAATTAATAAATTAAGAATTAGTAAATAGTATGGATGATGATGATGTTAAAAAGGCAGTAGACTAGTTATGTATTTTAGTTGTCATTATGGGCTATAGTGCGGTTAGATATAGCTACCACTGCAAACTTAATCATAGCTAGATTTTATTGTCACCATAAACATAGTGTAGTTAGACATGATTACCATCATAGGCCAAAGTGCAACTAGATTACTGTCATCATGGACTCAGCATGGTTAGATATGGCTCTTACCATAGGTTGAATCATGGTAGATATTTATTGTCACTGCAAATTATAGTGCAGTTAGACATGATTATCATCATGAGCTAAAGCATAAGTAAATTTTGTAGCATGATTAGGCATGGTTGTCACAATAGACTGAAGCACGGCTAGATTTGATTACTACCATAAATTGTAGTATGGTTAGATGGGTTGTCTGCTATGGGTTGATGTGTGGCTTGAGTAGTCTAGTGCCAAGCTAACAAGATCGATATTGTACATAAAGAACTTAATTAAAGACATTACAGATTTGCCTTTAAAAGATTATGATATCTTGAAAATAATTATATTGATGATTATCATATATTTGTTTGCCTATGCTTGCAAATTTTATATTCTATTGATATCTTGTGATGAGTATATGTATGCATATAAATGTGTGCAGGGGATTCTTATTGAGCTAAGGCCTATTGCATATTTGTTACATTTTTCTTCGGAGATCAGGATACTTAGATTCAATTTTCTATGATTGGTCTACAATGAGGTATCAATAGATAAAAATAAATTAAATTATTTGATACCAGGTTTTATAGTTACATAATTTATAATTATTATAAGTTAAACCATGTTTAATTAAATATTTATGTATCAATAATAAAAAAAGGCCTTACATAATTTATAGAATTACACCTTGGAGTTATGTGACTATAATATGTTCAGTTCGATTATTGGATTAGGGCGTCACATTTACTAGGCCTGATATCATGTATATATAAATAGATTTATGGAGACTTTCGTATCAATCTGCCTTGCAAGTAGCTAGCATATTTTGGGATATTTTAAAAGTTTGTAGGGTGATGATATTTTACATTGACGTGCTAATAACATGGAACTTGCATTACGTTTACATGCTACTATTATGAAACTTGTTTAGCATACAAGTAGTTATTGGTAGGTGACAATGAAAAATAAAAAAATACATCGAGCTATGCTTTCCTTGTTAGATCATGATTTTTTTTTCCTCAGCCATCAAAAGACACAACAGAGGGTCCATTTTCTTACCATTGTTGTAGAATATATTACAACAATAAATAATGATACTCAAATAAAGTGGTTGCGTAGCATGCTTGGAGAGTTGCAACACAATCAAAACATGCCTGTAAGAAATTTTTGTGATAAGAAGTTTACAAGTACATTGACAAGAATTCTATGTTTCATAATCACAATTAGTACATTGATATCAAGTTTCGTTGCATTCAAGGGTTGCCAAATTATATATATAAAAAAAATTATGATTGAATTTGGCTGGCCGCAAATATTTTCACAAAGCTACTAAAAGCAGATTAAAAAACAAGAAAATGATGGGAATAATAAAGCTTGAAGAACTTGATTCAAGAGAGGCAACGTGGGCATTGGTAAACCAAGTAAGGAAATATTTATTCTGTTTTTTTTTTTTTTACTAATTGGTAGTTGTTTTATACTTTAGTGCTAGTTATGTTACATGGGATCACATGAGGTATGGCTTTAGTATTAAAGGACCTGTTATGTGTGATAGGATTTCTCAAACAAAAACAAGAAAAAGTTTGTGTGAGGCTGATGGTGCTTCCAATGGGTTGAATACCATATCAACAGAAGCTTTATCCTCCTAACTAGGACATATTCTGTCTGGGCAAAACTTTTGAAATGATACCATTATTCCTGCATCTTTGAGCTACTTCTCACCTACTTTGATTTCATGTTTCAGTAAAATACTCCTCGAGCGAAGCCAAAAGCATTTCCATGTGACCATGTTCGTGAGTTTTATTCGTTTATGTGTGTGCCTATTCGTTTCAAGTTTCAACGTAATCGTAGCCTGAGTAGATCTCATGCAAATTGATCAAAAACAAAGGCCTTCACCTAATAAAAATCGACAATCTCTCTTTATTTTTTTGTGAATGCTAGGGGGAGTTAATAATCCATGTGGTGTAAGAGAGCACCAATTCCTTGTTTGTCCCCCTAGTTTCCACCCTTTTTTTTTTTGGTTTTTAAGTAGCAAAAAATGAGATTGGGTTGCGACTCCAAGTAAATTACTAATTTCAGACACAACCTTTTTTAGCCTTTAGGTTACTTCTATTTTTCTAGTAAATTTTTAGGTGCATTACCCCATGGCATGAGTGCATTTCTATATTTGCAAGTCCACACAAGCTACATGTCCTCCATCCAACACAGCATAAAATTTTATGAGCTTGCGGACTAAAAAACACTTAATTAAATTCTTAATAAAAGGAAAAAAAAAAGAGAAAAAAGAAAAGCTTGCTGATAGATTTGGATTGGGTCTTTCAGATTGGATTAGGTCCAAGTTGGGCCGGGTTTGTATATAAACAACGGGCCATGGGGCCTAGCTACCGGGGTAAAGGTCCAAGTTGGGCCGGGTTTGTATATCAACAACGGGCCATGGGGCCTAGCTACCGGGGTAAATAAACAACCCAAGTCCGGCTCGATCCACGATTTGATCGGCTCGTCCCCTCGCATGGCGCCCATAAAATCCATGCCTTTTCGAACAGCTCCTCTTCCCCTTGAGATGCTCGAGAGAAAGAATGGCGACGTTGGCTTCTCCTCTTTCCTTCGCACCGCACAGGTCTCCTATTCCACTCAGATCTTCTATTACCTAGCGGTGGAGCAGAAGACCGCTCTAAATGAAAGATGGTATAGCCCGCTACGGCCCCAAGTTCTTAAACCCACTCCAGAGTCCAAACCCCTTATTTCCTTTAACTACAATTTTAGTTAAAGCGGTCTTGCTCGCCATCACGTAGAAAGGCTGAAAAAGCCGAGATTTTGCTACGAAACCCAACATCCCCCGTCTCAACTTTGCACAAAAAAAAATAAAAAAGAGAAAAAAAGTCTCACCTTTAATTGCATTTTCTGAAGATATCAATAGCTCGACAGATGAACGGTCATAAACATTTATTTAGAGTTTGTTTCATACCAAGTACTACTACTCTATTTGCCATCACTGTCACCATCACTCTTAATAACTTCAGACCTTGTTCTTATGTTCTGGCCTATGACTGAACTCAAAATCTACGTGTACAAATGCACGTTCGACTTCTGGTAGCTGCTCAAGCTTTTCCTGGAGCGTCTCCCCGATGTCGTGTGCCTGGCTCAAAGGCATATCACCAGGTAAGACTATGTCCACCTCGACGAAATAATGAGAACCAAATGTATATCCTCTGACTGTATCTATATGCCTGATTTCTTCATGGTGATTCCAAATGAGGTAGGTCAGCTTTGTTAGATAGTCAGGTGGTGCAGTTTTCCCAACTAATGACCATACGTTCTCGAGTACAGTCTTTGCCCATGTACTTATTGTGTATAGAGCTATCTGCATCACCAAGTTAACAAATTAATCAGTACATCATTCTGCCTCTATACACATGGATGTATGCAACCATGTATATGTTTGTGAATCAGATAAGACTAAACATAAATATGCTATCTTTGCAAATAAAACTTACCAATATGGCACCAACAGGGTCTATCCACCAATATAATCTAACAGCAAGTAGAGCTGTTGCCAGGCCAATGGAGTTAGTGACGACATCAAAGAAATGATCTTGTGCATAAGCTCTGATAATTTCATTTTTGAAGCTACGGCAATAAAGCATGAGGGCAAACTTCGCTATTGTAACTGAAACCATAATGCCAACCATCCACTTCTCTTTTTCATGATCGAAAGTGGTGTGCTCCTGCAATATATTCATTTTGCTGTTAGTAAATAGCATCTTGGTGGTATAATAAGCATTACACTAATAATTGTTCACAGACAAACTTCTATAAGATAGTGCAGCTTTCAGTGATCATCTTTTGTGGTTTGTTATATAAATGGTTAGTTACAAAGAAAGATAAGTAAAATCAAAGATCGATTCGCTATTTTAAGATTATATTTTTAAAATGTATGATTTATTTTACCAAGCAAAGCATATAGGCCATTTGGTGTTACAAAATTTAAAAGAACAGGGTAATGTTTCTGACCTTGAGAAAAGACTTCATGTACCATTAAGGGTCATTAATAATACCATACAGCAATGCAAATTGCATTAGGCATATAAATAAACTACTTTTAGGTTTACTTGAAGAATATCTACCTGTGTAACGAGTTGTCGACCAGACTCTAAAATCACCTGGAAACCAAGGGTAGCCATCACAGAAGCAAAAACTATAATCCCCTGCATAGTAAAATAAATAAGATTTAACATATTTAGAGGAAATTTGTCTCAGATAAACAAGCAATCTATAAATGCAGGTTAAATCTTTTCTTTTTTCTCTTTTGCTCTTTCAAGAAAAGAGGGTAGAAACAACAAATGTTTCATTAAGATGACAAGATAGATAGAGAGAAAAAAAGAGCAAAATTTCTAAAAATAAAAACCGAAGCAGTCAAATATTTTGTAAAGGTAGCTGTTCAGCATCTTCTCATGCTTCAAGAATTTATGAGACCATGTTTACTAGGATCCAGTAAGCAGTAAATCTAAATTTACTATCAGCATAAAAATCAATGCTAAAGGATAAAACCAAGAGTTCTGGTAATTTAGAACAACATATACATATTATTTACTTGAGCAATATGCAAAAAGCAAATCCAAGTTTAATAAAGTGGCATCAAGATTTTGTGAAAGATTTTTGATTGTGGATTGAAAAATATATTTATCTGTTCTCACCTACAGAGTTCTTTCCATTTTGCATTCTTTATTAATCAGGTTTCATCAATTGATAGCTTTCCTTGTTACCCACAGAAGTTTGTACTGCTGATAATTTGATGATTTTTTTTCTCATAAGCTAACATGGTTACTTATATGCTCAAGAACTTGGCAGATAACGCATGTAAACTAAAACCTTATTTAATAATTTTCATTAGTGCTCAGATATTTAAAGAATTTACAGTTAGAGAATTTAAATCCACATTCTAGTTGGCTAGTATCTACCACCACAGCATTATATGGGACCAAACATAGCTAGCCCTCCTGCTTCTGTTTAGGGGAATGCCATTTTTGGGTGAAGGATATGTGTAAAATGAGCATAAGGGATGCAATACTTGATGCTTTAGTAAATGGGGCTATTCGGTGATAAGAAAAGGCCACTCGGAGGATCCTGCTATTTGTTCCATGTAGTAGAGAAGATTATTATTTGGATCACTTGTAAGTATGATGATCTAACAAGTGGAGGTTCTGGGTTTAGTTCTCCCACCCTTCCTCTCTCTCTCTCTCTGTCTCTTGAAAAAAAAAGGAAGAAAGAATGTAAAGTTCTATTGAGATGAATAAAATATGAACAAGATATAACAAGATCAACTAGCAGCACATGCTGAAAAGCTATCTGCATTTTGACATAATGTAGGATGTTATGGTGTGAGATAACAAACCCACCACAGGTTGCATTCGCTTCTTTCCAATTGGATAGCTATACTGATTAGGTTTCTTCATCGCATAAGATGTAAACCAGAGAATAAATCCTGACAGAAGATCCAGCAAAGAGTCTAAAGTTGAAGCAATGACTGCTAAGGATTTGCTTTCAATAGATGCGCATACTTTTGCAGCAAAAAGGATTAAATTGGCAATATTTGAAATGTTAATTGCCATTCTTTCACTCTTTGCTAGTTCTCTCAGCTCATCCTGAAGAAAAAGTAAGAATCATCAGTGAGTTCAGTACACTAGGTATGCAACTGATAAACGTGTGTACTTTGATTTTAAAAGTTAAATTCATTTTTCTATTGCGCATAAAATTACATCCTATATAAATCCTTTTCTTGTGTAATCTCGTGCATATGCAAAAGTTTAGATGGCGCTGCTAATGAATGCTGACTATCATCAATATATCTGGTAACCAAGCATCTTGTAACCATATTTGGAGAATAGAATTTTACAATGATTATTTTTTTGAAGAACTTTTCTTTTGAGAAAACTGAAGAACATCGTTTGCTTTTCTTTTTCTTTAGAACATTACTTGAGTACCTTACAAATAGAAGGAAAACAGGTAACTAGAAATGGAAAATAAGATGATAGACCTCTGTGGGAGCTCCTGACAGACGACCTGATTCAGTGATGCTTTCCATTTCATTGAATCCTTCTAGAAGCTTTTCTTGCTTCTTGTAGTATTTCTCAATCTTACCTTGTCTACCTGGAAAATACCAGAATAAAGAGAAAAAAAATATAAATTCGCATATAAAATATATAATGAAAAATAACCTTTAAAATCATAACCATAAATAATAACTCATACTACTTTATTTAGGATAGGTAGAAGATTAGGTAGACCTGATATGAATTTTACTAAGCAAACAATATATAACAAAGTAGAACCTTCATATTTTTATGTATTATTTGAGTAATATGTTACAGGCCCTAAGTGATCAAGAGAATGAAGAATTTAGCGTAACTGTTGCAAGGCAAATGGAACTACAAATCTATTTCTGGGGTTTCGGATCCTTTGCTGGACAAAATGATAAGAAATGGTGTGCATTAACTAATTCAAGAAAATCATTTCTACTATGGTTGAACTTTGTTTCTTGAAGTATAGCCAGTATTACATAACTGCAAAAGACAACAAAAGATCAGTAGTAGTTCATTGAAATAAATATGAAAGATCAAAATAAATTAGAAATTGTATTGTACTGTATTGGAAAGCATGCTATGTTGTAAATGAACTAAACATAAAATGGCATAGAGAACTGCAAGGTTGAATGGTTATAAGAACTTAGATGACAGAAATACAAAAGTTGAATGATCATCAAGTCAAAAACAAACAGGACTTTGCCCTAAACCATATAGTCTTACTTTTTTTTCCACCTATATAACTGTCATGAAATGTATGTTGGACCTTTGAAAAAAAAAGGAAGTCCCACAGCATTTGGTTGTATCAGCCTAAATTGACTGCTCATTTGTTGGACCAAATTATTCCACCTAGTTTAAACATGACTCGATTGGATTCTGGTATCTCTGCTGATTTAGTTAAGTTGGCTGTTTGGACTTTGCTCAACATAATGCATTGCTAATTTGTGATGCATATGGGCATTTAAGCACAGTTAACTCGGTTTGAACAGCAAGTCTATCAATCTGATTAAAGATGGCATGACACATTACCATCTTTATCAGAAATATTTTGAGCTTTTCTCCTCACCTTTCAGGCAAACTTGGCTGCCAACTTAATTTCTATTAAGCAAAGATAACTTCATTTTTTTTTCTTTCTCAAGAGTGGAAAGAGGAGCTTCAAGACACAAAGCTGCTATGCTGTCCCGCAGATTCCCCAACAGTTAAAATCCAGAGACTCGTTGGGACTATTTTGCAGGAAAAATTCAATTTTGACCTCAACATTTAATGGATAGACCTGGATTTTAGCTTTTAGGATAATTTGTGAGGGCAACATGGCTTTGTTCTTCAAGCAAAAGCCAAACAAATTTCCCTTGGTTTCTTTATGGTGCTACTAGCATGTATATTTGGGAGGAATTTTATTAAATCATAGAAAAGGAACCATAACCCAGGCTATTAAATCTTAAGTAGGGTATTACAGTATCTGGCAATTCCCAATCTAATTACATAGAATCCAATACTAAATACCCCAAAATAGAATCCAATACTAAATAACCCAAAACCAACAATTGTTTATCATAGGCCTCCCATTGGCTATAACAAAGAGGACCAGAACAAAGAGACTCCAGTACTAAATAAGCCCATCAAGTGAAAATCCCCATCTATAAGCAAGACCATCAGTCAAGCCAATGGACCAAGGTATATGAGCCTATCATATATATATCATACAAGCAAGATGGCCATTTGTATGTTATTGCTAATATTTGTATATTTGAGACATTTGTATGCCTCCAAATATGAACATTATTGCTGCAACTTTTTTTTTTTTTTTTTTGTATCTTGTATAAAGAGCAAGAACAGATTGAATTGGGAGTATTTTCATAAGTAGAAATGGTTGGGCATCTAGTTAGGCATTTGTTTAGTCTGGAGTTGGTGTTGATGTATGTAGTAACAAATTTTAGAATATAATTGTGGGGTTGAATCTGGAGGATTTTTTATAACCTATGCAATGTGTGAAGTAAGATTTTTTTTCTCTTTTTTCAATTATTTTTTAAATAAAATATGGTAATGTGAATGAAGAACTTTGCACCAGTTGATCCTCTATGCACAAATTCCCATCATTGTAAATAACATCATTGATATCAATCCCACATTATTTGTGAGATTTTTCTCAACCATTCTTGAAATGCAACAATAATAAGATAAAGGCTTCGGAAGCCAAATTTTTACCGCATATTACACATTAATGACAGGCAGCACCCATATAGTGAATGGAAAGCTCTACATAAAGTGAGCAAGCTTGATTTGACCACACTCAAGTAGATTTTTACTTAGATTTATTCAAGTTTAAATTGAATGATGGAGATTAAATATTAATGATTTGAGCTGTTGAATATGATATACTATCTGCAAAATGCTTATACCAAAAATCATATGATTCGGACATCTCTAGCTCCTATATCAAATAGTCAAAAAATATATATATTATTTTACATTAACTATAATATCTAATTTTTGACTATTTAATGCATAGACTAGAGATTTTTAGTGTTTAAGCATTTGAGGCAGCAGATTATATCCAACAAATCACATTGACCCTCATCATCCAATTTAGATATGATCAGATTTAAGTAAAAATCCACTCAAGTGTTGCCAAGTCAAGCTTATACAAATGAGTTTCATTTTTTGCATCTGTGTATGCATGTATTTCCCTAAATATGCATTGTTTAGAATCTCTTCCAGAGACAAATAAAATGAGCTGCATGTAGAAAAACATATTAATAAGCTTTTTTTTTTGTGTATTTTTCTAAATATGTATTGTTTTAATCTCTTTCATAGAAAGATGAAACAAAGTGTATGTAGAAAGACACATAAATGGGCTTCCTTTTGTGAGTATTTCTCCAAAGATATATTGTTTTTTGGTTGCTTCCATAAAAAGATAAAATAAAGTGTATTTCAAAAGATATATAAATAGTATTGTATAGACATAGATACAAGAGTCAAATATGGATGCATACACATATTCAAATATGTCTCAATAAAAGAGAAAAATGAGATATAATGGATAAAATTACAGCTTTAACTACATTCATATATATGTGTGCATGCGCACATGTGTTGTTGTTGTTGTTTATTTAAACATTAAAAATAAATGCTAAGAGTATATTATTTGTTAAGATCTTTTAATCTATTTTTTTCTTATTCTAACTTCTTAATCAAGTAAGTAAGAAAAAAAATATTTTCTAAGTTGTTTCACTATCTATATCATTACCCAATCAGCAAAAAGAACGAACACTCATTTCTAAAAACAAACTCCGAGGTTCACATTTATTGAGTTTGACTTTCTACTGTTTTTCAAAAAATTTCATAAATATCCAACTATGGAATATATATCTGACTTAGATAAGCATCGAACATGAATTTTTGTTGCAGGATATGAGGGTTCTAGTAATGGTATAGAAATTAAGCTTGCAAATGAGTCGAATGAACCTATGACCCAATCCGGTCTCAACCTGATCCATATTTAAAGGCTCATGGATTGGGTTGGGTTTAAAAATTGGATCCAATTTAAATTACAGGGTTTTGATCTTATATTTTTTGACTTAACTTGTGACTTGATCCATATATCATCCGAATCTAATTTGGATTGATAGAAAATAAACCCAACTCGACCTGATTCAGACCCATAAACTTCAAGTCTTCAATTATATAAATCTTATATTCCTCTACTCTAATTATCTTTACCAATTTATTAAATGAACTCTTATTTAAACTAATTCTTTTTTTCATCTTAAAAACTAGATCTTGTTTCATCTCTTTTCACTTAATTATATCTAAATATTTATATTGCATTATTTAGTTTAATAGATTCTTATTTAAAATATAATTATGTATATTAATAAATATTTTAAAATCATCATTTATAAACTTAAGGATAATCATTTATTTGGATAGAATTAAAAATTTTTAAATAAAATTTTAAATTTAAGTTGCCTCTCTTTAATTTTATTTAATTTTTTAATAAATTTATAATTATATTATCAATTACTAGATTTTAATTTTAAAATAATAGTTAGTTTCTGTCCTGAACCAAAATATTTTGAGCTTGATTCGGATCATATTTGACCCCCGACCATCCCAAATGATCCGTTGGATTTAATATTCTTTCTATAGATCCGATTTGATTTCAAAATGATCCGAATATAAAATTACGTCCGATTAGGATAAAGCACGACCCAACGAAGCCTTGAGCCTCCCTTTGTGTGTCCGCATAGATGTGCGGGTGCAAATGCGTGCGCATGCGCACTCATGTACATTGTCTTAATCCCCACGGGGAAATGATAAAACAAAGTGCTTGTAAATAGAAGGGAATTTTTTTATATGAATATCTATTTATTGAAAATATGCTTCCAGAAGTACAATTTTGTCATCAAAATAATCTTAATATATTTTAAGATATCATAATCATCTTTTTGTTTTTATATTCAGATTCTTCCTCTATAAAGCCTTTGCTTGCATAATCAAACCGTTCTTTTTCTCGACAAAATAGACTCTTGACCATTCCCAATCACCACAAGTCCTTAGCCATTATAAGTTCCGCAACACAAGAAGGAGAGCAATTAAGATGAGAATCAAAGAGTGAGGCATACCATGGGCCCTACGAAACACGCGAGAGACAAGAGAGGGGCCCAAGATGGGCCCTTCCGGCATCCGGAAGTCGCTCATGTTAAGCCTCCAACTCTGCGACGTCGTCGCCGCCGCTGCCGCCTCCCCTTTCGGCCTCATAGGTGAGAGAGCAGCTACATCCTATAGTCCGTCGATTCGCACCGGAGCTCCATCGCTACGCGCTTCTCCCTTGCCCCCTCGTTGTTGGTTTACACCGCTTTGTGGAGAAGAATAGAAGGAAAAGGAACCTATGGTAGCTTATTTTCTAAGGAAGCGGAGTCGGTACTTGTAAGGACTACACGATGGCAATGCGAGGTGGGGGCGATGGCCTTTGCCCCCTCCGACATCGCCCCCTCCTTTGTCGGTACATACCACTTTGTGGAGAAGAATAAAGGGAAGCTATGGTAGCTTATTTTCTAAGGAAGCGGAGTCGGTACTTGTGGGGACTATGATCGGAATGCGAGGTGGGGGCGATGCCTGACACGCACTGCTGCAATCGCCAATTGGTGGGGTGGCGACGTAGCGTAGTGCGCCTGGCAGGAATCCGAGAAGGCGTGAGCCTTTTTAATTTTTCTTTTTTTCTTTCTGGGACCGAGTGGGAATCCCATCTCCTGTTTGGAGTCGAACAGCTTGGAATCAGTATTCAACTTCGTGTCAGTTTTTGATAACTTTTTTGATGGTGGGTCAGGGGTTGGAACTGGGTCCCACTTGAAGTGCGAACTTTGCTCTTGGTGGTTGGTAGCGGTAGAACGCCACGTTCCACCAGTTACACAAAATCCAACCGTAACGCGGCAGACCCGTTCTGTATGAATTTATAAGATAAAAGATAGATCAAAACTAAATGCTAAATATTATGCATACAGATTGATTGGATTGGGAGGATTTGGATATTTGGAAACTGGTCTGGAGGGCATACAAAAGCATAACTTCTGGTTTCTCTTAAATTTTAGAGAGATTGCATTAAATATAGAATCTAGTTTAAAAAAATTTAAAATATTATTAATTCTTCTATTAATAATCTATATAAATTAATATATTAATTTATAAAATCTATATTATATAAATTATTTATTTATGTATTAATGTGAATCGGATCATGATTCAAGCCTAATTATGGAAGCCAAGCTATGAGCGGTGCAATCTTATGCCCTTCCTGGTGAGCATTGATTAAGGTACAGTTTTCTTGCTTAGCTTTGAGTTCATAAATTGCTTTTTTCGGAACCTTAGGAGGCTAGTAAACCATTTTCCTTATCAAATATCAGAAGGTCTCTTTAATTCATAGTGTAGATATTTGTGCGCTTCTGGAAACTCAATTGTTGGGAGCATCTATTAATAAAATGACCAGAAAGCTTGAGTCCTGTTTAGCTTTTTAAGAGCATGGATTCAAAAGACCTATCTAGTGGATTAACTGCTGCATAAAGGAAATAACTAGGAGATATTGAGTTCATTAATGTCTCAAAACAATGTCTTTATGGAGTTATTTCTGAGGAAAAACATCCATCTTGGATCTTAGCCGCTATCTATACTAGTACAAATGGAATTATTTGGCGGTGACTCTAGGTAGAATGTGAATATGTTCTTTCCTTGTAGAAGCCTATAGAAATAGCAGGAGATTTTAGCTATATCTTATCTTAGAATGAAAAACAAGAAGATCAACCTTTTACAAAAAATTGGAAGGCTCATAAATTCCAAGCCTTTTTTGCATAAGGAAGGCCTCATGGATCTTCAATTCATAAGTACTCAATTTACTTAGTGTAATAATAGGGATAGTGAAGCATGAATCCGAAAAAGGTGGTTGTAAATAATCTTTGGATTCAATAATTTTCGAATGCTAAAGTTTAACACCTTCTGTGAATTAGTTTTGATCACTACCCTATTTTACTATCCTTGGAGGGTGTTACACTCCGAACCTGAGGTCTGAATGGAGAGCAACGATAACTGTTGCATATTCATAAGGAGTTCCTTACAAATATGCTGCAAGGCATCTCTCATGATATTATAACTTAGCAATATAAAATTTCAATCATAAGATTTAAAATGTTCTTCAAGTGAATAAAAAAAATATTAGTTACAGAACCATTATTTTAAAGCACTAAATCTCAAAAACTGATAAAATTTCTTTATTCTCCTTGCACATTTAGGTACTCTTCCAAAAGTATCCCTACGTAGCTATTGAGCAGGATCTAAAAAAATAAAATAAAATATAATGAGCTCCAAGTCCAGTAAACAATAATTAGCCATATAGAGTATAACATAATTAATAATATATAAATATAATTTATTAGTAAAACTAAATAATACGTATTTTTATATTCTTAGTTTTTATATGTCATATTATCTAATCTTACTTCTCATTGTATTATGTCCTCTAATTCTGCTATATTGAAATCATATCGTTAGGGTTTTCAGTCCCACAGGTAGGGTATCAATCAAGGTATAGCCCCAAGGTCATGAGGGTCATCAGTATATAATCTCCACAAGTAAGGTATTAACCAAGTATATTCTTTAAGATCATGGATTTTTTCAGTATATAATTTCTACTAGTAAAGCATCAACCGAGTATATCTCTCCAAGGTCATGGGTTTTACCAGCGTATAACCCCCACTAGTGGGGATTTAAGTTATCCAGCATAATAGGTTTAGAATTTTAATTTAATTTCATCATCTTTTATTAAATCTTATTCATGATCAGTCCAACATCTTTATCAATTTATCATAAGTAATAAATAATCAATATCAAATATAATCATGGTAATCATAATCAACATGCAGGCATGCAATATTTATAAACTAAGCATCATAGGGTGATAAATATTGATTTATTTAAAAATATAATAAATTCTAAAAGTGACCAATCACTACTTATCTGACAGATGCAAAAAAATCAGCTATCTCAACTCAAGGTTCCTCTTCTAGATCTAATATATAATTTTAGGGTTAATTAGCATATATCCAAACTTATTTCTATTAATTTAAATCCCTACCGTCGATTTATGAATTTTATTCCACCAGGTCCTAAGGTCTCCTCCTATGTTAAAATAGAAATATTTATTATCAGGCAATTCTAGGTGTGCTTCATATCCTTAAATTAGGGTTTAATATTTGATTGATTAATTAATTTACTTTAACCTTCACTTTAGATGTCATTCTCCATAAATTTGTTTCTAAAATGGTATATCCCAATTATTTATCCCTAGATTAACTAACTTGAAATAGTTATTCCAGGTTTATTCTAAACTTTAAACCATTAAGGACACAAATGCCATTTAATTAGGGATATGACCACCATTTATGAAATTGTTTAAAAGGACTTATGCATCATTTTAGGAAAAGAAGGTTAGGCAAGGCATTTTATTAAAGTAGAAGGATAAAAGTATCAATTTTAAGCCAGGGACACGCATGTCAAAACATTTAATCCCTAAGGACATGCGTGTCAATGTTATTGGTGAAAGGAGCATTCTAGTCTTTAAACCATATCAGGACATGCACATAATTTAAATTCTAAAACTAGATAGAGACATGCATCTCTATTGAAATTATGGGAGGGGCATTTTGGTCTTTGGCTGCACTAGGACATAAGAAGAGATATGCGCATTAATTGGGTTTATTGGGGGCGGGGGGGGGGGGGGGGGGGCACTTGGAAACACAAGGACACACACGGTGTTATAATTTCTGGTTCTAAAATAGAGGATTTTAATCCTCTTGATTTTTTGGCATTAAATGTTATCTTCGAACACCATCAGCTGGCTGGAGTTCCTCCTTTCACCTCCCTAGACGATCGTGACCTCTTTGCCACCTACTTTGCACCATCGATCGACTACTTCAAGTTTGCATGATAGCGAGGCACCACCGTATGATCCTAATTGGGTTTAGCCCCTTGGAACAGAGGGCTGCATATCCCACCGTACCTCACACATAGAGTTTGACCCTTTTGTAATTGCTGACATCGTGACCTAGCCTTTGGCCATCCCCATGGTCAGCTGGTCGGCTGATCGGACCCCATCGATACCTAAGCTTGATGCAATGGATGCTAGAAACAGGATATTTAGTCCCTCTATAATCTATACAGCCATCGGCAACTATCCTTCAGCTGGCCGAGGCTTAAAAGTGCTACAAGAAAATGGTGATGAGAAATTTTAGTGTCACCTTCTCCGGTGACCTCCTCCAGTATCTCCTCAAGCTGAACTCTTTTTTCTTTCTTTAACCACTTGTATTTCCTCCCTTATTAACCTTCCGACAATACCCTAGTTGAATCCTAGGGTTCATCCTTTTATAGAGAATTAAATCATCTTAATCCTCCCTTTGCTAGGATTTAAGGTTTCGGCTTGATTAGGATCCTTCTCTCGGTTTGGAAATAGGGAGCGAAGTCCCAGTTTGTTTGGGTTGCTCCCCTGTTTTGATGGTAAGTATTTTTTTTTTAAAAAAAAAAACTTAACCCATTACTCAATCTTAGCCTGTTAGTATTCCTTGGTCCATGACAATCTAGGCTAAATTGATAATTTGGCCCAATTATTCTTAGTTCCTTGCTTAACCTTTCTAAAACCTAAACTTTTTAAAGTTGGGTTTTACAGAGGGATCAAGGACTGGGTATATTCCTTTAAGATTTGAAAATGTATGGTACTCTTTTGAGGAGTCTACAATGATAATACAAAATGTGTAGTAGTCTATCTCATTTCGGTCTCCAATGGATAGTCTTCTGCGGAAATTTAAGAGAACCAAATATGCACTAAAATCTTGGAACAAGAACTATGTGGGAGATCTATTCAAGCAATTATCCATTGTGGAAAGGGATATTGAAGATTTCAAATCTAGGAGGATGTTAATGAGGGTCTTCTTAAAAAAAACTTGAGGAATCTGGGGACAAAATTTCATCAATACCATAGATTATTATCATTATATGAAATCTTTTGAAAGCAGAAATTCTGAGTTCAATGGCTAAAATTTAGATATCAAAATACTAAATTCTTCCATAACTCCATTATTATAAAGAGGAATAAGATCCTCTGGATCCAATCAAATAATAGTGATATTGTGGACTTTGATGTTGAGATTAGGACAGTATTTATGGACACTTTAAAAGCCGTTAGGCAAGTAATTTGAACTGGGCTGCTCCAGAATTACCTGAGATATCAAATAAATTATTTGAGGAGGATAAAAGGATGCTTGAGTCTTTAGTATCGGATAAAGAAATTTGAAAAGCTCTACAGTCTATAGCTTCAGACAAAGCTTCAGATCTTGATAGCTTTCCACCAAGTTTCTTTAAGAGGTACTGCAAAATCATTGGAAAAGATATCTATGCAGCAGTCAAACAATTCTTTTAGTAAGAAAATATGCTTAAAACTTGGAAAGTAACTTTTGTCGCATTGATTCCTAAAT
Organism: Metroxylon sagu; assembly: GCA_017589505.3. Taxonomy (NCBI): domain Eukaryota; kingdom Viridiplantae; phylum Streptophyta; class Magnoliopsida; order Arecales; family Arecaceae; genus Metroxylon; species Metroxylon sagu. The sequence goes on along the minus strand of JACVBY030000578.1, from coordinate 232,511 downwards.
GTCTTAATCCTATAACTCCTTCCCAATACAGGCCAATCAATTTATGTAACATTACATACAAGCTAGCAGCTAAGATTCTTACTGCTAGAATCAAAGCATTTATACATAAGCTAGTTTCTAAGGAGCAAAGGGCTTTTATCAGAGGAAGAAGTATTTCAAATAATATCTTATTGTCATAGGAAATAGTGCACTCTCTCCAAAAGCTACAAAGAAAAGATCTCTTATGGCTGTTAAGTTAGATATAGAGAGAGTATATGATAGAATAAGTTGGGATTATTTAGTTGTAGTCCTCCACCATCCTAATTTTTCATCAAGGGTAATTGACTAGATATTTGGATGCATATATGAGTTTGAGTTTGCAATCTTGATGGATGGTACACCCATTAATTTTTTCAAATCATTATGGATCCAAGGTAGGGATGTCCTTTATCCTCTAATTTATTTATTCTATACACTAAGATGTTATCCATAAGTCTAAAACATGCGGTGACAGATAGATAAATTGTGGGATATAAACTTATCAACTTAAGTCTTTCAGTCAATCAGCCCATGTTTGCTAACAATTATCTTTTGTTATCAAGAGCTAGGCAAGCTAATTGTAGGGCTTTGAACAACGTAATCCATATATATAGTCTACAATCTGGTTAGTCAATGAACTTAGCAAAATTAATAGTCCAGTTCAATCCCAGAACTATGGAAAATCTAGCAACTAAGCCAATTGCACTATTAAGAATCAGAAGAGTTCAATCCCTTGGTACTTATTTGGGAGTTCCTCTCAAAGGCTCAAGATTAAATGAGACAGAGATGCAACCCTTCAAAGATAAGATTTATGCCAGATTTAATGCTTCGAAATAAAGGGCTCTATCTTTCCCTAAGAGGGTAAGTCTTACAAAGCCAGTACTCTATACTACGCCAACTTATATTATAGCAAATGTTATAGTGCCTAGTAGCTTTGGGATGTGGTTCTCTAAAGTGATTTGAAGCTTCCTATGTGGCCACGACTCTGATAAGAGGACTATTCGTATTATCTCCTAGGACACCATCTGTAAACCACGTAATAAAGGGGGTCTTGGGCTACTAGCTATTGATAAATGATGGGAGACTTTGCAGGGTAAAATAAAGGTAGATTGCTATTAAATTCAATATCACCATTATATTGTGGACCTTTGAGAGTACTTCTCCTAGAAGTGCATCAATAATGTGGAGGAATATTTGTATAATTTCTCTTGAGTTATCACAACACTTGTTATGGTCCATCCGCAATGGAAGTTCCATTGAGATAGAGACACAACTATGATTGTTAAGAATTCATATCAATAAACAACCTCTTGAGTTTGATGTGGATACCACTGCTCTTCTATCAACTATTGGTGCTCTACTTATTAAGGGTGATAGATGGAATTATAACCTTTTGGAGAATATATTTTTTCCTTCCATTATATAAGAAAATATTATACCTTTATTAGAGGGATAAACTATAGAGATGTATTGTCTTGGGACCAAGATATAAGTCAAATATATCAATGAAAGAGATCTATAGTATTCTGAGAGGTATTATTGAAAGCACATTATACTTTGAAGTAAAAATGATTTGGAAGTTAAAGGCTCACTAGTAGGTGTTATTCTTCTTGTAGAAATGGTGGCATGAAGGATTACCAACTTTATGTTTTCTTGCTTAGAGAATAGCTTCTATTTCAAATATATGCAAAAGGTGTAATTAGGATGTTGAATCCTTGGATCATCTCTTCCTTCATTATCCAAGATTTAGACAGTATGGGTCTCTCTCAACAATTATATTCCTATTACTCTTCAATCAATCCAACAAGTTCTAGCTTTTCTTACCACAAGTCCTATGAATGAACTTATGAGTAAGGTTCAAATATTGCTATCATACTCTTTATAGTGTTTTTGGAAGGTTTAAAATGAAGCATATCTTTTTAATAAAGCTTTCAATCCAATTTGGATAATAAGGATAGCCATAACTCAAGCTAAAGAAAGCATTAATTTGACTATTTCTACATCACCTAATATATTTGCTATATGAGGCACCTTTCCATATGATTGTGTGGAATCTCATACAAAATTCATTTTTTGGTGCCCCCATAGCGAGGATATATTAAGGTAAATTTTGATGTCTCAATTCACCATGAAATATCTAGAGTAGAAGCAGTGATAAAAGACTATAAGGGGCATATCTTTTTTAAATTAGCAATACATTTATCAACCTCTTCAGTTCCTTTTACAAAGTTAACAAGGGCCTAGTTTGAGTTAAAAGTAATTATGGAATTGAATGAAAATTCAAAAATCATTTTAGAGGAAGATTCATCTATCATTGTAGTCTCGATTAATGGTCAATCAAACTTTGAATACCTCTTATCAAGGGATATCCATTGAGTCATCTCTTCTATCCAAAGGATTGAGTACTCGTATTTCTATAGAAATGCCAACTAAGTAACTGATTTTCTAGCAAATTAGGCAATATTGCAAAGAGAGAGACAAAAAAAGGTTGCTAGACAAAATTCTTTCTTCCAGAACTTACCCATATTGCCTCCGCAGATGCATGAGAGATTATCCTCATAAGATCTTAAACTGCCTTTTTTGTTAAAAAAAAAATCTTATATAAAAACTTATTGAATTGGAAATAGTTTCATTCATGAATAAAATTATTTTCGAAGAAATTTTGATTTGATTCTTGAATAAAGTATTTTTAAATATTTAGATCTAAATAATTATAGCGCCATATTCTCTTCCTTCCTTGTCTAATCCAATTCCCGTGCTTCCATCACCATGTGCTATTGGTCATGGGCATGATTCATTAAATATCATTTCGAAAAAAAGTCTAACATATTTTGTAAAGTTAAAATAGCTTAGATATAAAAATTTGATACTTATTATTATACCACATTTATAGATAACTTAAATATTATTTAAGTCACCAAAATATGGGTTATTAACATTTTTTTTAGAACTTTTAATATTATTTAAATATGAAATTAAATATAGAAATGAGGCTTGGGATAAATTAAGATATTGAAAATTTGAAAAGTTCAATACATTATTTAAGATGGAGTTAAATTTTATTTAAATATGAAATTGAATGTGAAAATAAGGTGCCAATAAATTGACTGATTAAAATATGATGTGCCTTTTTTAAAGATGTAATTAAATTATAACAATAAAAAATATAGATAAAATTTTATCTTGAAAGACTTTTATTATGCTTTTAATGTTATTTAAATGGGCTTAAATTTTATTTAAATGCCAAATTTAGGTGTGATAATGAGGCAGGAAATTAAGACGTCGGGAACTTAAAGAGCCTGCAATGCTTTTTTTTTTTCTTTCTTTCTTTTAGAGATGAGGTTAAATAAAAAAATTAAAAAATGTATAAATTATGGGCCACATATAAAGCACATGTCTAACCATATATATATGGACTATAAAAGGAAAGTAAATATAAAGGACTAGGTGCTCCTTTCCCATTAGAAAATTGACACAGCCGTCCTAACAGAGTACTCTTCGTTGCCATTGGCTGTGCTTTTAAATAAAATTGCCAAGTCTATCAACTCTTTAATTATTGTTTATTTAAACAAGAAAATCCCACGTACATGGCATGACATCCATGTACTGCATGGAGTCGAGCAAATAATGACCATCATGCCATATGTGGTCAGTCATGGTTATCAATCTACAGCCAGTTTAATCGTGGGGTCCGGGGCGTAAGCTTCTGTGCTCATTGCAATGGAAAAAATTGGGGGAGAGTCGTCTCTTTTGCTGTTCCCAAAGATGCTGCAGTTTTGTGTTTGCCATCGTTTATAATTGCCGTTTCGCTGTTCTTTTGGACCTGATCATGTTCATTTCAGGTTTGAGGACATGACATTTTATGAATGACAATCTGCACTTATATTTTTGTGCACATTTCCTAGCTGGACGACAGCATGAACAAGAGTGGCCTCCTCCGACCCTTGAAGCAGAGTCAACAGTGAACAACCGCTCAAGAATCCCCAAACTCTGAAATTAAGATTTGGCTTTGATGATTCTTAAATAGCTGTGATGGTACACCTCTCCCATTGATCCCATCAAGTCTAGCTTGCTTAGCACAGGGAGCTGCCCTCCATCTAACCTTTACAATTCAAAGGCTCATATCATGTCTGGAAACCAGAGTGTGTAAGGATTTTGATCAATCAGTTGGCTAATAATTTTGTACAAACTGTGCCGTAAATTGAAACTCTTGGACAATAGGACCCGAGGAATAGATGACGTGAGCTGGAAGAAATTTGATCTGCTCGACTTTTCACCATTATTAACTGAAGAGGTCCTGGATCGCCTATTCCCTGGATTGCATGGATGGAAGGCAAGGAATATTCGGTCCACCACCACCGCAAAATATCGTTGGTCTAAAACGTTCAAGGGGATTGCCCTGGGCATTGAGACAAGAGATTATGGTCCATGTTCTTCGTGATAGACCAACAAAGAAGATTCTTATTGTGGGGATATCTATGCACCACAGGTTAAATAGCCAATGATTAGGTGCGGCATTCAATTAGATGTCGAAGGATCAACCATTCTGGTTCTCACAGCTAACTCCTTCCAACAACTAGCACTCCTCTTCATAGCCCATACAAAGAAGCAGAAGGAATTTACCATGCCTAAGAGGACCTTTTGTCACATTTTTAGAAGAAAAGTTTCATGTAACATCTTTGCTCCAAAAAAAAAAAAGAAAAAAAAAGTAGACTAACATCAATTTAATGTCGTTTCTTGGGGCAAAAAAAAAGATAGAGAAACTCTCGGACTTGGAGATATTTGGTACTTGGGATGTGAAGAACAAAACCAACCAGGGGGGTTCGTTATGCGCTGACTGCCACAGAATCTCATCTTACAAGGAATGGATATCACCATGTGACGCAAGCTATATATTATTCTTTACCGTCTAGCAAGTGGTGCCAATGAAGTCAAGAGATCAAAATTTAATATCTAAATGCATAATTGGTCAAATTAATAGCAATCGGATCCTTTCTTCTTCTACTCACAAAAAGGAAGGCAAAAGATAAGGTTAAATACACTATTGGATATTGGAGATGAGCTAGCATTTTTATATCGTTCCAATTTTCTCTGTTGTCTCCAAAAGTGCTAGCACTTTTTTTTAATAGATTCTTTAACGTTTTTTTTATTTTTATTTTTTTTTCTTTGGTCCCATACATATATACTGTAGGTTGGTGTCGATGATTTCTTACCAGAATGATACGGTATTGCGCATCCCATCTCCTTTAGATAGATTTTTAGATCATGTTTCAGCTGTCGTAACCATACTCTCGTGGTAAGTTTGTCAAATAAGTCGCCTATGAAGGAAGAGACAATAGGGCTCAGGGCCATCACTAATTCACGTTCATGGGGATAAGGTAAGCCAGCCCTTGACACGTGGCATATGAAGGGAGGCACCAAGCGATAAGGATGTCATCCATTCTCTCCCTTCATGTGTGGTGGTCGAAGTGAAATGTCACCCCTCTAGATCCAATGGCCTAGAAAAGCCACACCATCCACCTCATGTGAAGTTCACCATTGGATGAAAAAATCATCGATAAGGAGGACTCTGAGGTTATATATAGGAATGGTGTAGTGTTTAAGGCATCAGTCTTGCTGCAAGGTCTTTTGTTAGAGTGGGTGAGAAGTAAGGAGAAGAGGAATGGCTTCCTCCATGATGGTCTCTTGTGCCGCCACAGCGTGCCGGGCCACCCCAGCCCAAACCAGCATGGTGGCACCCTTCACCGGGCTCAAGTCGGCCTCGGCCTTCCCAGCCACCAAGAGGGCGAGCAACGACTTCTCAAAGCTTCCAAGCAACGGAGGCAGAGTTCAGTGCATGAAGGTATTATTGAATTAAGCATAGGAGAGAGTCATTAGCTAATGTTTCTTCCCTCCTCCTGCGAATAACCATGCATGCGTTTTGCTTCATAGGTCTGGCCGATTGAGGGTCTGAAGAAGTTCGAGACCCTCTCTTACCTGCCGCCGCTCCCTATTGAGGCTTTGCTTAAGCAAATCGAGTACCTACTCCGCAGTGGGTGGATTCCTTGCTTGGAGTTCTGCAAAGTAAGTATGCAACTAGCTTGAAGGGCTCTATGTTTTATTGTTAGAGAAAATCTTGGTCTCATAAACTAAATAAATAAATAAATAAATATAGGCACCACTCTCACATCTTCTGATTCTTAACAAGGAGAAATATATAGATTGCCTAGCGTTAGTCTCATCTTACGGTTCTCTTGATGGCATAGCCTGACTGGATCGAAGTGTAGGTTCTGAATAATTGACCAACTTAAAGCCTTGATGGACCAAGACATAGCTCATAGGCCCATCATCTTATCAATGATTCATCCTGAACCACCACGTAAAAGGGCTTGTTTTGAGGGCACACTTATGGCCCAAAAGTCTATTCGCACCGGACCTAAATCAAGCTTGTGACAGAGAATTTATCTGAAGTGTGTTGTTCTTTGAGAATAGGGACTAATTTCAAACCAAAATCTTAAAAATTGTGTGACATAAATTTTGAGAACATGACGTTAAATGCCCCTGTTGTTCATCTGAACATTTGAGTGAATGTATTTGTGTGTGGCATGGCATAGATCGGCTTTGTGTACCGTGAGAACCACCGATCCCCTGGGTACTACGACGGGCGCTACTGGACTATGTGGAAATTGCCCATGTTCGGCTGCAACGATGCCGCCCAGGTCGCGAAGGAGCTCGAGGAATGCAAGAAGGAATACCCGGATGCATTCATTCGGATCATTGGATTCGACAACGTTCGCCAAGTGCAGTGCATCAGTTTCATTGCCTACAAGCCCTACCAAACATGAACCGAATGTGACAAATCTAGAGCGTCTGCCCGTCGACTCGGCTATGTCTCTTTAAATTGCTTTGGCTTATTGTTCATTTTCTTCTTCATCCCCTCTCTCCAACAGATGAGAATGGATTAAGTCACTGTTATTTTGGTTGGTGAGGAACATCACAGCTCCGGCTACATATATCGTTGTTGTCTACTAATTATAAGCATATGTATGTGTGGGGTGTTTATCTTTTCTTTCTCCGACGTGAAGAAACCTATGTTGAATGTCATTGCGTTTTCTCGAACATTATTCTGTGACTCTGAACATCAGAGCTGTTGGTTGCCATAACGACAGGAACTCTAGTCGCAGTTTACTCTGAGTTACAGAAGAGCAGCCATGATCCATGTGCCCAGGTGCCCCCAACAGTTGGGCCATAGCAAGCATTATCTATAGTTTATATGGGAACTTTTTAGAAGTAGTAGAGCACCAATTATAATCTGTTGCGATAATAGAATTTTTAAGCAAGAGTTACCTATGTATGTATCAGTATATAGGTTTCCAAAGAACCATTGGAAAGCGTGGAGTCGGAAAGAGTCTTGAGTTAGATTCAACTTGAAAAGCTGAACCAGCCAATATCAGGTGAGATGCTGCAAGTGAAGTTCTTCAAATCCCAGTTAACTCCTACGATGTTGTACTCCACCCAGTTCATATAGTTCGTGCAGCTTTTCCGTCGATATTGACGCACAAATAGGGGCACAGTGGATCAGACCCATATTTTGACCAGGTTAGGCCCAAATGCTTGAAGCCGTCTTGGGCTCGGCCCAGCCAAAGATGAGGGTGCTCCCTGCATGATGTCTCTTTTAGGGCTAAGAAAACGGCACAATCATTGTGGGAATGGGCTTTTGCTCCACCTTCTACGTGCTCACCTCAAGCCCAATCCAGGATCTGGCCTTGTCATGATGGCTCACCGCATATGCTACGTCTATCTTCAGTTCTCTTCACGTCGTTGAATAAGAATGTCCCGCATCAATATGCTCAAATATCAACTTGGTGGCAATTAGCCCCCACATAGGGGCTCATCATCTACTCATGAAATATTATGCCAGTCTGTCTGTAGTAGGACACATGCCGATCATCTAATTACGTACGTACGAAATTTTGTGGTAGAAAACTTGTAACGGAGTGGAGCCGTGCCCATCTTAAATTGGGCTTCTTAGAAAAAATTTATTCAAAGAGCAAGGATTTACCAGGTGCCATGCAGCGATCGACTGCGAATAAGGAATAGCCATTCGAGTCCGAGATGAGGTGAACAAATGGGTACCGTCCAAATATACACAGTACTTTATGGTATAAGACTTATACCTCCTATTTCATTTAAGATTGCCATGAAAAAATTTTGGAACCGTTTTGTATTTCTAAACAAGTCAAATGGATTTTATGAGTAAGAATCAATCAAAGACCAAGTTCAATTAAGCATTTTGCCTACTAGATTGAGCACTACTACTACATGGATTTTAAAAGATTAAGTTGATTATGAAAATATTGGTTTTTCTAAAAGAAAGAGGATAATTTAACTTTTTGCCCATATCTAACCACTGAAACAGATTGACCCTTGGTCAGCTTTAAAAGGCTTGGATATGGTATCCCTATTTTATATGGGTTATGAGCTAAATTCACTGTAATATCATAAATAATAATTTAAAATTTTATTCAAAAAGATTAGTTTAAAGGTAGCATTTAAATTGATTCACCTTATATTCAAGATTTATCCAGCTAAACGTCGGCTCCCACACGTAGCCTGAGAAAAAGCTCTTTATGGTTCTAACGCCAAAACTTGCCCTCTAACAATCCATGGTTCCTGATTGAGACTTTCATATAATCTTCCAGTATTTTGAATATAAAAATGTAGTGCTTTACCGCTCTAGGGACTGTTTTGAAGTTGCTCCCCTAAATTACAAATGTTTTTTCAGGCCACTTGCCATGAAATCCAAGCTCCCAAAAGTTTTCCCAATGAAATGTTTCCTAAGATCATCCTTGTTGTATCATACCGTGTCAACCTACCACCTGATCCAGTCTCGTAACACAGCCTTATACCCTTAGGTTGCATTTGGATTGTGCATTTAAAAAAAATTCTTGAAAGCTTTATTTTAAAATATCAAAATTACAAAAATTCTTTATTTGGATAGTTGTTCTCAAAAATAGATTTTTATTTAAAGACCGTAAAAATTTTGATAAATATTTTTTATTGATATTTATATAAATTACAAAGCTATTTTCATATTTATTTTAAATTTTAAACTATTAAATTATTTTTATTAATATTTTGTTAATATTATTAATATTTATGTAATATTAATAATATTAACATTGATAATATATATATTAATAAAAATTATTAATTATTATTTTATGTAATTATTAATAAAATATTTAATTATTATTTATATTTATTGATGTTTAATTTAAATTATTTAGTAATAATAAATTAAATATTTATAAATAATATAAATATTTCTAATTAAATGATATTTTTACTATAAATATTTTATTAATTAAAAAAATGTTATTTTATAAAAGTTTATTAAAATATATAAATTAATAATAAAATATTTATAAATATTTATTATTGCAAAATACACAAATAAAATTTAATTATATAAATTATAAATTAATTATTAATTTAATTACATAAATATTTTAATTGAATAATATTTATATTACTAATTAATATTACTAATAATATTTTGAATAAATATATTATTATTAAATATTAAGTATTTTTAATAAATATTATTTTATTTATGTAATATTTATTAATAAATAAGAAATATTTATGTAAATATTTTGTCATGTAAATAAAACTAGATATTTTGAAGAATTTGTAAATGGCACATCTAGAAGTGAAATTTATAAATAACTATTTTAAAAATTTATAAATTCCTTAGAATTTTAGAAATGTCCTCTCAGGAGTTTTCAAATAAAAAATTTTAATTTTAAAATTTTAAAATATATGCTCCAAATGAAATCTTTCCTGAAAATTCTCCATCTAAATGCAAATTAAAGTAGACTTAAGGACATGTAAGGCCTAATGATGGCCATAACAAATCGTGGCTCGATCAAAATAGAACATGTGTTGCATTATCATCAAAAAGAGAAATTATTTATTACATCTACAAGAGTACAATCAAGTTTCTACTCTATCTCGTTCTCTCTCCCAATCCAAGCTCTATGGGGATGCCGTCAGGCTCTATAAAAGTATAGTAGATGTGATATGAGCTTATTGCTCAGCAAAAATCTTTATATATATGGATATAGATATACCATAAATATTTATATAATAATTAAATAATATATATATTAAAATAAAATTGACATCATACTATAAAACACCATGCTACAAATCTATATATCAATCATAAAAAATAAAAAATAAAAACATCATCTTTATCATTTACTATATTGGACTAAACTTATACTTCACTGTTGCATACTGGATTATTATACTAGTGCATATTAACCATACGTACTAGCATTACCTTTCATATTCTTCATGTTATAAACCTAGTCTAACTATCACCTGAGGTCAAGACCAGTTTTACATCAATGCCAAGCATTATAAGCCTAATTTAACCATCAACTTAGGGCTCTAATCATCATTTTAAACAAAAACTAATTTTCACACTAGTGTCAATCAAGTTTGGCTATCATCATGGGCTAAGATAAGCTAACACCAATGCCATGTATTATACAAGCCAAGTCTGGCAATCATCATAAACTAAGATGAACTGATACCAGTGCTATATAACATAAATCAATCATGGCCATTGCTTTAGGCCAAAATAGGCTAGAAATAGTGCCACGTATTATCAGCTAAATCTGACCAACACCATGGACTAGGATAGGTTGTCACCGCACCAACATCTCTATGGTTAATTCATATACCCTATTTTAAATTAACTTTATCAAATTCTTAAATACTTTTAATATTCAAAACATGTTTAAAATTCACATCATCCATAACATCAAAACCATGCTATTATATCTTAAAAATAATTCATATTAATACATAACCAAAAACATACTGATGGAATAATAAATATGAAATCATGACGCAAGCTCACAAAAAAAAATATATGCAAGAGCTTTATAAGTGTATATATATATAAAAGTATACACAAGATTTTTACATATCATATATTACATAAGAGTATATGAAAGGATTTTACGCATCTCATATAGGTATTTATGAAGATTCTTATACATCACATAACAGTATCCGTAAAGATTCTTACACAATACATAAGAGCTAGTTTCGACCACCTGGACCTTAGCTCTCAATCTCAGCCACTTCGTCCTTGTTTTGGCTGCAAGGTCTCCAAGAGCCAGCCGCCGGTGCTCATTGATGTCGCCGGCAACACTGTCAGCCGGCACTTTAGCCTCGCTATCGCCCTCCGCTCGATCCATTTCCGGCCAGTTGCAGCCAACTCTGATCAGAGCTCAGCCAGGTCTTTGCTTGCTGAGATCGAAACAGAGCTTGGGTACAGAGAGATATTAGAGAGAGTTGGATGCACCATTAGTGATGTGTAATAAATAAATTTTTTTATTAATAATATAATATAAATTTTATTTGAATTATGACATGATTGTTTAGAGATGATGAATTAACAGGTTGTTGCAACAAAAGTATGGTAAGGAAGAAGAAATTAATTAAAAAAAATAAAAAAATGAAAGAAAAATACAACAGATTTATGATGATTAAATAATTTGATATGAAAATAATTTGAAGTTTTAAGAAATTTGTTCTCACAAAATCTTAAATTCTTTTAAACCCAACAGAATACTCTAATGAATTTCTTAATAAAAAAATTATCCTAAAAATTAGTACTGTATATACTTATGTAGATGAAAAATATATAATATTTTATATTTATAATATTCAATACGAATATGATTCATATATTTTTTTTTTATGAAGCATATCCTTGTCAGATCATGTCCACAACCGATCATCGCGATATAGAGCTCGTGGAATGGCCACGTCGCAACCCAAGGCATAAGAAGGTGTCATGAGTTGAGGAACTTAAATCTATATAGCCGCGTCGCGAGTATGGACTCGGGCGTCACATGTTGCGGTTTCATGAAGGAAGACCTCAGCGTCCCGTTGCGAGTGCCGCCCAAGAACGGCCATCGACGATGGTCCCTGCTTCGAGCCGACGATTGCAAATTCCTCCCCTCTTTCCTAGGAGAAAAAATGTCCTCCCCAGACGAAAGTCCCTTCTCAGGGCCACCATCCATGGCCATCTCATTTTCTCCGGTGAGATATTCCTGGCCGGCTCACGCTCCATTGAACGTGCTTTATTTCGGCGGCGGCCCACGTCTCACTCGCCTTCACACCACCATTCACTTTCTTAGGTTCTCCCCCTGAAGTTTCAGCAACCTTGCATTGACTCTGTTCAGCTGGAACAATTCCCGGCATGTCATATTGACTCCTATTCCTACAGTCAAAAAAAGATATTGATTTGTATCTCTAAGTCAAGTGGAGAATTGGTCCTTCAGTTGCCGAGAAAATTCTGATCACATGTGAACGAGCTCGTGCCAGACATAGATTAAAAAACGGAACAGGTACAACAGGGCACGCCTAGCACTTCACATGGCCTTTCAGAGAGTCTGACATCGGTTAATGCAACAGTGATCCATTGTAGCATGGCACATGCATTAGCAATCATGTCACATGATCGTAGTTTTGGTAGCTCCAGACCATTTATGACTCGATATCATGAAAGGTGTAGCATTAATCCTTCGCATTCAGTTCAGCTCCTCGATCATCACCGCTCGGTAGAATTAAATGAGGTTCACAAGATGGCGAGAGTTTTCATCTTGGTTCTTCTTTAATTTATATAAATTTAATTGTAATTTTCTGAGAGAGAAAGAGAATCAAGCCAAAAACTTGCGGTTGCTAAGAGGAGAAATGCAACAACAGTGACAGGCCCCATTTTTTTTTTTTTAAAAAAAACTGTTTTAGGAATATACAGAGTATCTATAGAATTTCTTTTTAATGCTACACAAGCAGTCCACTGATTGAATGTTGAAGTAGATTATTTCAGCAAAAGCTGGGCTTGGAACAGCTATTGTGCTGTACATAAGACTAATGACAATGTCGATAGTCTAGTGTAGGGACATGATGGTGTGATTTTATACTGTTTCGAGTCAACTAGCTGGGTCCATTTAGAAAAACTGGTTATCGTTGTCCTAATCTTGACAAGTAGGATCATTGTAATCTCATTGATGTTGCTGCACCTACAAGGAAACTTCACCGGTTCTTCCCTTGAACTCGGGGGAAAGAGAAAGGAGCCCAACTCAATATAATAAAGAGTAAATGTTCCCAAAGGAGTCCTTGTAAAGGTAGGAGACGGTTGATCACTTGATCTAGACGGCCAATTATGATAGACACTTCCGTCAAAATTTCCCTATATATAATAGTAGCATGAAAAATAAAGCTAGCTTAGATTATGTCAAAAGTAACAAAGGATTGTGTTCACAAACCAAAGTTTATTTTGCAGATAGCTTAGACGGAATCAAAATTCAACATTGGTGTAAGATTGAGGCCAAGATCTCTTTGGTTATAAATTGATTAGACTTATCAAAACATTGTATCTGGTTCATATGGCTGATCATAGGATTGAAAGTCTTATTTGTCTCTTTTTTTTATTAGTGACAACCATAACTTTAAATAGCAGCATTACAACTGTTATAAAGACCATTACAACCGTTTTTGCCATTGTGAAGGTAAATAACACGAACAAATTTAGTGACCATTATTATTCTTTATTTTTTTGTTAGAATAAACCGTTATAATATAAATTATAGTCATGAATAAATTTGTTTGGGTTACAAATTTTTTCCTCAATATATTATTCAAAAATAAGCTACAATCCTATGTATGTAGTCTAATAAAAAAGAGAAATTATTATTATCATTTTTATTATTTTCCATTATTTTATGTTATGATACCATTTAACAGCTATTATTTTAGTAATTAATTTAATATTAAAAATTTTTAAAAAAATTATTTTTTGAGATAAATAATGGCTGTTATATTTTTTGGTCAATAGCAATTTCGGAGGAGGGCCGCACCACGGTTTGCCAATCCCAATTCCCAGCTTTGCTTTTAACTTTGATTCCAGTTCTCTCTCTTGTGCATTCTTTTGAATGGGTTGCAGCAGGACAATGGTTGGTACTTCACTCAATCAGAGGCAAAGCTGGATAAGTAACGTATCCGGACCATATGATGATTTGAAATTCAAAAAAAAAATGTATTCAACATGAGGCACTATTAATTTGATCCGTCGCTTTCGTGGACCAGACAAGAACAAACGTCTCAATTCTCAATGCTCAAATGGCTCTTCCTCCTTGGATCCAAATATTTAATACGTCCACTAAATTTTTTTATGCTCCCACATGCGCAATTATTGACCTTTTTTAATCCAAGTAGAGGAGGAAGAAGTCACGTTGGACCACGCAAGGTGGATTCCAGCAAATCACGTGGATTTTTCCAAGGGATTCAGAGTAAATCCATGTGGACCCTGTATCGATTCTAGTGGGGTCAACAGCTCTAACATGTATTTTAATGCTCTACCATTAATCAGTATGGCTACCAATCAACACCCTCAAAATGTTAGTCTAGTCTACGGAGTGGGGGAGAGACGTGAATTACTTAAGCGCTCCAAAGTCAAAGCGAGAGGGTGATACAAACCTCCTTGCGACTGCTTAGCATCTTCTGATAGCCAGCATTTTTGGTGCTAAGGTGTGTGACTTCAATGCCAGAACTGCTGCTGCAAACTAGTTGGATGACAATTGTAGATATATAACGACGTATAATGAAAGTTTCTCTTAATAAATTTTTCTTAGGTCCTATTTAGAGATTTTTTTTAATAATTATTGATAACAGCGAGAGTCAACAGTTAATCCAAATTCTATATATTTTCTTAGGATCACGGCACTCTCAGCAAATCCATGTGGTCGCTTTATTACAGCTTACTAGTTCTTGGCCAAATGCCAAAGCATGGGTTATTCTAATGGATGCTATATTTGTATTTTTTGGTACTTTTAAGAAGTGAAAATAAATTTTGGGCAGACCCACTGCTTATAGAGTTCAAGTTATATATAGAAAAAAGATAGGGACGAAGCCCTGGTTGTTAGGAAAAGAATTTGTTTACCGCTAGCCTGAAAAATAGAATTAATTAGTAAGTTGGAAAAGAAAATCATCTGGAATTCTCCGGAGCCATATTTTGTTAGGTTTTGCGTGGCTTTCATGTCAAGGGGAATGAAGGAACCGTTTGCATGATATATAGATGACTATCATCCGCAAGAACTTACAAATTTAGCTACTTTACAAAATAAATAATTCAGAGATAATACAGATATACAAATACATAACTCAATCTAATGGATGCTATATTTCTTTTTTTTTAATATAAGAACCATCAAAATTGTTGAGATGGGTTATTCTATATCTTTTTTGCTTGATGATCAATTTTTTTTTTTTAATCTAACTCATGGCACCCATTTATCTGCCTTTGCTTCATTTGTAGCGAGTATGGACAGTAAAAAAACATAAATATAGATATGGATATGGAGACACATGACAACATCCATCACTTTTATAAAGTGGTTAGTAAATTTAGTTAATTACTTTTATTTATTAATACAGTTAAAGTTTTTAATAAAAAATTTTACAAGTAGATATAAACCATAATTTTTTTAGGTCTGATCCATGTAGTCAATCTGAAAATTAAAGGATAAAAGAGAAAGCAACCCTTAATTGTTTTAAGCTTGAGCCTATAATTGAAATTTGAAGAAAAAAATATAAAATGAATAAAATAAAGTACAAAATATATGGTGCTTATAGAGTAAATATGAGTAATGCGATGAATATGGATATTACATAATTTATATAGGTATGGATATGAATATAAAACTTTATATTCATAATAGGTATGGAATAGGTACGAATATAATTTCTTTTAAGAAATATGCGTATGCATCCCTCATACACATTCTGTTCTATTTTCATCCCTACTTATATCGATGACACATGTTTTTTTTCTTTTTTTTCATTAAGTTGTCAATCTATATACAATATCTTATATGATTTATTAGAATTTGATGTAACATTTTTAATTTCTTATATATATATATATATATATATATTCAACTAATTTGAAGGTAATAAGCTTTTTTTTCAAAAATTTTGAGATTGCATAATCTAATAAATTTTATTATTGCAAACCTTTTCTATTTTTTTTTACATTCTATTAAAAAATATATTTTCTTTCCATATATGCGTATAATCAACATTATTATGAGTACAAACATCCTTTTAAAATGCTCCAGTGGTTTTACAATAAATATAAGATTAATGGATGCGTGACTAAAAGAATCATCTCAAAATTAATGAATATAAAATATCTACTGAAAAAAATGTGAGTGAATATGTTGACACAAATATTTAGAATAACTTATCAAAAAAAAAAAAAAAAAACTGGCACTTCGAGCCTTGCTAGGAACCTTTAAATATAATTGCTTGGATTAAAGGAAGCAGTTGGTAAATATCTATGAATTCATTAATAATGAAATGTGATGTCACGATACATTTTCTTCTTAAGCTATCAAAGTAAAAACCCTCTCTCTCTCTCTCTCTCTCTCTCTCTCTGTATATATATATATATTTGACATGCTTGTTATGAGGGGAAATCTTTAGAGGCAAGTAATCATGCTATATGCCTATGTTAAATAGAGTAGGCTCTGTTTTATCAAAAATGTACAAAAAAACAAAAAAAAAATCTGTCGAGAAATAGCATGTGTTACGTACATGAAAGAATATATGATGGTTGGGATGAGACTTTAATGCTTCGAGCAGAGAAGAGCCTGAAACATTTTGTTTATAAAATATATTCAAGAAAAACCTCATGAGATTAGATATAAATCGAGAGATTTACATCACTTAACAGAGACGTTACCATCGCCATTCCATTCTAACTCTCTTGACCATGATAACTGCACTCCCACTTTTGGAAGATAGACTAGTATTATATTCTCTTTTACTTGAGATGATAATAAAGTTTAAAAATCATTAAAAGGCGGTATGTATTGCCATAAAAATAACATAATGATTCTTAAAGTAGAAATAATATATAATTTTATTTAATGACAAATCTCAGGATAGTCAAAGTAAAAATAATATGAATTCCTATAAAATAGAACTATTATAACGCATCATCCTTAAACCTCTTTTCAAGAGGGTAAAATGCAAGAGTTGCAAGAAGTCTCACAAATATCTAGAAAAAAATTATTATGATTGACACCTATTTAGAAGGATTGTTGTCATGGCAAATTTGTAATGAGAAAACTCTTCAAACATTTCATTCTATTTGCCATTAATTATAAAAGAAATATATCACATTTTCAATGCAAAACCAATATTTTTTTTAAAATTTTATGCAAGTATCACTATTATACGCAGTGTGGTCATATCATTTGATGAATAATGTTGGCGATGCATCAGTTGAGATCACCTCCTCCACATTGTTAGTGATCCATGGGATGCAAGGTAGTTTGTCAAATAGATAGGTCATGCTTGATCATCAATACATCATTTATGGTTTTATCTTTGGGTTTTTGGCCTAAAATTGGAAGGACTCAAATTTGACCGATAACACTAACTTTTTATACCTCAATAATTGGCATGGATTGACAGCGGTTGGTCATCAATCATGTCCAGTAGATGTTCTCAGAAACACGTGTTGAATGAAGAGCTAAGCTGGGGCCTTTGGGCTCAAGCCTCTTTTTATTTTTATTTTTTTGACACGCTGATAACTGATGAGCATGGCCGTGCGCTGTAGAACGCCAGGACAGCGAAAGAGCGAGAGCCTCTTTCCCGGCCGCAAAATATCATATTTACTTCATCACAGATGAAAGCGAAATAATCTCAGAATTGGGGCTAAACTCGACAACGCGTTCCACGAGAGATACCATCCACATGAAAAAATAAACAAAGATAATAAATTATTATTAATTATTTCTTTTGTAGATATTATTATGTTTATAAAAAGAAAATTAAAATTATTACAGGGCACAGTCTGATGCCTCCACGCTTTTTTCTCTGTCCTCGTTTCCTTCTTTTTGTCTTAATTATTTTAATTCTTTCTATTTCTCTCTCTCTCTCTTTCTTTTTTATATATCTCCACCCAACCATCTTCCTCCTCTCCTTCATCTCCTCGCGGCCTCGGCCCTTACCTTTTCCCTGGTTTTCTCCATCTTCCCTCTCTTAGAGAAGAGAGGCAGCCAAGGTGCGATCCCTTTCCCTCTCTCCAGTGTTTCTCTTCTGCCTTTCACGTTTAGTTTTCCCTTTTAATTTTTATGTGTTTTTCTATGAGATGAGTTCTTCTTCTCTTATGGATCCGAGCCGTTTGATTTCTGTTCTCGTGTTGTGTGCTGTTATTCGAAGCCAAGATGCGATTTTTAGATGTTTTCTCCCTTTCACTACCTTCTAGAGCCTTTTTCTACTCTATCTAAAGATTTCGAGCTGTTTTATTTGAGCCGGATCTGGGTTTCGTCCAAGTTCAACTAGTTCCTCTCCAAAAACCAGCTAAAAATTTGATCTTTTTGAATTTCCGAGATGCCCTGATGGTAAAATCTTTGAATTTTTTTAATTCTTCGTCCTTTCTTTCTCCGATCTAGGCTCATCTCCTCCAGATCCATCAAAATTCCTCTTTTTTCGCCTGATCCGGCGTCTTTTATGACGAAAATAGCAGAGATTGATCTATTTTATTGTTCGTCAGGCGTTCAAAGTGCGGATCTCGAGAAGGTAATCAAAGATGAACCACTGCGCGATGCAGCAGAACGCTTTCGCTGCCTGCGAGGAGATGCGGGGGGCCTCCTCCTTTGCCGTCGCCGACCGGAGGCCGCCTGTCTTCTGCCCCAAGCCCCGCCGCCTTGGCCCCCTCTCCATCGCCGCCACCGCCGACCCCGTCCGCCCTCTCCGGTGGCAAGCCAGGTAATTTCCTCCGCCCGTTTCCTCCTCCTCTTTAGAAACTTCCTAATTTCTGTTTCCTTTTCTCTGATTCATCTTCGTCTCTTTCTCAACAGCCATCAGGCGGATCTCTCGGATTCGAAAGCCGGAGCGGAGCTTCTCGACTTATTTCTGTCAAAGGTGAAACCTTTAATCTTGCCCTCAATTTTAGACACATGAGTTGGAAAATATTAAATTAAATTTATTTACTGAAATAAGTTATCGGACAAGCCCTTTTCTTTTTTTTTTTTAAAAAAAAATCTGTTTTTGTTAATAGTTCGATATATATATATATATTTCTTTCCGATGCCAAATATGAATACTCGATCGAGATCCGATGGATGAGGATCAGGATACAATGAACTGAATCTGTTAGTCAGCCGTCAGATCTGCCTAAGAGCCTTGCAGTAATTGGGGAAACTGATGGAGAGCGGCATTTTTTTTTTTTTTCCGTTGTGAAATCGAATTTAGATTTTACGGAGCATGTTTTCTATCATCTTGATTTCTTTAATATATCTGGATTAATTTGTGGTCGGTCTCTTACAGGGTGGGGAACAAGCGGCCTCGTCGCCCCCGTTCTTCTGTGGCTCCCCGCCAAGCCGGGCGGCAAACCCGGTGGTCCAGGATGCCCGTTTCGGCGAGGACCGACCTCCGGCGCCAATCGCCGCCCTCCCGGTCCAATCTAGCTCGCCGATGTCGCCGCGTAAAGGCTGTGTCCGTGCCAAATTCGGCCTGACGCCGGCCGCCGTGAGAATCGAGGGTTTTGATTGCCTCGATCGCGATCGCCGGGGCTGCAGCATCACTGCTGTGGCATAAAAGCCTTGCACATATTTGTCACACAAACCCAAGTGCTCGATTTCCATTGGAGCACTTGAGAGGGGAAAAAAAAAAAAAAAAGAAAAAGAAAAAGAGTGAGGAATATTAACATCAACAATCCACGTCTACGTTTAGATGCTAAACCGAGAGGAGTTAAGCAGAAGACAAGAGAGCTTTGAGAGGGAAGTCGGAAAAGTGGTTTCTTCTCCTATTGTACATTACCCAACTACCAATCTTTTTTCTATTTGTAATTACAGTTTTTATGTAGATACGAAATAAGGAGAGAGAGTGTGGGAGAGTGAGGAGGAAAGTCGATCTTTATGTTTTGGCTTTTAATCCTTGCGTTGGATTTTGGTTATTGTTTGGTGGGTTGGGAGGAGGTTCCTTTTTTGAGCTTTCACTGTGTGTTTGTAATCTGTATAAACGATGGTAGGAAGTGGGTCCGTCAGTTTTGAGACATGGCATGTGTATATATTTATTTTATATGTAAAAATTTGGGTCTGGTCATCCATGTTGGGCTTATTTGCCCCTTAAATTACTCTCCTGTGCCCAATGATTTCACTGGACAATGGCATGTGGTGTGTCTATAATGAGGAATGATGCTCTCTGGGCTTGCTTGGCGCGGCGTGGTGCCATACGAATCTTAGAAAGCTGTGCAAAGTTTTGATAGGGATGCAGGGGGTGGAGTATTCTAACACGACTGCTGCATGCGTTTGATATGATGTCATCGTTTTATAAAGTTGGGGTCAAACGTGCAGCGGTGGGAGGGGTAGGCGTTAAGGAGGCGCGTTATGGACTTTGTTAGGAAAATCAAATAAAGAAATCGGGCACCAAGGTGGCGCCACTGCAGTGGGGACCTAACTTTGATTCATTAAAGCTTCACGGTCGGGAAGTGGACATCGTTGCAAGGGGATGCTTTGAAGATTATGTGAGGCATTATCCGCACGGTAAATACCATTATGTGAACAGGCATGAAAAGACGTCACAACTTGTGTGGCTGATGATGGCAACTTTGAGTACTGTGATTTGACGCTTACCTACAAGCCCTGTTACAGGTGGACCACATGGGCCTCCCTGTACGCTTGAACTGCCCCCTCTGGATACTTCGAAAGAGCTGCCCCTTGGTGACCTCGGGAGGGCAAGAGGCGAAAGACGCTGCTTGGTTTTTTAATCCAAAGTGGAAGGAGAGAACTTTCCCCTTGGAAGATACCTGAGTCCGTAAATATATGATATATCAATGGACCAAGTCCTGTTAACATTGTTTATATTTTAGAATTCAAAAGAAAAACTTTTAAGACGTTATCCTGATATGGACTAAAAAAGAGAGAAAAATATACTCCTTGTCCTGCAAGAATCGACACTCGAAGTTCCGAGGGTGCTTTCATGAATCATATTAATTTTCTCATTTCGTATGAAATAAGGATTTCTTTGTTGTCACCATGGGGGAAAAAAAAAAAAAAAAAATGAAGAACAGGGCAAATATTTCCATTCCAACATGACTTACAAGAGTCAACATTTTACTTCAAATCCTCATAGTCATTTCGTGAATTATATCCATCCTCTCATGTCACATGAAATAAGAATTGTTTCTGTTGGCACGATGGCTTTACATTTTGGAGTAGCGGTGCGCACACTCAGCTGTTGAACCAGCTAGTGTCTCATGTAAGTGTGTAAATTACGCCATATCTTCTACCACATAGAACGGGTACCCTCTGATGCTGTCACGTAGCTTTACATTTTGGAAAAGTATAGCGCAGACAGTCAAGTGTGGCACCTAATGCATTAAGTTTAAAAAATATTTTAAGAAGTGGTTGCTGATTAGTTAGTCATATTTCAATTTTAGCATCAAGTAAAAATGATTTTATAATTTAGTAAACCAACAATTCAATATCTTGTTAATTGTTATGGTGATGAAATATTAGCTATCTCAGATTAATCACTTCATGCTTTATTGTAATTACACTTCGATATGGCTTTACCCAGGGCTTTTTGGTTCACCCCAACATTACCGCTTATCCAACTGTTGCTGGACAATTTTTGGATATTAGACAGACCTCCCCAAATGGTAGTCATAATGTGGCTGATTTACTTTTTTTTGCTTTGCAACTAATTTCGCTATTGCACTTGCTGCTCTAACTAGTTGTTTATCTTTTTCAAGTATAATTTTTATGTTATGTATGGCCATACTTAAGAGCATATTGGTTGAAGTAAATTTTTTTATTTTATTAATATTTTTTTAAAAAAAACCGTACAACCTTCTTTCAAAATATAGCTTTTTAAATGTATATGATGATATCTAAATAGATATTTCTTATATGAATCATATGAGGAAGTACCATGAGGTGATATATAAGAATCTAAATCTACAAAATCTAAACCGTACAATCTTCTTCCAAAATATATAACTTTTTAGATGTATATGATGATATTTAGATAGATATTTCTTATATGAATAATATGATGGAGTACTATATGAAGTGATATATAAGAATCCAAATCTGCAGAATCACTTGTCAGATCAATAATAGTGTGAAGATAATACTCTAATCTTAGAAGATGATTCAGAAAGTTTCTTTCATCAAAATCATCTCTTCTACATTTAATCTTTTTCTCTTATCTTTTCTAGCGTTTAGAGTTATTCTGGTTTAAGAAAGGAGCACTGTCAAGTCCATTAGAAGTAGGGATGACAAAATTGAATACGATACATGAACACGACTCAAACGCAATATGAAATAAGTAGGATAAGCTTAACCTTAAGTAGTTTGTATTATAAACATATTGATATGATTATAATGCGAAATAATCATTTATCTTGCGGGTTGATTCTTCAATTTGAAAGTGATCAAATTAGGAACCATTTAATTGATGACATATTAAGTGAATCATGTTAAGCAGATCGGATCGAGTTTATTCATATTAAGTAAATCGTATCTATTTCTGTTGAGTAGGTTATATCGTGGTAATCCAATATGATTTATATATTAAACAGATTATACGTGTCGTATCATGTTAACTATTTAATAATTATATTATATTTATGTTTGAATTTTTAACATGATTCATTAATCGTATTATATTCATATCGGCTCAATAGTGTTATTCAGTGGATGCATAAGGGGAAGGAGTCTAATGCATCCCTACTTATCCATTGATGAGTAGTTCCGAAAATCCTGATCTATTAAAAAAATGAGCTTGAAAGTCAACGTCAAGAGATGCCAAGAAGGGCGTAAGGAAGTGCTGCAAAGAGAAAAAAAAATAGTCTTTGTCTACATAAATACGTTGAGAGATGGTAGATGCATAAAATCTTTCGATGAGATAGCGCTTTTTTAGAACTCTCAAAATAGATTTCAGTCCTAATCTGCTGATTTCCTCTCCTCTAGAATCTCATCATTGAGTGCGGCGACTCTCTCAATTGTCAAGCCCTGATAAGATCCTTCGCATTACATCAAATTAAACAACACGCTCCACCATACTTTTTAAAGCAAAAGTAACGCAAGAGCCTATACTCTCGTCCAAGCTTTCTTCCTTCGCTTCCCCCATCATAGATGGTTCAACTACGCTCCCTCAAAAGGTGGCGCCCACTCTTAGGTGGTAAACCTCTCGTCATGGCTGTATGTACGGAAAGAAGAATCGTACCATCCAATCCCTTGTATATCTCTATGGACCAAGGAGAAAAGTGGCTTGCAGGAAGAGGGTTGTACCAGGAGAGAATTAAGAAGGTCAACCTCCTTTTTAAAGTATGAGCAATACTCATGATATATTATCATGCCATTGAGTTTTCTTACCCTGGTTCCTCTAAGTGAATATTTTTTAACAAGATTGTCAGCCTTCTTATGCGTTTGAAATATCGCATCGTAAGTGCTAATAAGATCATAAAAAAACTGCAATTCCGAATTAGTCAATCCTAAGCCCTCCATCACTTGTCTAATAGCTCTAAGGTAGGTGAGATTTCAAGAGGTAGCTGAGATGGTAAAAAGATAATCCAAAGGCTATAGTGGTTGCTTGAAGTTTCTCGGCGGCACACTGGTCAGAAGCTTGCACAAAATACTCTATCATCCCTCCCTCTTTTATATAAATATATATATATATAGCATCCGTAATTCTATAAACAAGCTTCGTTTTCATCCTCTTACCTACCTCTTAGTTAAAATGCTCCTGTAAACTAGGATTGCTGTAATAGTCATATTCCTTTAAGTAGCAGTCCAAATTTTTGAATAATTATGATAATAATGATCGGTCACCCTTCCTTTCTCTTAAGAATTTTTTTTTTTTTTTTTTTTTTTGGTGCAAGTATGGCCCACTCTCATAGCACTTCACTCTCATATATGAAAGTGACAAGTTCCTTAACTCGTAAATCATTAATTTCTTTCTCAGGATGCAACCTCCTTACCCTCACTTTTACATCTCATGTCATATGCTTGACTTTCAAGAAAGATGCAATAATTCTTTTGCGTAACCTTATGATTATTTCTGCTGCTTTCCTATTGGTCAAAAATCATCATGGTCTCTTGTGATGTTTGCTAAATAGGGATGTAACTTAAGGTGGACAATTCTTTTAACCCTATCCGAAACTAACTGAAATATAAGTTTTGGATGTGAAAAATGGACCTATCAAGTTATTAGGTGAGATTTAGGCCAGAAGGTTAGACCCAAAATGTTATTAGGTTGGGTTTTAGCTTATATGGATCATTATTAGCGAGAAAATTCAAAATTTAATTTGTACCATATATGCATATGTATACATGTAAATATATATACATACATATATTTTATATAAATATATATTTATATAAACATATATGTACATATATGATCATTTTTCTTTTCAATCAAAGAGGAAAATTCAATCTATGATGAGTAGTTATGGTTAGCAATTTTTTTTTTCTTGGGTAAATGAAAAGGTAATTAAACCTTCACAAAAGTAGTTTCTCGAGCTTCCATCTTAAAAAAGATACATGAATTAGTAAAAAGGTCATTATGCCTTTAGATAGCCATAGTAATTGATGCAGGACGTAGATGAGACATGAATGCAATGAAATAATATATATATATATATATATATATATATATATATATATATTATGAGATGGCTAATTATCCAGAAAGATCAAAAACTAGTTAAGCAATACTATGCAAGACAAGCGGAAGTATATACTGAAACTAGAACTATTAGAATATTAACAAAACCAGGAAAGTGAATATTAGAAAACCCTCGGTTAGGACATGCTTTCAACATTCACTAAATCAGAGAAAGAGAATTAGAGAAAAGATTTCATATACCAACAGTGATCACTTGAAGATTGAAATAGGAAGATCGCTCTGACAGGTTGAAAGTCCTAAATGAAGAAGCTGTTTACCGAAGAGGATCTTCGAAATATGGTTCAGGAGCAAAGACGACTTTCTCTTCGGCTCGTGAATCCCTGAGAAAACAGCAAGAGGAGATGGGGGCCTGTGGTTGGCAGCAGGATTGTTTTAGGGTTTCTGGAGGGAGGACGGCTAGGGTTTGGGTTTGAGGGAGGTTAGAGAAGATGAAAAGAAACACTAAGGGCTTCACACCCACTCCTTCACGGAGTATCAGAGCTTTCACAGCAATAAAAAAGAACTTCAAAATTTTTTCATTAATTGTCTGTTTTCATTTACAAAAGAAAGGTCTTTTTATAACCCTTTAATGTCAATACAAGTTAAATCATTCATTTTAAGTACATAATTGACATGGATTGTAATGTATGGCATGTGATTCTTCTTGAGGAGACAGGGATCTCTGCATGCTTTATTTGGGACGGCAAAAAGAGAGAGTGGCTGTAATTTTCAAGCTTGTAGAGGAGGGGAACCACTTAAAAAAGGGAAAGAGTGGGCGCCCTTTGATTCCTCCTGCCATCTTTGACTTGGCGGCAACCTTCTTCCATCTGGGGCGCATGAAGATCTTCCAATGAGAGAGGGACAGCCAATTTCTTCCATAGATGCTTGCCAGGGGACCACATGATAAGTATGGAAGTTAATGGGCACCCAAAAGCTTTCATATAAGGGTGGGCGGCATGAAAAAAAGAGGAAAGAGGGTGTTGGCGCGTAGATTCCTTCCTAAATTGATGTGGGTCCTTGCTCTGCTCTGGTGATGCCATGTGTCCTGGAGTGATCCAAGACATGGGTCATTGCATGGTTGATGGGTCTTCTCTTGGATCTTCAAGGTGAACCTTCTCTTGATTTATTATACGACTAAATGAAAGAAAATAACACTTGACACTTGACCAACTCCTGAATTCCAATAATGAATCAGGCTAACTATCACAATTGGACTCGACAAGGACTCTAAGAATAAAGAAAAAGGACTCTCATAAATTAAAGATCCATAAGGAACTCTGAAACCTCTGTCTCAATCTGGTGTCTGCACCAATTCTTCCGGGGTGAAAGGAACTCGACCCTGTCGAGTAAGGGTCAGTTTGACTTTGGTACTTCTCCAGGAGGTCTGAGTCTATGCGTTGCAGATCTTCCCGGGTAATCCACGAGTCCTTTGATTCCGACCGACCTTGCCAACGAACCAAATATCTTTGGTAACTTTTATTGCGGGTCGTGACAGCTTGGTTATCCAGAATCTGCTCAATCCTACCTTTTCTCTCGGGCCAATTTGTGGGTGGACACTCAGGTGAGGGCTCACTCTCAAAGGAACGGTCAGGTCCAAAAATTCGCTGGGTACCACTGCTGGGTCCCTATATTCTACTAAGTATGAGGTAGTGAAAATAAAGCTAATGCCTAACTATGAAGGTAACTTTAACACACAGGCATTGGTTCCTACCTTCTTTAACATTCTAAAAGGACCAGCTCTACAAGCATGTAACTTTCTAACATGACATAGTTTTTCCTTAACAAAATCCTTGACTCGATTCTGGGGATTAGCCAACTTATTATCAATATTCAAGTGAATGCTAATGTCATGATGCAGGTGCTGTACAATTGACTCTGAGACTCGTGTATGGTTGGACAAGTTGAATGGGCAGGTGAACTCAGTAAAATGTGACAAAAGTCCTTATTACTAAGACTTGAATTGACACTTAACTGAAATGCAAACTTACTAAGGCATTCCTATGGAAAGGAATTTTATTGGATTTTCTGGACCTAAACCTAACAGACTACAGACTCTCTAGGTTTGACCCTGGGTTGGTGGATGGCATGGATTCTTAAGAGGTTCCATAGGGTCTTCTGAAAGTATGTGGCAAATCGAACTGAGACTACATCTAAGAGGTGTAGGATATCCCTAAGTAGTGGAAGGTGACTAGATATTCTTTTTGGAAACACCTCATGAAATTCTCCTAAAATCTCCACTACTACCTCTTGGATGTGATTGTGAATTTTTCTAGTCCAAATTAATGACCCCTTACTGATGTCTTATTCTAAACTCTCAGCAAAAATTACATAAATCTCTTGCTTTAAATCCTTCATGAATTCCACTATTTCTAGTGGTTGCTCTATAGGTGTAACGCCCCAAGCCCGCCTACGACCCAATTAACTTCTAGCGGGCCGAAACCACGTAGCCCAAAAACTCGAGTGAAAGTTAATGGGTAGTAAGTAGACTTGAGTTATAAGCACATCACCCATTTCTCTCCCATCCAATGTGGGACTAAATTTGGGGTCTCACAATCTTCCCACCTTATAATGCGACGTCCTCGTCACACGCCACAACCTAGCCAGAATCCTCCGAGTCGGATCATTGGTACTGCAAGGGTGGCTCCATGCCATGATGGGACTCTACCACTCGAATATCTTCATATTCATTAGCCCAAATGGGGAAACAAAAATTCTTCGATAAACTAGAATCAATGAGGATCTAAACCCATATTTTTATACATTGGGCTAAGCTCAATTTGAGCTCCAAAATTTAGGCCCAACTAGGCTCGATGGGTTGGCCGAAACCACGTGGCCCAAAAACTCGAGTGGAAGTTAATGGGTAGCAAGTGGACTTGAGTTATAAGCACATCACCCATTTCTCTCCCATCCAATATGAAACTAAATTTGGGGTCTCATAATCTCCCCACCTTATAATGCGACGTCCTCGTCGCACGCCACAACCTAGCCAGAATCCCCCGAGTCGGATCATTGGTACTGCAAGGGTGGCTCCACGCCATGGCGGGACTCCACCACCGCCCCATGGGTAGCCCTTTCCTCATGCCCACCAACTTTCGCACACTCGAATCGGCTCTGATACCATTTCCTAACGCCCCAAGCCCGCTTACGACCCAATTAACTTCTAGCGGGCCGAAACCACGTCGCCCAAAAACTTGAGTGGAAGTTAATGGGTAGCAAGTGAACTTGAGTTCTAAGCACATCACCCATTTCTCTCCCATTCAACGTGAGACTAAATTTGGGGTCCCACAATAGGGCTTAGCTCTTGGACTTCAGCTTCCTAAAGTTGACCATTTTGCTCCTCCATAACCTCTTTAGTTACAAGCAATGGTTCATGTTCAACTAGGATGGTATCAATTTCTTTAGACTCAACCCTTAGATCAGACTCAGTTCTATAGACTTCTCTTTCTATCTCTCCAATAGGTGTAGTTTCTTCTTCCTCTAACGTGTCACTGGGCTCAAGCTCAATCTCCTTTCCCTTAGATTCATCAATAGGTTTAGTGGCTTCTTCTCCTAATGGACAAATGGACTCACAAATGTCTACCTCTACATGACTAAGGGACTCGGGACTATTAACCTTTAAATGATTATTGGGCTCAACCTCTTTGTCCTTAAAGCTTTTAATTGGTTCTTCCTCATCCTCTTCGTATTCATCAACTAAACTTGCGTTAGCCTCATATACCTCCTCGATACAACCTATAAGGGGTTCTTGATCTCTTTCTTCATCACAGTCAATAGGTTTAGGGTTTTCTAGATTGTCAATTTGCGTAGAATCTTGAATAACTATGCCTAGACTGGCCATGTCTAGCTTTTCCTCCATGTGTTCAACTATGATGGTAGGAATGGGTTGGGCAAACTGATAGATAGGAATGGGCTGAAAAGTATGAATGGGTGGGGCAAGTGGGGGAATAGGAGTGGGTCGACTCATGGAAATAAACGGGGTGGTAGGGAAGGGTGGACTCTGGTGAACATATGGGGCAATAGGGATGGACTGGCTACATGAGCCTAGATTAGGACTTGACTTATTTTCAGAGATAATAGTCCTATTAAGTGTGGCCTGATGGGTGATGGGCTCCTTATGCCTATAGGACATGGGTAGGTATTTCTTCCTAAGTCTAATCTTCATAGCTCTTCATGTTCTAATGGGCATCTCCCTTATTTGACGACATACGTACTCAACCTTTTTCTAATATATCCTAGCATGTCGGGTTAGTTTAAGCCTAGCAAATTTTACCTTTCATTCTTCTGACATTTCTTTCCGATCGAAATACTCATCCATCCTTCTTTCCCAATCAATGTAATCCTCTAGCTCTAAATCACCATCAAAAGTGGGTGCATAGGGCCGGGTGCTCCTAATGGATCTTTCCTCTGAGTCCACTAAGTATGGGTATGAGCTTCTAGGGTGATACTCAGGGGTAAAATCATAGTGATAGGCTCTCCTAGGGTCAGGATGTGGGGTAGGTAGACGAGGGTTTAATTTAGGCTCAGTCCTAGTCTTACGACTTTCTTCTAGGGAGCTCACTTGATCATTCAATTGGGTCAATCGTTTAGTAATGGTCTTAAGCATAGCTCCAATGTCATTGTTCATGATTAACTCAGGTTGGGACTGACTCGGTTGATATTGAACTCCTGACCTAGTAGACATGCAAACAAGCACACAAAGGATTCGTACTAGTGTCTCCTAAACCTAGAGCTCAAATAAAGTGTGTCAACTAAATGCTAGTCAATCACCAAATACCCTGTAGCTGGCCAGGTAGCAGGTGGGAGGGGGGGAGGCTCTTCCTGCTCAATGCAGGGGCCTAATTAGAGTAACCTCGCCACTCCGCTTAAGTCGTTTGACATTTGACCTCCAGCCTTAGACACCACGTTTCAGTTATAAATGGAGAAAGACTCTTACCAATTTTGATAAAATATGTTGACCCAACCGTGAGTGTCCCTAATCTCGGGACCTCTCCCCGACACATGCCAACTTATAGAAATTTGGCTAGAGTTCTACTAGTCTTATGGTATGGACCATAAGGCACACGTGAACCCTATCAAATTCCCATAAGTTACATCAATAACATATATAATCCTGTCAATAACATTTAACCTGTTCAGTTAAATCACATATGTCATCAAACAACAGCTAATTTATTTCATCCTGCTCAGTTTACAAACATATTATACATACACATCACTATTCATCTCCAGGCCAAGTTTGATATTTACATCATATAATTACAACTTCACAGATATAAATATACATATATCATCGTCTCAATCACCACTCTTAATATACAAAAATATACCTTACAATCCTTTTTTTTCTTACATCCACCAACTCTCTCTCCAAGCACTCATAACATATACAAAAATTTCGGTACTGAAACTAAGATGCTAAGCCCACCTGCTTAGTCTTTGAATATTTTAAACTCAGCTGTTAGCCCCGAAGAATTTTTAACACTGATCTGAAATAAAAATGCGAACACAAGAGGGGTGAGACCTAAGTCCCAGTGACTGGATAACCATCTAAGTCTGAAAAGAAGTTAAGAATCACGTTATAAGCTCATAAGTATATCAGCGCAACATATCGCAATCGATACATAAATTTTTATAAATGAAATAAGTTAACTTATAAGTTAGCTTATGCTTCCAATAATATAATTTAAATAAAGAATTATCATATTTACAAAATTCTCTGATGATGGGTTGGGTGTGCTACTACTAAGGTACATTCCTACAGTCGCCCTCCTGCAGGTGTACTCTCAGTGGGTGAGTGTACTGAGCGCCGAGGAGCCCCGCACCACATGGCACCCCTCACATGTGCGGTTCACCCCAAGTGTGAACTTGCCCCTTTTCCCTGGGCCCCCTAGTTGCCCCTCCCTTGGGCTAATATCTCTGAGCCACCTTGGCTCGTATAGTATCCTAGCTCTTTACTGAGCTGTGATTCTTTGCCCCACTGGGCTGCTTGCAATCTGCCCCACTGGGCTGATCTAGCTTGTACTCTCCCCTGGCCTAGGGATCATAGTACGATCGAGTCGCAAGGAGGTACCGGCTATAATAATGTGTGCAATGCCCATGCTATGGCACAGTCTACAGGGTGATCAGCCCCATAGATGCCCCAATGCTATTTATGCTGTATGCTGTAAAAATACTCAAGTATAAGTTTATAATCCAATATACAATCAACTATAATTTCTTGAAACATTTCTATTCATGCATGCCCATGCATTACTTTGAAATATAACTCTGAAGGAAAATTTCCATGCTTTACTGAAACATATGTTTTATCCAAGAAATACTTTTTTTTTTTCATGAAACTCTATACTTTTCTGAAACTCATGCTTTGTCTGAAACTCATATCTTGCTTTAAAACATGCTGTAAATCCATACTTATTCTTTAAACTCATGCCTTGCTTTTAAACATGCTTTACAAACATAATAACATTATAACCGGTTTCTTATTTTCCATATTTGATTTCTGAAGATACTATACTTAGTATAATACACTCATTTTGTAGCAAAATATTATTATACTATTATGAAACATTTCACGAGATAGATGAGAAACCCACTCACATGCTATTTCTTCTTTTTCATAGTTGCTATCCCTCTTGAAAAGGCTCCTTTACTTGATTTTCTTGACCTATATTACCACATATAAATTTATTTAGGCGACAGATACCTAGGTTTTTTCATGAAACATGCATGCATGCCCCTTAAATGCATACTAAAATTCTCTATCTTTTCTTCTATCAAACATAATTCTTCATCATTTTCATAACATGAAATCCTCTCTTATTTCTTTTCCTTTCCTCTCTAACACATGATTTTATCATTTATCTAAAACCTTAGAAGGTTTAGGGTTTACCTTAAGGATAACAAGAAGAGAAGACACCAAGCTTTCTCCCTTTCTCTTCCTCCTTTCTTCTTCTTCTTCTTCCTTTCTTTTTCTTTTTCTTCTTTTTGTCTTCTTCCCTACGGCGAAAATTTTCTGTCCTCTTCCACCGCCCTCTTCTTCCTCACTCTTGATTTTTCTTACGATGGATGAAGAGAAGAATTAAGGGGTTTTTAAATGCCTTAGCAAATCCCCAATTTACCCTCAAGCAAATCTTCAAAATGCCCTTTTAAAGTCCACATGGCATACCTCTTCACCATGCATTTTTACCCTTCTCCACTCATGAAAAAGCCCTTGACAAATTCCCTCTTTACCCTTGAAGAAATTTGCGAATGATGGTAGGATCCCTTTTTTCACTTTACCCTTAATCAAATTTTCAAATGACTTTGGTATCTTTTCCCTTTATACCCCTTACCAATTGTTCAAATGACATTGATAAAATTTCAAAAGTGCCCTTTCATTCATGATAAATTTATGCCTCAAGATTAAGATACTGCTTTGAGTTCGGGATGTTACAACCCTTCCCCCCTAAAAGAAATTTCGTCCCCGAAATTTAGCTATCTTGCAATTAGAATAAATGAGGGTACTTCAATCTCATCTCATCCTCTCTCTCCCATGTAGCTTCCTCCTTCTGGTGATTCTGTCACTGCACTTTAACTAGAGGAATTTTCTTACTACGGAGCTGCTTAACCTCATAGCTCAAGATTTGCACTGGCTCTACTACATAAGATAGATCTTTTTGCAACTCTACTGGCTCTGACTGAATTACATGGGAAAAGTCTGATACATACTTTCGGCACATCGAAACATGGAACACATTATGTATCTGAAAGAGTTCTGATGGCAAGGCTAATCTGTAAGCAAGTATTCCCACCTTCTCAATGATCTCATAGGGTCCAATGTATCTGGGACTCAACTTTCCCTTCTTTCCAAACCTCATTATTCCCTTCCAAGGGGATACCTTCAAAAATACTCTATCTCCTACTTCAAATTTGACTTCTCTATGCTTCTTATCTGCATAGCTTTTCTGTCTATCCTGAGCTGCTTTTAACTTTGCTCTAATATTCTTAACTTGATCCTTGTGAAATTTGCACTAACTACGGGCCCAACGACCTTCTCTCACCTTCCTCATCCCAACACAACGGGGTTCTACATTTTCTCCCATATAAAGCTTCATAAGGTGCCATATCAATGCTAGAATTATAACTATTATTATATGCAAACTCTATCAATGGTAAGTGTTCATCCCAGCTTCCTGTAAACTCAATGACACATGCTCTCAGCATATCCTCCAGTGTCTGGATGGTCCTCTCTGACTGCCCATCAGTTTGGGGGTGAAAAGCTGTACTAAATCTCAGCTTAGTGCCTAAAGCTTTCTGCAGCTCTATCCAAAAATGATAGGTAAACCTTGGATCTCTATCTGATACAATAGATACCGGTACTCCATGTCTACTTACAATTTTATCTACATATAGTTTTGCTAATCTATCCAAGGTAAATGAAATCTGGATAGGCAAAAAGTGAGCAGACTTAGTCAGCCTATCTACTATCACCCAAATAAAATCATTGCCTCTCCTTGTCTTTGGGAGACCTACAACAAAGTCCATAGTAATGTGCTCCCACTTTCATTCTGGCACAAATAATGGTTGCATTTTGCCAAATTTGGGCTTTGATGTTAGCTTTAATTTGCGGCACACTAAACATTTAGAAACAAACCCGGCTATCTCCTTTTTCATCCCATTCCACCAATAACTTTGCTTAATAGTCCTATACATCTTAGTACTTCACAGGTGCATTGCATAGGCTGAACTATGGGCTTCCTCCAAAATTTGCTCTCTCAGGGATTCTGCTGCTGGCACACATATTCGGCCCTTGAATAATATCATACCATCATCCCTGATTGAAAATTCTGATTGGGATCCACTATGCACTAGTTCCTTAGCTTTCTGTAACTGTGGATCCTTTACCTGAGCCTCCCTTATTTCCTTAAGTATCCTTGGTCTAACTCTGAAATTTGCTAGTAAAGCCCCTGAACTATCTGCTGCCAACTCTGCATCCAACTCCCTCAATTCTATCATCAGAGGTAGTTGCACTGCTCTAATGGAAGCTAGAGTTGCTGTGGACTTTCTACTTAAAGCATCAACCACTACATTGGCCTTCCCTGGGTGATACTCTATAGTGCAGTCATAATCCTTTATCAATTCAATCAATCTCCTTTGCCTAAGATTTAGTTCTTTCTGGGTTAGGATATACTTAAGGCTCTTGTGATCAGTAAATATCTGGCATCTCCTCCCATAAAGATAGTATCTTCATACCTTTAAGGCAAACACTACTACTGCTAATTCTAAATCATGAGTGGGATAATTCTCTTCATGGGATCTTAGCTGTCTAAAAATGTAGACAATCACCTTTCCATTCTGCATCAACACACACCCCAACCCTTTAAGAGATGCATCACTATATATCACATAATCACGCTCTTTTGTGCGGGAGTGTAAGTACTGAAGCCGATGTCAACTTCCCTTTCAATTCATTCATACTTTTCTGACACTCACTGGACCATTCAAATATAGTATTCTTTCTTAGCAGTTTAGTCATGGGTGAGGCTATGATAGAGAAATTTTCTATAAATCTTCTATAATATCCTGCTAAGCCCAAGAAACTCCTCACTTCTGTTTGATTAGTAGGTGCTTCTCAATTCATTATGGTCTCTACTTTTTGGGGATCTACCATAATACCCTGAACTGAAATTACATGCCCCAAAAAGTTCACTTTATCTAGCCAGAATTCACTCTTACTCAACTTAGCATACAATTGCTTCTCTCTTAAAAT
The DNA here is from genome assembly GCA_017589505.3 of Metroxylon sagu. Lineage (NCBI taxonomy): Eukaryota > Viridiplantae > Streptophyta > Magnoliopsida > Arecales > Arecaceae > Metroxylon > Metroxylon sagu. The sequence goes on along the minus strand of JACVBY030000578.1, from coordinate 197,986 downwards.
CTGCAACACTGTCCTTAGATGCTGCTCATGTTCTTCTTCATTTTTGTAGAATAAATTAGGATATCATCAATGAATACTATCACAAATTTATCTTGAAATTTCTGAAACACCTAATTCATCAAACCCATAAAGGCAGCTGGGGCATTAGTCAACCCAAAAGGCATCACTAAAAATTCATAATGACCGTATCTGGTTCTAAAAGCAGTCTTTGACACATCTTCCTTCTTTATTTTCAATTGATGATACCCAGATCTGAGGTCAATCTTTGAAAACACTGCTGCCCCCTGAAGCTGATCAAATAGATCATCTATCCTTGGCAATGGATAATTATTTCTAATGGTTACCTTGTTAAGCTGTCTATAATCTATACACAATCTCAAGGTACCATCCTTCTTCTTTACAAACAATACTGGTGCACCCCAAGGAGAAACACTAGGTCTAATAAACCCCTTAGTAAGCAATTCCTGAAGCTGGACCTTTAATTCATTTAACTCTACTGGAGCCATTCTATAAGGTGCCCTGGCTATAGGTCTGGCATATGAGATTAGATTTATACTGAACTCTATCTCTCTATCTGGGAGTACCCCGGATAATTCCTCAGAAAATACATCTGGGAATTCACATGCTATTGGGATATTCACCAACTCTGAGCCATTACCCTCTACATTCACTACACATGCTAGAAAGGCCTCATACCCCTTTCTCAGCATTCTACCAGCTGTCAAAGCTGAAATCACACATGAGGGTAATACTCTTCTCTCACCTATAAAACAGGCCTTCTTACCATCTGAGACATGAAACACTACCTCCTTCTTTGAACAATCTACCTTGGCCCCATGCACGGATAGCCAATCCATCCCCAGAATAACATCAAACTCTTTTAGCTCTAATGGGATCAAATCTGCTGTCAAGTCTTGACCCTTAACTGAAATAGCACAGTTTCTATACACTTGGTCTGCAATGAAGGGTTTCTCTACTGGCATAAATACTACTAGCTGACTATCCAACTTATTCACTTCTTTATTTAGATGCTTAGTGAAATCTACTGATATGAATGAGTGTGTGGATCCAGAGTCAATTAAAACATAAGCATTATGATCACAGATGGATAGTATACCTGTCACCACATCTGGAATGACCTGAGCTTTCTGTCTGGTCATCGTAAAGACTCTAGCTTCAGCCCTTAGAGCACTAGGGATTGATCTCGCCGACCGGCTTCTTCGGATCCCAATCGCCCGGGCCGGGAGCTAGTACATTACTATCTCCTCTTCTGACCGACTAAGACTGCCCCCTAAGTGCAACTGATCCCTGAGGGTAGTCACTGCTTTGTACTCTCCTAGGGCAATCCCTCTTCATGTGATTCATCTGGCCACAGATATAACATCCCCTGAGGCCCTTTCTACACTCCCCAGAATGCATCTTCCCACAGATACTACACTGAGGAACAGTTCTCCCACTTCCAAAAGAGCGGCTCTGGTCCACTCTCTCTCCTGCTATTCTGCTACCCCCAGCCTGAGACACTCCTTCCTGAATTGGTTTCCTCTGGACTGGGCTGGACGCTGACATAGATACTGATCCCCTTCCAACTTCTACAGGAGCTCTATAGTTGGAACTAAATTGTCCTACCCTTTGAGGTTTCTTAAACTGCTGAGTTCCTCCTGCACCTAAAGGAAAATTTGGTGCGCTCCTTTTTGACCTCTCTAGTCTTCTACTGAGGAACTCTTTCTCTATCTCTTCTGCCTTAAGTGCCCCTTGTACCAACTCTAAATAATTACCATAACAATGCATACTGGTCTTAGCCTTTATCTGGAGATTCAGCCCATCTTGAAATAATATGCTCTTTTCCCTTTCATCCACTATTAGGGCTTCAGCAAAATGAGATAATTCAATAAAAGTAGCTTCATACTCAGCTACTGACATCTTCCCCTGGGTCAGATTTAGGAATTTCCTCCTCTTCTGATCCCTATACACCTCTGAATAGTATTGCTGATAAAATTTCTTTTTAAAGTCCTCCCAGGTTATTTCTACCCCTTGTGGCTGCCTACTGCTAATAGACTTCCACCAGTTCTGGGCCCTACCCTCTAATAGAAAGGTTGCAATGCTCAACCTTTGCTCCTCAGAGCATTTCATCACCTCAAAGACCCTCTCTGTTTTCTGAAGCTATGCATCAGCCTGAATGGGGTCAATAGTCCCCTAAAACTCTAGAGCCCCCAACTTTCTAGCTCTCTCTACATTTCTTTCTGCCTCAAGATTTTTAGGCGTAAAGCGGAACTAGAGGCTACCGCCATGCTTGCACGGGTAATCATCCCCACTAAGTACGGCACACTCGCCCTCTTGGGGTTTGTGCCGAAGATGGTCCCAACGACCTTTGAGTAGTGGACGGTGAAGGAGACTCATGCGAGATGCTGCGGGAGGTATACCCATCCTGCATCATCGGATGGTGGATCACTAGAAGATACTTTACTGGGCTGGACTCCCCTACTCACCCATCTGGGTCTACCCCTACCTCTACCTCTCCATGAGGACTGCTCTCCTTCCTTACTTGTCCTTGTATTAACCATCCTACAAAACACAATTCATTTAATCAGATTCATCATGCAGACTACATTCAACTATACTAGACCCATACTTATGCCCTTAAGACCTAATGACTGCTCTGATACCAAAAACCTTGTCGGGACCTCTCCCCGACACATGCCAACTTATAGAAATTTGGCTAGAGTTCTACTAGTCTTATGGTATGGACCATAAGGCACACGTGAACCCTATCAAATTCTCATAAGTTACATGCTTAACATATATAATCCTGTCAATAACATTTAACCTGCTCAGTTAAATCACATATGTCATCAAACAACAGCTAATTTATTTCATCCTGCTCAGTTTACAAACATCTTATACATACGCATCACTATTCATCTCCAGGCCAAGTTTGATATTTACATCATATAATTACAACTTCACAGATATAAATATACATATATCATCGTCTCAATCACCACTCTTAATATACAAAAATATACCTTACAATTCTTTTTTTTCTTACATCCACCAACTCTCTCTCCAAGCACTCATAACATATACAAAAATTTCGGTACTGAAACTAAGATGCTAAGCCCACCTGCTTAGTCTTTGAATATTTTAAACTCAGCTGCTAGCCCCAAAGAATTTTTAACACTGATCTGAAATAAAAATGCGAACACAAGAGGGGTGAGACCTAAGTCCTAGTGACTGGATAACCATCTAACTATGAAAAGAAGTTGAGAATCACGTTATAAGCTCATAAGTATATCAGTGCAACATATCGCAATCGATACATAAATTTTTATAAATGAGATAAGTTAACTTATAAGTTAGCTTATGCTTCCAATAATATAATTTAAATAAAGAATTATCACATTTACAAAATTCTCTGATGATGAGCTGGGTGTGCTACCACTAAGGTACATTCCTACAGTTGCCCTCCTATAGGTGTACTCTCGGTGGGTGAGTGTACTGAGCGCCGAGGTTCCCCGCACCACATGGCACCCCTCACATGTGCGGTTCACCCCAGGTGTGAACTTGCCCCTTTTCCCTAGGCCCCCTAGTTGCTTCTCCCTTGGGCTAATATCTTTGAGCCACCTTGGCTCGTATAGTATCCTAGCTCTTTACTGAGCTGTGATTCTTTGCCCCATTGGCCGCTTGCAATGCCCTTTGGGTCGATCTAGCTTGTACTCTCCCCTGGCCTAGGGATCATAGTACGATCGAGTCGCAAGGAGGTGCCGGCTATAATAGTGTGTGCAATGCCCATGCTATGGCACAGTCTACAGGGTGATCAGCCCCATAAATGCCCCAATGTTATTTATACTGTATGCTGTAAAAATACTCAAGTATAAGTTTATAATCCAATATACAATCAACTATAATTTCTTGAAACATTTCTATTCATGCATGCCCATGCATTACTTTGAAATATAACTCTGAAGAAAAATTTTCATGCTTTACTGAAACATATGTTTTATCCAAGAAATGCTTTTTTTTCATGAAGCTCTATACTTTGCTGAAACTCATGCTTTGTCTGAAACTCATATCTTGCTTTAAAACATGCTGTAAATCCATACTTATTCTTTAAACTCATGCCTTGCTTTTAAACATGCTTTACAAATATAATAACATTATAACCGGTTTCTTATTTCCCATATTTGATTTCTGAAGATACTATACTTAGTATAATACACTCATTTTGTAGCAAAATATTACTATACTATTATGAAACATTTCACGAGATAGATGAGAAACCCACTCACATGCTATTTCTTCTTTTCCACAGTTGCTATCTCTCTTGAAAATGTTCCTTTACTTGATTTCCTTGATCTATATTACCACATATAAATTTATTTAGGCGACAGATACCTAGGTTTTTCCATGAAACATGCATGCATGCCCCTTAAATGCATACTAAAATTCTCTATCTTTTCCTCTATCAAACATAAATCTTCATCATTTTCATAACATGAAATCCTCTCTAATTTCTTTTCCTTTCCTCTCTAACACATGATTTTATCATTTATCTAAAACCTTAGAAGGTTTAGGGTTTACCTTAAGGATGACAAGAAGAGAAGACACCAAGCTTTCTCCCTTTCTCTTCCTCCTTTCTTCTTCTTCTTCTTCCTTTCTTTTTCTTTTTCTTCTTTTTGTCTTCTTCCCTACGGTGGAAATTTTCTCTCCTCTTCTACCGCCCTCCTCCCTCACTCTTGATTTTTCTTACAATGGATGAAGAGAAGGATTAAGGGATTTTTAAATGCCTTGGCAAATCCCCAATTTACCCTCAAACAAATCTCCAAAATGCCCTTTTAAAGTCCACATGGCATACCTCTTCACCATGCATTTTTACCCTTCTCCACTCATAAAAAAGCCCTTGACAAATTCCCTCTTTACCCTTGGAGAAATTTGCGAATGACGGCAGGATCCCTTTTTCCACTTTACCCTTAATCAAATTTTCAAATGACTTTGGTATCCTTTTCCTTTATACCCCTCACCAATTGTTCAAATGACATTGATAAAATTTCAAAAGTGCCCTTTCATTCATGATAAATTTATGCCTCAAGATTAGGATACTGCTTTGAGATTCGGGATGTTACACCTAATGCTCAATTATGCCTCCTGAATTTTAAAATTGGGAGGTTTGGGCTCGTATGTAGGTTGATGGTTTTCTAAGCCCAGGAAGGGTGATGAAATCCCCACCTGATTTGAGATAGTGGTGCCCTTAAGTCAATTTAATGCAGAGATGATGGAACACTAAAGACTTAAGTTAACAATTCGGGTCTCTAACTAAAAGGATGTAGCAGTACAGAATTTTTTTTTAAAATTTTTAATTATGAAACTAATTAATAGCAGTAATTAAAATATTTATTTTTTTTTTCGCCTATGTGTGTCACTTAAGGCTTTATCTCAAGTCAGCCTTTCTTGCGACGGCTATACACAACCCTCTTGGTAGCCTACGACACTCCCGGAACGTAGATAGTTGGGTCAAACGTACTAAGGTACTACCGGTAGCCTTTCTTATTGGTACATCCTTGATATCCCTACCAAACGTCCGTTGGGTCAAATAGCCCGGGGTACTGCCTCTAGCCTCCCCCTTTGAACTATCCCTAAATGAGCACAGTAGAGACCAAGATACGCTCTTTTTTTTAAAAAATTTTTTTTATATGCAAGGAAAATAAGCAAATATGGGAGGTGTGCAGAAATTTTAGCAAGCTAAAATTTTCGGCACCTATGCAAAACTACTTTCCCAATATGATGCAAGAACAAGTCCTAACAACCTGCCTCTGATACTAAAACTGATGCAGGACGTGGATGAGACACGAATGTAATGAAATAATATATATATATATATATATTATGAGATGGCTAATTACCTAGAAAGATCAAAAGAACTGTTAGAATATTAACGAAACCAGGAAAGTGAAGGCTAGAAAACCGTCGGTTAGGACATGCTCTCAACATTCACTAAATCAGAGAAAGAGAATTAGAGAAAGGATTTCATATACCTACAGTGATTACTCGAAGATTGAAACAGAAAGATCGCTCTGATAGGTTGAAAGTCCTGGATGAAGAAGCTGTCTACCGGAGAGGATCTTCGAAATATGGTTCAGGGGCAAAGACGACTTTCTCTTTGGCTCATGAATCCCGAAGAAAACAGCAAGAGAAGATGGGGGCCTGTGGTTGGCGGCAGGGTTGTTTTAGGGTTTCTGGAGGAGGAGACGGCTAGGGTTTGGGTTTGAGGGAGGTTAGAGAAGATGAAAGGAAACACTAAGGGCTTCACACCTACTTCTTCCTGGAGTACCAGAGCCTTCACAGCAATGGAAAAGAACTTCAGAATTTTCTCATTAATTGTCTGTTTTCATTTACAAGAGAAAGGTCTTTTTATAACCCTTTAATGTCAATACAAATTAAATCATTAATTTTAAGTACATAATTGACATGGATAGTAATGTATGGCATGTGATTTTTCTTGAGGAGGCAGGGATCTCTGCATGCTTTATCTGGGACGGCCAAAAAGAGAGAGTGGCTGTAATTTCTAAGCTTGTAGAGGAGGAGGACCACTTGAAAGAGGGAAAGAGTGGGCGCTCCTTGATTCCTCCTGCCATCTTTGACTGGGCGGCAACCTTCTTCCATCTGGGGCGCATGAAGATCTTCCAATTAGAGAGGGACAGCCAATTTCTTCCATAGATGCTTGCTAGGGGACTACATGATAAGTAGGAAGTTAATGAGCACCCAAAAGCTTCCATATAAGGGTGGGCGGCATGAAGAAAAGAGGAAAGAGGGTGTTGGCGCCTAGATTCCTTCCTAAATTGATGTGGGTCGGCTCCTTGCTCTACTCTAGTGATGCCATGTGTCCTGGAGTGGTCCAAGACATGGGTCATTGTATGATTGATGGGTCTTCTCTTGGGTCTTTAAGGTGAACCTTCTCTTGATTTATTACAGGATTCAATGAAAGAAAATAACACTTGACACTTAACCAACTCCTAGATTCCAACAATGAACCAGGCTAACTAGCACAACTGGACTCGACAAGAACTCTAAGAATAAAGAAAAATGACTCTCATAGATCAGAGATCTATAAGGAACCCTGAAACTTCTGTCTCAATCTGGTGTCTGCACCAGTAATAGAAGTAACAAAATTTGTAAGAAAGCCTGCTGCTTGGTGATCTTCCAAAGGACATATTGACATTGAAAATTGGATAGAATAGTGATATTTGATTTGATGTTTCTCAACCTTGGATAGAAGGTTCCAAAATTATCATTAATCAAAGATACAACTGACGCCAAGTCACCTTCGAAAATAATTCTATTAAGCTCTTTCGCAAAATCCTTTGAAACATATCATATATTAAATATCATACTGTACCATGTTGCTATGATTTCAATGAAAGGAATAAAGGCTCTATAAATAAGAATAAAAGCAGTTTCTAGTATCTGCCTAGAGCAATTACGACTAACAAATCTAGCACTAGCTAAATTTGAGTGAATAGAGCTATCAAAGTTAATTTTTATATATTCTAGGTAAAGGAGTTGTGAGGTGATAATTTGTTCAACATGGGGTTCCGAATATTGGTAACCATTACCACCCCAGAAGCTAAAGAATGGGAATAATCGAACTTGATGGATTCCATAGATAACTAAGAGGCTTGTCTGAAAGTTTGAATAGGGTTCATATTCTTTTCTTGGAATACCTCCTCATTTCTCTCCTTCCAAACAAGCCATAGGAGGTAAGCTAGGAAGGATTGCAAAGAGAGATAACAAGATGAAATTGATGACTCAACAAGCATCATATAATCATAGGAAAGAGATCTAACCTGATGCAGTACATATAGTCCATTCCATAGCTCTTGAGATTTTGGGCACTGGAAGAAAAGATGATTTAAACTTTTAGCATGGCACCACACCTTCGACATGCTGGGCTCAAAGATTTAAGTCTACTAAATAGTTTCCATAGGAAGAATAGAGCACGTTGAGGAACAAAGACCTTCCAAAACCTGTTGAATTGGATGGTAGGAGAATCAGAGGAAGGTTCAATCAAGAGATTGTACATCTGTTTCGCTGCAATTCTTTGGTGATAACTTAACACTGGCATGAAATATTGGGATGGCCAGTCCTAACTACTGGAGTGTGAACAATCTGTGATACCAGGACTGTAAGAGGGTGAAGAAGGTTGACGGCAGCCTTCTCGACCTCAGAGAGGATTGGAATGAGGTTGGCCTCCACGAATTGGGAGGGAATTAAGAGGCGATTCTGACACCGAACATAGAAATTAGAGCTCGTGAGTGATTTGATCATTACAAGTAAGAGATCGTAGCCGCCATGCTCGTCCACCAAGGTCCTCATCCATTTGGGAACTGTGGTTGAACTCATGCCTACTGGTACTTTGAATTGTATGGAGGATTCAATTGTTTTTTAGCCGGTGAGGGGGGAACGATGAATAAATGAGAGGGAAGAAAGCGGGAGAATGATGAACAAGCGAGAGTGCGTCAGGTGAGATGGTTATAAGGACTGCTGACGTTATGGCCAGTGAGGAAGCATCATTAATATAAAGGAAGGCCCTAAGCTTCTTTTCTCCTTTAATGGCAATGGTTATTGGGACTCCAAATCCCAAGAGGAGTCGGTGAGGTTTCTGACTCTTTTGAGTGGGAGTCCCTACCGAGTCTGATCCGGTCTCGCCCGACTTCACCAGAAATTCTGGCAAAATGAGATTTTTCTCTTCTTTTATCTGGACCAATCAAGTGTGCTGCGTGTTGTTTACTGTTTGCACGTCAGCCAGTCACTATCGCGCTAAGGAGAAGGTAACTCGCATATAAAGTTCTTGGTCACAGCGGCTTGAAGGGGGTCCTTATCCTGGCAACCAACCAAATGTACTGTAGCTAGTACTATAATTACTATCACGCTAATTAAAGGTGACTTGCGTTTTAAGTCATCACAGCGGTTGGAAGAGAATCTTATACTGCGACAATCAATTTGATAGTCAATGAATGGAAGGAATCATAAAAACCATAAATTTACGATAGAGGTGGGAGCGTAGGAACCTGATGGATCCAAATTTTCAAAAAGAGTTAAAATGATATTACAGAAAGGCAAGTTAGAAAAGCTCGCTAATGATAAGATCTTAACTAATTTTTTTATTTTCTTTTCTTTTTCCTTCATTATGCCTTCTCTCTCCTCACCTACCACTAAAAAAAAAAAAAAAAGAGGTTGTATTTCATCTTTGAGAACATTTTTTATTTTTATTTTTAAAAAATATTTTTTATTTTTTATTTTTCAATCTCTAAAAAAATACGTTTGATAAATAAAAATAAAAATAATTTTATATTTCTTATTTTTATTATAATTAATATTTTCAATAGAATAACTAAAAAATAAAAAGATTATATATAATATTATAATATAATTATGATAATATATATATAATTATAATAACTCTATAATAGATTATATATAAATTGCATATTATAATATAAGACTAATAATTTTATTAATAATATGATAATATGTTATATAATATATATTATTATAATGTATTACATATAAATTATATAACAACAGTATTGAATCCAGAGGCGCTGACCAAAGAAGGATTCAACATTTCGTGACAACACCTGCCATATAAACGCAAAAAACAGCTGTATACGGCTTCGAGAAATCTCTGCTAGAATTTTTAATATCAGATTCTTGTTGCCTTGGATTTTATTAAAAATTCCTTAAAAAAACTTCCTCCAGTGATTTCACCGAGAAGACGCCTGTAGTTCCATCGTTGGAAAAATCTCCATATATTTTGTCCGTGCTGGCAAAGTTGGTGGTAAAGGTCAATGAGTTGATGGTCCTAGTTATATTTGGCCATCTTCCTGTTTGTTATCTCTACTCTCATAGTGCAAACAACAAAGCCCTGCTGTACCACCCACAGTAGCTCAAGCCTGCACCGTTAGTGTTGCATATTATGGCTGCTCTTCACATGCATGCACGCTTAGTGCCATCACGTCTGCATCATGTCTGCTCTGGCTCATGCTTGCATTGTGGACTCTCTAGCCTCTCGGTATTGTCAACTTGTTAGTGCCCGTGCCATTTCCTCTTTTCTTTTTTATTTTTTCTTTTACATCAAACTTTTAAAAGGCTGTTATGTTATCTCGGCATCTCAACATGCTATCCCCTTTATAAATTAGTCTACAGCTGTATCATTTCGAGGAAGAATCGATTGGAACGTCTGCTTGTTGACCGGCAGAGCGTCGTCCAATGCGCAACTTATGATATTTTTAGGATATCAGATGCAATCGTTCTGTCGGTTTGATTTGGACATTTCCGCTCCTTATCTTCAAAACTAAGCTTTTGGTGTATTATTGCCTCAAGGAAGATCCAACCGTGCGATATGAAACTAGAACCGTATCGTACGTATTGCATGGGACTTCAATGATCGTGTCTCGCTCGGTATTGCTCGTACTCACCACAAGAATAAATAAATAAAATAAAAGAACCAAAAGTGGGCAACTCTGGCCACTTGACTGAAACAATGAAAGAAAGTTTCACCAGCAAAGAGGGAAAAAGGTTCAAAAATAAGAAAAAGGAAAATCACGGTCGACTCAGGTTTATTCGGGACAGATGGTGTTTAAGGATGTTAATTATTTAACACAACCAAAGCTCTCGCCATCGACCACCGTGAAAAGGGCAAGGAAATATGATTATATTTTCATGGACAAAATTTATCACAATGCGGTCACATCAGCCTTCTTCTGGTGCCATCCGGACACTACGGCTGCTTGCTTTGTCGAGCCAACTTGCCGAAAGGTCTCGGATTCGGAGGAGATTCGCCATAACCGACCAGCGGCGTGCCTGTCTGTCCGGGTCCAGAACTTATCCCTGTAAACTTGTGGCCTCTAGCGCCCGTCGCTATCGAACAAAGTTCCAACCCCACACGTCTCGTTTTTATAACATTATTATTGCTGCTTGGACCATCTCCAGTCCTCGCAACGTTTTCCTTTCAATTTTCTTTCTCTTGCTCGATTGTCTTTTTGAGTGAGGCTAGCATGTGGGAAGGATGGGTTGAAACGGAAACCATATGCGTGTGGCCCGGTCCACACCAAGGCATTGATTCAAGTGGGCTGCTGTCTGCATCCAATTTAATTGTATCTGATGGGAAGTTCAACAAAGAATTAATCATTTAATTAGGATAGAAGAGAAGAGAATCAATCTTCTCTTATTTGATTGATATTTAAAAAGAAAAGAAAATGATAGAAATTTATTATCTCTTGTTTAATAAGTCAGGAAGGAATTGAAGAAAAAAGAATGGAGAGTAGTGTTTTTTTTCTCCTATTTGGATAAGGGAGGATGAAAATGAAAAGAAATGAAACGAGAGAAGTTAAGATTAAAGAAAAGAAGAAAATCTTGATCTTAAGAGAGAAGGTGGGAGAAAACTTAGAAAACAAAGGAAAAGAAGAGGAGAAGAGTTAGGCTTTTTCCCTCTAAACCTTTCCGCTTTTGATGAGATTACATTAAAAAAAAAGGGAGAAAAATCACATCTTTTATTTCTTTTCTCTCTTGGCTTGCCATCAACACTAATGATTTTAAATTTCTCCACTTTTATCTTCTTTTTAAATTTTAATAAAATAAATAAATAAATTTCTTTTCTCTTCTTTTCTTTCCTAACCAAATAGGAAATTATTCTTGTTTTCTTTTTTCTTCTCATTTGACCAATTCTCTTAATATAAAAGTGGAGAGGTAGGAGAAGAAATTTTTTTTGGGCTAAACTACAGTTTTAACCCCTGAACTTATGGGACTGTGTCACTTTATTCCCTAAACTTTAAAAAGTTACAAAACTGATCCTATACTTTCATTTTTGTTTCTCTTTTGTCCCTACCATTAAACAGGGCAGACGCTGTTTGATTCTGTTCTGCGTGGCAGCTGATGTGGCATCCACCATGGCGAAATCAAATGAGAACCCATTAACGATCCATTAACCCATTAATATGTTATCCAATAGCCCGTTAATTAAAATAAAAAACTTCCACACAAGTTCCACCGCTGGCCGTAGCAACTTACCCTCCCTCCCACCCCTCCCGCCTCTCCTTGCCGCCGCACGAGTTCCGCCGCTGGCCGCCAACTGCCCAGTGGCCGCCGTCCACCTCCTCCATCTCGGAGCTCGCTGCCGTCCGCCTCCCCCTCCTCCTTCCTCCGCCACCGCAGTACACGTTTCGCTTCCCCCCTCCTCCTCTTCCCCCCGCCGCTGCAGCACATGTCCTGCCGTGACTGCCCATCGATCGCCGTCCACCTCTCTCGTCTCGAAGCCTGCCACCGTTATTCTCTTTTATTTATGAACGTAAATCCCACCGGATTCGCTGTTTAACGCTGTGCCTTCACCGTCAGGTCGACTACCACCGATCGCTGCCGACTTCCACCACTGAAGAAATAGAGGATCGGGCTCTTCCTTAGGCCACCATCAATCAACCGACTTTCACCGCCCAAGAAGTGCTCAGCTGAGATCGAGATTGTGTGATCTCATTCCAGCATGGCAGATTTGTGGCCGTGCAGTGGTGGTAGACAAACACTAGGGAAGGCCACCAACTGCTACCCCTTTTTCTCCTTCACGGAAGTGGAAATCGTCCTCTGCTACCATGGATTCAAACAGCACTGACGACCTTCAGACTCAGTTGCTAAGGCTCACCAAGGTGCTACTCAACGGCCATTTCTTTTCTTCCGGTCGCGACTGCCAACTTCCTTTCCTCCGCCGACATCGGTCTCCTTCACCATCACCACCACCAATGACCATGAAGGCACAGTGAATCCGGCAGAATTTACATTCATAAATAAAAGAGAATAACGGCGGCGAGATTCGAGACGAGGAAGGTGGACGGCAGCCGACGGGCAGTCGCGGCGGGACGTATGCTGCTGCAGCGGAGGGAGGAGGAGGGGGAGGTGGGACGTGTGCTGCAGCGGCGGAGGGGAGGAGGGGAAGGCGGACGGCAGCGAGCTCCGAGATGGGGGCGATGGACGACGGCCACTGGGCAATCGGCGGCCAACGGCGGGACTCGTGCGGCGGCAATGGGAGGCGGGAGGAGTGGGAGGGTAAGCTGCCATGCTAGCGATGGGACTTGTGTAGAAGTTTTTTATTTTAATTAACGGGTTATTGGATAACATGTTAATAGGTTAACGGATCGTTAATGAGTTCTCATTTGATTTCGCCATAGTGAATGCCACGTCAGCTGCCACGCAGGATAGAATCAAACGGCGTCTGCCCTGTTTAACAGTAGGAACCAAAGGGAAATAAAAATGGAAGTACATGATCGGTTTTGCAACTTTTTAAAGTTTAAGGATCAAAGTGACACAGCCCCTAAGTTCAGGGATTAAAACTATAGTTTAGCTTTTTTTTTTTTTTTTTTTCTATATTTTCAGAGAGAGAAGACCAAAGAGAAAAGAGGAACCAGGTTCCTATAAAGAATTCGGATGAATAAAAGAATAAAAAAAAATTCCTAAAGAGGGTCAAAAGCATGAACAAATCTGCCATACTTATTAATATTTCTTTTCGTTTATCCGGTTTTACTTTTTCTGCACATACCTATCTCATTAGCATGCAAGTCTAAGTCGGTATCGACCTATATTTTTGCATTCACGTGGTTAGCAAGTGGTAATATCCGGTTTCGATGATAGGAAGCCACTGGTTATTATCAAAGAAAGCAATCTCTTCGGATGCATCCCTCCTTTGCCCAACGACTTGGCTATTCAAATAATTTGTAGCTTGATGAATTACCACGTATCCAACTTGTGACTACCCATCAGCACTTCCACCTGCACAACATGTAAGCCATGCCAATCTCATGAGATAAGTCCTTAGGTCTTAATTCAAAGGAACCTTCCTAAGGTTTGAAAAGAATGATGATGTAAATTATAAAATATCAAATAATAATTAAAATTGAATATCATATATGTTTACAATATCTTTGATTTGTGCAGAAGCCACAGAGAATGTGAAGGTTTAGATAATGTTTTCAATAACAAAAAATTAAAGAAGAAAAGAAAAAATTTATTTTATTTATAATGTAATCCTAATAATAAGTTCTCTTATCATGAATTACTATTGAATTTTAAATCTACATAAATTGTATATTCATATCATGTCAACAGTGGTCTCATCATGCATATATTATTGGACTAAATTTGTTTAGCCTATTTTGTAAATTCAAAAGTCATCGGTAATGAATGATAGCTGACGCATATAAAATTCTAACAACCTTACTGTTTGAGCTCTTCGCCTTTGTTTCTCAGTAGGGAAAAAATATATATTTGATGAAGCTTAGTATTCTCTTTGAAATCTGAGGGATGTGTTACCGGAATATTTTTCTCCTTTTTCTTTCTTTAGCGAGCTGATATGCTTATTATCTCATTGCTTCACCCTTAGGTACGCTTCCTCTTAGATGGGACCACGTGTTCTACAACAATATGCAAGTTTAATGCAGGATCGAAAAATTTGCCACGGAAACACGCAGAGGTGGGGGTTCGTTTGCTTTCAAGCTACAACCATAGCTGACGCGGTTACAGCTTGATTGTAGCCCACCGGCCGTCATGTTGGACCGCTGATAGCCCGAACTGGGCCAAGCATATTCTTAATTTCTTGGGGCCTAGTGAACGTTACTGATTACACTTTTCAGATCGCTGCCATCTGATCTTGATGGCTGGCAATTGGCAACCTTCCATCAACCAACTATTTCTGAGTTCCATCAGTTTTGACTCACAGGAATCCCTCAAATAGACGGTAGCTGACTAAACGTTCAGTTGCAAAGCCACGGTAATATATAGACTCAGAGAACGTTTCTCGTGCACCAACCATCACTTCAAAGCGTTCTTAATCTTTCTCGCTTTCTCTCCTCTCTTTAATTCTGCGGTTGGCCAGATTTAATATATGACTTGACTTATGTATTACTTACGTACCCACTATCAATGTATATTTATTGATCAATATAGCCGTACTGTAAGAGTGCATTCATCAGAGGTAGCACACGATCATAGTTCAAAGTAGCCCCACTTTGCCAACAAATATGATATGCAGCAGTAAAAATGAAAATAGAATATATTTTACTGCTGAATTTCTTTTTATTTTTCGAATTTACCGCAGGGTGGAGAACACGCTTAAGAGAACGAAGAAAGACACGGTTCACAGCATTGCGACAAGATTCGATGCTTAAGCAGCCAAACCATCAGCAACTTGGGCGCTTTCACGTGGTAAGAGTCCTGTGCCTGTGTTTAAGATACTAGGATTTGTTCGGTTGTCCGTAAATTATCTTTTAAAAAAAAATATTTTAAGAAAATTCAGCATTTAAGCTGTTTGTGTGGTGAGGAAAAAAAAAGATTATTATTATTATTATTATTATTATTATTATTATTTTGACTTTAAATGGGGAGTGAAGGGAACAAATTATACCTGGCGTTTTCTGTAAACGGAATTTCGTTTCCCTTTCCAGTGATTTCTAATTGAAAACTTTATGCTGTGAAAAAAGGGTGCTCCTCTACTTTCCAGTAATCCAATGAAATGAAGAGATCTAAAATTTCTTCTCCTTAATTTCTTTTCCCTGGCTTGGTTAAAGCAAATCCAATGGAAAGAACAGATCCATCCACGCCAGTGGATTCTGAACTTTCAAATATGCCTGTCGAGCAACCGTCATATCTTATCATGTTGCCTCAGTGCTCTGACGTTTTGTACGTCCTTTCGATACTTATCGCGTTGTGCTGGATGAAATCAGATGTAACAAATCATATTTTAATTGCAGTGGAAATAAATCGATTCACCTTCTACATTACCGTTGCAGCTTTAGAAATCAGGCATCCCTGCTGTCACGGATTTCGGGTTCAGGGAGAGCCTTTGAATTAACAAATTCATTTCCCGTTCAGAAATCTATTAATAGATATTCCACCTTAATTTCAATGAGAAACTATCGTAACCTTAATTAAAAAGATTAGATTAAAAAAATATTATTTAAACTCTTGATATAAATATCTAAAATTTTTTTAATATATAATTGATATGAAACTAAATATAAACTTTAATATTATTTACCTTCATATTTTTATATTTTTTTAATTTTTAATTTTTATTCTCTTCTTTATTTTATTTTAATAAAAAATACTGAAAACATTTTTGCACTATTTCTTCTTCTTTTCTATTTTGGAGTTATATTGTACAAAAAATTATTTTTACTTTTCTTTACCAAACATATTTTAACTAGTATTTTTTATTTTCTATAAAAATAAAAATAAAAAATAGAATCTGAAAAACTAAACACACTCTCTTCTTAATCCTATAAAAATATTTAGGATTTTCTCAATATCAAACTGATGCAGGCTAGATACATGCCGGTATGGCATATTTAACAATAAAGAGGTTCATAGTGTTCAATTCATATAGATGGACTGCTTATTGAAGAGAATAGAATAGAGAAAAAGGTAATACAAAGGAGCAACTGCAAAAAAAAAAAAATATTCTCCTTGATCTTTTTGTCATGAGTCCTGCAGTGGAGCTTTTAGAAAAGGTTTGGCAAAAAAATCCAGACATCATGACAAAAATAATAGGAAATTAGACATTGTTACAAGAATTTTTGTTCATCTAACCACATTTACATTTAAGAAAAATACATTTTTTTTTCCTTTCTTCTCCTCCTCCAAATCTTTTCCTTTTTTTACCATTTTTTCTCAAGTTTATGAATAAATCTTTTATCAACCCAATTTTTATTTATACATGAACAAACACTTATAAATTTGAAGTACATTATATGATAGATCTTTACATTAACCTACATTATTAATTAAATCAATGTCAGCTAATCTACAAACCCCAGAATATTTAGTCTATTGCATATGGTATCAGGTGTTGTGTTCTCAGGATTCAAATTATAATTTCAGACGAGCTAAACATATGCACAACCATTTCAGAACATGAGGCTTAATAATTGTAACACTTAATATGGAGCAGAGGTTTTGGATTTTGAGACTGATTAAAAATGATAATATCCCTCAGGATGACTGATGATGACTAATTCAGAGCTTTAAACATTCGCACAACTTAAAAAATAAAACAACATTGATTATATACTTAGCATCCAATCTAAAACTGAACGAAAATAAAAAATTCCCAGAAGCCCAGGACACAGCAAGTTGGTTTTTACAATTATCAACCTAGTGGCTATATCATATTTGAAACATAAAGCTAGTACAGATGGAAATCAATTAATTTATTCGACTCCATCAATATGTGCAAATCTGAAGCATATAACATCACTTCAGCTAAGAAATTTAATATACTTACTTATCTTGAAGACCTGGCATAAAAGGGGGAAAAATGGATGATGATCACATTATGCCTATGATATTAATGCAAACACTCGGACCAGATAAGTGCTTCAATGGGGTCTTCCCGGGGTTCCAGTGACATACAAGATCAGCGCTAAGCCAACGTCAGAACACTGAAAAATTAGGACTTGCATCGCATCATATGGTATAATCTTTTCTTTTTTTGGGCCAGAGGGGAACCTTTCTTTTCTATCTGGAAAAAGGGGTGCAGAGCGGAAGATGGGGGAACCTCGGAACAAACATGTCACATGCATCGAGTACTCTTCACAGCTAAGTGCTAGTGATAATAATGCAAGATCTGTGACCAGATAAGTAGTTAACTAGGGTATTCAGATGTTCTGATGACATAAAATGCAATGTTATACTAAGCAAACCAATAAGACTGTAATATGAGGGCGTTGTTGTTCAGTCGGGTGATCAGGCTGCAATTCACATTCTCTGGCCACCAAATCAGATGCTATTTCTCACTTCTCATGTTACCTTCTTGTTCTTGTTCTTCTTCTATTTTTCATCTGGTTTAAAACTAGTTCAGCATTTTTTGACACACAAACATTGCTCAACTTACTAGGCACAAGTAGATGGATGCAATTTTGCCACCTTAAGAGGCCCATAACATCATATTACTTGCAGTGAAAGGACCATCAGTTTGGCGTATTGGTGCGAGAATCCCACAGATACTGCAGCAAGTGGTGGTCTTCCCTACGATAGTCACAGTGGCACCCTAAGCTTTTCAATCCTTACCAACAGTGCAAGCAAAAAGTCATGTAGGAGAAACAGTACTTGCACATGGGACTCAACAATGGAGAAGCATGCGAGCAAGCATATGAGAAAATTCAACATAATAGCTTCATCAGCTACATGACCAAAAAACATCATATGGAAACCATATGATGTAAACTTTTCAATTCATCATCCGATTAATTTGCTTATCGGGTGTACGAGTTGATACAATTCGCACACCCATCCTGACATACTATCTGTTTTTATGACATCTGATCTCCTGCTTCTTTTTTGCCACAAAAAAAAAAAGAAAGAAATTTGGAAGGAAACAGCATATATTTATGACGCAAAACTACGGTCTCTTCAGTCTTTACTCATCATGCTGACCTAATCTCTATTATTCAAGTAACCATAACAAGAAACGCTAAGATCAAGCTCAACTAAAGCAGGCATATTTCTCATCATAGTAACAGAAAAATTGGGGCAAAATTACACGGTAATAAGGGAAAACAAGCCTAGACGAAAATACCATTTGAAATTTGGCTCACGGAACTGCAGGACCGTCAGGCAGGCGCGCGGGCGCATCGTGGGGCGGTAGACTCACCGCGTGGGCTCGCGACCGCGAGGCCTTCGGGTTCCGGATCAGCGTTGAGATCGAGGTCCCGGGTGGTCGCGTTCTCCGCCACCCTCTCCACCACCGCCGCCTCTTCCTCCTTCGAGTGGCCTTTTCCGCCATCATGTTCGCCGGAGACAGGCGGCGCGAAGTCCTCCCAAGCGAACGCCGGGTTCCACCGCACGGCCACTCGAATGGATCCATCCGCCGCCGCCCTAGGCGGGCCAGACCCGCCGCCATCGGCGGCGCCGGGGAGGCACTGCGACAGGTCGCGCATCCGGCGGAGGATCGCGAAGAATTCGTCCACTTCATCGTCCGTCACCGCCCGATCGTCCTCGCCACGCCGGGATGCCGTCGCGCGGCCGTCGCCGACACCGTCGGCCGCACGCTTCCGTTTCCTGGACTCCATCTGACGGGCGCCCGATGACAGCGTCTTCGTTGCGGTGCCGCTGGGTAAGGGTTAGTGTGAACTCCAAAGTGGCTGGCGTCGCTTCGTGTCTCTCACTTAGAAGAGGCGAAAGGAAGCCATTGAAATTTTTTCCCAATCTAATGATTCTGGTCTTCTAAAGAAATATAAAAATGTCAAAAACAAGAGAGGAGGCACCTCTCCCACCCAAAGTGGGTTTTTTAAGTCTTTAAGTGAGAAATTCCTGGTCCATGAAGATTGGGATTTTATAAAATAATATTTCGATGCTTGGAATCTTGCAGGTCCCTCTTGATCGTTATTAAAAATGGAAGGCGCCTGTTGTCCATGCTGGTGGCGTCACTTTGAAGGTGAGATCTCGATACCGTGGCCTCGAGTCCCACTCTGACCCTGGCATTGATATAGCGTTCACTTATCCTTAATTTTAAAATAAAATATAAAAAACTAAAAGAGGGATCATATATTAATAAATAAATTTTCAGACGTCTTAACTTTCTCCCCTTACTTTTTCCCATTCGACATATCTATTTAAAAAATTAAATTTCTTCAAATATAGCGGATCAAAGAGCTGGCAAAAATAGAGAGACTTTCTAGTTAAATTTTTAAAACTAATCTTTTTCTATCATTTCAGGAGGTGCGAGTGACCATGCGGTGTGCACCGAGGACCATGCGTTTTTCGATTCATTTTGCCAAACTACCGCGTGCCATTCTCACATGGCAGCGCTTGCGGACAATCCGTCCTCATCAAGGTTCACGCGGAAGAAACCACTCCCACAAAGAATGCTGTTTGCTGTTTGAGACAGAAGAGCCAAAGTCCCGAGTGGCAACCAGAACCTACCTAATCCGATGACGAGGGACCGATGCGCCGCCTCCGTCATGATGACGGCGACGAGTGACGCCACCGGCCGGTGGGCCCCGCAGTAGCACTAAAGAGAGACCTCCGGCGTGGAGGGCGTGAGAGCAGGTACGATCGACGAATTAAAAGAGACCGACTTTCGTACGGTGACCACAAGACCCTGAAGCGTGAGGAGTGGGGGTTGGTGGTGTCGGCCCGCCCGGTTTCCAGCCATTCGTCGCGGCGGGCTCCCGAGAAAGAAATCCATACGTCCGTTCCTGAACGGTTTGTTCAAGTCTGTGTGCGCGAATTTGGGTGCCCGTACAGTAGATCAATCCGCTCCCTTCTCTCTAGGAATAATGGCATCACACTTTTCTTTTTATTAATTGTAAAATATTCTCTTCCTTTTTCAAATATGCGGGCCCTGAGGTCACGGTGCATGCATCTCCCTTGTGATCGTCAAAATATTCGCCGTAATTTTGTGCGGCTGTTTTATTGCTCCTCGGCATTCAAACTAGTAGACGACTTGGAATTAGATATAAAAATATTTATTATTACGAATTGAATATTGTAACCGTGGGACAGGCAGGCATGTTTGATGCTCTTCTCTTCGGCGGTGCATCGTTGATGAATTGCATCCCTAATCTATTCAATTAATTACGTCTCGGATCGGTAAAGATATACTAGTGTAATACGGGAGGTTGGGTAACATTTCTATGCAAACATCTCGGTAACATTCTATATTCCATTCAATCATGTCAGCAACATTCTCAAATAATTTTCTTGTAAAATATTTATTTTTAAACGGGAAAATTGTCTTTCCATGTATAAAAAGCCTGCTAGTTTGCACGAAATGTACGGATTGATGCAAGCCCGTGTGCAACATTCAATCTGATATTTATAATCTTAGATTTCTCTATTAAACAGTATCTTCATTTTTAATTTTGTAATACTTTTAATGAACTTGTCCTGTTATTATCAGGATTTATTGCCAGTTTTCCTCCTCACTGGTCCTAGTCAATTGCGCTCTCTCCAACGCATCTAAATTCCAACATGCAAGCTCTTCAATTCTATAAGTTGAATAATCTCTGATCCTTTGCTCAAACCAACATTTATACGTCATATTTAAATTTTTTTTATATTGTAAGTTTGAAATATTTATAATTTTAATTGATTGATATATTTTCTTGAGGAGGTACTGAATAAAATGAGAATTTTGACATATCTTAAAAATACTTACTTATATAAAGGATGAAGAAATTAAGAGTTCCAACAGAAGCTAAAATCGAAGTGTATGATGCCACAAAGACCTGGATGCCAGCTCACCAACAGATCAAAACACTAATATATCAAGTAACACAACGGTGTGCTAGCTGAAACAAATAAAAGCATCATATAATTCATTTAGAAGTGAATCAAATTTATTGATGTATCTGAATAATGAATAATTGCTACCTCCACTTTCTGTCTTTGGTTTCTTTCTGCTTCCATTTACAAAATGACTAAACGATCAAAATATTCTTTTGCAAACATAACATCGAAGGAAATACGTAACACTATGATGCAAATGTACTCAAATAATACTATATATAAATATGTTATAAAAATATTATAAAATTAAATAGATGCAAGTCAATCGTGAATTGAGGCGGGCAATCAACAGTTTTGTGTCTCAGTCTTGATGGAATTGATGCGAGATTTTAGGTGGTTGTAAGGAAAATGTTTGACATTTTATTATATTTAATTTCACCTCTCTTGTAATATGAATTGAGAACTACTTTGTTTGAATAGAATTTTTTAAAAGACAAGTAGTTGGGAAAAAAAAAAAAACAAAAACAAAAGCTTTTAATCCGAGCAATATCAAGACTTTGTAGGAGGGAACAACCATCTTATTCAAATATTTTTTTTGAATAATTAAAATATTAGCCATATTCTACTTCATCATTCTACGTTATTCGGCTTTGTTCTAAATATCAATTTATTACTTTTGCCTTTTGCACATGAGAAGTCTATCAAATAATGTATAACACAATGAATATATTGTTGAAAGTTACCATAAGCTTCCTAAAAATTAGAAATTAATTTTAATCCTAACAATTAATGGTACGGATAAGATTTTTATCCTTACAAACTTTATCATTTAGTAATAAAAATTAATTTTTAGTCCTTATGGGGCTATTTGGTTAATCACCAGTAATAGAATTGTCCGTGATAGGATTACTAGTGGCTGGATTACGATCGCTAATGATCTAACATCACCTTATTTAGTATAAGATATTTCAATGATTAAAGGTCACCGATGATAATAAATTATTATATTTGGTGTATTATAAGAATAGAAAGTCACTATGCATGCAAGACTAATAATATCCTTGAAAACATATTTGCATAATATATTATACACTATATAATTATATTATATTATATTATATATAAATTATATATCATGATATAATATTAATAATATTATTAATAATATAATAAATATAATGTATAATGTATAAAATATATTATAAAATATGGTATATTATTTATTATATATAATATATTATAATATATTATATTATTATAATATAAAAAAAGATTGATAAATATAGGGATAAAGTTCTCTCAATTTTTTTTGTGAAGATCATCATCACCTTAGTGATCTAGCATTTTCACCCTTGGATGGGATTAGAATCATTTTTCTGAGCAATGATCTTAATTCCATGGTGATGGCGTATCATTATTTAAATAGGGATGCTTAATAGGATGATCTTATCATCGTTCCAAAATCACCGGTGATCTTTGTGAGGCCACCCCATACTAAACAACCCCTATATGATATGAATTCTAATCCTACTACGACATGACTGATTTCTTCTCTATATAAGTATATGTAACTTTGACCTTAAGGTATCATCATCAAGCATTATTAAAGAGAGTTACAGAAAGATGGAGTTTTAAAGATATGTTCTTATTCTGCTGAATGTACGTGGGCCTAGTGTGTTTGTATATGAAAAGTTAGGAAAGAAAGTAGGAGAATTAAGAATAAGATCTTGACTTATTATTATTATTAATATATATTTTTTCCTTTTAATATTTTTTTATTCTTCCATTATTATTGTTTTTTTTATATTGGTGCTACTTGGACCTTAGGCTGTTGCATTTGATTTATATCAAAATTGCTATTTTACATGGTATTAGAGCCATAAGATTTAAGATTAGTAATTTGTGTTTATAGCTCAATATAGTTTAAGAGCTTTTAGTAATTCATAATGCTTCAGTGCAAGAATTTATACTCTATTTTTGGTGATTCAACAAATGAATAATTATCGCTGATGCTACTATCTCAGCATGGTTAAAGAGTTTTCAGTAATTTGCAATGCTTTAGTACAACTGTTTGGATTCTTGTTTTTCTTTTCTTTTTTTTTTTAGTGATTCAATGAATGAATCATCACAATTGATGCATCTGTTATGTCTCTTATTGCCAAAGATGGCCTAAGTTTGATGAATCCTAGCAGAGTTTTTGTAGTCGACAATGATGATAGGCTATTGTAAGAGAAAAAAAAGGAGAGAAACTAATAGGAAAATAGCTAGATCTTCTGTTGGTAAAGACCTCAAGGAAGATATTTAAGCTAAAGATCCTTCTTGACCTCACTATATCTCGTATCGCTATCGTCCACAACTATCACTAGGTTTTGTACACCTAGGCCCATGACAACATCGTACAATTCTTCTAACATCGACACATTGATTGCGCTCTTCTTCAAGTGGAGCACATGATCAAGAAGCAAATAATCTACCTCAACTCTCTCCCTGTAAAGGAGTATTAGATTATGGATACCAACGTTGGCCCCTAGCTGAAGGATGAAGTCATAGAGATTATACCTTCCAGAAGTAGACTTGAGGTGGACAGCGCACTCGCTGCAAGGTCTTCATTGCCGGTGGCGATGGCAACGATCATATCAGACTCGGCATCAAATGCTCTTAAGAGGTCACCACCACCATCTAGGGTGCCATCATCCTCGCTAACTCTTTGTCATCCTTGTTAGGTAAGGATACCAGGAGAATAGTATCAGCAAGCCCAACATAGGCCAGTATAGCTCCATCACTATCATGATGCCCACGCCTTGTGGCGCTGTGATTGTCGCTGTTCACATTCCTAAGAAGTTCTTATAGTTTGTTGGGATCAAGGATGTACTCATCTCCTCCTAGGGATCCACTAAAACACTTGACAACTTTGTTAAGGCTACATTTGAGTGTTTTGATGAAAACATACACATTTCTAACTCTTGACTTCTAGATGGAGACTTGCTTCACCAAATCTCCATTTAAGGAGTATGCTAACTTGCTTGCTAAGCCCATTCTCTCCTTTTAGGACTTCTACCAAATTACCATAGTGGTTGTAGTTAAACATACTAGTGGACCAACTATTGACTTTATCCAAATAGATAGGATTCATCAATTTGCCCAAAAGAATGATGTCTTCCTAATGTTGAGCAAAATACATCACATATATCGGACATTATTTACTAGATAGGTATATCAGACAATTGTAGCATTGTTAGCATGAAGTTTACAATAACGGAATGTTTAAAGTCATTATGAACATTCTAAAAATTAGATATTCATTTTAATCATAATAATCTTATTCTTTAATAGCAAAGATTAGTATTTTATCCTAGCAAACTTTGTCCTTTAGTAATATGAATTAATTTTTAATCCTTGGTATGATATGAATTCTAATTCTAGTAGGACACGGCTAATTTCTTCTTCATATAAACATATGTAGTCTTAATCTTAAGGTATTATCATTAAGCATAATCAAAGTGTATGGAGAAATAAAGGATTATTAAAACATATTCTAATTTTATTAGGTATATATGCATTTAGTGTATCTAAATATGAGTGAGGGGTTGAGAAAAAAAAAAAAAAATCAAAGATAAGCTTTTATCTTGTTATATTTTTAATATATATATATATTAATATTTTTTATTTTTTTATTAAAATTATTTGTTTTATATTGATACGGCTGGGTTAGCTCGTTTGATTTATACCAACATAGTGGCTTTAATTGGTACTATATCTCCACAATCGATGCCATATAGAAATTTTATGTTGATCGTGTAATGCACGAAATCCATAAAAGATATATATTATCTGAAAAACGAAACCATAGGTTTCTGATTTCGTGTAATTTTCGACAACAGCGTTTACCAACAAAATGATTAAAAATAAAGAAATCAACGTCCATTTTTAATGCCAAAATATCACAGACACCGAGCATCACCATCTGCTACGAATATTCTTTTAAACAGAAGTGGGAAAAAATAAAAAAAAAACTTCTCGTCGAACTGTGATAGCGGTAAGATTACCATCGGCCGCACATCACCGCAAGTGCAAACGATCTACGACGCCACAGGCGCGGTGGAGTCACCGCTTGGGCCCCCCGAGACCCAGTCCCTCGGGAGCCGGTTCGGCGTTCAGATCGAGGCGCCCCCGGATCGCGTTCTCCGCCACAATTTCATCCGTCGCCGCCTCACCGCCGCTCGCCACCTCCTCCGCTCCACTCCTCCTCGCATCATCCATAGAGCTGCTTTCCTCCTCGAAGTCCTCTCTCTCAAACCTTGGTCGCCACCTCGACAGCCCCTCCGCTGCCACCCTCCTTCGGACGCCTCCACGCCCGCCGTTACGGTCCCTAATGGGGAAGCACCTCGCCGCCTCGCGCATCCGGCGAAGGATGGAGAAGAACTCCTCCACCTCGTCGTCGGTCACCGATCGATCTCTCTCCTTCTCCGCTCGCGCTCTAGTCCTCCTCTTCTCCTCGTCGCCGTCTCCTGGCCGTTTCCTCGTACTCGTCTCCATCCTAATCGATGCCGTTAGTTCACGGCGTCCGCTCGGCCTCCCGTCTCCCAGTTCTTGGTCTTAGCCTCTTCGGTGAACGTCTTTTTCGGATGAGTTGGCGTAGAAATATAGAACGACGAAGGTGTGGTTGAAGACACGGCACCGGGATGAGGTCGGCCTGTTGAGGATGGATGACGTCGTCTGGATGACGTCAGGTCCACAATGATGACACCATTTGGCTTGTGATCCCAGCTTTCCTCCGGTTGTTTTACGCGCTGCGTTTGGGATCATGCGGGCCGGGCGCCCACAATTATTTTTCCTTCCCGGATACAACATCTGGGCCGCTGATCGCTGGTTGCTAAATCAGAATGCCGGCGATGCTATGTGCGCCATTTGATTGGTGGAATTTGAATCAACCACCAAGTAAACAAGAGCAGGGATTTTTGGCTCTTGCTGCCATGCTTTTGAACCGTCGAATTAAATAAGTTTTACTTGTAATAATGTGTGGATTTGGCAGGACATTACATCATCCATCAGTCTTTCGTTTGTCCATACGAACTGCAGGAATCCACGGCTACTCATGAAATTTAACCATCCCGATGAATTACGGGGATTCATATGCTATTCTAAGGCAAATGTGGATCATACGAGTCATCGAATGCCCCCGTGACCATTCGATAGGTTTCATCAATTCCTAAGGAAACTGAGATATTATTTTTCAGAAATAAAGCTAAGTTGGCGTTCTTCGAAAGAAGCATTGGCTGGAGGCTTTATTTTGCCCGGTATCTCATGCAATGTCACTCTCTCATTTGATTAACCTGTGTTGTTTGCCGAAAGTTGGAAGGTCAATTGGACAAGTCTTCATGAAATGCATTTTAAATTTTAAATATAGACTCGACTGCAGGCTGTGGGCGAACAGTATAAAATTTGACCACAGATTGACCCTCTCGCACCTGCAGCGGTTGGAATCTACCATGTGTTAGATTTACAGAGCTGAAAAGGTGAGGATTAAAAAGGCAGTGGGCAGCTTCTTGATCCCTCAATATGGTTTCTTTTTCTTAAAGGACAACATGATCCATTGTCGAGGTAAGTTAACCATCATATCATATATGGAAATGGTGGACAGGCAACCAATTAAAGGGCTTGCCCCTCAAGTGCGGCCATTTTCAGCGCGTCAGCCAACCACCAGGCCAATTTTTGTGCGGCAACTTTGAGGGCTACAGAATTTGAATGTTACGGGTTCAAGAAACCTAATTCCATTGTAAAGTCACGTCTCCTTCCTGGAGGTTTCCTCTCACCAAAACATAATCTCCTCCTGCCCCGCTACACTTTACCACCCATGGTGGTACGTTAGTGCTCTCCTCGTATTGGGCACGGGCCATCAAGTCCACTAACCTTATTTATTTATTGATTTATTTATTACACCATGAAAGACCGCCTAATAGACTTAAAGTCAAATCAAGAAAGGTTTACTCCATTAACAATGGATATTGTTTTACTAAGAAAATGACGGAGGTTGCGTCCTCCACGCGAGGGTACTTCATTCATGCCACGGAACAAATTGCGGCACATGCATGCTAAGCTCTATCATATAGTTTAATCCATGATCGTAATAAAACTATCTACATGAATCGTTTTTTTCATGTCATGGGAGTTTATTGGACGGCGATAAGGCGGTCGTAACATGTGGCTGACAAGTGGATCGATGCAGCCATCCAGGCTCTATTCATAAACACATGCCCTCTTAAAGTTCGCTCACAAAAATATAAAGCTCCATATATGATAATGTAAATTTATGAAAAACATATTTTTATAGGAATATGTGACAATTTAAATTAATTTTTATTTTATTTGATTTAAATAAAAATAGAGCTGCCTTGTAACAATGAACTTAAGTCATAAACTCAAAAGTAAGTATGATACTAGTGTAGCATCAAAAATCTTAAAAAATTAATCAGCCATTGGAGTTTTAGTGCAGCTCTTTTTATGGATTAACACGATAGACAACGTAAGTTTAAATCATTTTCATCCAAAAATATGATAAATTTATCTATTTCAAAGCTACCCACGTATTATTTATGGACCAAAAACTAAATCAAGTAAATCGATTTTGTTAGTAGAGACTAGAGAGAGAGGAGAAGAAGGATTTTGTTGTTATTCAAAAAGCTTTGTTAGCATACATCCTAACCATCAAAGCACAAAGCAATTACATATCTTATCACGCCCTTGTTCCATTGTTCGGATCGAGCGATGGTAACACAGCTGCATATTTTTAGGATGAACTCTAAAAGCGTGCTAAACCTAAATATTCACGATAATTATATATGTAAAATTTAGAATCATCAATCGTAATAACCTGATAAATCCTCAATAGTATATGAAGTATCATAAGTATAAATATTAAAGAAACAATATATGATCAAATTCAACAAACTCCAAACTAACTCTTATGCTACTCCATCAAGTGATACAAGTAAACTCTAAATCTTTCCCTTAATGTCAACACCAATATCCAAGTCAGCCTCGATCTCCTCATGTTCTGTAAATGGTAAGGGGTTATGAGCTAATAACCTAGTAGAAATACTTACATATATAGTTATAAATATGTAGGAAATATAAATATATAAACTATTAAACATATATAACAAGATATGTAAATAAAAAATCTGACAAATCATAAATCATGTGGCAATGCATGCCATAAAACCGTGCAAGTCCATAATTATATGGTAACACATGCCATAAATCAAATGGCAATACTTTGCCAAAAGCTCAAGCGGAAACATATACCATACTACTCACACGCAACATATGCCATACCACTCAGCATTAGACTACATCACTTTGATGATAAAATCTCATAATCATAGCAATAGCACCAACGTAACAAGCCTTATCAGTAATATCAATAGCATTTGAATCTGCATACTGGAGTAACAAACTTTACTAGTACATTCGGTACACTAAAGATAGATACTAGTATAACAAGCCTTACTAGTACTTTTGTGTCTAACAACTTAACTTGGCAGCCTCCTTACACTCAGATTGGTTTCCATATTAATGCCATATGTCATAAATCTAGTCAATCCAGATTAGTTTTACATTAGGCCTCCTCGGCCATAGGCCTTGCCCCTGATGCTGTGTCTAAGCTAGACTCAGCCTAAGTCTGCTCGAACTAGTGTCACATATCAATAGCTATATGTGCTAGATGTCACAAATCAAGTCAATCCAGATTAGTTTTACATTGGGCCTCCTTGGCTACAAGCCCTGCTCCCGATGCCACCTTTGCAATATCACAATAACTAATCCACATGCCACATACATCATGCCATCTCATCACATCTATTCATAGACAACATAGCCATCAATATTATCAAGCCACGATATATGATATATTAAAGCCGAACATAATTCTCTAACGTATCATAAAATCACAATAGCACAATATCTACTATAACATAGTCATAATCCGAAAAACATTACAAAATATATATCATATATGTATAGCCAAATCATACTGATAAATGAACATAAAATTTTACGATGCATGCTTAAAAAAAATGAAGGTAAGATATCAATATATCACATAAGAGTTGGTGCAAGATTCTTACCTTGAATCGCCAATCTATAATTTTGATATAATCCTTTACCAAAAATCAATCAACAATATGATCACCTACAATCATTATTATATATAACTTAATTCTCAAAAATTTCATGATTAACATAAAATTACCATTATACCCTTACTTGCCCATTTACCAATATTTCTAAATTCAAATGAGCTCATTTAAGGTTTAGCTAAAGTATATTTAATTCAATACCCTTCTAATAGACATTAACAAAATCTATATTAGCTTAATTAAATCAACATCATCTTAATTAGGCTACTAATTCTTTTAATTAAAATCCATTCTACTTTGTTTTAGGTTTAGTTAGCCTGAATATAATGCCAATTGAATTAAGCCTACCTTTATTATCCTTAGTTTTCAAGTCTGGTTCACTGTTTTGAACCAATTCCAAAAACTGTTTAATTAATTTTCAGTTGAACCTCTTCCTTGTTCATTGATATTGTACCAAATTTTATCTCTGTTTCAGCTAACAGAAAACTATGGTTC
Source organism: Metroxylon sagu (assembly GCA_017589505.3). Lineage (NCBI taxonomy): Eukaryota > Viridiplantae > Streptophyta > Magnoliopsida > Arecales > Arecaceae > Metroxylon > Metroxylon sagu. The sequence goes on along the minus strand of JACVBY030000578.1, from coordinate 168,092 downwards.
ATTAAATTGAACCTAAGCTGTGTCCTACTTTTAATAGACAAGGGTTAAAAGTTAGGTTCACTAATTTGGTTAATCTTAAACATTCTAACTTGAATTGAGCTTGAATATTAAGAACTGGTTTGACATTGAGCCAATTTCCTCAGCTGGTTCACCAAATCTCTGAAAGATTAGTTCCAGATTTCCAGTTCTTTACTAAGTTCAAGAATTAATTCCTATTAACTAACACCAGTTCGTTCCTAAATCAAACTTGTCTTGGGTTGGATCTATTGCGTTTATACTTGGGTTAAACCTCTATTGACCCCCACTCGGATTAGATCCGTTCCTGGATACTCCAATCTTTTAACCGATACAAGAAGACGACCATCTTCTTCTTCCTCCCTTCCAAGATAACCAATCACCGTTTAAGAAGACTTGCTGCCTTCTTTTCCCCTGAGCCCAACCTCCATGAATGATTTCATGAAAGATCCTTAGTACCTGGTGATTGCCAAACACCAGTCACCAGTGGTTCTAACTCCATCTCTGATCATCAAGAACAGCATTCCGATGATCAACTAAAACAGAATTAAAACCATCCTATGTTTCCGAATTCCTTGAGACCCTCACCTTACGACGACACTGATCGGCGACCCCAATCCTCTAACACCTTGATCCCAAAACTAAACTAACTCCAACGAACCCCTGTCGCCGACGAACCCCTGTCGCCAATTGTTGGTTCCGATTAAGAACACATAATTCATACCGAACTAAATTCCATTGAAACAGAATAAACTAAGTTGAAACAAAAGTTTCATTCTACCTGACGGCCGTCCGATGAATAACGGCATTGATCCGTGATAAAGATCCTAATATTAACCTCCGATCGCTAGTTTTATTAACATATGTCAAAGAAGGGCAGAGGAAATAACTCAAAGCAGAGGAAATAGTCGTGGTTTAACAGACCAACTTAACCTCTACGTTACCGACACCGAAGAAGAAGGAAGTACCTGGTTCACTGTTCTTCTCTTGCCGGCGACGAACTGGCTTCGACTAACCCATTACCACCACGATCGGCCACCTCCCCTCTTCCAAAAAACAAAAAAAAAAAAAACCTCAACAGAGTTCTTTCTCAAGTTGCCGTGAAATCAGGCCAAGCTCCATTAAGAACAAGAAGAACCAAAAGAAAACGAGGAAGAAAAGAAGGAGAATGGAAGAAGAGGAAGAGGAGGAGGAGGAGGAAGAAGAAGAAGAATGGGGGAAACGGGTTCAGCTAATTGTGTTTATGATCCTATTTATAAGTCTATTTCTGGATTGTTTGAAGGCCGTTATGGCCGCACCCAACTGTTACAATGGCTGGTACTTGGCCGGTGAACTCCATACTTTGGCCGTTCAGCCGGAATATCATCACGTAGGTGATGATCGTTGGTTCATGGGAGTCTTCTGCGAAGCTCTCCTCCTAAGGTTGAAGATAATGGTTTAAAAATTAGTTGGTTTAAAGATTAGTTGTGGTTCAAGGTATCCGGTTCAACTATAAACCGGAAACAAATATTACATATCTTGAGCTCCATGCTCCAATACATCCAATCTAGGATCGGTATAGCTACTAGCATTCCACGTAAATAACGCAATCGCCGTCTCTTGTAAGCATCCAATTGACTCTAATAAGTTATACAAAAACAATTAGGATAACATAGAACAGGAATAATTAAATATATTATTGAACTCTGGCGATTCTAACCTTCAACCAATCTTTGATCATAAAAACTTAAAAGCTCATAAAAAAGTGGGCAACAACGAATATCTTTTAAAAAAGAAACTACTTCCAATTTAAAATTGAGATTGGTGGCGAGGAAGCTGGTCGCTAAGAGCTTAGAATGCCTAATGAAACCAGGTCCTTACGTTTGAAAAGGGATCGCCATCCGTTGGACTTGTTCCGACAAAGACCTGTCAAGAGAGCTCCCTAAGCCAATGAAACCGTCTACACCCAGCTCATTACTGTGCCACGATCACAGTTTCAACGGGCTACATTGCAACACGAGGGTAAGGTCGACATATGAAGCGTTAAGTCCATTCGATACTAATATTGGTGCACTGTGGTCCGTCCATTACAAGTTCGGTCTCCAATTATTTAAGGGAGTTGAGTGCCAGCTCCATGATGCACAAGACAACCATATGGAGACATTTTCTCAGGACAACCGTCCCGACTTTGAAGCTGTTAAGATAAATAAAAATCGATAAAGACTTCCAATCAATCACGATTAGTCACCGTTCGGGCTAGGGACGGCATTAGCTGGACTACTTCGCCAAACTTGCCTCAGGTTGCAAACAGTGCTTCAGATGTAACCTCTCACCTGATTGCTTTCATACGAAACCGTGTCGAGTCCAATTGCTCTTGGAAGTCGGCCTCAATACAACCTTACTACTTTGGCATTTTCTTTGATAATTTTCTGACCTATCCTTAGTCAAATAGTAGATATTATTTAGAAAAGTTCATGTGTTACAAAATATAAATATTGTATAGCATTATTTTTTTTTTTTTTGAGTGTTAAGAAAAAATTTGAATATTATAAAAATACTGATGCAGAAGTGAATCAAAGTTTTATGTATATCTTGTACATACAGAATCAGAGGGTTATGATCTTACAAATATATTGTTTCTTCTCTTAATTAGCAATAAAACTTTAAGGCATTAGGATAGCACGCTTCATTTTCTACTTGTGGTATTATATTTTATAGGAACTACACTCAAATCCATAGCCTAAGAGCACCTCTAAAGCATGGAAAGAGAAAGTGTTTTTATTATTGAGAACGCTAATAGTGTGCATTTGCATTTGTATCTTAGCCTTGGGTGGAAAGTCTAGTTAAAGAGTTTCTCATTTGTATCTGAAAACGTGAAACATTCTCTCATTAAATGTCTAAAAGTCTAGAAGACTCTTTACTTGGTCAAATGTTGAATTCTAATGGATACCCATGTTGAAATATGAAAAGTTAGGCATAGGTTGAAAGGAGCTTGCTCACTAGTGGATACCCATGTTGGGTCAAAAGCCCAAATTCTAATGTCTCCCACTTATATACAGTGGGCATGGCCAAACCTTGTATCTCTTTTGCCTCGTCCATCTTGTTAATAGGCTATGGGATCACTAAGTATACCTGCATACCAATTTCATTGGAGGCTAGATTAGTTAGTTTTCAAAAGGGCTCCAATATGCTCCAGACTCATTTAGTCACATTAGATCAAATACCTTTAATCTCTCTCAAGCTCACGCTCAGAATACTATTTAATTGCACACTCCAATATACTCATGATTATATCACAATAGCTAAGAAGCAACATAAACTATTGACCGTGAGTCCAAAATTTAATACATATGAACTAAATAGTTTTCCTTACGCCTCATAACGCATTTAGTTTCATCATAGTTGCTTGCTTAATAATGTCCCTTTAGATTAAATCAATCATAATCTTCAAGCAACATATTAAAGGCCTTATGTCCTAGTCAAAGGTCACAAGGGCATAATAGGACCAATTACTATGATCCTTAAGACTAACAACATGAAGAAGCATGAATCCATTCACTTACTTTCTAAATTAGCCACCAAACATATATAGTATAAATTATATGTTATAGTCGAGTTTTTTTTAGAAATGAAATCCTATACAGTACAAGCTTTGTATCGCAGAGTACTATACATATCTAGATAGCCATCATGTGCTCCATTTCAAACATAGGTTCTTATCGTTTATCTACAATATATGCCTGTATGGATATTAATAACTCCTTCAAAATATAAACATAGCCACTATACCTGTATGATGACTATCCAAGCATATACAACACTCTACGGTATAAAGCATATATTGCAAAGGATCCGTGCTCTATAATTTAAGTTATTGAATTGCAAATGTCATCAGCTAAACTTGTCTTGAATTTGGAATATACAGTAAATGCTCTATTTTCATTTTTAAATGTAAGTTCTAGAGGCTTATCGTAATCCACACATAGGAGATGAATGAAATAAAAATGGCAAAAATCTATGGTCAATACCGAGGAATGTTTATATTTGCGAGGCTTTAGCTTAAACTGTATGGGGTGGGGTAGCCATAGAGTAGCAGGTGACTTTGCAAGGATGGAGTGGATATAAGATTAGCAAGTGAAGTTTAACCCCTCTTCATCCTATAATAATAATGATGATAAAAATGATAATAATTATAAGAGAAAGAACAACAACAACACAAATAATAATAATAATAATAATAATAACAACAACAACAACAATAATAATAAAATGTTAAAAAAAAAAGATGACAATGATAATGATAATAATGGTTAAAATCAACTTTACAATGATCGGAAGGAATCAATGGCTAATATTTTTTTTATATTATTATTAGGGGGGTTTGGTAATCAAAATAGGATCACCATGATGATTTTTATCTCAGAGGGATGTTTGATATGAGATGATCCATCCAAAATCATCGGTGATCTAGTAAAAGTAATGGGATCACCATGTTTCGTTGTATCTCGATGATTGTATGTGATAGAAATCCTAAATCACTTCCACCTCTAAGTCATCATCCAAATGGTATCCATCCTTGAGATTGGATATCCAAGATTACCCCCCAAATAGTGATCTTAACTTGAGATGCTTAGTAGTATTTTTATATTAATATAATATAATTTATTATGATTATATTATAATATAATTATAATACTATATAATAATAATTTTATACTATAATACAATATTATAAAAAATACTATTATAATTAAATAAAAATATTATAATAATAAAATATTATAAAATAATGATAAATTATCATGATAGTTAAACAAATGAAATAAGGATAGTTTTGATATTATATGATTAGTAATCTTGGATTTCCATGACATACCAAATAGTATAATCATGGATATTCAAAAATCTTTAATCATTGGGACATAACGTATCAAACATGATCATTTTATATCGCTAGGGATAAGATCATTGATAATCTAAAATCATCATAGTGCTCACATTTTGATTGTTAAACGCCTTCTAATGAGTTATTACAAATAAAGAGATACCTCAACAGAAGTCATTAGATCACCCAAATCTCATCTTATATATACTTATTATCTAATATAATCTAATATATATTGTAAGGCTAAAATGATTTGGATTAGAAAATCAGTTACTTTATTTTGATGCCACATACAAGAGAGATGCAAGGAGCCAATGGAGATAATGTTGTAGAAGATCAGTTGATGCAAGATGGAGAGGACCGGCCACACCTTTCTTCCTCTTCAACCACTGGAGTTTAGAGTGCTGGGAGACCTTCTCTAGTAAACATTCGACCAGGTGTTAGCTCACTTGGCGAAGGTATTCATTAGAACCTGATCCTAGGCAAATGTCACTAGACTACCTTCAAGGGAATTAGTTTAGAATAAGGCTTTGGAGTAGAAGATTGACAATCTGCATAAACATTTTAATCGATAGTTAAGGTTTTCTGCATCAGAAATTGAGGAGGCTCGAGAGGAATAGAAGCTTGCCCTGTTTGGTCATACATTGGGGCGATGTTTAGGATTGGACTTCCTCAAGCGTGTGCTAAAAGAGAAATGGCATTTGTTTGGAGACTTTGAGGTATTCTGATTGGAGGCAATCATTTCATCTTTTGATTTCAGTGTGCGGATGACCTACACAAAGTAACACAAAGAGATCCCGCATGATAGGTGGCCAAATGCTTGCCTAGATGCTTGGCGCTTGAACTTTAAACCTTCAGTGACTCATATCTTTGACTACCTTATGGTTAAGGATTGAAGATCTTCCTGAAGAACTATGATCTAAAACCCATATTTTGGAGATGGTCTTCGTCACTGGAACATTGCTATAGTTGGACAACTTTACTAAAAAACTAGCTCTGAGAAATTTTGCTAGAGTCTGCATCCAAGTGAACTTAAACAGACTATTGATTCCTAGTGCAGATATAATTATGGGTGATGGGGATACCTCTATCTGGCAAACTTTTACATATAAAGGCATTCCTATATTCTACTATGCATGTGATTGAGTTTGCCATGGGGTGACGGATTGTTAGTTTATAGGGTCGAAGGGTCATATTGCTACGGTTGAAATGGCACCAGTGGCTACCGCTTCCCCTTCTAGTGCAACAAAAGAGAAATCTACAGGTTAGTTGTATGGTCCTTGAATGTCTTCTACACAATCATAGAGTTTGAGTAATCAAAGGTTTGGGGAAGAAGCCTGAGTTACTAAGTCAAATCAGCATACAACTAAACAGCTAATTTCAGACTCTAAGACTACCCTGCGGGTGAACTTGGTTACTCAATTGACTTAAGAGCTTGATGGACAACCTACTATAACTTCTAGAGGAAATCATGGAGACCTTTTTGAATGTGGTGGGACTGTTAAGGAAACTGCTACTAGCAATCCAACGATCATTCCTGGACCATGATAGAGTGTGCTGGTTAATTTGGTGGACACAGAGGGTTCAAATAAGACTTCTCAAGTGGGAAAAGAGCTACACAATCTATTAGATTCAAATGTTGGGCATGGCATAGAACTTGGTCAGCCTTTTGGTATGGTGGCCAGCCTGACTAATACCATGGATGACGATCGAGTTACGGAGGAGCATAAGGTGAGTACACAGCCTATTAAGTTTCAATCTACTAATGATTAGGCACAAATCAGATTAAAGAAGAAGGGGAAGCATGTGCGAAGGAATTCCTCGGTCTCAAATCATTCAGGATCTTCAGATTGATTGAGCTCAGAACAACAACTTTAGCGGGGCATGGTATCAAGAAAATAATTTTCCATCATCGACCATTGGCTAAAACTGATATGCTCAATCTCGCACTCACCTTGCCTAGCCCCCTAGCCTTTGGGCAATTAGGTCTCAATGCAAAATCTCACCTACAGCCCGACGACTGGCTGCTTGGCGGGGATATTCCTCATCACCCTTAGATGGCTACAGAAAGAATAGAGAAACATACCTCTCTAAAGGGTGGCCCTTCCATGCTAACACTAAAGGTTGAAGCAGCGGTGAGGTAGGCCCTATTGGATCTAACTGCTAAGGGGAGTGATGAAGACCCTTGTGGTTCGATTTAAGTCGGTGAAATACTGGTGAAGTGACTGGTTGAAACTGTACAAACATGCCATAGCCAAGTGGAGGATGGGGGGCCTATACGACTGAAGAAAATGTGGAATAGCAACTAGGATGCTTGGATCATGATCATTTGGTGGAGCAACGTCACGCTGGAGATGGGCACTTGTGTTCTCTTCCTATATTGGAGCCATGCCCTAGCATTGGAGGGGAGGGTTTGGCTAATGGGACGACCAAACCCTCTGTTCTTATCCATCAGAGGGAACATCAGTGGAAGGATATCAATAGTCCGTGCATGTCTAGGCCTATTGAATTGGGCCACAATGTTGACTTTTGGGTGCCTCCCATCGAGCCTATTGGGAATCAATTGGAGGAGGAGTCGGATCATAACATCAAGGTGTCGAAGTTATTTGCTGAAGGCCCTGAAGACTCAAATAAGAACTCTAATTTATCCTCATGAATATTATTATCTAAAACTATAGAAGGGCTGAAAAACTAGTTCTAATATCAAATTGCAGGATTCTATTGTCAAAGCATAATGCTGATGTTTGTATCTTGCTTGAAACTTGTCTGTTAGGCTTCGCTATTGATAAGTGTCAAAGAAAGTTTGGACTAGCTTGGAATATCAAAGCTATTGATTCACATGGGTTATCTGGGGGAATTATAGCTTTCTAGAGAAAAGATGTGATCCAAACTAATTTCCTTCATGTTTCAAACTAATGTATGTATAGGATTTTTTCTAGTCCTGCTTTGCTTCATTGGATGCTAGTAGCTATCTATGCTAGCACCTCAAGAGTCCCACGAAGATCTCTCTGGGCTGAATTAAAAGGCACTCTGAATCTCAATGTTCTGGTATTGATGGTAGGTAATTTCAATTGCATCTTATCTCAGAAGGATAAGCAAGGGGGGCATCCTTTCACATATAATTTGGAATTATAGGAATTCAGGGGTTTTTTACAAGAGACATCTCTTATTGACCTAGGTTTCCATGGTGCAAAATATACATGGTGTAATAATCAATCGGGTAGTGCTCAAATTTGGGAACTCTAGCCTATGCAGTACCTTCCCTTGGCAGGTACTTCTTCTACCTTCAACGCAAGTATTACCCTTGATCATTTTTTTAGCACCTAGGGGGGGATGGAATAGGAATGAGCTGGAGAGGATGGTTTCACCGGGACTAGCTATGGTCATATCAAAGATTCCAACAGATGATAGGGAGTTGGAAGACGTTCTCACTTGGGGATCAAGTTATTAGGGGCAGATGGTAGTTAAGCAGGTGTATCACTCAATGTTACGTCATCTTTCTTCTTTTTTGTCTCATCAAGTAAGGCTAGTGTGAAGATTGGATCCTCTTCTTTCTTTGCAATCTACTCAATAATAGGTTATCTAATACTGAGCTTTTATTTGATCGGGTTCCTTCTATCCTCCGTATTTGTAACGGATGTCAAATAGATGCTGAGACTACTAACCACCTTTTCTTTTCATATCCCAAATCCTGTCTCCTTTGGAATATTGCTGATATGGAAGTAGGCGCTACTTTATTCTCAATAATAAATGTTTTAAATTATATATGTGAGCCATCTCCTTCCCTGACTCTGCATGTAAGAAAATCTCTGATAGTTCATCTTCTATAGTGTATATGGAAAAGCAGGAACAAAGAATTATTTGATCAACATATTACTAGTCCTTTTGTTATTCTTCTCAGAGCTCAGTGCTTAACTCAGGATTTCTTCGGAGCTACTCAATCAGCTAACCTTATTGGAAACTTAGGACATTTTTTGCCTAGTGTGGCTGGACCTTTACCTTCTACCTTTATCTCTTGATATCCCCCCTCCCTCCCCATCAAATGGGCTGAAGCTAAATTTTGATGGGTCTATTCATAGGAAGCGAGCAGGAGCAGGATATATTGTTCGAGATGAATCTAGTCAATTCATTTCTACTAATGCAATTCCTCCACTACATGTTACTATTCCTGAAGCAAAGTTAACAAGTGCTTAATATGGCATACAATATGTCCTTTCCACTTTATCATGGCAAAAGTTGGTTATTGAAGGATATTCTAGCACTGTGATTTCATAGATCCAATTCAGCTCACAATCTTCTCATTATCTCCATCCCTACATGAAGAGTATCAACAAGCAGTTATCATCTTGTAGTCGATTCGTGCTGGCATAGCATGTTTATCATGAGGGCAAGCAAGCTATTGATTTCCTTGCTATATTCTTAGATGGACTTGTTGTGTAGCTTGGTTCTCCTCCTATGGAGCTCAATGTCATCTTAGTTGTGGATGCTGTAAGAGTGGCGTATCCATGGCACTATAAGGCTTCCTCTTTAATCAAAAAATGCCACATACATGGATAAGTTATATAGCTTTTAGATGTTATTATTAATAACATTTAGATATTATTTAAGTATACAAATGAAGCATCAATTTATGAGGCAACACGAACTTTCAAGACTTTGGAATAACGCGGGTGAAAAGTCCTACGAAAAAAAATAAAAGAAATAAGCATGAAAGACATCAAAGATGAAAACCATACTACTTATTTCTATGATAATCAGGCCTCTATCATTGAAGAGTTTTATTTATTTAAATTATATCACCTCTATTTTTTAAAAAAGATTTATCTATTTTGTAATCTATAGTTACAAATCAATTAAATTTTTCAAAAAAAAAAGAAATAATTTATGTCTTATACATGTATTTTATTTAACTTATGCCTTTTTCGATCCAAATATTGTGAGAGATACACAGAAAAAGAAAATAATATAACTTTTAAAATTAAAATTTAATAATATAAAATTAAAAAAAAAGTTTACATTTTCCTATATTATGATATCTACAAAATATGCTATCAAAACATTATCAATTACAGTAATGCTCATATTTTTATTGCATTTATTATCCATGATTTATAGTGCATTGCACATGCCATACTTTGGTTGTAGTAGTTGCAACCCTCGTAGGTACAGAGAAGATGTCATCTGGTAATTTTTTTTTTTTCCAATTAAATAAGATTATGAGTTTGGTGACCTATGGCTTCGGGAAACCCTTTATGTAAACTAAAAACCTAAAATTAGCATTAACATCATTTCAAGCAATCCATCAATCATAGTGCTGCACCTATGCCATCTCTATTTTCTCCTAGATCAACATTACTAGGAACATTTTGTGAAGTTTCAGGGCTAGATCAAGTTATTTAATTTTGATTTCATTAGATCATGCCAGGTTTCAGTTGATGCAATTGAAACCCAGGATATAAAAATGGTGGTTAGATACTACCTTTCATGATCGTATGACATGTTGGGCATTAATTTTCTACTTCATTCAATGACGCACACTCTAAAGAATAAAAATGAACCCCCCCACCCCACCCCAAAAAAAAAAAAAAAAAAAAAAAAAATGGACTTTCAAAATGAGAAGTTTGGCATCCTAGTCTTAAAACCCATTCAGCTATAGAGGAAGGCACCGACCAGGTATCTAAGAGCCGTTGATAAAATCTTGTACCCTGCTGAAATGGTAATCAGTTCACAATAACATTGCACAAACAACAAATAGATTGAGATATTTAACTAAATTTTTCTAATATCGAACTAACTACTTAAAACAGGTTGATTCATACTCATCAGATCAGATTTGAATCCTAAATCAAACATTTGTGGCTTTGTGGTATTTCATTAGAAGATATCGACAATTTTGAAGGTCATCATGCTTGGTGACACGTCCAAAGATTCTAATAGAGAACAATTGAGAAGGGATGATCATCGGACTTCACACCAGTATCATCTTATTTATATTACTCGGACTGCTTTATGTCAGATATTAGGACCTACAAGTGCCTTCATGAAATTAAAAGTGAAAATATAACTGATAGATATACTGGGAAGAATAAACAGGTTTTTCTTTTAAAATATGCTATTAAAAGCCCGTGAGAACGAATATATGATTTAAAATAATCGTTATAAACTAAAAATTGACTGACATGCTCCTTCAAGATGCTTTACAAAGATAACCTCGAAAAAATTTTCGAAATAATCAAATTCCTCCTATGTATATCCAAATACATGCTGCAAAACAAATAGATTTGTTAACTTATGATAGATGATTATTAGCCTCCTTAAGCAGCTAATTGACAACTGTTAGGGTTTCCCTGAATCCAAAATACAGTCTCTCCAGAATATCAATTGCAACCGTAACACCTAAACAAAAGGAAGCGACTTTGGCTCCATGATGCTTTTAACTTTCCACTCGCATCTAACCCTTGAAACAGGGGGGCCCCATAATGTCCACAAAATGCGGATATGAGGCCTTTTCAAGGCCTTTGTGAAGTCATCCATGGACGTACGCTTCTTAGCAGCTGATGCCACCTCTAGAATCATATGCTTCTACTGAAAGAAAAGTTATTTTTGGTAAAGGGGAAAAGATTTAAATTTTAAAAAGCCTTGGTGACCGTTCGCTCGGTGGCGTGCGTGCGTGCGTGCGATCTGAGTGCGCGCATCGGCGTGGGTGCAGACGGGAACATCAATGGAGGCGCTGGAGCAGCGTGTGCGTCACGCACATCGCGCGGACCGTTATTTCGAGGTCAAATTTAAATTTGAATAAATCAATTGAATTTGGCATGTTGTTGCGCACAATTATTCATCTTTATTGCTTTCTTTACTGAGCAATTTATTGTATTTAAATTTTTAAATTTAGTTGCTGAATTTAAATTGAAATTTTATTCTCAAGTTCATTAATTTAAATTTAAAATATAAAATTACAGGGCAAGTCGTGAAAATCTTATTTTGCCGAACCAATTAAGCAACCCAACTCATAAAATCACTTCTTTTAGTAATCATAGTACTATAAAATATGAAAAATTTAATAGGTTCTTAATTGTGGTAAAGATAGATCAAATTTCTTTTGATTTGCCATCCTTACTAATGGTTTTAAATTTCTTCATTTTTTTTCTTTTTTATTTTAATAAAAAAGAAAAAAATTACTATCCTCTTCTTTCCTAACGAAATAGTGGAAAAGGAAATTATACTCTCCTTTTTTTTTTCCTTTTTTTAATATAAAAGTGGAGAGAAGGAAAAAGAAATCTTCCCTTTTTATGTTGTATTTCATTTTTTTTTAAAAATAATGTTATGGAGTTAAAGTAACCTTCTATTTTTTCTCTCTTTTTATTTTTATTTTTTATTTTTTTATTTTTGATTTTTTTCTTTTTTTTCTAAGGCATTGGTACAAAACATTCTATAAAGAATTCGATTTAGTACAAGAGCAAAGAAGATTCTAAAAGAGACTTAAAGATATGAAAAAGTATGCCAGGATTTTTTTTCGTTTATCTGGATTTACTTTCTCTATACAAATCTTTTTTATTATCATTCAAGTCTAATTTTGTATAGATCTATATTTTTCCATTCACATGCTTAGCAAGGGCTAATATCTGCTTTCCATAATAGTAAGCCAATGGTTATTATCAAAGGAAGTAATCCCTTTGAACATATTTTTCATTTGTTAAATGACTAACTATTCAAATAAAGATAAAACTTGGGTGCAATAAGCTATGTGCATGTTACTAATGCTGTTCGATTCTATCTATCTCTCTATTCCTTTCTCTTTCTTTTTTTTTTTTTTTAAAGTCACCTTAGCCAACATTTAAACATTAGGTGATAATAAAGAGAAAAATAAAAGGAGAAATAAAAACAGAGCGCACGTATATAGTTCACTGCATCTAAATATCATCCTTTTAATAATTTGTTGCTTGTTGAATTATCAGATATTAACTTGTGATTGCAATGAATATATAAATATAGGTGAAGATTGCTTAAAGCATGAAATTTAGATGCGGTGTATTATGTGCGTGTCATATAATTCTATCTCTCTTTTATGATATGTTAAAGCTTGCGTAATTACGGAATGATGGTAGAGAAAGACTGATGGAAAAAGAAAGATAGAAATAAAGAGACAAATGAAAACGAGAGACTGAGACGCATACAATGTATTGGAGCTAAATTTGGTCCTTACGAAAGCAAACCATGCCCATCAACGCCTCCACCAGCAGGCCACTGACAAAACATTGGGTCTTAATTCAAAGGGCGGCAAAAAATATATATTTGACGAAGCCTATAAATTATACTTGGCGTTTTCTGTACGTGGAATTTTGTTGTCCTCTTCAGAGATTTCTAATTGAAAACTATAAGCAGCGAAGAATGGGTCCTTCTCTACTTACCGGTAATAGAATGAAAAGAACAGATCTAAAATTTCTTCTCATTTATTTCTTTTCTCCCTCTTCGTTAAAGCAAGTCCATTTAAATCCAATGGATGGAGCACGTCCATTCGCATTGGATTCCAAGTTCTGAACTTTCAAATATGCTGTCATGTAATCGGTCGTATCTATCTTATCATCTTGCCCAGATGCTCTGAGCCATCATGCGTCATTGGATGCTTATCACGTTGCTGTGCAAGGGGTAATCAGATGTTACAAATTATATTATAAATGCAATGGAAATAAATCAATCATCTTCTTCAATACACCTGCAACTTTACACGCAAGGCCTCCGCAGCATCACTCATTTTGGGCCCCGCAGACTTCTGGATTACGAATTTCATTTTCTTTTCAGAAATATATTAAACTTGATTGATAAAAGAGAAAAACATCGTTAAAAGCAAAGAACTTTGTCGTGCCCGACTCACAAATATGGGCTGCTATTGAAAGGAGAAAAGGCCAAAACAACCAAAAGAAAACTACTCCTCTTTATCTTTTTTTGTCATGGGTCCTGTAGTGGAGCTTTTTGACATATTTTAGCTAAGAATCTTGACATCAGGAGGAAAATAATATAAAATTAAATATTAATATTAGAGTTTTGTTTTGCTCCTTTAATTACAGTTTTATTTAAGGAAAAAAAAACTTTTTTCGCTTCTCCTCTTAATCCTTCCCATTTTTATCATTTTTTTCTCAAGTTGAAAGTTGAAAATTTTTCCTTGGAATTAGAGACTTTTTTTTTTTTGATAGAATTTTAAAAGGGTGCAACACAAGGGCTTAGTACTAGTTTCGCCAAAAAAAAAAAAAAAAAAGAAAAAAACCAATAGAGACTTAATCCCATATTTTGCTTGTTTATCAATCATTTTTTAATATTTTTATTTAATTTTAGATATGAGCCAATGCCTTAAAGTTTTATGAATAATATAAGATACATTTTTATATTACCTTACATTATTAATTAAATATATGTTCAACTCTATCTATATATAAAGTTTTCATACATAGTCGATCTTAAGTTCAGATAAAAAAAGACGGTTGCAGTATGTTAAACGCTAGCGTAAAGCAATAGTCACATCCTATGAATATAAATCTAATAAAAAAACTTGTTAAAATGTCTTCTAATTATGATATATTAAATAAAACATTAAGTATAGTGAAAAGTTTTGTAAAGGTAATTAGGGTTGTCTCTCAAAGCAACATGTTACATTGGCACTCTGGTGTGGCAGAAAATAAGAGTTCTCACATCTTTATGGATAGGTATTATTAAGAATTGGTTTAAGAAAAAAAATAAAATATTTTTAGTAACTTAGAATATAAGATCATTAATAAAAAAATTAATAGAACTAATAAATATAATGGCTAGAAGGAGAATTAACCTTAACAGTAACAGATTAAATGGACAAGAAAAAGGTAAAAGAAGTTGATGGTTTTAAATTTTGATAAATAAATAAAAATAAAAAAAAGAATTATTGTAAATAAAAGCTTAAAAGATGAGAATATGAATGTTAAAAAAATGATAGATAGAATAATTTTGATTAAATTGGTATTAAGAGACAATTAATATTAGTAACGCTTATGCTTTTCGATTAAGTTTAAATAATGTTATAAAATAAAACTTTTGGGAGAATATGGATAGAGTAATTTAAAAGATTCTTAATAAAAAAATATTTATTAAAAGAGATTTGAATGGATATGTACAAAAACATAAGATAAGTTTTTAAAAAGTGTATAAAGGTTATGTTTTTATAGGTAGAAATGAAGGAAATGTTATTTTAGAGTTTGCAATAGTAAATAATTTTGTATTAACTAACACATTTTTTAAAAAGAAAGTGCCTTATCTAATAATTTTTAATGGCAGATACAATACTAGGTTGCACTACAAAGATTGATTAAGTCTTTTTATAAAGATGGTAAGTTTATAAAGTTTCATCAAGCAACATAAATGGATGGTTATATATGCATGTATTCAAAAATAGAAAAAGATTAAACAGTATAAAAATTTGAGGATTAGATAATGAAATTTGAAAGAAAATAAATTAATAACTTTTAAGAATAAAATGATAAGAGAATGAAACGAAGTCTATCTGATGAAATCAATATCATATAAAAAAGAGATAGCTTATAGTATTAGAAAAATGATTGTAGAGATATTAACAGAGTTAAAAGGAAATGAGCTATATGTTAAGAAAACTTGATAGTAAAGTAAAAAATTTAATAGTGGCTAAGGTTAAAAAAAAATGTTATAAAAAACTACCTAAATATAGAAATAAAAAAGCATATATATGCACTAACCAATACAATAAAATAATAGTGATCATATAATCAGCATCCAATCTTATAATCGAACAAAAAAAAAAAAAAAAATCCCGGCGAACCAAGTTGGTTATTACAACAATTGCCTTAGTTGCTTCGTTTATTTACCAATATATTTGTAAACATAAATTTAATACGGATGAAAATCAATTAATTTATTCAGCTCCATCCATACATACAGCATATATGCAAGTCTTAAGCATATATTCTTAAGCATATATTATCACTTCAGCTGACAAATTTAATATACTTATCACGAAGACCTGGCATGGAGGGAAAAATAGGTGACGAATACATTATGCCTATGATGTTAACGCAAACAGTTGGACCAGATAAGAACTTCAGCGGGGTGTTCCAAAGGGATCCCGTGACATACAGCATCAACAGCAAGCTAACGTCGGAACACTGAAAAATTAGGAGTTGCACGGCATCATACAGTAGAATCTTGGGTTCAGCGCTCGTTCCACCCCCTTAAGCCGGAGGGGAAACTTTTTGCTTTTTCTTTTTCTTCTTCTTGGAAAGAGGGGCGGAGCGTGCGGGATTCTCGGAACAAACATGTCACATGCATTGGGTGCTCTTCATAGCTAAATATTAGTGATAATAATGCAAAAGCTGTGACCAGATAAGAAGTTAAATAGGGTATTCAGATGCTCTGGTGGCATAAAAAGTGCAACGTTGCACCAAGCAAACCAATGAGACGGAGAAATGAGGAATTTTTTGTTCGGCCAGGTGAACAGGCTGCAATTCACATTCTCTTGCCCCCAGATCAGATGCTATTCTTGACTTCTCAGGATTTAGTGGGCGTATGGGTGCGAGAATCCTACATGCCCTGCCGTTAAGTAGCGATCTTCCCCATGATGGTCAATTCCCCTATGATGGTCACCGTGGCACCCTACATTTTTCAATCTTTTGACCGACCGTGCAAGAATATATAGAGCCATGTAGGAGAACAGTACTTGCAGATGGGAGACTCGATGATGATCGGAGTAACATGCAAGCAAGAATGAGAAAATTCAACGTAGCTTCATCAGCCACGTTACCAAAGCATCATATGAAACCATATGATACAAACTTGTCAATTCCATCGTCGGATTAATTTGCTTATCGGGTGGACGAGTCGATATCAATTCGCCCGCCCATCCTGACATACAATTTACTTTCATGTCATCTGTTTTCCTCTTTTCATTTTCCTGCCACAAATAAATAGATGAAATTTGGAAGGAAACAGCATATATTTATGATACAAAACTTGGTTCTCTTTTACTCATCATGGTAACCTAATCTCTTTTATTTCAAGTAAACTATAATAACAAACACTAAGCGCAAGCTCAACTAAGGCAAGCATTTCTCATCCAGGTTACATAAAAATTAGCCAAAAAAAAAAAAAAAAACTCACACGTTAAAACGGGAAAACTAGCATAGACGAAAATTCCGCTTGGAATTTGGCTCACGAAGCCTTGGGACCGTTAGGCAGGCGCGCGGGCGCATCGCGTGGCGGTAGAGTCACTGCGTGGGCTCGCGACAGCGAGGCCTTCGGGCTCCGGATCTGCGTTGAGATCGAGGCGCCGCGGGGTCGCGTTCTCCGCCACCCGCTCCACCGCCGCCGCCGCCGCCGCCTCCGCCTCATCCGAGCGTCCTTTCCCGCCATCATCTTTGCCGGAGCCAGGCGCCGCGAAGTCCTCCCACGCGAAAGCCGGGTTCCACCGCACGGCTACCCGCATGGATCCATCCGCCGCCCTAGGCCGGCCAGACCCGCCGCCATCGGCAGCGCCGGCGAAGCGCCGCGACACGTCGCGCATCCGGCGGAGGATCGCGAAGAATTCCTCCACCTCCTCGTCCGACCCCGTCCGATCGTACTCGCCACGACGGGATGACATCGGGAGGCCGTCGGCCTCACGCTTCCGCTTCGCGGACTCCATCTCACGGACGCCCGATGGCGTCTTCGTTGCGGTGCCGCTGGTGGGGGGTAGTCTGAACTCTGAAGCGGTTGACGTCGCTCCGTCCCTCTCTTTAGAAGAGTGAAAGAAGAGCATCGAAATTTTTTCCTAATCTAACGATTCTAATCTTCTAAGAAACGTCAAAAAGGAAAAGGAGGCATCGCTCTCACCCAAAGAGAAATTGCTGGTATATGAAAATTGAGATTTTATAAAAAAATATCACGATGCTTGGAACCTCACAGGTCCCTTCTAATCGTTGTTAAAATTGGAGGGTGCCTGTTGTCCATGTTAGCGGCGTCACTTTAAGGTGGGATATCAGTGCTCTATTCTAGAGTCTCACCCTCACCCCAACATTGATTAACCCTTCGCCCATCCTTAATTTTAAAATAAAGTAAAAAACACTAAAACAGTGACATACGTTGGTAGATAATTTTTCAGACGTCTGTGCTTCCTCGCCCCGGTTTTTCCATCCCACATATCTATTTAAAAATTAAAATTCTTCAAATATAGCTGATCAAAAAGAGGATAAAAAAAATAAAGAGAAATTTTTAAGTTATATTTTTAAAAGTAATCTTCCTCAAAGGAGGTAAGAGCGATCGTCCAGCCCAACAAAAAAAATTCCTTATCTTAAGAATGGACCGTTTTCCCATTATCAGGCTCGCAAGAAACCATCCTTGAAATTTATTTTTAACTAACTACGTTAGTAACGTTCGAATTTATAGAACTGTATCACTCTAATCTTTAAATTTTAAAAAATTATAAAATTAATTTTAATTTTTTTATTTTCAATAAAAAATTATTTAATTTTATTCTACGTAACGTAACAGGACACGTGACGGATGATAAAATTAAATTTAAAATTTATGGTTAACCTATTAACCTAATATTCGATAATTCTTGAAAAAAAAATTTAACCTCCTCCTCCCCCCTCCCGCCGCGGCCCCCTCCGTCTATCCTCCCTCGGCCGCGGCCTCCTTCGTCCCATCCCCCCCTTCCGCCTCCCGCCGCGGCCCCCTCTGTCCACCCCCCCTCCGCCGCAGCCTCCTCCGTTCCCCCGGGGTGAGGGACGGAGGGGGAACGGGGGGAGGGAGGAGGCCGCCGGGGGGAGGGGGGGCCGCGTTCTCCTCCGTCGGCCGGGGGGGGTTGAGGGACAGGGGGGGCCGCGTTCTCCTCCGTCCTCCACGTGAGGGAGGAGGTCGCGGCGGGGGGGGGGGGGGCGGGGGGTGAGGAGAGCGCGGGGGGGACGGAAGAGGAGGAGGGGGGAGGAGGCCGCGGGGGCGTTAGGGACGGGGGGCCGCGTTCTCCTCCGTCGGCCGCGGGGGAGGGTGGACGGAGGGGGCCGCGACGGGAAGGAGGTTGTTTTGTTTTTTTAGAATTATAGGATGTTAAAATAACGGGTTAATGGATTGATTATGAATTTTAAATTTGATTTTGACATATGCAGCCTTTTTTTTAAAAAAAATGCTGTTTGCTGTTTGAGTCAAATAGCCAATTCTTACTCCCTTTCGGTCACCTCGACGAGAAAGTCCCGAGTGACATCCGGAGCCTAGCCTGAGGACGTGCGATCGAGGCGTCGACTCTATCATGATGACGCCGTTGGGTGACGCCACCCCGCAGTAGCACGCCACCCCGCAGTAGCACCAAGGAAAGGCATCGGGCCTCAAGGAGGTTGGTCGGCTCTCCCCACAAAGAATTCCCATCCAACCTAATCCGATGGGCAAAAGAAAGGAGACCGACTTCGTACGGTGACCAAAAGTAGGAATTGAAACGCGAGGGCTGGGGGTTGGTGGTGTCAGCCCTGCCAAGTTGTTCAAATCTCAGGGTATGTATTTGGGTGCACATATGGTAGACCATTTGCCGCATTGTCTTGAAGAAGGAATAATGGCGTCGCACTTTTCTTTTTATTAATTGCAAGCTATTCTTTTCCTTTGCAAATATGCGGCCCAGATGTCACCGTACCCGCATCGCCCTTGTAATTGTCAAAGTATTCGCCGGAATTTTGTGCCGATTGTTTTGTCGTACACGGACTTTGGAAGCATTAAATTATTTGCAATTATATATATAAATATTTATTAGGAATTGAATACGAAGCGGTGGGACAGCCATGTTTGATGCTTTCCATTCCGTAGCAACACCGCTGAAGATTTGCTTCCATAATCCATTCAATTAATTGCGCCTCGGATGATTGAATATTTTATTTTATTTTATTTTATTTTGTGGGCTAACAGGCATAGGTTAATGATTACGGGAGTAATTCACCCCTACATGCGTCTGCCTTCAAGATATGAAATAATTCGAAATAATTCTATAGGATGGTTGACCATCCAAGTAATAGGATGATTCAATTTAATATTATACTTGTTAGAAAATTCATTACTTAGTTTACTCGTATAAATATATCCGTAGAAATCTATAACTCTAAATTTGCCATCAGATGCTTGTTCTTTTGGAATAGAGGGCATTGACAAATAGTTTTATTCTGTAGCCAAAAATTGTTGGGTGTCCTTTCATGATTAAAATATTTACATTAGATGCCAATAGCTTTTTTTTCTCGATACTATACAGTTGTAAGTTCTATCTCAGAAACTAAATAAGCTAAATAGAAATTATCATGACAACTAATAATCTTCTATAACAGTCTTAAATTAGAAATTGAACATCGATTGAAGCAGCAGTAATAGATTCATCAAGATTTAGTTTAGTAACCCCTAGTAGTGATGGAAGATGCCAAGAAACATAAATTAGAGAAGAAAATCCTAATGAAATAGAAGTGTGATATCCTTAGATTCTAAAATCCTAATGAAGTTCTAAACTTGTGGACCTAGAAAAATCATGAATATGAATTTTTGCTTGAATCAAAATTCTCCAATACTCTTCCTCTTAAGTTGGAAAACTTTATCATTTTTCTCCTTTCAAATGCACCAAAGAATATGAATGATAAGGGACTTGAAGAAACACATACCAGTTGTTTGAGAAGGATTATATAACATCAAGAGCCCCTTGCATAGATCCCACTTGATGTGAAAAATTATGATCTAGGAGTTCCTAAACAAATTTTAATTTTGTAAACGAGAAGAATAAATGTTCTACTGTTTCCATCTCCAATTGATAGCGGCCACATATAGATGAAACAGAAGGAATTTGACTTGAAATTAACCTAATTGTAGGTAGACCTTCTCTCAACAATCTCTAAAGAAAGAGAAGTGTATGAAGTCCAGTGTCCATCTTTCATAACTTAGAAAGTAAATTTATATTTTGGTATAGCTCAGGATACAAGTTGACCTATGCATGTTATTCATCACCATTGAGTTATAATAACCTCTTGCTTCAAGTTAGCACATTCTCCTTTTGTAAAGCCCTAATAAGAATATATGAAATTAAATTAGATAACAAGGAAGGAAGAGAGATGATACTAAGTCCATGTTCCATTCATGCTCCTAATTGAAGAAATATCCACCATTGTATTAGGACTCAAGGTATCCAAATTTATAGTGATAAGTAGCTGATTCAATAACTTATCAAAAAACCATAAGTTTGCACTCAATCTAATAGATATGCCATTACTAATAAATTAAATAAAACTACTTGAGATCAAATGTGAAGCTTTTGTTATTTCCTTCCAAAGAGGTGAATAATTCCTTTATGTATTGTATATCCCCCCGTGTCCCTTAAATTTATATCTTGATTTCAACATTCGAGCTAATGGAGAAGTTGGCTAAAGAATGACTTTTCCCATAATTTTATTTAATGAAGATGGCTACCATAATTTAACATTTGGAATACCTAGGCCCTCCACCTATTTTGGCTAACATATAATATCCTATGTAATAGTATGTAAAACTTTGATGCTATAGCCATGTCCCTATAGGAGATTTCTGATCATCCTGTTAAAGCAGTATAGGAAAAAAGTTAGGAATGATAACATTAAACGCTATGTGAATTAGTATGGAACATAATACCGATTTGAACATATTACATCTTTCTGCAAAAGATAGATAATTTCATTTCTATTTACCCAATTTCGATGCAATTTTATCTTTAATGCTTGGAGATTAAAATTCTTTAGGAGCCTAGGTTTCATAGGAATACCAAGATATCATCCTAACTCATCAACTCTTTTAACCTCCAAGATGGACGCCAACTAGTTTGCAAGATCTGGTACAATCTTCGGGTTGAACATCACCATGGATTTATCAAGGTTAACCATGTAACCTGATTAAGCATAATATGTACTCATAGTTTATTTGAGAGCAATGCAATCTCTTGGCATAGCTCTATAGATCAATGAACAATCATCAACAAGAGTAAGTGGCTGACTTTAAGGCGATCTCTAGTAGCTTGAAAATCACTTAGTTCCCCCTACCATCACCTTATTCGTTAATTTTCTTGTCAACATTTTAACACAGAATGAATAAATAGGGTGACATAGGACAACCCTAACAAAGGCCCATCTATGAATGAAAGAAATTAGAAGAACCATTTAAAATAATGGAGAACTGAGGGGACCATATGCATCGTTTAATCTATCATATCATCCTTGTAATCGAAAAGCATGTAGGACATTCATCAAAAAAGATCAATCAGTCCTATTATAAGCCTTTTCTATGTTTAATTAATGGTTATCATTGGTCTTCTAGAAGATGCTTGATAAAGAGAATGAATAACTTCTTGGACAATAATAACATTATTTGAGATACCTTATCCACTTGTAAAAGCAGCTTACTCCTTTGAGATCAATTTATGAACAACATTTTTAATCCTGAGAGTTATAATCTTTACCACTAGCTTGTAAATGGCGTTGCACAACTAATTGGCTTATAGTGAGCAAATAAGATAGGATTTTCCTCTTTGGGACTAATACTATAAAAATAGCCTTCCATGAATGTGACATCTTTCCCTATTCAAAGAATTTTCAAACTACACAATAAATGTCATATCCTATGATCTTTCATTAATATTTAAAGAAACCAAGAGTGAAACCATGAGGTTCAGGTCCCTTGTCCAACCCCATAGTTTTCTAAGCATTCACTATTTTATCATTATTCACATCTTCCCCAAGCATCTAAATCTTATCTTCATCTAGAGTAATAAGTGAATAAGAGGGTGGTAAGATTCTTTAGGAGTGGAATGCCACTATCTGCTCTTAAAAAAAAAAAAAACCTTCAATTGTTCTGTATTCTTATCATTAGAATCTAAGACTAAACTATAAGAAGCATGCAGTTGAATAATTTTATTCCTCTTTTTTCAATATCTTTCTTCAACAAATAAGTTCTTTTAAATATATTCTCCACCTTAACATTATTCCATATTTTTCAAGGCATTTTTTATTTTTTATTTTTTATTTTTTGTTATTCTGAAAATAGGGAACCTAATACACTTAAATGCTAAGCTTCTTTAACAACTTTTAAGACTCCTCATAATCACACCAAAAAATTTCAAATATAAATGATTTAGGCTCACCTCTCTATCTCTCTCTCTCTCTCTCCCCAATGTGATGAGAAGAGAAAACCGATGTGATCCTATTTAAGGTAGATGCTTTACATTAGCTTCTGAAAATAAATCAATCCAAGTGAATATACAATTAAAATCTAGTACCAGTAAAGCCTAAATCTACTAATGAAGTCATTGGTAAAAAAAGTTCAAAATTCCTCACTCTCCCAGGAATTTGCAGAAGGTTGATCACCTTTATTTTCATCTTGTAATTAAAATCTCCAACTATCAACACAGGAAGTTCCAAACTCAAAGCATGATTTAGCTTAGATTGAAGTTGCCTTTTAATAATTCCACATATACCGGCATAAATAGCTACCATAATTCAAGGTATAGATATGCAAGAAAAAAAAAAAACTCCATGCATACACTAATTTAATGCATTGATGAAATCTGCCTATATTATGTCTTTACACCAAAAAGCAATTTGGCTATTAGAATATCTAAAGATTCAATAACTTTAATATTCGACTGAGGACCCAATCTCTTTTGTACCTAACAAAGGCTGCACTAAATAACTTCGTTTCTAACAGAATGCATATATCCACTTTATGCAAAGCCAACAATCGCTTGCAATTAGTCTAAGAGTGAGTTTGCCCACTCCTTAATAATTCTAAATAATTATATTTATGATTAAATTAAGGGTTTAAGGGCTTATCTAGAGTAGCTCTATCCTCCACTATAACTGCTCTCATTCGTGAGTCTGCTTATTGGCCTTGAAATGGGTTTATTAATAGAACTAATGTTTCTAATCATAAAGGATGCTTAGGTCTATGACAAAATTAGTTGATTGACATGATAAAAAGGGAGCTATGGTAGTGTCCTTTACCAATTTGGCCTAAGACCCCTCTATTCTATCATCTTCGAGCTCACCACCACCATTTCTTTGTAATGCAGCCTCCCCTCTTGGTTACCTTCATCCTCAGGTGCTGGTGTTTGATCATTGTATGTTGTTCTTTCATCCTACCTTTTGACTTTCTTGAAGCTACATCCAATTGATAAAGCTGTAATAGGTCCTTCAATCTGATAAGACCTTGAACCTCATTTGTTGCCCTTATGGCTACTTTCAAAATTGATTGAGCCAAATCTCGAAGATTCAGCTCAAAGCTTGAATCTCTCTTTTGATATTGAGAAGTTCCATCAATAAGTCCAAGATTCGCCTTCAGCAATTGACAAGTTGGTTCCATTTCCCTTTCTTAGTTTAAGCTTCTTCTGTTTTCTTCCATAACTTCATTTGATATCTATGATTTAAGAAGCTATTGATGATTAATTATTTAATAGTTTATTTTGAATTGATGATAATTTATGGAAATAACATATGCACATCATCTCATGCTGCCAGCCACTGACAACTGAGATTCCGCCATCCTTCATCACATTGGAAATTACTTGCTTCTTGGATGATCAATGCCTTATGGCACTAGGGAATAAGGAAGCCCAAATGAGATGGGCATAGGTCTTGGCCTCTCGAGTTTTGGATTTTAGTTGATATTGGGCTTGTTTTCTTGAGACTCGGTCCAACCGAAAACTTTGATTTTGGACTGGATTTGCTGAAACAAGAACCAAAGTTTGATTTTTTACTTAAACCGCATTTTCTATTCATGTTTTGGATTGGTCGACTTTATGATGCATGGAATGTGATGAATTTTGAAGGGGATTCTAATTCCTTTTCCTTTTTAAGCCTTTAACAGTCCTCCATCACAAATATATGATTTGCTTCCCTATTCACCTCAGCATCTAATTCTGACAATGGATTGAATTGAGAATCGATCTAAGGCATGGACTTGGACTCTATTGAACTTTTATGCCTGATATGGGCAGCTACCTTCTTAATGGGAAGGTTTCCTTCCTGGCCACTTGATATCCCATTTATAGTCATATTACCAATAACCAATTATTTCATAGTAGTCGTTAATGTCCTTGTCAACTTAGCCAAAGTCAAGTTAACTTGCTGATAATTAGTTAAGGTTTACTTTTGGCTTATTTGACTTGGCTAAGTTTACTCATTGAGTACCCGATCACCATTGACATTGTTTCTGCTCCATGGTTTCTATTGTCTTCTTACCAACATTCAAGGTCCATACAATTATCCCATTTTAGTCTTTTGCCTCTTCTCTAAAGAAGAAGCTGTAGATCGATTTAACTCTTGTTCAATACTTGCTATCTTCTTGGTAATTGATGCAAAAAAGCACTCTAAGGTGCCATGTCTGATCCTCCCACAAGCAATATAGTATCATCAAATGCCTTAATACATGAATGCTTACTAAGTTGGATCTTCACCATCATCATGAGAGATCAACACCTAGAACTAATGGCTCATACTAGTTAATCGATGTACATACCCTTGCAAAATTCTAAGGTTTTCATTCTGATTATCTAGCCACGATGGCTTGCCTACAATAGATGCAATCTCTAAAATTCTCTCCTTGTTCTGTAATTGAACAAATAATTCTATAAGCCTCATCCAAATTGCCGCCCTAGAGATAGGGTTTTTTGATGGTTTGAAGTTTGGTTTCTAGAGTTCCATCACAAAATCTAATCACCAATCATCTATGGTCCTTTCATAGTAACGCAAAATATATCTTAGATGAAAATTGTAACACAAAGTGATCAAATTTAATAAGATAAAACTGAAAATCACAGCCTAATATCCATTTCTTCTTTAGAGACTTCGTTGAGTATTCAAAACCGAGCCTTCTCTCCAAAGTTCTATCAATCAAAGTAAGCTTCCATTCCTCTCTTACTTCCAAAAATTATAAACTAGAAAATTTTAGCAGATTTTTTACTTTTTCCTCCAAGATTGAACTCAGGGATGATCTCAAAAAAGATTCCCTAGCCACTTTTACCAAAGAATAAGATCTCTCCACTATGGACTTCAACCTCTCTCTTGAACATTTCCTAATCCAAGCTGATTAATCTCCCACTACTAAGTAACATAATGGTGTTCTAGCTAAAACTAGTGAACCTAAAATATGGTTGAATCAAAAGTAAATTAATATTTACTTATGATAAATATTGATTTATCTAATGTGTTGGATAATTATAGCCTCCACTTTCTATAATATGCTTCCTTTCAATTTCCACTTATCTAATGAATAAATGATCAAAATATATTTTGCAAACTTAATATCGAAGAAAATAGACATAAGACAATGATGCTAAATGTGCCCAAAATAATGTTGTAAATATATTGTAAATATTTTATAAAATTAAACAGGTATATAGGCTTGCCATGAATAAATGCAAATCAATTACAAATTGATATTGATCCAAGTGATTGCATCTCTCGGTCTAGCAATCAACAATTTTGAGTTTCAATCTTATATGATGCATTCTCTCAATCAACAATTTTGAGTTTCAATCTTATATGATGCATTCTCTTATAGAGATGCAGGTAATTACAAAGTAAGTATATCTTCTCTTTTTTTTCTCCCTTTAAAGATGTAGAAGAATGTAAGACAATTAGAAAGAGTCTAATGGAATTGATATGAGATTCTAGATAGTTGTAAGGACAATATTTGGCATCTTATTATATCTAATTTAACCTCTCTTGTAATATAAATTGAGAACTTCCTTGTTTGGAAAGAATAATTTAAAAAGTCGTAGTTGAAAAAAAATTCTTTAAATCTTGGCAATATCAAGATTTTGAAGGAGTCGATAACCATCTTATTCAAACTTAGTTTTAATTAATTAAATTATCGGCCATATTCTGCTTCATTCTCTATGCTCCGACTTTGACCCAAATATTGGCTTATGGCTTCGACCATCCGCACATGCGAGATCTATCGAATGGTGCAGCACGATGAACGTACGCCCCTTAGTTAGATAGAGCCCGAGGGTGGTTTTAATTCGTACCATATTTCGACAATCCGATGCCATTTAGAAATTTTATGCTGATCGCGTGATACCCGAAATTAATAAAATATATATCATCTGAATAGGTTAAATAAAACGTAATTATACGCCCCTGACCTCCAGTCTTTTAAACAGAGGTGGACAAAAAAAAAAGCCGGAAAAAAACGATATTTGCAGTACTGCGATGACGGTAAGATTACCGCCGGCAGCGTAACGTAGTGAGAGCACATGATCTACGGGGCGACAGGCGTGGTGGAACCAACACCTGGTCGCCCGAGACCCGGTCCCTCGGGAGCCGGTTCGGCGTTCAAATCGAGGCGCCTCGGAATCGCGTTCTCCGCCACCCTTTCCTCCACCGCCACCTCGCCGCCGCTCGCCGCCTCCTCCGCTCTGCTCCCCCTCCTGTCATCCCTAGCGCTGCTCTCCTCCTCGAAGTCCTCTCTCTCAAACCTTGGCCGCCACCCCTCCGCCGCCACCCTCCTTCGGACGCCGCCACTCCCACCGCTACCGTCCCTAACGGGGAAGCACCTCGGCGCCTCGCGCAGGCGGCGAAGGATGGCGAAGAACTCCTCCACTTCCTCGTCCGTCACCGACCGATCCCTCTCCTCCGCCTTTCGCGCTCTGGTCCTCCTCTTCCCCTCGTCGCCGTCGCCCGGCCGTTTCCTCGTCCTCGTCTCCATTCTAATCGGTGCCGTTAGTTCACGGCGTCCGCTTGGCTTCTCTTCTCCAATTTCTTGGTCTCGCTCTCTTTTGCGAACGTCCTCCTCGGATGGGTTGGACTAGAAATAGAAGAACGGCAGTGCGGTGGGTGACGATGCTCGCTGTGATGACGTCGGCTGTCCAGTTGTATGACGTTGTCTGATGACGTCAGCTCCTCGATGAATGATTACACGCGTTCGGATAATGATCATTGATTTCCGCGCTGGGCTCGCTGATATTTCTCCACCCGCGATAATAACATCTGTACCGCTGATTGGTGGTTGTTAAATCAAAATGCTGGTGATGCTATGTGCGCCGTTTGATTTATGGACATTGAATCATTCTCTAAGTAATCGAGAAAGAAATTTGATGATATGGTCTCATGATCATCAATAGCATAGCATCGATTCCTGACAGTCCCCAAGGATTGGAAGGAGCATCAGTGGCTCGTAGGCTTTATCATTATAGTTAATAATTAAATAAGTTTTATGTGTAATAACGTGTGGATTTGGCTGGACCATCAACCATCATTGTCTTGGAAAGAGTGCAGTAAACTTCGTAAGTTCGTGCAAGCAGCAGGAATCCACGATTATTCAACCATCCTGATGAATTACATGGATGCTTCGTGATTTGTTTTCATATGTTAAGTGGAAGGCAAACGTGGATCGTACGAGTCATTGAATGCCCCAACGACCATTCGATAGGTGCATGAATTCCTAAAGAAACTGAGATGTTATTTTTCAGAAATAAAGCTAAGTTGGTCTTCATTGAAAGATACATTAGCTACAGGCTTTATTATGCTTGGTATCTCAGGCAATGTCATTCTCTTCAGTTTGATTTACATGTGTTGTTCGACAAAAGTAGGAAGGTCGATTGGACAAGTCTTCATAAAATGCATTCAAAATTTTAAATATAGACTCGACTGCATATTGTGGGTAATGTAAAATTTGACTACAGTTTGACCCTTTCGCGCCTCCAGCCATTGGAGTCCACCGGGTGTTACGTTTACAGGGCTGAAAAGAGAGGATGGAAAAGGAAATATATTCTTGTACCCACGGTCTGTTTTTATTTATTTATTTTGGTTCGTCACAGGACAACGCAACCCATCATCGAGGCAAGTTAGCCATCATTTCATACGTGGAAAGGTTGCTAGGCAACCACTTAAAGGGCTTGTCCCTCGAGTGCGGCCATTTTCACAACGTCAGCCCAACCACCGGTGGTCTGGGGCCAATATTTCTGCGGGAATTTGGAGAGCTACAGAATTTGAATGTTATGGATTAAAAAAATCTGGATTCCATTGTAAGGCCATGGCACTTTCCTGAAGGCTTCTTCTCACCAAAACATTATCTACTCCTGTCCCCACCATACCTTACCATCTAATTTCATCATGGCCATGTATAAATTTTTCACGTGACAATAAGTTCCAGGCTTCATCCATTACTTCCAATGGCGGGCACATCAGTGCTCTCCTCCTTTCAATAAATATGGGGTATGGACCATCAAGTCCACTTACCTTATTTCTTTATTGATTTATTTAGTATATCGTGGAAGACTTTATAATGGTTTTGAAGTCTCAGTCAACAAGAATTTTTCAGATTAACATTAGATATTTTTTTAATAGTTTAAAATTAAGATTTTATTATTATTATTGTTTATATTTTTTTGCTAAAAAAATGATAAAGGTTACATCCTCTATGCAAAAGAACTTTATTTCTGCTATGGAACAAATTGCAAGACTTTGATATTAGGCCTTGTGATATAATTTAATATTCAACCGTAATAAAGTTATCTACATGCATCATTTGCTTTTATCAACCTTTAGTGATAAGAAGCCAATAAAATGTGGCTGACAATTGGATAGATATAGCCATGTAGGCTCTATCTATAAAAATATGCTTTCTTATATATGGTTTCCCCATTACAGAGAATTCTCATGCAAAATTATTATAAAATTTAGAAAAAATATAGAACTCCATATGCGATAATGTAATATTTCTGAGGAACTTATTTTCATTAAAATATGTGACAATTTAATTTTTATATTTTATTTGGTTTAAATAAAAGTAAAATAAAACTAACATGTGATAATGAATTTAAACCTTAATTCTAAGAATATGTTTTGATGTGGCATGAGCTAACTAGTCTGTAAGATGGTGAC
Source organism: Metroxylon sagu (assembly GCA_017589505.3). Lineage (NCBI taxonomy): Eukaryota > Viridiplantae > Streptophyta > Magnoliopsida > Arecales > Arecaceae > Metroxylon > Metroxylon sagu. The sequence goes on along the minus strand of JACVBY030000578.1, from coordinate 138,320 downwards.
ATATGGTAGGCTAAAAAGTAGTCTGATGTGGATTAATGGATTGTTATATGTCTTCTTAAAGAGAAAAGTCCTAATTAGGAATAATTTCTAGTTTCTATCAAACCAGCCATTCAACCCGAGAATAAGTTTTGTTAAAGGCATAGACTACATTGAATAGGAGTTAATCACTTAATCTTGAAAGGATTCTTAAATCCTATTTAGAAGAAACTCTAACAAAGGCACTCGTACATCTGAGAAATCAACTCATCATAGCGATCCACTAAGGAGTGGCCAAATTGAAGGAAGACTCTACCAAAATGCCAATAAAAATAGTCTGGACTACGGGTAAATAGGATTCAATTTCTAATTCCAAAAGCCCTAGAGTACTGTCTCATGGGACTCAAAAGGCTTTCTTCTTCTTTCCATCATATTCTAGGCTGACTTGAGTGTTAGAAGTTCCCACCTAAAGACAATCTCTGAACCCTCTTAGCTCCTCCTTTCTCTCTCTCTTACAAAAGCATACATCGAGTGACTAGAGAAGGTGTTCTACCATTTGGGTTAAGATCAATCTCATCCATTGATGGGCAAAAACAAAATTTAGCTGCCAATAGATTTTGACATTGTTTGTAAGAATGAATAAGAGTATCTATCATGCTGCCTAAGAGAAGAGATTGAGAAGTGAACAATACCCAAGTAGATGGTAGATATACTCATTCTAGCTTGCCAAACTCTATAGGAGATTTGATCCATCCAAATCCTCTTCCACAAGCGATAGCAATCACCCAAGAGCAGTTCAACATCCTCTACCAATGTGTTTAGATATTGTCAAACTTAGTCCAAAATCTAATCCTCAAGCATCCAGTTCTAAAGACCACTCAGGGATAGATCAAAAGTCCTACCAAGATGTCGGTAGTGATTGATTTCAATCAGAGTTGATGAGGACCCTCAAAACCCTTAGAATCAACAAAATAAAGGCGCATGCTATATGGCTAACCCAAGGAAGAGACTCAAGAATGGCTGTCATGATTGGACAAACATACCTACTTGAAGACCCTCACAACAAGCTGACATTACATAACTCATTAACCAGAGGATATGCATCAAAGAATTGAGGCAAACATAAGGCATGCCCAAGGTAAGGAGGTAGACCTACCCAATGAGCCTAATAGAAAAGGTCAGTCTAAGTCGACAATTAGATAAACATATTAGCTCAAAGACACCCACAACAAGTCGATGTCACATTTATCGATAGTTGATGGAGATAACATGAGCATCAAGGGAGGAAGCACGTCTGAAGTAGGAGGCAAACTTATCCAATAAGCTTAACATGACGATTGTGTCGACTTTCATAACTGTCCTTTATCTTGGCATGGATGATATAGGGTACAAGAGTGTGTTTTTTGCTTTGATGTTTTGAGCTTTCTTGATGACGACTTCATTTTAAGTGATGTGAGGTCTGAATTTTTAATGGGCGCAAGCCCCCATTGTTAATTATACATGTCTTAAGGGCTTGAAAACTTTCAATTAAGATATTACAATTTTTATTAGCCTTGTATTTAGAGAATTTGATTACATTTATTTTTTTGGGTTTTAAAGTATGAAGTGATATTATATGATTTAATATCATAGGTTTGTCACTCTTATGTCCTTTTTTTTTTTTTTGCATCCATGTTTGTCCCTTTTTTGTAAGTTTTAGCCTCAGTTAGGTAAAAGAGCAAGTCTATAAGTTTTCAATAGAATAAGGCTTTAGAATTTCAATGGAGCAAAGCTCCAGCTTTCAGTGGAGCAGGGCTTCAAAACTTAATGGAACAAGGCCTCAAAACTTTGATGAAGCAAGACTCCAGGGCTTTCGATGGAGTACGGCTCTTTTTTTATTGGGACAGTGCTCTAGAACTTTGATGGAGAAAGGGCCCAGTCTTCAATGAAGTAGGGCTTCAAAATTTTGATGAAGCAGAACTTTGCAAGACTTTGATAGAGCAAGGCTCCAATCTTCAATAAGGCAGGGTTCCAGAGTTTTGATGAAATAGGGCTCCAAGAGTTTTCACGGAGAGAGGCTCCTATTTTGATGGAGCAGAGCTCCAAAACTTTGATGGAACAATGCTTTAAGCTTTAGTGGAGTAGGGTTCCAAGAATTTCAATGGAGCAAGGCTTCAAAACTTTAATGGAGCAGAGCTTCAGAGTTTTAATAGAGTAAAGCTCCAAATCTTTAATGGAGCATGGCTTCAAAGTTTTGATGCAGCAAGGCTCCAATCTTCAATGGAGCAAGACTCCAAAGGTTTTGATAGAGCAGGACTCCTATTTTAATGGAGCGAGGCTCTTGTACTTTGATGGAGCAAAGCTTAAATTTTCAATGAAGCAGGGCTCTAAGAGTTTACATAGAATAAGGCTTTATGACTTTGATAGAGCAGGGCTCTAAGAGTTTTGATGGAGCGGGGCTACTTTTTTGATAGAGCAAGGCTTTTATTTCAATAGAGTAGGACTCTAAAATTTTGATGGAGCGAAGCTCCTATTTTAATGGAGCAGGGCTTCAGGACTTTTAATAAAGCATGGCTTCAGGATTTTAATAGAGCACGGCTTCTATTTTGATGGAGTAGGGCTCTAAAATTTTTGATGGAGCACATTTCTAAGAGTTTTGATGGAGCGAAGCTCCTATTTTGATGGAGTGGGACTACTATTTTAATGGAGCAGGGCTTCAGGACTTTGATAGAGTAAGGCTTCAATTTTTAATAGAGCAGTGCTCCAAGAGTTTTTTGGAGCAAGGCTCCGATTTCTAATAGAGTAGGGCTTCAAAGTTTTGATAGAGCAAGGCTCATCTTTAAGTCAAGCAGGGCTCAAATTAGGAGCAAAGCTCCTCTTTGGTTTAAGCAGGGCTTGAATTAGGAGCAAAGCTCCTCTTTGAGCTGGCTCGACTTAGGAGTAGGACTCCTTTTTGAGGCCTGACTTAGGAGTAAACTCCCTTTTAGGCTAATTCGAGAGTAGGATTCTCTTGTGAGGCCTAATCTGAGAGTAGAACTCTCTTTAATGCTTGATTTGGGTACGAAGCTTTCTTATAAAGCTATCCTAAGAATAGGACTTCCTTTAAGATTGATTTGGGAGTAGGACTCCCTCCGAGGCTTGACCTGAGAGTAGGACTCCCTTTGAAGTTGATGTGGGAGTAAAATTCTCTTTTGATCTAGGAGTAGAACTCCACTCTATGACTGACCTGAGAGTAGGACTCTCTTTTGAGGCTAGCTTGGGAGTTGAACTCCCTTTGAGGTTCTTCCTGGGATTAGGACTCCTTTATGAGGTTGACTTAAGAGTAGGACTCCCTTTTGAGATTAATCTAGAAGTGGAACTCCCTTTGATACTTGATCTAAGAGTGAGACTCTCCTTTGACTTGATTTAAGAGCAAGGCTTCCCCTTGAACAAATTTGAGAGAAGTTTCTGAACTTGGACTTGAGCTCGAGTTCCTTCTGAACTTGGACTTGAGCTCGAGTTCCTTCTGAACATAGGACTTTTTTGGATTTGGGCTTGGGCTACTCCAAGACTTGAACCATACAAGAGCTAGGAATATCTCTTTCAATGCACCGAAGATTTCTTTTCTCTTTGCTTCTTCTCTCTTTTATTTTCTTTTCTTTTTTTTCTTCTTCTTTTCTCTTTTTGTCTTCTTTTCTTTTTTCTTTTTTCCTTTTTCTACTTCTCTTTTTTTCTTCTTCTACTTTTTTTTTCTTTTTTTTCTTTTCTATTTTATTCTTTTTGGGAATAAATGGATCATAACCTTTATCTAATAGAAATAAGATTCCATATCCAAAATTCACTCCTTCAACCAACTAATTCAAAGAAATGAAAAATAAAAAAGAAACTTAGATTTGAGGGGAAGAAAAGAAAGATCTGAACTAAATATATGTTGTGAAGACAACAGCTCTTTCAACCACATCGATCTTCTTGTCGAAAATCTTGGACACAGTATTGGTCTCCATGACAATAGGAAAGGTGGGGGTACATTCCTTTGCTGAGAACCTTGAAGAACTCAAACTAAATGACATCAACTATTGGGTCAAATCTTCTGTCGATGGTGGCCATGGTGGTCTTAACATCTTTGGGGATGAGGGACCAGAGGTTCTCGACATTGATGGGAGGGCAATAAAATTTGTTGTGAAAGCAGTGGAAGGGTCTTAGGGGAGGTAGATAATAACGACAAGGTTTTTAGGTTGAAGGATGGCTAAAGATTGGGGCAGGGCTTTAGGGCATTATTTTTTCTCTCTTTTCACTTTTCTAGGCTTCCTTCAAGGTTTTATATAGACCCCTGAAGCAGTGATCAAGGCATTTGATGCCTTTGATATCAACCCAATTTGTTATCCAAATCAATGGAAGGAGGGCCAAATAAGTAGTGCATTTTAAATTTTGAATTTAAAATTTGGTTTCGATAAAGAAGGTGTATGAGAGATTTATCTTATTTGAACTTCCTTAGTAGGCTGAGGCATCATTAAGGTGCCATTTGAATTTCAAATTTTGAATGTTGAATTTATTTTCCTTATGTGAACTTTGAATTTCAAATTTTGAATTTTGAATACATATTCAGATAAGAAATGTAGACTGAGGTGTCAGTCGATTTTCTAATCATTCAAGATGCATTTGAATTTTGAATTTTAAATTTCAAATTTGAATGCATATTTAGATAAGAAAAGTGGGCTGAGGTATCGGCTAGTTTCCTAATCATTCAAGGCTGGGAGTGGGATTTTCTAATCATTCAAGACAAGCGGGATTTAAACCCACGTCCTTTTGGACCAAAACCTTAATTTGACATCTTAGACCAACTCAACCATCTGAATTTGATGTTCTGGCTATCTCTTTTTTCTCTTTTAATCACATATCATGGCCTCAATTGGATATTCAATACCTCAATGTAGATGTGGCTTTAATCTATCTATATTGAGTTTAACTTATTCAGCAATTGGGTCTGGTTCAAAAAGATCAAGCTAGAAAACTGAACCATACTAGAAGAGGATTCGAAATTAAGTTATGTGACCGAGCCAGAATGTTGCACTTGAGTATCAAACTTGTTGACTAAGTCTGAACATTAAATTCAATCCAATTGCTGGTAATCGAGTCTACCTGTTGAGCTCAAGTATTGAGATTGACTTAATTAATGTCAATTAGGCATATTGATGGAGCTAGAGTATTGGATTTGATCCAATTATCATGATTTTGACCCAGTAAATGATTAAGTGCTAATAATCAAATATGCTCATTGATCTAAAATGTTGTATTTGGCTCTTAATTAAACCCAATTGATGAATTTGACCCAATTAATGCTGAGGGTGTTATCGATTAGATCAGCTAATCGAACCCATATACTAAATTTGACCCAATTGTATAGTCGAATGAACTAAATGGTCGAATTAAGATGCTAGATTAAACTCAACACTCAGACTATATATCCTTATTGATGTTTTTATCATGATCTAAATATGAAAATTTTTAAATTGGTGTCCAAATCAACATATTTCATGGTTTCTGCAAAACTAATGCATCTAGTGTTTAGATTATAGGCTTTATTTGCCCGATTTATCATAGTCCAAATATAGAAATTTTTTAGGTTGGTTCTTGAGTCAACCCATTCAGCAATTTTCTCAAAAATGATACATTTAAAATCCCAACTATAAGCCCTACTTGTCTCTTTTGTCCAAGTCCAAATATAAAAAGTTTTGGGTTGCTGCCCGATTCAACCTATTTAACAATTTCTTCAAAAGGATGCAGTTGGAGACCCGGGCCCTACTTGCCTTTTTTGTCCAACTCCAAATATGAAAAGTTTTGGGTTGGTGTCCAAATCAACCGATTTAAAAGTTTCTTTAAAAACGATGTATTCAGAGTCTCAACTATAGGCCTTACTTGCCCTTTTTATTGTAGGCCAAATATGAAAAGTTTTGAGTTTTACTTCAAGTTAACATGTTCTATAAGTGATGCACCCTTCGTCACTAGGGCTTGCTAATGTTTTGAAGTGATGTTAAGTTAAAAATCACCTCAAATAGGTTGATGACCTAAATCAGTTGACCTAAAGTATTACAGCTAGTGGTCTGAAATCAGTCTGCCTAAAGAGCTAATGTTAATAATCTAAATTGATCAACCTAAAGAGCTATGTCTGGTGATTTAAATTGGCTGATTTGAAGTGTTTCAGTTAATGACCTAAAATTGGCCAACCTGAAGTGTTATGGTTGGTGACCTCAAATCAACCAACCCAAACTGTTAAGGGTAGTTGGTGACCTAAAATTGACCTCCTATTATCGGTGCAAGCAAGATCCTAGAAGTCGACTTGAAGGTTTATTTCCAAGAGGAGTCATCTTTGGCCACTCCCCTCGCCAACTAAAGATCGACAAAAGTTTACCACAAAGTCTTAAGCCTTAGCTTGAAGAACTTAGGAGTGATGATTTGCCTATGGCCTACTATGTCAACCAGAGTAGATCCAACCATCCACCTACAAAGCTAAATCAAAAGTCTTCTAAGAGTGATCATCAATCATTCTTGGTGCCAACGTCGATCAACAACTTTTCTAAGTCTTGGGTTGCAGCTTAAGAGACTTGATATTAGAGGTAATTTTTAATCACCCAAAATGCCAACTTCGATTAGCATAGCTGCCCAAGTTTTAGATATCGACTTAAAAAACTTAGGAGCAATACATAGGTGCCAAATCCAACTGCACCAACATCTTAACATCGGCCAAAGTTTCAAGACGTTATGCTTATAAGAGTCATTGAGCTCAATCCGAACTGACTTAATTGACTAATGCCTGCGAGAGTTATCGAACTCAGTCAAAGTTAACCTATGCCTAATGCAGATATATTGCCATAGTAATGCAAAAGAAGTCCAAACAAGGCAATCAATAAGTAGATTAAGACTTATTTTATCTGTTGGCATGCATAAACTAGGTTGGAATCCTAACAAGTGCATTATTGGCATAGCATCAAAAATCTTACTTAGAAAATTAGCCGGCCATTGAAGCCTTTCTACTACTCCATTTAGATTGATACAATACAATGCGACGAAGAAAGAGATGATAAAGAATGTTAATAAATGCCAAGCCATTTTTTGGGGCAAGATTAAACCATTTTCAACTAAAAATATGGCAAACTTACCACATTAGATGGTCCGAAATTGCAATTTTAAATGATGGCTCAAAGCTACCCACATTTTATTTATGAACAAAAAACTAAAACAAGTAAATTGATTTTGTTAGGGTAGAGAGTAGAGAGAGAAGGAGGAGAAGGATTTTGTTGGCTCAGCATGCAAATTACATTATTCAAAAAGCTTTGTTAACATACATCCTAACCATCAAAGTACATAGCAAAATACATATCTTGAGCTCCATGCTCCTATGGTCCTATCTTGGATGGGGTATAGCTACTAGCATGCCAGGTAAATAACTCAATCGCCGTCCCTTTTAAGCATCCAATTGACTCTAATAAGTTATGCAAAAAAATTTGGATAACATGGAACAGGAATAATTAAATATATTATTGAACTCAGGCGATTCCGACCTTCAACGAATCTTTGATCATAAAAGCTTACAGCTTATAAAAAAATGGTCAACAAAATATGTTGCTTAAAAAGAGGAAAAAAACAATTTCGTTTTAATATTGAGATCGGAGGTAAGGAAGCCAGTCATTAAGAGCATAGAATGCTTAGTGAAATTAGGGTCATTTTAGTTGAAAGGGATCGCCGGCCGTGGGATTAGTTCCAACAAGGGCCTGGTCAAGAGAGCTCCCCAGGCCAGTCTACACCCAGCTTATTATTACTGCGCCAGGATTGCAGTTTCAACGGGCTACATTACAACACGAGGCCAAGTCAATATATGGAAGTTTAAGACGAGGTCAATAATAGTGCAATGTGGTTCGTCCATGGAAGTCTGTTCTCCAGTCCTTTAGGGGAGCCAGAGTGCCAGCTCAGCTCCGAGATACACGAAACAAACCATGTAGAGAAATTTTCTCACGACAACCGTCCCTAGAGACCACGATTAGACTACGTTTGTTGCTTTCACACAAAACCGTGTTGAGCCCAATTGTTCTCAGCAGTGGGCCTCATTACTGCCTTACAAAAAAATTCTCAGATTCTTTAGCATTTTCCTTCGATAATTGACCGGCCTATTCTCATCTTAACGAAATATTGGGTATTATTTAGAGAAATTCATGTGTTCCAAAATATAAATACTGTACAGTATCGGTTTTTTATATGAAAATTCTATCTATTATTTCTATTGATGGTGCCGTTGCAGTCAGTCTTTTTGTTTAAATAAATATACACATATCATTCACCTTCAATTCCTTTTTTTTATTATTTTCATTTTTAATTATATAAATTATTTATATTTTAATAAATTCTTTACACTTTTATATCAGAATGAAAGATGTTTGTACTAACTAGACGTACTTATTTTTGGCTGAAATTGTGAATATAAAGTTCTAGGCGATCCCGATGACACCAAGCTGCAACCAAATGGTACCTGATTCTAGTTCTCTCTATTCGTGCGGATTTAATTCATTTGGAAAAGGACTTTGATAATAATTTCAAAGGAGAATTTTTAACTTCCCAATACCTGCAGACTATGATAGAACAATAAAACACTTAACAAATGCCGTCAAGCATTCATTAGTGAATTTTTCTTAGGAATAAAAAAAAAAAAAGTGGTGCCAATTCGCTCATCACAAATGTCTACGTGTAACATGGTGACCATGATTGAATGGATCCAAGCATCACATAAAATCATCATTTAGATTTGCCTGGACAAGCGTAATTGGGAAATTAACATGCCCTCTCTAGTCCAACCAGGATTGGAGAAGCCCAATTTAAAAAAGAGAGCCCTCTAGACGCCACTCTCTTTATCGGTTTCCTTGGGCTTGGCCCATTACAGAAGGCAGTCGATGTACTGAGTCCATTTTCCTGAGACCTCTGCTTCCTTGATAAAAATTTTGAGGGCTCATAGATACTGAATCTCAGCACCTTGTTTAAATTGTCAAGCTTCATAGATACTGAATCTCAGCACCTTGTTTAAATTGTCAAGCTCTCGGCAAACACATCTTGCTCGTTTCCTCATCATCTCCCTTCTCTCCGGCCTAAACGCAAGCCCAGCATAATATCCGGGCTCTTTTAGTAGTCGTCGCCCCTTCCTAAAGCGCGGAAACCGCGTCATTTACTGGAGTGGCTGGCTCCCCTTTTGGAGCCAATAAGGGAGAGAGATTAAAAAAAGGAATTTACTGCAATAATTGTTGGAATCTCTCTCGGAGAGAAGAGATGAAATATTAATTTTTATTTCTTTCAAGAAGAGAAGTTGATCATAAACGGGAAAGTATTCCTAATGATACACAATGTTCGGTCCACATTCCATTTTAGGGTACCAATAACGAGAAAGAAGAACTAAATTATATTTAAAAGGCCCTACGCCACACGGCCATCATGAAGAGAATCATATCCTGACGGGATCTCTCCTTTCTTGATGGAATTTCTTGAAATATCTGAACTCTTTCTGAAATTCAAATATTTAAATTCTTTCATTCGAAATCTTGGACCGACTTCCTTCTTCATTGGGATCAGGTTTACGAGCTTCCATAGATAATTGTGGATGACGAGTAACAGCGCACAAAACTTATCAAGGGGAAGATAATGTTTTTTTGGGTTCCATGCAAGTGCTCCATAGCGACGATGTGATTTGAGGTTGAGAAGCTGATACTTTCGGTGCCTATTGTTGAAAATTTTTTATTTATAATTTATCATTAATTATTAATTTTTTAAATTTTATAAAATTAGTTGAATAAATTTATTTTAATAATACAAATGAGATAAGTTCGCTACTAATAAATATGATTCATATGATTTGAACTCGAGAGAACATTTATTGAATGATATGGTTGGTAGTTTATATGATCCTAGAGCCTCATAAGGATATATGATGGAAGGACTTATTATGATTTTATTATAAATAAACTAGATTCCTTCTTCTTACTTATTCTTATCAGTAATCAGCTTTTTTTATTAAAAACACTACCTTCTGAAGAAGCAAGAAGAGAAAAATCTAGCTCTAGCATTTTTTACGAAGGCCTCTTCATTGAAGGACTTTCTGAAGCTCATGCATAAATCATAATAGTGCAAACAGTTATAGTTACGAATTTTACATTATTATTAGATATTTTAAAATTTTACATATGTAACCATAAAATTTCTATACTTGTTAGAGAAAGGTTGGGAAACTATATATGATACTTCTAGTGTGTATTAATTTTATGAAACTCCTTTAGTGTACATGGAGAAGTTAGAAGCTGTGATTATAGGAGCGGGCTAACTTTGCCTTCAGGAAAAAAATTATCCTTCACTTGAAATCAAGGATTAAATTAAAGCCTTTGTACTTAGGTCAAGATGGTTTTTGTTACATTCTTGGTTGTCAAAAAGATTAAACCATGGCATGCTGTATCATTGCATACCATTCAAAATCAAACATATTGCACCACATCGATATGATAGCATGATTTTGATTTTATTAGTGATATGGATTTGAAACGTATTTTTAATATTGAAAGCATTGAAGGACATATGAACTAACTATATAAAGATGTTGGTGTAGTAATAGTCTGTCTTAACTTATAGTAATGATCAGACTCGGCTTATGATGCGCTGATAACCTGTCATGAGAGCTAGCCTTGGCTTCTGATATATAGCATTAGTAATGGCCAGACTTGGTGCTAGTGATAGCTTGTTTCAACCTAAAGTGATGGTCAAATTTGGTGACATCGGTGTAAGAATTAGACTTGATATGTATTGGTTCGATGATCCTGTATATGACATCAACATGAACAATCCAATGTAGTAAATAATAAAGATAAAGTTGTTTTTAAAATCCCCCTTATAACTGAAATGTGATTTATAGTATGATGTTTTGCAGTATGATGCCAAAGTTATTTTAATATATGACTACTTGATTATTATTTAGATATTTATTTTATATTTGTAGTTACATGTGTAAGGACTATTGTTGAGCTATAAGGGCACATCAAGTTTACCATCTTTTATAGAGTCTTAGGACATCATCATAGAGCTCGGATTGGGAGAGCAAGTAGATAGACTAAAGGTTTGATTATACCCAAGGTGAGTAGGGTGCTAACTAAGGGACTCATACATTGATCTTTATGCTAAGATAAGCCCTGCCCTTCGATTAGACCAAAATTAAGGATTACCATGAATAAGGGTTTAGGATGGTAGATATAATCAAAATTATCTTTCAAAGTGGTTAGTTCTTTAATTATTGATATTAACATATGGCACTAGTATAAAAGTCAATCTTGGCCTAAGGTGATTGCCAGATTCGGTTTATAACATATGATATTATTGTAAGAGTCAATCTCAGCCTATGATGATAGTCAAACTCAATTTATAAGATGTGGTACTGATAAGATAAAACCAGTATATGATATTGGTATATACTGGTATAGTGATTTAGTATGCTATATCGATGTGGTCAATTCAACTGCAATAAATAAGAAAGATGAAGTTGTTTCTAAAATCTTTCTTATGACTAATATATGATGTTATAGCATGATATCAAAATTATTTTAATATATATATTATTTGATTATTATTTAGATATTTATTTTATATATAAAGATTTTTTTTGTTGAGCTGTAAACTCATATTATATTTATTATATTTATTATATTTTACAAATGTAAGGACACTGAGTTTGGGACAAGGGAGTGAGTTGATAGATTGGGGATTTGATGGTGTCTGAAGATGTGCAAATAATTCTTCTTGAACGATGATGTGGTACATGTTTTACTTTGGTTGTAATGGTTATCAAACCCATCATCCTAGGGTTTTACGGTTGTGTCACGAAGACCGGGGCATAACAATACCGAGATATAATATCAATGCCGTAAATCTTGGGTTGAATGAATGGAGGTGATGATACGCTGCACTAATGCCCGACAGCTCAGCATGTTCCGATCCAGGATGACGAAAGGCGGGTGTTTTCAATCTTTCGATGCCTGGACGAACGGGCTGGTGCCTGCTGAATCTGTCGGCAGGCTGTGAGCAAACTCCGTAACATTAATGCCAATGTACGGTAAAAAATCGCACAAATGCTAGCGGTTCACTGCCCAAATTTATCGGCGTCATGAATCGTGAAGGCCAGGACTTGAATCCCACCCCTTTGACCTTCCATTGTTATCATTTAAGTTGTAATTTATGTGCCTTATTATCATATAGTTATAATTTAAATCTCTGGATCGCAGATGTTATCGGCTGAACTCCTCTTACATTTGGAGCCTGCAGCGATGCCCTATTTTCATTTTTAAATGTGATCTCCGGTCCGCTTAGACTGGAAAGGATGGGATAGGCATAGAATAGCAGGCGACATCGTCAGCGGTGGATATAAAATGATGATGGCGATAATGTTTAAAATTGTAACAATAATGATGATCATGATGACAGCAGATGGGAAGGGCACGGAGGAGCAGGCGACTTCCTCAAGATAGACCGTGGAACAGGAATTTGCGGTTAATGCCTTGTAATTATGATATTTGGTTAACATGGTTTTGCTTGGACCCTTTTTTTTTTTTTTTCTTCTCAAGGACTTCAACTGGATCCTTTCCTTTGAACCCATGAGAGAGGGGTATTTGCAATGGATGGAGAATATCGTTGTTATCTAAACTACTTGCATATATTTCACAAAAACTACGTCTACAGTAGTTGAATTTGTCCCATAGTGCAATATGTTATGGTTGGTTCAGGAGTTCAGTGTCCTAACTTTTTGTCGTGACGATATTCGCCAAGGCAGCCATGTGAAGGCACGGATCTTGATACATGGCTTTCAGATTTGAGGTCACTTGTACCGACCAATAGTTGATCAAAATTAGGTTAGTTATCATTGGTATCATAAATAAGTTAATTAAACTTTCCGAAGTAGAATCCGCTCGTAACTCTAGAGTTCAAGGAAACGCGACACGATTATCTATGGGTTTTGATGTGGAATGTTGGCGCCTGGAGATGCAGTGATCCTCCATCAGGCATATTTTTGATCATCCATGCGTCCGTTGGATTAATAGAATGAAGCATAAAACAGATCTAAGTTGAGATGAATTGATGCAAAATACTCAATATAATTTTGACAACCCCATTCTTTAATTGACTATCATTCTGTTTAGTCGCTTCACACTTAACATTTAATGTTTAATCCATCATTATCACTTAAGTTACACACTAATACTAGGGTTTTGTGCATATTTATGCAAATACTTGGATTAAACAAATAAACTTTATAAAGAGCTATTGATATGAAGAGGCAAGAATTAACTTTGAGTTAAGAAAGGTTACTTGTAAAATAGATGTTGAACAAATGGTTAGTTTTCAATCACTCCTTCGCTATCCAATCTAACCCAATCAATTTATAGCTAGCTAATTGCTATAATGTGCTATCTAGTTTGTGACTTATGCTGCCTGTCGTTTGTTAGATTTATCTAACAACTACAAATGCAAGTAAATATTTTTTTCATTAAAAAAATAAATAAAAAAAAGATGCTCTAGATATAAAGATATTTATCCATAATTTATTTACGAACTCACTATCAAAGGCATAAATCTCACTAAAGATCTTTATAAGTGATTTTTTTTTTCAAAAAGAAAAAAATGTTCACTATTTTGCAACTAAGTTTAGGGAAGATGCTCATGAATTTATCTTACCATTTTTGCATGCGCCACTGAAAAGAATAATTTTTTAGCAATTTTATTGAAATCAATTATTTTTTAACAATTTGTATTGGAAGGCAGTTTCAATGAATATATCCTATATCACAATTTGCTGATGCAAATTATGTCATCCATTTAACATACATCTTAGAGCAATCCAACCTAACAGCAGCACTTTCACATAGTCTTTTTCAGATACTGAGAAGTAAGCTTCAATCCAAGTATTTCAGAGAGTGGGTTGACATGGTAGTTAATTTCTCCATGTTAAAACACCAATGCCTCTATATTCCACATGGGCCCCAAACCAAAGCCTCTTTATTCCACATCGTCGGTGTTTAATTTTCTAAAGAAATTTATCGCGATCTCCGCTCGGTCGGTCACGCGAACTTTATTTGACCAATGCAGTTTTGTCGGTCCTTGCCCACCCTAGCTTGTTCCATGATCAAGGGGATGTGGTGAATAGTTGGTGGGGCTAAGATTGAGGTGCAAGTAATCCTGTTTGCTAGTTTGCGTGTTTGACCAAAGTGGCCTCTCAGCAAGACCTGCAGAGCTAAATCCTCCTTTCCACTCCCACTCGACCAAAAAAAAACCTCCCTTACTGGCTTTCAGCTTTTCACTCGGCCCATCCCCAACAAAGTGAGGGGTCTTTTACTCTTTCCCGTGGTCCTTTTTTTTTTTTTTTTTTTTGGCCCCACTGGATCCCTTTTAAATTTTAATCAGTACAGAAGTCCCACATCCCCACCCAAGCACACTAAACAACGTCGACAAACCTCTCGTTATCGCTCCTTAATCAGACGACAATCTTTTAATAATCACCTTTATACAAAACTAATCCACATCTAAATCATCCAGATACTATAAAAAAATAAATAAAAATTAGATAAGTACACCTCGAGTCCCGTCTTCGCAGGACCCAGCGGACGGCCACGATTAAAACCTGGTCATCGTCCCAAGTGGAGACACGTACTAGGTGTCTCACGTGACACGGATCAATAAAGACGAAGCATAGGCTTAGGGATTGGACCAGGAGATCCTGCGCATGTCCCAAGGTTTGTCTCCTGTTCGCAAGACCCAAGGATAAGGAGAGTGGCGACGTTCGAGTCCAGGAGAGGCCGTGGCCTCTAACAGCGGCTACGTCTGTCCATCATAACGCGTTCCCGTTGCACCGCTTCGGAGGATTGTGTGGCCTAATATGGGCCAAAGGTACTACGATCATGGACCACCTATGCGTAAGATAACGTCTACTGGGTCGGGACCATACGAGACTCGCTCGAATAGTCCATGGTCCAAATTGATTTCTGCGTCGCGTAATGCTTGGTTTGTAAGAAGAGTGAAGCATCCACGCAAGGGACAAACTTAAGGAGTATTATGATACTGTGAGGATTGTTAGGATGCTGTCTCCTTTTCCTCACGCATCATCCAGGCGTTTTAAGTTTCCCTATTGATGGTAATTGACATGAGAGAAGACAAGATGACTAACTCATGTGTTTAAGTTTGTCTGCATGATCGATGGTAATTGACGTGAGAGACAAACTCATGCGTTCAAGTCACAATTAACTATGAGTACTATTTTCGATTACAACATTCGCGGAAGCAAATAACCTGGTTGTCTTTCTGATGAATCTAAAACGTTGTTGATTTTCCCAAATGATGAGAAGAAAATAGAATTGGATCAAAATAATGTTATTTTGAAGTTTAAAGTTCCAAAAGCAAAGGAACTTTTCTTTGTTATCCTCCCTTTTTCGTAGTCTGAAATGAAGTTTACGCATCCTTTACATCATTGCCATGTACTGCCAATCAACTACGAGATTTTGAAAGTAAAAAATACCACATATGTAGGGTCCAGTTTCGGTATCCTTTCTTAAAAATAATATATATATATATATATATATATATATAGCGGGTCAACAGACGGATCGGGAGATAACTAAGTCCTATCTTTTAGGGATAATTAACTACTTTTGAGAAAAGATAATTGGTTACTTTTGAAAAACAATCCACCTTATCCTAAGAATTCGGCCTTAGCAGATCGTCCGGCCAACCCATCAAACTCAACCGTCTTTGACTTCGAAGTACCGTTCCGAGAAAATGCAACGGCCCATAGGCTTGAGGACTTAGAACTTGGTCTAAGAAGAACCAGAAACCAATTAAAAACTCAAATGGGTCTCATGCATCTGGGATCACTTTACTATCATGAGCCGCATGGGACATCATATAAAACCAACCTTGATTGAAGGCATTTCTTTCGTGTTATTAATAGCGAGGTTGGACTGAGGTTGGGAAGCCATAATTCAAGGAGTGGATGATATGACATCCCATCCCTGCTCTCGGTCCAAAATTCTTGACTTATCGTCTCTCATTTTCTTGTTAGAAATAGCTTTGTTTGCTGCATTTTCCAGGCCTCCAAGGTAGAAAAGGGCTCTTCTCTTTGAGCGGGCCCCTTGGGACACCATCACATGCACAGGCATCACATGCGCGGGATGAGACGAAGTACATGACTTGGCGACCGACCTGCTCGAGCCTCTCTCTATTTACGCCTCTCACTGCTCACTCCACGCAACACCTCTCATAGTGCCCAAACCCCTCCATAACTCTCGCTATCTCCCACCTCCCCTCTTCATTCTGTGCTTAGAAGAAAGGGGAGGATGCTCTCTTCCTTCACTGCTCTCCTTCACCTCTGGCTATGCTATATCACCTACTTCTCCCTTCAGCTGTTTGCTGGTGCCCTTCCTCAACAGATTGGGCATGGCTACCGTTTGGGCTCTTTGGAAGAGAGCCCCGGTGGAGGGGGGCTGATAGGATATCTCCAAGTGAAGCAGAGCACCGCAACTTATGGCCGTGATATTCCGCATCTAAGGCTCTTTGTCAAGTAAGCCAAGAAGAAATAATGGAAAGAAACACAAACTCCATATTCTTGAAAAAAAAAAAAAAAAGCTGTATTTTCGTTTAGTTTTATATTGTTCTGTGGGATATGCTATCCTAGTAACTTTATGTTGCATCTTTAATGGGGATAGGTTTCATTGTAGGTTTTATTTGAGACAACAAGCCTTGTCTTTGGAATTAGTCTGGGACTTCACCGATTTTTATTCTTCTGCTGGCTTTCCGAAAGGGATTTTTGGATAAAAATTTATTGGCACTCCCATTTCCTATTGACTGCTTGTGATTCTGATATACAGTTTAACATATTATATTATCTGTCTAGAAGTTGCTCATTTTTTATGAATGCTGCGACTAATGGATCTTTCTTTCCATTATCAATTGTCTACTATACTTCAGATGAACCCCTTGTCTCTGATGTGGGCTTTAAATAAATTCCAGATTTATTTGGCAGCGGATATTCTGATGGATATGGTTCTCTTCTCCTGCAATAATTAGGAAAGCATGATCCCATTCTTTCTTAAAATACCTAAAATACGTTCTCGTTTAAAATGGAGTCTGAAAAAACTCTGGATCGGTTATTTCTTCAGAAGAGCAAAAATTTGTGGCATTTGGTTTCTTTCAAACGAATTCAAGAAGCTTTTTTTTAAATATATATATGGATCTAGCATGCATCTAAAGGTCGGAGCCATTCTGTATTTTTTTCATCCAAGCAATAGTAATAATAATAATAATAAAGAGCCATTCTGCCTTTTTGCGGGTTTGCTATACTGATGACCTAATATTTTGTGTTATTAAGAAAGACCATTGGTTTTCAAAAATTTCATTGGTTTTCAAAAATTTCATATATATCCACCAATAAAATTCTATTTTTTCCCCTGGCTTCCCAGAGAAAAAAAGAAAAAATATATATATAAGAATGCACGCATTTATTTTTATATCTAAAGAAGGTCTGGAGGGATCTTTGAATTTGTTTTTTGTAATGAGTTCCAGGGTATATATTATATGTTCTGTTCTAAAATAATGGTATAAATTATACTAATGACATTAGTTCGATCCTTTGTTAATAAACTACAGGCATGAAACCCGAGATCGGTTGAGAGTTCATATAACTGATGCAGAAAATGAAAGATGGGAAGTTCCATACGACCTTCTCCCAAGGGAGCCGCCCCCGGCTTCAGGAAGTTCGTCTGGAAAACCTTCAGGCAATACCTTCACAGCTTCAGAGTATGCGGGAGATGAATTAGTCTTCAGCTACATAGCCGACCCATTTGGGTTTGCAGTGAGGAGAAAATCCAATGGACAGACCCTCTTTAATTCAAGCTATGGGACCATGGTCTTTAAGGACCAGTATCTTGAGATTTCCACTCAATTGCCAGAGACTGCTGCGCTCTATGGTCTTGGTGAAAACACTCAGCCTGGTGGGATCCGGCTGCAGCCAAATGACCCTTACACTCTCTACACAACTGATATATCGGCCATTAATCTTAATACCGACCTCTACGGGTCTCACCCTGTCTATATGGACTTGAGGAACGTTGAAGGAGAGGTCTCTGCCCATGCAGTGTTGTTGCTCAACAGCAATGGAATGGATGTTTTCTACCGGGGGAGTTCTCTCACATACAAGGTCATTGGAGGAGTATTTGATTTCTACTTCTTTGCGGGACCGTCGCCTTTGGCAGTTGTGGATCAGTACACCTCATTGATTGGTCGCCCTGCACCCATGCCCTATTGGGCTCTTGGTAAATTTCTTTCCTGATCTATTTTTCTTCCATCTATACTTTTCATTTGTGTTACTCTGTGATTTTTGCTGGTCAAGTATATAACTCTAATGAGATATTGAAAAGCCTTGTTGATAATGGTAATTGGTTGATCTGTTCACTATGTTTTATCTTTTATCTTTACAAGCACAAGGGATATTATTATTAATGAGTTGTTGGCATTCACTTCTGAGGAATCTGTTGGAATTTATTTCTTACAATATATAGGTCATTGTTGGCGTTATTCCTATGCATTCACTCCATCACCCATACAAGTTAGGGGGTTGGCATGTTTCCTGTGAAACTAGCGATGATGATACTTCCAGTGTTTGAGCTAGTGGTGGTTAGTGCTCTATGCTCATGCCAATGCTTCTTTATAAAACTTTAGTGAAACAATTAGTTTAGGGACAGCAGCTTGAGATAAATTTGCTGTTTTGAAAAATTACTGTTTTAAAAAAATGGTTTTTTTAACAATAAATTTGTTGTTTTTAGAAATTGAGATACCTCTGCTCGAGTCCCACTTTTTTACTCATATTAATTGCAGTTACTATTCTCCATTTCACCCATCTAACCCTGTGCGTGCAAGAGAGAGAGAGAGATGACAAAAATAAAAAAAAACCATTCTTCACCTTGGAGTTTATAGAATTTCTTATGTGTTGTTGGTTACTGTGGGTAAGATGGAAGTTAGAAGTATTTCTATCCTAGATTCATATCCATCATATTTTTACCTTCAAACCAAGTTCTTGTCCATTCCCTTTTAAATGGCCACCATTATTATAGAAAACAGAGAAAAAAAAGAGCCCAGATAAGATAGATCCGGGACCATTATGCACTGCCATTGATCTTGTGTTTGTCCTGGACTCCTCTATATAAACAAAATTAAGGGGCCAGGTAGACCATTATATAATTAATGTTTCATTTGGTCATTGATTCTTTAAACAATCAGGCTTATAATAAAGAAACAATAATTTAGCTTCTTAAATGGAACTGGCTTCTTAGGCTCAGAAAAACCATTACGGGCTGATGCTTGAAAAAGTGTACCTGAAGAGATCATGATGTTTAGAGATTACCGAGCAAAGACTGAGATATTTAACTATGTTCACTTGCATATTTATGTTGCCTAACCATAGGGGAGGTTCATAGATAAGAAAAAGAACTACAGTGCAGCTAATCATCAGGATTTGTAATGCTTGGTAACGTTGCCTCCTCAACTTTGCAGGATTCCACCAATGCAGGTGGGGCTATCGCAACCTCTCTGTTGTGGAAGGGGTAGTGGAGGGCTACAAAAATGCCCGAATACCTCTTGATGTGATCTGGAATGACGATGATCATATGGATGCAGCCAAGGATTTTACTCTCGACCCTGTAAACTACCCTCGTCCAAAGCTTCTGGCCTTCCTTGACAAAATCCACTCTGAAGGCATGAAGTACGTTGTTCTCATCGACCCCGGAATTGCTGTAAACACTAGTTATGGCGTCTTTCAGAGGGCGATGGCCAAAGATGTCTTCATCAAGTATGAAGGTGAGCCCTACTTAGCACAAGTTTGGCCTGGGCCCGTCTACTTCCCTGATTTTCTGAACCCAGAAACAGTCTCCTGGTGGGTTGATGAGATTGCACGGTTCCACGAGCTTGTGCCGGTTAATGGCCTCTGGATCGATATGAATGAAGCTTCGAACTTTTGCACTGGAAAATGTGAGATTCCAAAAAATCACTCGTGCCCAATTCCAGACTCTACGACGCCTTGGGTTTGTTGCTTGGACTGCAAGAACATAACAAATACGAGGTGGGATGAGCCACCGTACAAGATCAATGCATCAGGCATGAAAGCCCCATTGGGCTACAAAACTATAGCAACAAGTGCGGTGCATTATAATGGCGTATTGGAGTATAATGCTCATAGCATCTATGGTTTCTCCCAAGCAATTTCTACTCACAAGGCACTTCAAGGCCTCGAGGGGAAGCGTCCCTTCATCCTCTCACGCTCTACTTTCGTGGGATCAGGATCGTACGCTGCACATTGGACAGGTGATAACAAAGGTACATGGAATGATCTCCGATATTCAATATCAACCATGTTAAATTTTGGTATCTTTGGTATGCCGATGGTGGGCTCGGACATCTGTGGGTTCTACCCAGCACCTACGGAGGAGCTTTGCAATCGATGGATTGAGTTGGGTGCATTTTATCCCTTCTCAAGGGACCATGCCAACTTTGCCTCACCCCGGCAAGAGCTCTATCAGTGGGACTCAGTTGCCAAGTCTGCTAGAAATGCTTTGGGATTAAGGTACAAGCTGCTTCCATATCTATACACATTGAATTATGAAGCCCGTATCAGTGGTGCCCCAATTGCAAGGCCGGTCTTTTTCTCATTCCTTAATTTCACTGCGAGCTATGGCCTGAGTACTCAGTTCTTGTTAGGGAGCAGTGTCATGGTGTCCCCTGTCCTAGAGCAGGGAGCATCATCAGTTAAAGCATTGTTCCCTCCTGGTACTTGGTATAGTTTGTTCGACTTTGCCAAGGCTGTGGTGTCGAAGGATGAGCGCTACATAACGCTTGATGCACCACTAAACGAGGTTAATGTGCACGTCTATCAGAACACCATACTTCCCATGCAGCGAGGAGGAATGATCTCCAAGGAGGCGAGAACCACTCCATTTACTCTTGTGGTTGCCTACCCTCTTGGAGCCACCCAAGGTGATGCAAAGGGAAATGTCTACGTTGATGATGATGAACGCCCAGAGATGAAACTTGTGGAGGGTGAGGCAACATATGTCGATTTCTATGCCAGCGTCCGTGGGAAGAATGTGACAGTGTGGTCTGAGGTGCAGATGGGAAAATTTAGTTTGGACAAGGGATTGATAATTGAAAACGTGACTGTATTGGGACTGGGAGGAAGTGGAAAGGGGCTTGTGATTGAGGTAGATGGTCAACCTTTAAGTGATATTTCTAATGTTTATTTCAGTGGGTCTCCTTCAGTGCATGCTGAGAAGCTAGAGGGTGGGAATAAGAGGAACAGTGTGATGGTTGGAGTTGGAGGGCTAGCATTGCCATTGGGGAAGAAGTTCTCCATGTCTTGGATAGTGGAGGTCAAGGGATGAGTTTTTAAGTTTTCATGAGACTTGTTTCGTGGTCATTCCTATGCTGCTCTTTCTTTCAGTTCTCTCTCTCTCTTTCCTTTTGTTGCATTAGATTAGGAGAAGGATAATCTGCTGGAGAGTCCAGAAAAATCTCTCCTTGCTGTTTCATTCCAAAATTTAGATTTAGATTTGATGAAAACAAATCTCCAAAATTTATGCTTGGTTTCTGATTCGTTTTGACGTTCTACTTGCTAGCTTGAAGTAGCTGTTATATTGGTACTGTTTTCCGGATGGCAAATCTGAGTTTAGTTACTGTTTCACCATTATGCTAATCTTTATATCGTTTGTTCTAAGATTTTAGTGGAAATGCATGGGTATCGTGGTATTTGTTGGATTAATAGATATGAAAAGAATCTATTTTTGTTGGATCTGCAGTGGTGAACAGCTTAAGTTTTCAGAGAGAGAGAGCGAGAGAGCACCTTAGACTTCCACAGCCAATTATTTTGTTCCCCTGCACAAGGGCGAAGAAATCTTGGATTTTATTAATCCCGGCAAAGAGCATATTTTTGAACCTGATCCATTGCATGTGTCAGTGATCCAGATATCCATTCCATTTGAAGGAATCAGATCTAATCCTCATCTAGCAAAAACCATTTATTTTGTCGTCTATCAAAATTCTTTTTCACGATCAGAATAAAAATCTAATGCAGTATGGCACTCAAATTCACTGAAAAGAATGTGTTAAAAATTATGCGAAATTGATCCACTTCATTTATTTACTTATTTTTGGACTTGCTTCTCCTTTCTTCCCCTTTGCGAGAACCTATTCCAACATTTTAGATGCCTTGGTCTTTTGGTGTTACAGATGCTCACTGTGAGTCCAACCATACATGCACTCAGTGTTACAAATATCTTTATCCATGATATAGATCCGCTTAGACGACTGTTAAGAGCGTATCAGCTGAGCGTTAACGCAAAATCATGGGTTTTTAATGTTCAAATCTTCATCAGGGTGGGTGCTTTAATGTTCAAATCTTCATCAGGGGGGCTGCTAAATATGCACATCCTTCTTTAAATTTCTATATGGGCTTTACTAGAATGTTTAAATGGTGTCTAGGCGGTCGGAAGATGCATGCAGTGCATGATGGTTAAAGACAGCTTTCCCTCGTGCCCCTATATCTTCTACGGTTAACTCAAGATGAGTCACTCTTGCCGTAACTTGGAGGATAAAACTAAATTTTCACAAATGGATGACAGAAAGCTGATGACAGCAAACCTTTTTTTTAATATTTTTTCGAGGGGACTGATAACAGGATAAGGATAAGATGGTAAGTTCTCACGTCAGATATTTCATCAAACAGATGCCAAATCTTTGGTGACGGGCGCTAACGCACCTCGCTCCAGGAGGGAAGCTGGAAGTTTATTAGTTTTTTCTTAAATAAATAAATAAATAAATAAAAAAGAGCAGCAGCAGCAGTAGCTTGTAGGCGGAAAAAAAAAAAAAAAAAAGAAGAAGTAAGGATAAAAGCTCAGAACTTTATTCAAAAAGTTTAATAAAAATATTATTTAAATTTTTTAATCTTATATAAATACTTAAAATTTTTAACAGTGAAACTAAACACTTTTTGGCATGCTCTTATTTATTTTTTTATTCAAATCTTGATATCTTTGCTAGTTCATGTTTAAATCCATATCAAAATTTAAAACTCATTTATGATTTTCTTCTGTCCATATATATTATAAGTCAGATTTATTTTGATACCATTTATAATAATCTATAATTTTACCTAGAAAAATCCTTATTCTAAGCCTTCTCCTCAAAACATATTTAAAGAGAGAATCATCCTTCCTTCAAATACTCAAAGAATGCACATGATTTCACTCAAACTTTTCTTTGCTGTAGTTTCTTATTCTAGATAAGCATTCTTTCATTGGATGAACCAAGAGTTGTATCCTTGTATTAAATACCCTACGTCAATATAAGACTTGCAGCATCTCACATTTCTAGAAATCATATTTAAAATTATTTAAAGAGAGATTTAAAAAAATAAACTTTGTCCACTAAAGTGATCTATAAGGTTATACTATTTAAAATTAAAAGTTACATGTATATTGATAATATCGGATATTAGATTATTTTTTAAAAAAAATAAATTACATAAGTTAAAGAACTAACTTTTTTAAGCTTCTACAAATCCTCCCTTTGCCACACAGAAGCCCAACTTATTACATACAAACCTCCTAATTTTGTTTAGTGCACTACTTTTCTAAATAATATTTTTTTTGTTTGAGTTCTTAATGTAGAGGTTAGAGGTCTCCAATCATATAATTTTAGATGTGTAAGTAATTTAGAAATCTTAGATCATATTTAGTGACTCTGGATCATCGATATAAAATCCCAATCATTCAAGTCTAGATTTAATCATTTATAAGAAAAGATCTTTTCAAGTGCAGCCAAGTTAAGCATGCTTTCTTTATAGACATGCATACATACATGCATCTACGTATGTATAAAGAAAAAAAGGTAAACGCTTCAACTATCTCAACCTTAATTTATACCAATATTTCTTAAATTCCACTACATTAAATTTAAAATATATAAATATCATACCCCAACCTAACATTTGGAATGAACATGTGTTATGCTTACATATCCTTATGTATGACCACAAATGGTATGCAAGCTTGCATATTCTCAATGAATAGTATATCTAGGTAAATTTAAAACCAAATATTTTCATCAATAATAATATTAAATATTATTTGTTTATATAATTATTTATTTAATTAATTTTGGAACTAAGCTATTACTGTGCTCCTCACTCAAATCCTAATTTATAGCCCTATCCAAGGTATCATATGGCTATAAAAAATATAAATAAAAATAACATAACCTAAAAAATAATAAAAATCCCACCAACACAAACATATGAAAGTAATTCAAATAATCAGCAATAAAATATAACGATAATTGTAAATATGTAATCAATATCAATTTTTCTTTTCAATTTCTCAATATATTATCAATATAACCTTTCTGCTCAATGATAATTCTGAAAGGTAAATTCATCATGAATAATTTATTTATGATCAAATTCATCATTTCTAAAAGTGCATAATATTATTAGCTTATCTTTTCAGCTTTGGTTATGCTCCAATCTGTAACCAGCAAAGTCGATAATTAACAATTCATACGACTATGTTTTAGCCCATGATCAGTAAGTTATAGGATCACATACATAAGATGAGATGAAGTAGATGACTCAAAGAGTGACCACTCTATTTGAGACATAATTTTAAATCTTAAAAGGATAGAGGGTCTTAAAAGGATAGAGGGTGTCCTATCTATCATATTTGTCTCATTTCAATCTTGTGAGAAAATAAGATTTCAAAAGCCATCCACATGAAGAAGAAGAATAAAATGAAAAAGAAAAGAAGTAGAAAAAGGAAAAAAATAAAAAAAAAAGTAGGGTAGAAGGAGAAAGGAAATTTAAAAAGGGAAGAGATAAAGAAAAATAAATTTTAAAAAGGGAAAGATTAAAAAAAGGCAATAAGAAAGGAAAAAAAGGAAAGAAAAGGTAAGAAAAAGGAGAAAGAAATAAATGAAATAGAAAAGAAGAAAAAAAAAAGAAAGAAATGAAAGAAAGAAAAAGAAAATAAGAAAGGAAGGAGAAAGAAAAGAAATAAAAGAAAGAAAGAAACAAGAAACAAGAAAAAAAAAAGAAAGGAAAAATAAAGTGCATCCTATGAAAAAAATCACAACATTTCCCTGCCATAAGAATTAAAATTTTTCTTTAAATATTTATTTAATACTTCTTATAGTACCCTTACCATCCTCCTTATCTATAAACTTCAGAAGAAAGGAGAGGATATTCTCATCCTTCATGGCTCTCCCTCATCTTTTGCTATACTATATTGCCTTACTTTCCCTTCAGCTATATGGTAAAGCCCTTTCTGAGCAAGTTGGGTATGGCTATCATTTGATCTCCTTTGAAGAGAACCCAAGTGGAGGAGGGTTGATAGGATATCTTCAAGCGAGACAGAGCACCACAACTTATGGCCTTGATATCTCCCATCTAAGGCTCTTTGTCAAGTAAGCAAAGAAGGAATTTTAAAAGAAAAATAAATCTATATTCTTGAAAAAGAAAAAAATGTTGTATTCTTATTTGTTTTTATATTATTCTATGGGATAAACTATCTTAGTAAATTTATATTGCATCTATTTTAGGGATTGGTTTCAATTTAGGTTTTACTTAGACTAAAACCATTGTCTTTGAAATTGGTTTTAGATAAGTACAATATGTGTTTTATTGTGAAAACTTGTTATTCCTCTGTAGGCTTTTCCATTGGAGACTTTTGGTATAGAATAATTCAGCCAAGATAAATAATCTAAGTGAAGGTGATGAAATTATTATTTTTGATTATACTCAAGTGATCTTGTACTACAATGATCCCATTTATCTCTATTTCTAGAATCATCACCTAACATTGATCCTAAACTCGACATTGAGGACAGGTATCCTTGATCACCTTAGGTAAGTGAGCTTGAATTTAGATTTAAGGATTAAAATATTTCTTGTTTGTAGGATAAAGGATGTTCAATAAAAATATGTCTTAACATTCAAAGAGTTGCATTCTTTCTGAATTAGACAATGAAAGTTTTATATTGATAATTTGAACCAGCAGATGTTATTTATAATCTCTAATATTTTTGTATATAAAAAATTAAGAGACTTAAAGAGTCCTAGTATGCACATCAAATGATCAAAAACTGAAGTTATATAAATTATCCAATATTTGGTCACTTAATGCAAAAGTCAATAGTCTTCAAATTTCTTAATTTTGATGCATAATCTATTATAGATCATTCAACGGTTTGAATCATTAATATGATTCACATCATCCAACTCTAAAAGGACGTAACTCTATTAGTTATATGAGGCATAACTTGATTATATTGATATAAAATATTATAATATCATATTATAATATCAAATTATCATGAATAATATTATAATTTAATCTAAATATTATAATAAATAATATAAAATAACATTAAGTATTATGCTAGTTATAAAGTATATCAATGATGGCTTTAGCATTACATGCATAGTTATCAAATCAAATATTGAACCAATCTACAAATGGGGTTAATGGTTCAATGATCCCACTAATGAATCAATGGTTGAAGCATATGAATAATCAAAATATAACTAATTTAAAAAACTTAATCCATAATGATAAATAAAGATAACTTCTCTATAAAATTCACCTAATTTTTGTTAGGTTTAAAATTTAAGTCATTAAAAGTAAGTTATTTAAACCATAATAAAACATAATATCCATACTAATACTTGAAATTAATCTCAAATTTCTAAAAAAAATATATTTGAAACCTTTTGATCAATTAGAGAAAGAGAAAGATGAGAGAGAGAGAGAGAGAGAGAGCGCTAGATCAATTAAAAGAAAAGATAAGGAGGATTTAGACTAAACGATGAAAAAAATATTAAAGGGAAGACTAATATTTAAATTATATTAGTTAAAATATAATTTTAAAGGGCATAAAAATAAAATTAGTCCAATTTTACCAATTCACACTGGGTCAAAAAAAAAAAACCGATCAATTCCTCCTATTAACTGGATCGATTATATAATTGATCCAATTAAAGAATCAAACTTGTCTAGGATCCAGTTCATCAGTTGGACCAATTTGAGTATGATAGTTGTGATTATATGGTCAACAAACTTTGATCTTTCTGATATGTCAAACTGATTAATTATTTATTTCTGAAGATATTTAATCATTAAGACATAACATACCAAATATAATGGCCATCAGAGATCAGATTACTAAAAAATTATCGAGGATTTGATATCATTGTGGCAATCTCATTAAAGTTACCATGCACTTCCTATAAGGTTTTTGAATAAAAGAGTCTTGGCACTTTCATTTCTTAATTGCGATGTATGATTGTTTAATACATTACATTATCTGTCTTGAAGAATCTCATCGTAAATGAATGCCGGTAATAATGATTTTTCTTTGCATTATCGATCGTTTAATATGTCTTAGAAGAAACCCCTTGCTTCCCTCGGGGGCTTTAAATAAACTCCTGCTTTATTTGGTACCAGATATTTTAATGGCCACGGTTCTTTTCTCCAGCTTTGGATTCTGGGAAGATTATATAAGGAACGCATGATTACATTCTTCATTACATTCTCGTTTAAATGGAGTCTGGAAAAACTCTGAATGGACTTTGAATTTGCAATTCGTTATAAGTTCCTCTTTCAGGGTATATATTATGTGTTCTGTTCTCAAATAATTGTATGAATTATACTAATGAAGCTCCTTCGATCCTTCGTAAATAAACTGTAGGCATGAAACCCGAGATCGCTTGCGAGTTCACATAACTGACGCAGAAAACGAAAGATGGGAAGTCCCATACAACTTGCTCCCAAGGGAAAAGGCCCCAGCTCCAGGGAGTTCCTCTGGAAATTTTTCAAGCAATACGTTCACGGCTTCAGAGCATGCGGGAGATGAATTAGTCTTCAGCTACATAGCCGACCCATTTGGGTTTGCAGTGAGGAGAAAATCCAATGGGCAGACCCTCTTTAATTCAAGCTATGGGACCATGGTCTTTAAGGACCAATATCTTGAGATTTCCACTCAATTGCCAGAGACTGCTGCGCTCTATGGTCTTGGTGAAAACACTCAGCCTGGTGGGATCCGGCTGCGGCCAAATGACCATTACACTCTCTACACAACTGATATATCAGCCACTAATCTTAATACCGACCTCTACGGGTCTCACCCTGTCTATATGGACTTGAGGAACGTTCAAGGAGAGGCCTCTGCCCATGCAGTGTTGTTGCTCAACAGCAATGGAATGGATGTTTTCTACCGGGGGAGTTCTCTCACATACAAGGTCATTGGAGGAGTATTTGATTTCTACTTCTTTGCGGGACCGACGCCTTTGGCAGTCGTGGATCAGTACACCTCATTGATTGGTCGCCCTGCACCCATGCCCTATTGGGCTCTTGGTAAATTTCTTTCCTGATCTATTTTTCTTCCATCTATACTTTTCATTTGTGTTACTCTCTGATTTTTGCTGGTCAAGTATATACCTCTAATGAGATATTGAAAAGCCTTGTTGATAATGGTAATTGGTTGATCTGTTCGCTATGTTTTATCTTTTATCTTTACAAGCGCAAGGGATATTATTATTAATGAGTTGTTGGCATTCACTTCTGCGGAATCTGTTGGAATTTATTTCTTACAATATATAGGTCATTGTTGGCGTTATTCCTATGCGCATGCACTCCACCACCCATACAAGTTAGGGGGCCGGCATGTTTCCTGTGAAACTAGCGATGATGATACTTCCAGTGTTTGAGCTAGTGGTGGTTAGTGCTCTATGTTCATGCCAATGCTTCTTTATAAAATTTTAGTGAAAGAATTAGTTTGGGGACTGCGGCTTGAGATAAATTTGCTGTTTCGAAAAATTGCTGTTTTAAAAAAATGGTTTTTTTTAACAATTGTTGTTTTTAGAAATTGAGATAAAGTCCCACTTTTTTTCTCATAGTAATTGCAGTTACTATTCTCCATTTCACCCATCTGACCGTGTGTGCGCGCTTGAAAAAGTGTACCTGAAGAGATCATGATGTTTAGAGATTACCAAGCAAAGACTAAGATATTTAACTAAGTTCGCTTGCATATATATCTATGTTGCCTAACCATAGGAGAGGTTCATAAATAAGAAAAAGAACTATAGTGCAGCTAATCATCAGGATTTGTAATGCTTGGTAACGTTGCCTCCTCAACTTTGCAGGATTCCACCAATGCAGGTGGGGCTATCGCAACCTCTCTGTTGTGGAAGGGGTAGTGGAGGGCTACAAAAAGGCCCAAATACCTCTTGATGTGATCTGGAATGACGATGATCATATGGATGCAGCCAAGGATTTTACTCTCGACCCTGTAAACTACCCTCGTCCAAAGCTTCTGGCCTTCCTCGACAAAATCCACTCTGAAGGCATGAAGTACGTTGTCCTCATCGACCCCGGAATTGCTGTAAACACTAGTTATGCAGTCTTTCAGAGGGCGATGGCCAAAGATGTCTTCATCAAGTACGAAGGTGAGCCCTACTTAGCACAAGTTTGGCCTGGGCCCGTCTACTTCCCTGATTTTCTGAACCCAGAAACAGTCTCCTGGTGGGTTGATGAGATTGCACGGTTCCACAAGCTTGTGCCGGTTAATGGCCTCTGGATCGATATGAATGAAGCTTCGAACTTTTGCACTGGAAAATGTGAGATTCCAAAGAATCATTCGTGCCCAATTCCAGACTCTACGACGCCTTGGGATTGTTGCTTGGACTGTAAGAACATAACAAATACGAGGTGGGACGAGCCACCGTACAAGATCAATGCGTCACGGACGGAAGCCCCATTGGGCTACAAAACTATAGCAACAAGTGCGGTGCATTATAATGGCGTATTGGAGTATAATGCGCACAGCATCTATGGTTTCTCCCAAGCAATTGCTACTCACAAGGCACTTCAAGGCCTCGAGGGGAAGCGTCCCTTCGTCCTCTCACGCTCTACTTTCGTGGGATCGGGATCGTACGCTGCACATTGGACAGGTGATAACCAAGGCACATGGAATGATCTCCGATATTCAATATCAACCATGTTAAATTTTGGTATCTTTGGTATGCCGATGGTGGGCTCGGACATCTGTGGGTTCTACCCAGCACCTACGGAGGAGCTTTGCAATCGATGGATCGAGTTGGGTGCATTTTATCCCTTCTCAAGGGACCATGCCAACTTTGCCTCACCCCGGCAAGAGCTCTATCAGTGGGACTCGGTTGCCAAGTCTGCCAGAAATGCCTTGGGATTAAGGTACAAGCTGCTTCCATATCTATACACATTGAACCATGAAGCCCACATCAGTGGTGCCCCGATTGCAAGGCCGGTCTTCTTTTCATTCCTTAACTTCACTGCAAGCTATAACCTGAGTACTCAGTTCTTGCTAGGAAGCAGCGTCATGGTGTCCCCTGTCCTAGAGCAGGGAGCATCGTCGGTTGAAGCATTGTTCCCTCCTGGTACTTGGTATAGTTTGTTCGACTTGAACAAGGCCTTGGTGTCGACGAATGAGGGTTACATAACGCTCGATGCACCACTAAACGAGGTTAATGTGCATGTCTACCAGAACACCATACTTCCCATGCAGCGAGGAGGAATGACCTCCAAGGAGGCGAGAAGCACCCCATTTACTCTTGTGGTTACCTTCCCTCTTGGAGCCACCCATGGTGATGCAAAGGGAAGCGTCTACGTGGATGATGATGAGCGCCCAGAGATGAAACTTGTGGAGGGTGAGGCAACATATGTCGATTTCTATGCCAGCGTCCGTGGGAAGAATGTGACAGTGTGGTCTGAGGTGCAGATGGGAAAATTTAGTTTGGACAAGGGGCTGATAATTGAAAAGGTGATCGTATTGGGAGTGGGAGGAAGTGGAGACGGGCTTGCGATTGAGGCAGATGCGCAGCAGCCTGTAAATGGTATTTCTAATGCTCATTTCAGTGAGTCTGCTTCAGAGCATGTGGAGAAGCGGGAGGGTGGGAATTACGAGAACAGTCCGATCGTTGAGGTTGGTGGGCTAGCATTGCCTCTAGGGAAGAAGTTCTCCATGTCTTGGAATATAGAGATCAAAGGATGAGTTTAAATTTTCATTAGACTTGTCTCGTGGGGATTCCTAAGCTACTTTTTTTGTTTCAATTCTCTTATGTCAGATTTCAGTTCTCTTATTTTGCCTTGCTGTATCTGATTAGGAGATGGATTATCGAATAAAGACCCCAGAAAACCTCTCTTAGCTGTTTAATTCTAAAATTTATTTTCGGTGAAAACAAATCTCCAAGCTTTGTTCCTGGTTTCTGATTCGTTTGACGTCCTACCGGCTAGCTCAAAATAGCTGCTACATTGATGTTGTTTTCCAACTTTCTGATGGCGAAGATGAGTTTTAGTTACTGCACCCTTAAGCTTATCATTTGTTGCAAGGGAAGAATCTTGAGTGGAATTGCAGGAACATGTAGTAGTTAGAGAGAGAGAGAGGGAGGGAGAGAGCATTTCATTTTTTTTTTTTTTTAAGGTTGCTGGAGTGTGAACTGAAATGGTTCCACTCCAAC
The DNA here is from genome assembly GCA_017589505.3 of Metroxylon sagu. Classification (NCBI taxonomy): domain Eukaryota; kingdom Viridiplantae; phylum Streptophyta; class Magnoliopsida; order Arecales; family Arecaceae; genus Metroxylon; species Metroxylon sagu. The sequence goes on along the minus strand of JACVBY030000578.1, from coordinate 106,744 downwards.
TTTCTTATATTTATCTACTATAAGAATAACCTAACAGCCCTCCTCGCTCGAATTTCTAATTCATGATCTGAGTTCTATGCATCTTTTGGCTCTGCAATGATAACAATAGAGAAGAATATATTCAACTATATCCTTGTAGGTTATTAATTTTTCTACCTTATTTAAATTTTAATAATTAAAAAGAAATAAAATTTTACCTTAATTTAAGGATCAAGGCATAAAATCTTTTGCTCAACAGTTTTTCATACAAATGGTCACAGCCTTGCAAGTTTATACCTATTAATCAAAATGTATTATTATGATAAGAAAAAAAAGAAAAAGATCGGTGAGGTAGTTGTGTCCGATAGTTGAGTCAACTAAATTTGAATAACAACTCGTTAGATTAAAAAATAAATGATCAATATAAACTAGAGTAACATAACATGAGTCGTTGATGATAGGATTTGATGATACCTTACAAAGATTAGGCTAGATAATGATATAAAAACTATTACCAGTATGATCGCAACCTACAATTGAAACATTATGAAAAATAAAGGAGAGAGAAGGATACCCTCCATTAGAAATCACTTACAATCCACCTAAAGAGAGAAAAAGAAGAAAAAGAGAGAAAGAAAAAAGAGAGAAAATAAGGGCAAGTGAACTCCTTGACTTTCTTTTTCTTTCTCAAAATAGGGAAAAAGGGGAATGATGAGGGAGGTGGTAATACCATCGGCTAGGTTGGTGATTGATGGTAATAAAGGGCAAATGAGCAATTGATGATGTCAGTGGCCAAAAACCTAAGGAAAAGTAAAGAAAAAGAGAAAGCAAAAAGGAAAAGTCAAAAAGGAGATGAGGCTAAACATTTCAACTATCCACTAATAGCTATCAAGCAAGGTTGAAAGGATAATAGAGATGATGGGTACAACTATAAATCAAGAAAGAAATAAGATGCAATAATATCTAGCAAGCACTATCCAACATTATTAAAAATAGAGATATCAAAAGAAAAAATTTAGACAAAAAACTACTTGACCACTAGATTGATCCTCAATCTGTCTGCTTAATATTTAGGATTCTATTTTTAATCATAAATTATTGACGAGGTTCATAAAAAAAAAAAAATGAATGACTTTCCTATTCAAAACAAAGCCGAGAAACCTTCCCCCTTTAAAATAAAAAAATAAAAAAAATAAAAAAAAAACCATCCCAATGATTCCTTAATGGAATCTAGTAGGCATAAACTACTGATCGGGTAAAAAAATCAAAGAAGAAAGTACGGAGAGATCCTCCCTCATTTCGAATAAGATCCTAAGTGATGTATTATGAAAAAAAAAAAAAAAAAAATCATCGGTGTAAGAGAAAACTAAGATGGTAGTCAGTGGTGTTAAATCAAGGGGCAGGGTGATTAAATAGATAGAGAGAAGCCATCCTTTTCTCAAAATCTTCATTGGAGTTTAGTTCTATTTTTTTTTCCTCAAATTTTTCCACTAAAATAGGGTTTTCACATTGACTTAGCAGAGTGGTGCTGAGTTGACTTTGAATCAACTTGGCTAGCCTTATTTTTTTCTCGATCTAGACCAGCCAAGCGAACTGAGCCTTGGCTAGGCCAAATCAATGGGCCTTGCAATACAAGATTTACATGAAAATTTGAGATGAGATACTAAAGTCTATCAAGTGAGGTTATAAGCCATGTAAAGGTAGCAATTTGAAATGCATGTATGACAATTCTTCTCTTCTCTAAGCATAAATTATTTGGTGGTGAAAAATATTCAGAGTTTTGTGAAAGATTGTGCCAATAGATGACTACCTCTCAAGAAAAATTTATGAAATTATTTCATAATGCACCTGCAAGGAGAAAGCCATTAGATGCTGATCGCAAGCCTTCTTCAATGAACTAGGGATTTTATTGCATCTCCAACTCATCGAGTGAAGATTTGTGAGTTGGCCTTTGAGCTCCAGATATGAGTTTATAGTATTACTCCGTGATATGTGGCTATATCATGTATCTAACTGCTGGAAGACAGTTTTGAGACTATGACAATAGAAGGCAACAAAAAGGCATCTTCATGGGCACTAATGAAGGAGAAATGCTAAAGAAGGATTCTTCTTGGTATTTCCAAGTTTTTACGTATGAATCCTGATTGCCACAAATCTTGGGCGAAAAGCTCCACCCATGGTAAACAAAGCCCAGGTTGTTAAATATAGACCGTTAGTCCACCAATTAGTTGTCAATCAAAATGACAAACACCTTTAGTCCACCAATTAGTTGTCAATCAAAATGGCAAACACCTACTCTTTTCCCTTTTACTTTTTTTCTTAATTTGCAGACAAATTCGAATGCCATTGTGATATTTTAAGAGGTAAGACCTCTCAACCCGATCAGTTGGACTAAGCTTGGTTGATTAGCACTCTTAAAACACTTGCAGCAAAATTTGGTTATATAACCATCAATGCTTTCTAGCCATCATCATAAGGTTTCAATCCTTTCATGCATTATTTAACCACACATTACCTCGGCACCGTCAAAAATCTTAATGAATTTCTAATCTCTAATGCATGCTTGCTATGAATTAGATAATTTGACATATATAACCTATGAAGCAGATAAACCATATGAGTTCCAGAGCCTGAAGTAAAAAGGTATATCGAGTCCCATGATGAATAAAATCTTGCAGTAACAAAAAGGGCTCTTCAACCATCTCATCTTCACTTTCAACCAATATTTTCTTCTACTGCTACTACTTCTTTCTAAATCCTTCGGCATCCTATCAAAAACTTATATTTCAACCGTGATATTTTAATCCCTTCTTCAACAGGGACTCTATATGCATGCAAGACTTGTTTATTATCACCACTCGTACCTAAAATTATAATCTAAATGGACATATATTGCATTATCCTCAAAATGAAATTGCCTTCGCATTTAGTAGAGTACATATCAACTATCTACAATATTATCGCTCTCTTAATCCTCCAAATCTAGCTTTGCAACAAAATCCTAACGCTTTGAAAAAAATAATAAATATAATATGAGTTCATAACTCAACCAAAATCTTTACATATACATATACAAATATAGAGCAAATATTTATATAATAATTATATATATATATATATATTGCTACAAAACATCATACTACAAATTCATGTGTGAAATATAAGAAAGATTGTTCACAGCTTCATCTTTATTATTCATGATATTGAACTATATCACTTTGATGCCACATCTTGGGATCATCATCCAAGTGCACTATGATAATACATATCAACATCACTGTATCAATACTCCATGCATATAAACCTAACCTAGCCTTCACCTCATGCTTAGGCTAGTTCTCACACTAGTGCCACATATTATAAACTTAATTTAGCTATTTCTTTAAACCCATAATGGTTCTACGCAGTGTTATCTGGCTATCAGCCTAAGCCACACCAGTGCCGCATCTACACAATGCCAATCCGACCATCTCCTTAAGCCACATCAACGCCCAATGTCTAAGTTGAGATGGACAGAACTAGTGTTATGTATCATCAACTAAATCTATGCAAAGTGTTATAAACCTTGTTTGGCTATCATCTTAGGCCCAAACTAGTTCTATATAGTGCCAATCTAGTTATCAGTATAGGCCTCACTAATGCCACTATGTGTTGCGAATTTAGTCATCAACTTAGATTGTATCAGTGCTACATCCACATGGTGCCAATCTAGCCATCAGCTTAGATCTTACCAATGCCACTACATGGTGCCAATCTAGCCTTCATTTAGGCTACACCAATGCCACATCACCAACATACCCATGATTAGTCCACATGCCCATCTCTTACATCCACTTCATCAAATCTTTGAATGTTTTTAATATTCAAAACATATTTCAAATTTGCATCACCATCAACACCTAAAATCATGATATCATAGTATAAAATAACTCATCTCTATACATAGCCCAACAATGCTATCTAAGCTAACAAAATAACTCATATCCATATGCAGCCAAAACATGCTAATGAATGATAAGTATAAAATCATAATGCATGCTTACAAAAGTATATGTAAGAAGATTATGTACATTGCATATAAGTATGTACAGAAATTCCTACCTTAACTCACTAATCCACTAAATCCACATACCCACAATCCACCAATAATACTTGGCATGGATTTCAGTGCATTGAGTCCGTACTATTTCTCTTACTCACTCAAGAGTGGGTGATTACCTATAATAATTGGTCCCAATTCAGCATTTATTTGCTCAATAGGTCCTTAATCTAGATAGATCACTTGATTAGAATCATCTCAAGACTCAATTTAGATTAAATCAAATTGGAACCTAAGTAATTAGAGATAAATATAGACCTGTTCTAGATTAATTAGGTCAATTAAAATCAAATTAGGGTCTAAACCAATCAATTGGGTCAGGCTCTAGTTAAATAAGGTTAGATCTAAGCTCAAATCAATTTAATTAGGATCAAAAATGCTTTAATTAGGTTCGATTAGGCTAGGACTCTTCTAATTTGGATTCAATTAGACCAATTAGGGTTCACTTTGGCTAGGATTTAGGCAATTAAATTATGAATTGGGCCCATCTAAACTAATCATGCCAAAACCCTAATTAATTAAGTCAGATGTGGACCTAACTCAGTCAATTTGGGTTGGGCTTGGCCTTAATTAGTTTTAGTAAGACCAAATTAGGCTAGATTGGGTTTAGTTTGCATCGAGCTAGGCCTTAATTAGGCTCAGCCAGTTTAATCGAAATGCTAAGAAAGGCTCGTGATGGTTTCTTCTTCTCGAAGGCCAATTGCTTTATTTTCTTGAATAGAGATCAAATCATCAAGTTTGATTGGTTAGATTAAAAGTATCGAGGATGGCCAAGTCACTAGCAATACTAGCTGAGGTAGGCAACTAAGGAGATGATCGAGGGCCGTGATGTTAACTTTGGTAAGATTCGACATTAATTGGATGCCCTATTTTTCATGAGGTCTTGCATGATCATGATCAGCTGCATTTAAGTTCAATTAGAGACTTAAGAAATTGGTGAGGATTTTCTTAGGCTAAACAAGGATTCAAGAATGATAGGGCTTACTTGGTCGCTGAAGTGAAGGAAACGATGGCAACATCATGAGGAAAGAAGAGGAAGGTGGCTTTAGGGTTGATTGAAGGTGATGATGATGTTTAGCAATCACCATAAAGTCACGAGTAGCCACGTAGGGTTTTCGCAGTTGAAAGTAGGGATGGGTATGGGTCGAGCTAGGCCGAGCACAAAAAATGCAACTCAAGGCGTCGAGCCAATCTTGAATTGGGGCTAAGAATGGCCAGGCCCAAACTCGGGCTAAGAGTAGTTGGCTTAAGCCTAGCCTAATGGGACTTTTTTTAAAGCCCAAGCCTAGCTCGATCAGCCCGAATGCATATGAAATAAAAAATATACCGATTATTTAACGAAAACAATCGGTAGTTGGGATGGTTAGAGTCTATGCCTTTTATCATTTCTATCTGTGTTCGGATCCTACCCCGTTTAGCTTCGAAACAAGCTCTACCACCATAATAGGGTAGGGGCACATCGAAGAACCAAAGCTCAACGGAGCTCAGCCCCAATGGCATCATGCTTCAGCTCGGAGAAAGGACTTCGAGAGGCTAGAGGAACTTGGTGGTGGCCACCCACGACAATGGCAAGACCAATGAAGAAGAAGAGGAGAAGGAAAAGAAGAGAGGGAGAGGAGAGTTCTAGAGGTGGAAAAGGGATCTCGGTTCTTATAGGGAGGGTTCTCACATTTTTAAGGTTTGTTACAACCATACAACGACTGTTAGGAGATAATTAGACCATTCAGCCATGTAAGTGGAAGCTGGTATGAGAGTGAGAAATAAGACAGTGGTCGAAGACTTAGGCGAGAAGAAGATTTTACGTGCTCTATTATTTTTGGTTTCAAAATAGAGCATCACATTATCTCTTTCTTTAGTTTTCTAAACTCATACTTCAACTTCTTGAAAAACATACCCATATTTCAACCAATTTAAGCAATCAAGTGCCATATCTCAAAAAAAGAAAATATAAAGGATGTGTTTAAGTTTTTAAAAATATTTTTATTTTTTATTTTTAAAAAAATAAAAAATATATTTATAAAAATAAGTTTGATGATTAAAAATAAAGATAGTTTTTTTGAAAAATATAACTTAAAAATAGTACAATGTTTTCAATACTTCCATCAAAATAAAGCAAAGAATAGAAAATAAAAGATAAAAAACTTAAAAATATGTAAGTAAAAATTATAAATAATAATTTTTATTTTAATCTATTAAGCATATTTTTTAAAGATCAAAAAATTAAGAGTAATTTTTTAAAAAAATTAAATATAAAAAATATTCTCAAAAAGAAATGCAACCTAACATCTCCTTACCCATGCTATCTAATATCTCCTTAGCCATCCGGTGTGTGACCGCCTAACAAGGAAGATTGCAATAAAATAGACGAATTTGACTTTGAACTCAAGACATCACCCTAAATGACCATGGCAAAACCCTTCCTCCACACATGTCAAATAAATCCACAGGTTCTTTAAAAAAAAATATCTTCTGTCAGAGAAGACTAAGAATAAATTTTCAACATGAGAACAGGCCGGTCATCCAAAATACTATTTACGAATTTAAAGAAATTCCTGTGAATGCCGGACCAGCCTAATTATCAGTCATGAATTCATGCCAGCTGCTTTGAGCAAACGTTCTGCAGTAAATTCCTTAGTGCTAGCCATGAAACACGAAGCGGTAAATATCCCGTTGCAGTAAATATCCCGTTGCAGTATCGTGTTGCAGCGATTCCCTGGCAAGTAGTCCTTCTGGCGAATTTATTTTCGACAGGAACCGTCTTCTGCGTGTGACTGGAGCGATCTGACAAGTACACGTGGTCAGCATCCGTGGTTAAAGGTCTGGAACGAAGTAAATGCGAAGGGCACGGCCATTGCTGCCCAAAACTCGTACGGCCAATAGCTAGTGCCAGCTTGGTACATTTGAGCAACAAATGTGGACAGCTATCCTGTACTGAACCAAGTTTGTAATGGCCTCATTTATGGCTGGATCACGAAGACCTGGCATGCAATGCCGTCCTTGGATTGGAGCAGGTAAATTGGATGGTTTTGACTCCTTGAGTAGTTTGCTGCTTTATTTTGTACCTTTGCTTGGCCAAGCCTAATCAAACTGCAATGTCTTTGTTAATGCTTGTCCCTGTAAATATAATCAGCATCTGTGTCTTTCAGCCAACAAAACAATGCATCAGTAGGTTAAATGACTTAATGACACCTTCGCATAAAGTAGTAGCATGATCACGCCCAACATATAACTCATTTATTATTGTCGAATATTATCAAGAAAGGACCATCCGTAAAAGTTTGTGTTTGGAGTTGAGTTGGAGAATTCAGCCATCTATCACGATGGTATTTTAATTATGTGATAATCTAAGTGTCTTACAGTACTATAAGACATATCCACTCAATCACAATGGCCTGCCACCCAATATATGTATAATTGTGATTGAGGGTTAGATAATTTCCTAACCAACTTCAAATTTAAAGTCTTTTCTTATGTCTACTTACAAATCAAACTAAATAAATCTGCTTTTATTTGCAAAATAAAATATCTTTTTGCCTCTTAAAAAAAAAAAAAATCTGATTCATTGAAAAGATTTTAGATCTAAGAGATAATTTATATTGAATCAAAAATAATAATAATACAGACCAATCCAAACTATTAGGATTAAAGTAAGGACCTTATCAGCTCCACGCTGAAAGTCAAAATATTTAGTTATTATTTTATAACTAAAATATAATAATTAATAATTAATTATACAAACTTTATAATATTTTAAATAAAACTAAAAATAAAATAATTTGTGTTATATGTTTTAATTTGATCTTAGAAAATAATAATCATTTTTAAAGCACAAGTTTACATACTATGTTTTTAAAAAATATTTATATGCTTGAAAATATTATAAATGACAATCTGTTAAAATAAATCATAAATATCTAAATATAATTATGTGAAAGCATGTGATAAGAGATTGGATTATTGAGATAAATGAAAAAGGATTGGATTAAATAAGATAAAATTTATTCAATGAATTAAAAAAACCATTTGAACTTTTAGGTTGGGTTGGTTGAGTTTAAATCTGTTCAAACTTAATTTTTATTAGTTCAAATTAAACCTGAACATTAAATGAATTAGGTCAAGTTAATTGAAAAAAAAAAAAACAACAACAACAACAACTTGATTTCTCAATTGGACCCATATTTTGACATTGATTTGAGCTATAGATCTTAAGAAAAACAACTAGATCAAGTTTAAGCAAACCGAAACCAAGTTTGGATTTTGTGAGTACCTATCAAGCAGCCTTAAATCAATGCTGCTGCTGCTCTTGGTATGCGGCCTCCCCCCGATAGATTTTTGTGGCTCATTTATAAAAAGCTACAGTCATTGTATGCAATACAAACTTTGAGTTCCACCCCATAGACTACTCCTTGCATCCTTGGGCCTCTTCTCCGACAACTACATATTCCATTTTGCTCTTCCTATGCCGGTGAGATGGGAGTCTAGCGCTCGTAATTACATTTTCATGTGCATGCTGGCAACTTATGATCAAGCCTAGAAAGAATACCGAACTATGTTTACCAGGCCCCAAGATCCCGTTGAGTTCTGCCACGAGGCCCAACTCGTATTTGATGCCCCAAACGGGACGAGCTCGATCATAATGTCCATCCCTTTACCCAGCCAGAGGTGATACCATCCGATCGATATTTTTCATGCGTTTATTTATGTCTGATTATGTGATTTTGTCTTCGCAAGAAATGACGAGAAGCTTATGATAGATTGGAGAGTGTATTTGTGATGCCATCAAAGCCTAGGCCGTGGGTGATTTCTATTTTGAATATTTTTCCACAAAAAAAAAAAAAAAAAAAAACTCGTTGCGGCCTTGTGGGTGGCCATGTTGGTTCTGGATGGTTACGACTACGGAGTTCAGAGAGCATATCTTCGATCCAATCTGGTCCTGCTGTTTCTCAGCCAGGGAGCCCGTGCTTTTCGAAGCTGTGGCCATGGTGGATCCACAGCTTGCCAGGAGTACAGGGGGTTCCGTGGGAATGATTAGCTCACCGTAAAATTTGAAGTTCGAACGGAAAGCATCATGCTTCTACTAAAGTCATCAAGACTACACAATGTAACAGACGTGGTTTCTACAGCCATCCAACATGCATTTTTCCTAAACGTCTCGCCGACTATTGGATATCTGGAAGGGAATTAGACGATCTAAATAAATTGCTCCGGGACCGACCTTTTTCTTCCCGGCGCGTCTCGATGGTTCCAGTTTCCGAAACCCATCTCCACCCACGCCGCGGGCCCCACGAGTACCAGTCCGGAACCGCGACCGCCTCTTTTTTTTTTTTTTTTTTTTTTCCATCGCGCGGCCACCACGCCTCTGGTGCCGTCCAAGCACGTCAGTTAGTTTTAAGAACTCGAGGCTCGTGGGCCCCATGTACGTTCCCCCCCCCCTCCCCTTTTTTTTTTTTTCTCTCTTCTTTTCCTTTTCCTTGATGGGGTTATTTGTCAGGACGCCACCGTCCGTCGACTGAGAGGGCCAGTGGGTTATTTGTCAGGACACCACTGTCCGTCGACTGAGAGGGCCAGCGGCGAAATCCAACGGCAAAAGTGTGGGCGGATGGGTTGGAAGTTGGAAGGGCTATAATTACCGAGACGCTGCTCTTTTCCGTGAGCACGCCATGCCTTTTGTCTCGGGTGGTGCGTCGTCTCCTCACCGCCTCGTAGGTTTACCTCCCACGCGGCGCAATTCGCGTTCTGCTCGCGCGTTCAAGTAAGCTTTACCCTTACCTTCCCCTAACTCCATGGAAACGACGCGAAATTGAGGATGGCTCAAGGGAAAGGCCATGCCGTCGCTTCTTCGAGCTTGGTACGCAGGGTCTCTGGCTAAAGGATCAGTCATCGCAGGCTGGGGCGCGTCAGGTGCACGGTGTTATATGCACCATGCTTGCATGAGTTATTTTTCCACACCTATTTAAATTCCCAAAGGTTTGGTTGGAAGGGTAGCCCTGGTTAGAGGAGGTCAGGTGTCCAAAGCAAGCTATATTGGAGTAACACGGAAATGCTACTGCTATTTTTATGGTATAGTTTTATTTTGATTTGCTAGCATGAAATAACCATCTAGATTATACGAAATAGTGACCTAGATGGATGTCATGATGGGTTAAGTCAACGGTCGTTTGTTTTCCCCTCTCTAATAGTTGTTTTGTATGGTTATACTGCCAAAAAATAAATAAATAAATAAAAGATATAATTTTTAGGTAGTCTTCTTTTTTTTTTTTCTTTACTTTTCTTTTTTAATTATCACATAAATTTTAATTATAAGAAAGGTAGAGATCTAGAAGTAGTGGGAATTGTTATTTCGTGACTTGAAGGACTAAACGCGGCCCTGGAATCCATTGAACCGTTTAATTTCTGCACCATTTACTAGTTAATTCTTTCGATAAAACTGTTCATTTGCCCAATTAAATATTTAATACAACTCTTAATCTCTCAGGTAACCTTTCAACTATTGTTATCATTGATTTGGGTCATTGGCTAGATTACGCTGGTGTGCGAGATGAAGTTTAATTTCCAATAGGCCTGGCATTCGTCTTCATAAATTGAACTGATCTCACGTGTATCACAAGCAAGAGATACATCTCGTGGGACGTCAGATTCCACCATGCGCCCCCACGAGGAAAATAAAAAATCCAAGGTCAAATGTACCGTCGACGGAATGGTTGATTTTAAGCCACCACCCCATTGCCGTGGCAATTCATTTCCGGCGACCATTTCCCTCAAAATTAGTCAAAGACATCGAAAAGTCAAATCAAGCAGTAATAAAGTGGGTGAGTCATTCTTAAAATGACAACAACCGCCATCCCTCAAAAAAATAATAAATAAAATAAAATTTTATCAAATACTACCGTTAAAGAGAGAGAGAGAGAGAGAGAGAGAGAGAGAGAGAGTCACTTCTTATAATATTAAATTTTTTAAAAATAATAATTTTGATGATTCATATCGAAGATAAATTTTTGATAAAAATTTATATTAAAATCATTTATCAAACCTAATTTATTCTAAAATTACCTTCTATTTTAATTAAAAATCTAAAAATTTAGATTGTATATCCTGAAAAAAAAAAATCTTTCAATTTCATAATTTTTAAGTTTCTAAATTTTTTATTCTTTAGATTTAAAAAATCTTTAGATTTAAAAATTTTTATTAATTTCAAAAAAAAACTTACCTAAATGCAGTCAAAATGGCTTTATTTAGGCTAAGCCTTCCAACTTTTAGATCCATATAGATCCAATTATTTGAACCCCATAAATATTGTTGTTTGTCCTTTTAAGTAAGAGTTGGAGTACGGTTTTGGATAATTTTAAATTTTTTACCTTTATTTTTTAAAAATAAAGATTAGTAGTAGGTTATTTTATCTATATTTAAAATATGGGTTACAGCCTAATTAAAAGGATGTGCAGAAAAGAAGTAAGGTTAAAACTCCTTGTTATATAAAGAGAGAGAATTTGATCATCTTTTTCATCCTTAAATCTATATAAATCCGAAAGATGAAAAATATGAAAAAGATGGGATAACTATACAATCTATATAGATTTAAGGATAGAAAAAATGATCGAATCCTAAACTTCAATATATTTCAAATATAGTCAAGTCTACCTATATATATATATAATTTTTTATTCTAGTGACACCGTAAATCAACTATTAACCCTAATTTTTTTTTGTTTAAGAGAGATGCTATAAAGCAGTATCAATTTAGATTCAGAAAAAAAAGATTAAAGTTACAAATTAATAGCATCAACAACATTTGTTAGTCACATAACAATATTTTACCATATTAAGTGGCAGAAAGTTAATAGAAGGATCACATGAGTAAAATTATTCTAAATAAAAGTGAAAAAAAGTCTTTATGATTGTGAATAAAAGTTGGAAGGATAAAAATGAATTTAAATCTAAAATAACAAATAAAATAAAAAGTTTTTCAATAATACAATAAAAACCTAATAATCGCATTAGATAGAATTTTATTATAGTTGCTCAATTATCATCCTAACATCATCAAACAAAGGGATGCAAATGTTCTTTCAAAAAAAAAAAAAATCATTAATAATATTTCTAATTTTTGAAGTCTTGCTAATGTTTATTTCGAAAAACTGATCATTTATTTATAAACTTATGACCAAGATATATTGATAGGCAAAGTAAGAGGTTTAATCTATCTTTTTCACGTCAGCAAAAATATGTTGATTAGATAAATGCCCTATAAAATATTTTAGCATTTGACGTAGATTGTTGCCAAGGATAATCCACCTTTTTCTCAAAAGAAAATATTTTAAAACTAATAATATTTTGAGATGAGCTAATGTTTTAGACTTTGAGGGAGACTGGGATCTAGTACTCCATGAAATAATAATGTAATCAGCCCATGAAATAATCTTAAAGAAAAAGAAAGGCTACACAACAGGTATAATTCTTGTCCAAGTATCCTGGGCTCTCCAATCCGAGTGAAAGTGCGATTCGTTCCAAAAAAATTTAGTAGAACCATCAAAGAGTACTTAAACCGGCACCTTCAAATAATCAGTAATTCAATAAATAAAATTGCGTTGGTGATATTATTCATAAAACATCATCATTTTGAACCATAACCATACTGAAAACTGGATCGTTGAACAGTCTGCACAACATGAATGTCATCCAGCTCTCAAAGTCAATTTAAAAAAAGAAGAAGTCGACGAAGAACTACTTATATTTCTGTTACAAGAGAAGAAAGATTTGTAAGATTACTTTTCAAGAATTTGAAAATCTCAAACCAATCCAACATAATGTCTCAGAGAAATTGAATCATTCAAGCTACAAGTGATGACCTGCAAGGCCGGGAACAAACAGATAGGTGTAGCGGTCACGAGTGAGTTGTGGAGCAGGCATTGCCACCTGGACTCAGTTATTGAATCCGCGAGTTGACAACCCTCCAGCTGACAACCTTCACTCCCATGAGGTTATCAAGTCGACGGCTTCAAGGTGGCCCCGACCATCTTCCCTTGAGGCAAGGCGGTTCCATGTTACGCTTTAGGCGACAATTCTCTCGCATAAAATTCAATCCACGAGGACTGGTTGCAGGACTTCCACTTGCGCATCCCATCGGCCAGCTCTACTCCTCGTCCACCCGTCGTGCCGACATGCCTTTCCTCATTGCTTTTTTTGCCTACTAACGATGACCAACGTCCCTTTCCCCGTGTTCCGATCTGAGAAGCATAAATATAAATAAAACGAAGGACTTCTTTTGGTGAGCAAAGGAGGGATTATATCATCATTATAATATTAAAAAAGACGTTGAAAAACCTAAGAACGGCCTTGACACAGACCTCTCTCCCATCCCGTGCATCTCGTGCTCGGTTGGAGCTTTGTGACAGCTTGGATTCGACCGAGGACGAGAGAGGAGCTAATTGGATGGACGAATGAGTCGCGGACGAAGACTAGTTGGCGCCTTGCCGGCGCGGGCTTGCTTGCTTGCTTGCTTGCCGCTACGAAAAAAAGTGCAGAATCTTTAAAAAAAATAAAAAAATAAATTTCTTTTCCTTCTTTTTCAAGACAATGTTTTGGTTTAAAAAAATAAATTTTAAATTTTAAAAAAATTAATTGTTCAGGTAAACTCTTAATCACATCATATTAAAAAAAAAAAATGTATCTAAATTCAAACCATATACAATTTTATAAAATTATTTATAAAATTTATTTAATTAATTGGACCAAATTTATTTAATTAATTTTATAAAATTAAAATTATAATAACTATATATATATATATATATATATATATATATATATATATAAAATTTCCGCATCCCTCTTTACTTGTACCACTCTGCCAGTCGATATCGGCGGCCAGCCGTCGATGGACGGCCTTTTATGTGAGTTGGAAGTATCAAACAACACTATTCGTTTTGTTCTGTTCTGATCCTGGTTGGCGCCGGCGAATTGATGCTGGTTTTTAAAACCCTTTGGAAATGGTTTCCCAAGGCGTTTCGGCGGTGGAAGCATTACCACGGGTTGTTGCATGTTGATGGCGCCTCTATAATTCATCTTTTTTTTTTTTTTTCTTCTTCGTTTTTATTTTTCATCATTAGTAGCAGACGTGAGATGTAAACTCGGTTTTTTTTTTTTTTTTTTTTTTTTTTTTTTTTTTTTTTTTTTTTTTTTTAAGGTATGAGTCGATACTTCATGTAATCAACTTCAGTTTTCGCGGATTGGAGGGACCATGCATTGCAATAAATTTGGTCTTTAGACATATAAGATGGTACAGTTGGCAAATGGGCCAGGTCAGATGTACACTGATTCAAAAACGCCTAGCTTAGACTTGCTCTAACTATTAAATGAATCAAAAACTCAGGCTCGAATCTAATCATTGTATTAAATAATTAAGTTAATCAAAAATTCAAAGAGTTGAATTAAGTTAAATGAGTTAAAGAAATGCCATCCTATGAGTCTGCATTGCTTTCTTAAATCTTGCGCATGGCACCTCCACAATTCATCCGTTTTTACATCATGAGCAGCATGCATGAGATATAAACCTTTTTTTTTTTCCTTTTATTGTTAGAGGTATAAGTCGATGGTTCATGTAATTAACTTTCATTTTCACTGATGGAGGGACCATGGGTTAGACGGGATTGTGGTGGTTGCATACGTTAAAGGATGAGAGTAATATTTGTATGGCCAGGGTGCAGGTGCTGTATACATTAAATTCAGCCATGCATCATGATAAATTTGGCTTTTAGACATATAAGCTCCTTAGAGGTGGCGAACAAGTCAAGTCAATTAGGAGACAGAGTCAAAAGCAATCATATATATTCATTGAAGGATTAAAAATTTAATTTTAAATCTAATTATTTTATTAAATAATTAATTTGATCCGGTTTGCAAAGAGTTGAATCAAGTTAAATGGGTTTAGATATTGCTACCCTATGTGTATGCATTATTTTATGAAGGAAAAAGAATATATTTACCAAAGTAAGTCATGAATTTTATAAATTATTGAAGAAAGATTATTAGAATAATACTTTATTCTGCATAATTAGTTCAAGAGTTACTAAATATCATTTCTATAAGCAGTGACAGGTTTAGAAATTTTCTCTTGAAAGAGCAAATTATACTATAATTTTTAGCTCATATAATTATGTAAGTATTAAAAAATATATATTAAAAAATAAAAAATATTCTTTAAAAAATTTTAATATCTTCATTGACACATATTTAGAGTAAAAAAAAAAGGTTTGACATAAATATATTTTTATTCATAATAAAATAAAGAAAAATATAATTAATACCTCTTAAGAAATTTGAACCTAAGATATTGTATAAATCAAACTTATCTATTATCGAGACTATAGTAAATTTTTTCTGTAATTTCTTTTTCAATATAGATAACTAATTTATTTGCAAGAAACTTACCACTCATTTTATTGTGGAGTTTATTTTTATAATTCTCTTAGCTAAAAATGATCATTTTGCAATTGCAGTTGAATGACCAAGGGATGCTATCTTTCCTTTAATTTTTTTTTTTTGCCAAAAAAAATTATGCTCCACCAAAATTTTCCCCTCACTGGCATTGCTTGTCTCTCAGTGGGGAATGCTTCGATTCTCTTGAAAACGTGAGTGCGTAACTATTTTTAATTTCACATACACAACCTACGATCTATGTACTTCCATCATCAATTAACTGATCTCACTCAAACTTTCTCAGGTCTCAATCGAGGAGCAGCAAAATGGTTTTGAGAGTCTAAACATGGTTGGGGGGCCAGCTTTAGGCAAATAAAACAAGATCCTTAATGACTCCTTGCTGCTACGATGACTGCCTATAGTGGGGGAGGGAAGGGGCCAAGGCCCTCCTACTCATGAACTCGTATCCATCCGTGCCAATAAGAGGAAAGTAATTTCATGTGCACTATTTTTTGATTGTTGATATACAAATGTTAGTTGACCATTCATTCTCCCAACATATTTGTAGTAATTAAGCTGTAAATATTAAGTCCAACAAATTGCATATGACTTGCCCAATAACTGCATCCCTACATCTTCTATCATAGGTAAAATGTTTTATTAGAGCAACATCTCCATAACATTGCATAAAATTTAAATACTTCATTCTTAGTACGTCCGTATTTTGGTAACATTATTCTTAATGTCACTCATATTATATCGTGATTATGTATATAACTTAACTAGAACCATAGAAAGCAGTGGAGAAAGAAAATCCTCTTAAAAAATGTTTAAATAAGGACATAGAAAATCATGCTTAATTTTTTGAGAATATATATATATATATATTAAAAAATCTAAAGTAAAATGCATGCGAAACATGATAGACATGCAACAAAAATTATAAATTAATGTAATCACACATACAATTAAGCTTCATAAGAAAGTTTGGGTTGATGCAATTGGTTGTTTTATTTTAATTATAATATTTTAAAACATAAGGTTTGATTTTTTTTTAATGATAAATAATATCAAAATACAAGGAAAATCATCATTCGCACATCAGCTTAAACAATTTGCATCAAATAAAGTGAAAATTCATGATCTGACCTCTATTTGAGAAAAAGAATGCTTTCATATTAGCTTAGATAACCTAAAGCTTGGTTGTTTTCTCTCAGCACATATCTAAATTAAAATGGTTTAGACATCAATAATATTTTAATTTAACCAGACGCTGTGCTGTGACGTTGGTTCTAATCCAAGGACTCCATATCACGGATCCCAACCTACGACGCTGCCGGCTGGTTCAGCATAACCGAAAACTTGCGGAGATGCAACGGAAACAGGCCCCCTGCCGCTATAAAATAACCGCAGACGCCTTCTCTCCACCATACTCCTCTTTTCCCGTCCCCAGCTACGCCCTACCCCCGCCTCCTCTCTCGTCCACTTAGAACGGGATGAAACGAAGCAGAGCAGAGATCGCGCCGTCCAAAGGCCCCGAAACTCCCGCCAAAACCCAGCGCCGCTTAAAGGATCCGAGCCCCAAGGGGACGGGCACAACGAGGGCAAGAACGAGGGCGGCGGCGCCGGAGAAGCCCCTCAAGGGTAGCGGTCCTGAGAAGAGGCCGGCAGTCGCCGCCCTGGACTCCTCTCCCCTGGTCGCGTCGGCGGCGCAGGAGGAGGGGCCTCTGGGGTGGGACGAGTTCGGGGGTTGGTGGTGGTGGGGCGTGGAGGAGGAGATGCTCCTGGGCTGGTTCCCCTTCGTGGAAGAGGACTTCCTCTGCTCCGAGAACAGGGGAGGGTCGGGGCTCTTCTGGGAAGAGGAGGACCACGATATCTGGCAGCTCCAGCACATCCACGAGATCCCCAACCAAGCCAAATGATCCGAGAAAGGTGGAGTTCTTCGAAGGAAAACTAAGAATGACGAAGTTTTAGAGAGCAGGACAAAGCATAGATACGAAGGATACAGGTGGTAGTTTTGTTTCTTTATTTTTCGTCTCTCTTTGCTTTTCTTTCTACAAAGGCAGAAGCTTCTGAGAAGTATACAATGCATGTTTCAGACGTAGTTTAAGTAGGAGGTTGGTTTTCATTGATTCCTTGTGCTTTTGAGAAGCTTAATGGAGAAGGCAATACATCTAGTTTGGTTCTCTTTCTGCCCATATGCTGGCCTATTTTTAACCCTTTGGTGTTATTGGGTTCTAATATGTGATGTCTGGTTCTGTGCTTGTTTCTTCTCTTCTTCTTCTGACTGCCGTCTTGCTTTCGTTCTTTTTCTCACCTTCTGGGGAATGAGAAGCCATTCAATCCGAGGGGTTGTTACAATGTGGCCTATGAGTGTGACCGTTCTCTGTGTTTCCTCTCAAATGCTCTCATAAATGTTGTCTTGGGTTTCCAGTGGCCGCCATTGACTCCGCTGCTGTTGCAAATGTTAAATTCTGTTCTGTGAGGACCTACTTTCGACCATTTGAATGGAGAACATGTTGGATGAATTGCGGCGGATGATGTGCATGGTTTAATAATCGCTTCATTCTGGTTCCTCTATTCCCACTCTCATCTCATCCCATGAGGGTCATGTTGGATGAATTGCGGCGGATGATGAGCATGGTTCAATCAATAATCACTTCATTCTGGTTCCTCTATCCCCACTCTCATCTCATCCCATGAGGTGAGCCGTGTTGTTATGATGACGTTTGACCTCTTGATGGGCTGCAAATCGGAATGGCATCGTCTTTATTTCTTAATTATTAAAGACATCAAATTATATATATATATATATATTTAAAGATACTGAAAATAAGAATTTTTTAAAAAAATATATTTTTATGATCACCGCCTTCATAGTCTTGTCACATCATTCTTGTCACATCATGTCATCGCGTGATTCTCATGCCGCTGCTACCGCTCTTCACCACCACTTTGTGATATCCTTGCCGTCCTGCTGGCACCAGCCTTCATTACTTTATAGATTTAAAAATAACTAATTAATCAAACATATAATCTTAAAACATAAAAATATTATTTTTTTATTTTTTTATTCTTTTAGGTGCAAATAAGAAAATGAAATTGACTTTGCCATATCGTTTGCAGTCCACCGCTAACACCATCACTATATAGTTTTAAAAATAATTATTTAAAAAAAAATGTTCTTTTAAAACTTCATTATTCTTATAAGGCTAAAAACATTGGTAAAAGCACAGATTTACTCAGTTGGAAGAGCAGTAAGGTTGCAAAAAATCTCCATCTTTTCCCTCTGAACAACTTGCCCATTAAGAGGCCCATGACGTTTGGGCCTAGTCGGTGGGCAGTTGGATGATCCTCTCTGTGCCTAGTCCAACTTTTTAACTCCTCCTTTAGACAAAGTCGGTGGCCGGTTGGTTGATGAGAAATATTGTCATATTTGAACATTTCCGCATTGGAATTTTCCGGGGCAGTCTCTATCTGGACTCTAGACCAATTTTCCCCGGATGAAGAAAATAAAATAAGTGGTTTTGCTTAGAAAAAGTTTGCATGAACATGAATTGTTGAATTGATCAGAGTCAAAGAAAAAAAAAAAGGCGAGAAATTGATGACAAGTAGTCATATTTGAGCACTATTGATTGAAATTTATTCCTCCTTTATTTAAGGGGCAAAGAGAAAGATATTAGATGTACCAAACAATAATACCATCATTTAGTATGCAAGGGTTAGTTTGGAAGCATGATAACCGCTGGGACTGAAGAATGATCCCGTTTTTGTCTTCCGATACCTGCCAAGTACCGCAAAATGACTCCGTGATGCCCGATGCTTGGTCAAATTGGGGATAATCAGGATCGCTTCTCTAAAATCCCTGTCATTCCCTCCTTGCATCCTTTATCCCATTTTAATCAGTGAAGATATACAAATGCTACTTTATTAGCAAAAGGTTACCATTGTCTTTCAATTGGAAGACAAAATTTTTGCTATTCGAACAATATGCTCATCGAATGGCAGCAGAAAATATTCAGCAAAACTATATATTTATGCGTGCGTGTGTCTCCAAAGTCGTTCCTTATTCTAAATCGAGCACTTCGTGGACAAATGAAGGATCCAGGATTAGTCTCATGCTAGCTATTCATTCTTCAAAGAAAGCAGCAGGGGGAGGAAAAAGAAAGAAAGAAAGAGAAAAAAGAAAAAGGAGGGTAGAAGGTTGCGCATGGTTGATGGGGCAACAATTCCATCCGTCTGATGCCTCCTACCTAAGGGATGTCAAGCCGCCATGCCATGAGATCTTTGACGTCAACTCACCGAAACTTCCACAAGGCAACCAAAGCCTCACAACTTGCCCCACTTGGTGGAGTGGACCAACAAGTTGCAACCAGTGACAGTTGTCCATGAGAGGCTGGTGAACGTCTCGAGTTGAAGCTTGATCCGAGAGAGGGAGAGAGAGAGCGCGCGCGCGCGCGCGCAAATGTCAAGGATTTCGCTCCTGCTGGGAAAAAGTACTCCATTAAAGCCTTGACGGCAACACAGCATAGCATAAAAGAAAGTTGGATGCAAAACCTCAAAAGAAGGAAAATAGACCGCCATATGCTGCATCTTTTGTAACCCCTCCCCTCTTTTCCCCCTCTCATCTGGAGAACTTCATGCAACAACGATTCCTCAGCAACCAAAAAGCTAAAGCAGTTTGAATGACGAGCCTACCTTGCCTCTCCTTACAACTGATCATGAATTAAAGCTCATCAGTGACAACCTAATCAAACGAAGATTACAGGACTACTACTTTACTAGAGAAAGAGAACTAAACATGGCGCCTTCAAATCGAGCCGCCTCTCTTTGGCCATTCTCTTTTACCAGTTGCATTTCTCTGCCAGGTGCGATAAATATAAAAGAATGGGCTTACAAGTTAAAGCAGTTTCACTCGGACCTTCAACCAAGTACATCATGCTCACTGTGGCCTAGTTTTGCTGCATCCCCACATTTACCAAATAGATATGTGGTTATTCTTTGTATGTTTTGGGTACATTATTGATTAACATACCTAAATCGTAAGATCCAAGATCCATTTCTTTTTTCCGCCTTCCATAAGGTAGTAATTTGTGCTACCTCTGTTCTGATCCTGTGGATGGTTATTAAGAATCAGTCCAGGATGGTTGTCACCGGTTGTGTTACGATTGGATAATGTTGGTACTTCCGACCCATGTTTTTGAAAGGCCTAGGGTGCTTAGTGTCTTGGAAAAGGACCTAAAAATCTCTCTTTTCTCCTTCTTCTTCTTCTTTTTCTCTTTATATATATATATATATATATATATATATATATCTTAAGTTGTCTAGCTATTTGGATTGCTGGAAAACTAATAGATTGTAGTTCCTTGGAAAACCTTTTCCTTTTCTTTTTCCTTTTTTTTTGGGATGGTCAGGCATGATCTTAGGAAGTTGTTATCCAGAAATAAGGGGAGAAAAATAAAAAAAAATAAAAAAATGTTTCCAAGTCTAACCTAGACCAAGTAACCCTAAATGCCAGGAGTCCAAGCCCAGCCATATTCACCGATTGAAGGACCATTCCTAACCACATCTTTCTAACGTCAACGTATGGTAACAGCCTACCCCAGAAGATGTACAGTAATGGCTACAGTCAAGAAAAGGATGTACAATAACAGCTAACCAAACCCACATTTCAAGGGTTTAAATTTTGAGTCCAAGTCTGGCTGCTGTGTGGACCGAGCCAAGCCATTGCCCATCATAGTCTTTCCCATCTCAGTGGCCCATTGGACCGACGTACTGTGAGAGTTGTTTTGATGCCTGATGCAATAGATGAACTCCTCTGTTTTGTTGAATTTTTATCCATTGTCACACTCTATTTGATTAAACATCCATATCAAACGATTGGTGTAGAGATGAGATGTTTCCAGATGTATCTTGACGTAAGAAGAACATCGTCAGTCTTCCATAGATATTTATGAGACAACCACACAGTGTCCTCAAAGAAAAGCTATCTAATTTGACTGGAAGCATTGGTATTGAATTTTCTGGGCTCAGAGAAGTTGAACGTGTCCACCTGTTAACCCACGCCTTCAAAGAATTGACGCGGTCCTTTGCCTTCCAACCGAAGGCACCCATCAGAAATCCTCTCCCTTAGGTACCGTTCTCCGCCGTCCCATTCTAGAGGACTGGTACCAATTTTGACACGACTCGGGCATATGAGCCAAGCCTGGAGGTCTCTATTAATGGCCCACCGATCTCTTTCCATCTCCATTGTCACGGGTGTTGCCATGATCCAGATTAGGGTGGTGGAAAACCCCTCCGGTGGTTGAAACTAAGCGTGCACTTTGTCCGAGTCCAAGGAATGGCCAAACATATTCTAGCCTTGATGTGCCATGATCTCACCCCTTCGGATGTAGTTGAGATAAAGCTCCTAAAATCCTTCGCATGCCGGAGATTTTTAGCTCTATGCGTAATTGTCGCCTGCTGGCTGGAGTATCCAAGGGTAACTAGAGGTGCATGATTCCAGTTCATGCGCATAAGAAAGGGAGAATTGTCTCCAGATGCAAACATCTGGGGATAGATAAGAACAAGCAAAAGGCCAAAACTAATGCATGAAAATTTTGAGATTCCACGATGACAATGGTTTTCTAGCTCGCAGCACTATGGTAAGACTCCTGAGTTAGTGAAGTTGCTGATCTGGAGATCTTGAATATTATATTATTTTAAAAAAATGTTTAATATTATCTTTTCTACATGTCTCAATAACTGAGGACTGGACATTTGACTCAATCAAATTCTGTGCGAAGTCCTCTATAAGCTTTAGAACGAACCTGGACTTAACGGGCTGCGTCTAGAACCAGCTCATGCATCAACAAATCTTTTTTTGTTTTTTTTTTTTTTTTGTTTTTTCTTGAGTTATAGAATTTAGACAGATATATTCCAAAGTTAAAGCAAGGGATATGGTCTCCCTCTCTATCTTATACACGCAATCTTTGTGGGGAGGGGGGAGGTTATGTACGTAATACTTAAAATGCTGCATGAAGACACAAGGGAGCACAAACACAACAGTCATTCAGTGTATAAAAACAAAGTTTGATTATTTATCCTTCTAGAATCTTCTGGATGTATTTTTTTACACTTGCTAATTTTATGTGTCACGGCATCAACGCCCCTCTTCGGCCATGGAACCTCTCCCTCTCTTTTACAGAGAAAGATGTGACGTTCTTACTTCAATATGCATTGTTTTGACTAAGAACGGTTGAAGTGGTAGTGGCTTCTCAAAGACTCAAACCGTATTAATTCGTGCCTCTTTATTTCCTTGATAATTAGAAATGAAGCTTGACCGTGCGCCTCGCATCCTGTTCTCTCCGGAATTTTGAATTAGAGAGAACATTTAGTTTTTTTAGTTACATGGCTTGCTCATATTTGAAATAAATAAAAATTAAATTTATAACTTATTTTTTAAAATTATCTCTATTTAATAATTAATTAGCCAATGAATATCTTTTCAGCTTTTAAAATTTAAAATTTTTTAATCTTAAAAATAACATTATATTACTAATTTTATAAATAATATTATGATAATCTCGAGATTAGTCTATATCTCATGCTTATCTTGTTAACTTCTTGACTCTTAATTTTATCTAAAAATATTATTTATTTTTCTTAAAAAATAAATTATTTATAACTTCTATCAAAATTGATCATATTTATAATTAAAAAAATAATAATTTTAAAATTTAATAATTAAAATTTGAAATTTATAATTTACTGCGTTTCTAGCAAAACATTGATTTACGAATGTATTTCATAAGAATTATAAAACCCCTTCGCCCCAAACGAAGTGCCAGTGAGAATCACTTCAAGCGACAAGCCAAATCGCTTCCCGAAATGAAATCAAGATCTTGAGGCGTTTTATGGATGGTAAATAGACAAGAAGCTTCCGGGTAATCTACGTATAAAAAGAGAGGAAAGGAAAAGAACCATGAGAAGAAAAAAAAAAAAGGACCAAGGACTCGGTAAGGAGGGAAGATGCCCACCAAAAGCATTGGAAAGTAGAATGCGTTCACAGGGGAAGCAACAGCGACGCTGATGCGATGCCTCTCACACCTGTCATTTGTCTGGTCTCCAAGAGCTCTTTCCAGTACGCAATGACATACGCGCACAGTTATCTTCCTTCATAAACTTAAAGAGGTTAAAACTACTACGTATGATATATTCATATGATAATATCGTCAGCACAACATTTACATTAAGAACTAATTATCAAGATGTATCAAACTTTTTTTTTATGCTACAGTTTCTCTGGGAAAAAAAAAAAAACATGTTGCACATTCTTTGCACGTCGTATGATTGACTCTCTGCTGCGCTAATTCGTGTCCAGCCCAGCTGGCTATTTCTTAAACGCAGGAAGGTTTTATGCCATTCTCCTCATGCTGGAGGGATTCTAGTAATTTTCTTATCAAAAGAAAGGAGAAGTGGAACTAGTGGTCCACCAGCTCCACGAACACCTATTTCCTGAGCTAGATATGATATGATTCTTAAAAGTTAGGCACCTCGCACCAATTTTCCATTATATAATTCACTTGGAATGTACTTATTTCTTCCGTCATCCTGACATACAGCTCATTAAATGTGTGTGTTGATTCAAAGGTCAAGTTAGAAATACACCATTTAGAACAAAATGTAGACACAGCATGATTTGTGCTCTCTTGGTCATAAAGAGTTTCCTCAACGCTCCGCAAGCTCTTGCATTTTAGTTAATTGTGGACTAGCTGTTCGATTAATGAATTTTGAATTGGTCGTGACTACAAGCAACTTATTCCTAACATAGTTGTCAAGTATTAAGTACATTATTATGGATATTTCTTTTTTTAAAAAAAATTATTGTTCTCAATCTCTAATTTTATATTTCCTCCTGTTTTGACATGCAATTACTTGCAAATAATTACATCATTAGCAATCCTAAGTAATTCATTTATTTATTTTTCAAAATTGTTTAAATATATTATCTAAATCTTACCAAAATTTTGTATAAATGTTTCATAAATTTTCATTTTCAAAAAATTTTCTTCCGATAATTATTTTCAAATATATTTAAATAATGATAGTGAACAAGGGAGTATAATTTTTTTATGATAACAAAGTCATGGTCCAAGCCAGTGACCTGCCATCTAAAGTAGAATTCTAAATAAAAAAGAAGCATATACTTCATCTTTCATCTCTCGTGGAGAATCGGATCACAAACAAGCAAGAGACATGCCATGTAAAGTGAAAACCTAAGCCCACGGGAAATAATCGAAGCCAGCACTAAGGTATTCACAAGCATAAAGAGGAACAAGAAAAAAAGAATCCAAGACATCATGGATTGTTTCTTGGCCTTTGCTTTTGTCAACAAGCAGGTATCTTCAAAGGTGGCGATCGATGGGCATCCCTTGCGGAAAGCTCTGCAAAGATTTAACAAAATTAAGTCAAGTCATATTGCCTTTTGTTTACTATCCTTCTTTGGTCAATAACTTTGTATCGAGGGAAAAGTAAGAGGAGGGATAAAACCAAGAGACACGGCTCAATTTAGTTGAGTCATTTTGGTGTCATCTGGCCCCATTTGTGCCAGATGCCATTTTTCCTTCTTTCATATTCGCCAATAAATGTTAATTTCTCTTTTTAATTGATCACTACGTGTACACAAAAACACAAGACACTAACCATAAGTCTTCCTTTCTTATCACTCATGTATCCTGAATCCTTCGAGTTATTAAAGTTTAAATTATCCATAATTTTTATTGACCATATGATTCCTTATAAAAATATTAATTAAGAATAACCAAATTATTCAAGAAGAGGCACTCTTATAATATGATTTATTAACAGTTGATAGTTTTGCAGCAAATTGTTGCCATGGCCTTTATCATATATATTTAGATGAATGATTATAAATACTTTATTAACATCATACTGTTTTTATTTATACTTATTTAATTAATTTTAATAAAATTTTATTTTCTAGTTTAGAGTAAATATAAAATGACAGTCAATCCAGTTATGTAATTAATATTTAGTAGATGAGATTAACGCATCGATCGAGCTGGTTCATGGCTAGAATTTTACGAGGAACTATCATGTATGATTAGATTTAGATTTTTTCGATTTAGCCCATGATTTATCCTCAGCCTACGATATTAAAACTGGGTTTAAGATGGATTTTTCTTTTTTTTTTTTATTTTTTGGCGTTTCTTGACTGATTGATTCCTTGCACTGTCCTTGTGATGCGTCCACGTCCGGTGGGGCTCCACACGCAATAAAACCATCTATAATTGCAACGAAATTCCTTGCCACTTGCGTGTTTAAGGACTGAAGACCAAACCTAATGCTTGATCCATTGTTTGGAAGTTGTTTGGAAGAAAGCAAAGCAACAAAAGGTTGTTTTCACTGGGTAAACCACAACCAAAGTAGTCAAGATTCCTTGCTAATTGGGTTTGATCAAAATCACACTACCTCCATACTTATCTAATTTGGTGGTTGGGACCTTCGCGTTTACATTCAACTTGATCTCATGATCAAATCCACCCACACGGCTTGCAATATTTCAACCAATTTACTTTCCTATCACCTTTTGATTCCACGTAACATCCTTCTCCCCAAAATTTCTTGCCCGTTTCCAAATCGTAATCTTTCAATACTGACATCATAATGTTATCACACGTCTAAACCAATTATATTGCTATGGGGGAAGTTGTTGGAGAAAGAGCTAATCCAGTAAACCAATTAACGTGTTCTCTTTATAGATGGAATGGATTGAGCATTACAACAAATTCCTCATGCAGTTGCAGGGTATTCATGCTCAATATCATTACCCGACATGACATCATTAGGATGGTACAGAGCTAATATATTTATTTAGACAGATTCGATGTTAATAATCTGCTATACAGTGGAAGGTAATCTTCCTCGAAACTTCCAACGGAGCTAATTTTCTTGCTTGACGGACAACCCTTGGCGTGCCAGTACTGCCAAATATTTCCCATTGACATCAATGTATTTGATATATCTTAGAAGGGAGGGTAGAGAGTTGTACAAGAAGTTCATGCACAGGGTTCATATAGCCGCCCACTAAGAAACCAAAAAATAGAAGGAAGGTAGCACGCTATTAATCGTAGAAATGTTGGCAAAACTACCCTGGATGATTTTTATTTGAGAAAATATAGCAAATAATTCTATTGGTAAATTTAAGAACACTTTGTAGAGGTGCGGAGGGCCACATGCTTGAGCAGCGAGCCCTCCATACCTAACGTTGAAGGTGCTGACCCTTTCTTGAAAATTTCTGGTAGTATTAAATTTTATTTTTAATCCTATTAGCAGCATTCTTTTTATCAAATTAAGGAGAGATAAAAATTCTTTATCATTTTGATGTGCTCAGCAAACCTTTAACTTTCCTCAGCAGATATAAAAGAAAGAAGAGAAAAGAAATAATCATGAATCCGGCCAACGAAGCAAAGTTAGGCTTCTATGTGCTTGCCTTCATGGCTTCTCCAATTGCAGCCCTAAAGTAGAAGAATGGAAAGCTCACTTTGTTAAAAACTCAATCTTTGTCCACTCGGATGCTTGTGGGACAAAAAGCTTGGTAGAAACACCTCAGGCAATACCTTTAATTAGTTGAGATTAGATCATATATAATATGACTCTCGATTAACGTGCCCAATGGTTGTAAAGGCTGTTTGTGCTACGATCATATGGAACTTCCATTCCATATTGTTTATTTAAAGAAGATCGCATATTTTAAGGTCAGCCTATGGATGCAAGTCCACTTGACCGTTCATGAGCACATTGGTTTTCTTTTCTTAATCGATACTTATTTTGATAACATATCCTGTATAATTCCAGTTTGAGGAATCTTGCTTTCAATCCGGCTTGCAATCCTACCAAGTGCCTTTGAATTTGTGGTTGAGTAATTTCAACCAGTTTTCGGTCTTCTGCTGGAGCCCACATAATGGAGGAAAATGCGTTTATTCTAACTTGACTAATCCATGCGTCATGCATGTTTAACGTTACTTGTGATAATTCCACGTTTATTCCAAACTAGGAGTTGAACCTTTACCCAACCCATTTACTTGACTATCTTGGGATAAACTTCTATGTAGTTTGGAATTAGTTCCGACTGTAAAAGCCACGCCAGCCAACCTCACGATTTGAAGTATTCCAACCCTACGTTGCGGTCCAAGTCAGGATAGTTAAGCAAGAGCTGTCCTCTCTTGATAATAAATACTGGACTAAACCCACTAAATTTTTTCTTTCAAACTTCTCTCTTGGAAATAATTTCTGTATGGTTTCATTTTAGTCATGCTGATGTTAGATGATAGCAGACGGATGGGCCCTCTCTGTTCTCTACTGTTGGTTATCGAAGTGCCACCAAAAACCCAAAACACTCCATAAAATCGCAGAGGTGGAGATGGGTTTACAAAGGCTAATCCGGTTCCAAGTCAATGCATGGACCGGACCCACTCCTAATATCTCCAGTATTTAGTGGTGGGAGACTAGGGCGGATTAACCTTTGCAATCGTTTCCCTTTCGTCTGGGGGGAAGGAGATGGGAAACGGCTCGCAGCGACCGATTCCCTTCTGAAAAGCAGAGAGAGAGATAGAGAGAGAGAAACCAATTTTGGCTCTCGCGCCGACAGTAGGGATCGTCGCTTGCGTTTCTTCGACGTTTCCCGGAAAGCCGTGAAACACGGGAGGGGCAGGGAAAGCGCGCGCGCCGCAACGTGGACGTTGGGCAGCGCGTCAGATGACGAATTCCGTTGGGAAGTGCGGGACCCACGACGTTTTCCCGCCACTTCTAATGCGGGGCCCGCCTCACGTGATCCGCTCCGTTTACTATTCCTTTGGACGAAATTACTGAACTACCCCTGGCCCCACTTTTCTTTTCTCCTCTTTACTGTTTTTTTTTAATATATCGGACGACCCATTCAAGACGCTTCCGTGCCCCTGTTCCCTTCGACAATTCACGTGGACCGTGCCCATTGTACGGGGAAATATTTGATAATTTTTATAGACTATTCTGCGATGTTCTCTGGAGACGTTATTTTCTAGATGCTCACGTGATGATATATTTGGAGGATCGAAACAAGGTAAAGCCGTTCGAGAATATCGCCTGGATGACGAAAATATCCTCACCGTGGGGCTGACCATTCTCGACCAATGCACGCGATTACGGCATTCCTTAGGGATAGTTTGGTCAACAGAAAAGCTTTTCGACAAAGTAAGGACTGACTGGTAATTTCGACCCAAGTATGGATTAAAGCGTTTCTCGTCTCGTGGGCTCTGCCCGGCGGCCAAAGCAACGGTTCGTCACAAGTTCGAAGGAGACACGGAACCCAGCCGCTGGGCGAGAGTACCCTCACTCCGGTTGACATAAGCGAATGTTAACCGCCATCGTCCGTAAGAAACCTAGTCCAAAATTTCAGAACCTAAATCTGAAATGGAGCAAATTTCAACATGGTTGCACTGTTTAGGATATTTTGCTCGTAGGACCATCCGGTTTCTTTCAAAGGGAGGGGCACATGGGCGGGCGTGATCTCACCGGAAGGTGATGGAATTCCAGTGAGTCCATCAGGGAGAGGGATTCAAAAAGGACCGACACAGGAGGAAAGGAAAGGGAAGGAAGAGGGAGAAAAGAAAAAGTCAAAATAAATGAAATATTAATATTTTAACGGGGACAGCCTGTGAGGACAGGACTGGGTGGTGGGCCCCACGCCATATCAATAATTTCGCCGGTCGGTCACGTCTCTAGCGGGGCCCCACGCATCGCGCGCCCCCACCAAAAAGGCGTGATCCCCGCTACCCCACCAGCACCACCGCGCTCGCGTGACCTTGTTCCCGGCACGTGCCCGTTCGGTCAATTCCGACCGGGTCAGCCGGTGGGGCGGAGAAGCGGACGAAGCGGGCCGGGCTTTCCACGCGTCGCAGCGGGCGACGCGAACCGCTCACCGCGCCACGGCGGTGGTGTTTGGCGCGCGACGCCCAAGACAAAGGATAAATAGAGAGGTTCACGGAAGGGTGCGGTGCCGCTAAAGCTTTCGACACGTGTCGTCGGACTACGATTCGAAGCGCCTCGGCTAGGCTAGGCGCGGCGCGCCGCGGCTTGGACGCCAACGGGTGGACCGGGTGCGCCTTTGAGCGGGTCGCCATCGTCTAAATTTTTTCGGGTCACGGGTTGGATACCGCACGCTAGCAGATAAGCATAGATACCTAACCCACGCCCGCTGCCGGAGTCCGTTAGCTCTTTTGCCACGATTAGCGAACAGCGTTTTCCACGCCTGTGCAACTGACGCGTATCGGTGTCCGTCAGTCCGTGACGGATGCCTCCTCGTTAAGGCATGAGATGCGCGACCTCACGGAGGGTTCGAAGAAATTTTCGCTTGTAGTATTAAACAAAAGAGAATGACGTATGATAAGAGAAAACGTAATAAAGTTCAAGATTTTAAAAGATACTTGCTCGCAGCATTGCTATCGTGAAACTGCTCGTGTCATTGGATAGATTGAATGCTTCTGGACCACATCCTATAATAGTTTCATCTTATTTGAGTGAGGGAGCTGAGTCAATTAATTGTGTCAGCAAGAACCATGTGGCAGAACTGAATATATTCAGTAATTTTACTTTCGTTCTTCGTTGCTTCTTAGTGTTCAAATTTAACTTCTTCTTCGTTGCAAGATAAGATAATTCTCAAAACACTTTGCGAAGGATTGCACCAATCAGTCGTCCATAGTGTGTTGATGAATCTGGACGGAAGCATGTTTTCACAAAAATACGGTGCCAATTCAAAAAAAAAAAAAAAAAAAAGTGTATTAAATAATGCATGGCACCACATGCCATCCCCAAGCGGCACCCATTTATTATACCAACTACTGATTGGATTGCATTAATTCTCTTGACCTTTGCAAAGCATTCCTTTTGTGGTTTCTTTGTATTGAAAATTGCTCTTAAAATAATCAAGCATAGAAAAATATATAGTTTAGATCGACTAGTACAATCACATGGCAAAGTGGTGTGAGATTCAAATGTGTTTCAATATATTAGCATTTTGAGGTTACCTGATCTAAAAGCATGAGATTGCTTCCTAACTATGACTCTTTTCAGGAAATAAATGATCTCAAAGCATGCAATTTTACCACACATGTAATTCTAGATGCTGTGAATTGCTTGTTTAACATAGAAAACAAAATACTATCATAGAAAAAAAAATCCAAACTTAGATCAACAGTCCTCAAGATATGCTTCAGCATTAATCTATCATTTGTTCGTATGTGTAGGCTTAATCAACCAACATATTCTCATTATAAATAACTATAGTAGTAGGTCAGTTGTCAATCCGATTGTTTATCTTAGAACAGGTTCACAAATATTTTTGTGAATGTAGATTGTATTAGGACTTATCATTTTTCTAAACAATGGTTTAAGTTTTGATGATTAAAATATGATAGCGGCACAAAACCAATAACCATGAGTTATGCATTTTCATGCCATTTTATATAGTAAAACCTTTATATTTAAAATTTATTTTATTTCTTCAAGAAGTGCAGGAGAACTTTTTAGATATTAATGCGGTTTATAATTATCATTATCTTGATATTATCATGATTTTTATGTAAAGTTTGGGATAATTTCCATGCACTACAAATACATAATATTTGTAGTTTGTGCACCACATATTTATTATAACAGCATTTTGAGAAATCAAAATGGTCATTAAACATCATAAGTTTTTAAAATACATTTTTAAAATTTTGAGTGTGCATTTATATAAATATCATTTACAAAGAAATATACTAAAATGAATATTTTATTACTATGAAGCAATGATATGTACTTTAAGAT
The DNA here is from genome assembly GCA_017589505.3 of Metroxylon sagu. NCBI lineage: Eukaryota > Viridiplantae > Streptophyta > Magnoliopsida > Arecales > Arecaceae > Metroxylon > Metroxylon sagu. Next base: position 75,402 of record JACVBY030000578.1, on the reverse strand, counting down.
CAAGAAAAATTTTAAATTAATTATTGCCATATAGCTAAGTGCTAATAGAAAAAATAAACTTCAATTGTTGGATACATGTCCTACAAATCAATTTCTACTCAATACAATAATAGTAGCAAACACATATTAATATATATTTTTAGAAAAAAAGTTAAATCATTGGATCGAGATCTTATATGGTTATGTAAAATATCAATCATGTTTTGATCAAAACGTTCTTCTTCTTTTAAATTTTTATTAAAAAATTAGGATTTAGTATGATATTCAAAATAGACAAAAATTCAGAAAAATCAACTTTAAACCTAAGTTACATAAAAATCTATTGATCTGATCCATATTAGACCTAAGTTAAGAGGGTGAAGTATAGATCAACGACAACCCATGATCACACCAAAGCACCATCACCATGCCTTCCATTGTTGAAAGCTAACTTTCAAGAGATGTGCTGAAAGGGCACAACCTATATTTTCGTAATTTTCGTGTCTCATTGCGAAGTCCAGGAGAGAAAAAACCGTCTGCCACCGTCCAAATCCAACACCCAACCCATCCAGCTTAGCCGACCGCTCCTCAGCCGAGCCGCTGACGCGGCCGGTGGTCCCGGACTCCAAACCCGGAATTCAAATCAAGTTAATAGTAGAGAAAAATTGAATAAAAATTCAAAAAAAGAGCACCGCGCCCGAGATGGATGGCCCCAAAAATCCCGATCTCCACGCGCCTGCTCTCCACCACTCCACCTTTCCCATCACCTCCTTCTCCTATTTAATTGAATTATTCCCATTACTATTTTTTTTCCTTAATAATAATATAAAAAAAAAAGATCCGCCCCCAAACCTCCCCCTATATAAGCCCAACCCAACCCTCGCCCCCTCCCCAAAACACCCCCACTCTTTGTCTTCCCGCTCTGCCCCCACCCTTACTTTGATATACTTTTTATATTCCCTTTATATCTACAACTATTCTCTCTCCTCTTTCTCTTTTCTCTCTCTCTCTCTCTCTCTCTCTCTCCTTGTCTCCATGGAGGAGTCCGGCAACAAGAGAAACCGGGAGGAGTCCGAGGAGACGCCGGAGGCAAAGCGCCTCCGTGCTGACCTATTTTTCGATATCCTCGACGACGACTCTGACGCCGGCGAAAGGGATCCGGCCAACCAAGACCTGGCCTCGGTGATGAAAATATTCGAGGAGGAGATCGCCCTCCCGCCGCCTCCGAAGTCGCCGGCGGCGCCGTACGCGGCGGACCCGGTCTTGCCGGAGGCCGATTTTGAAAATCTCCGCCAGCCTGAACTGGGGTACCTCCTCGAGGCATCCGACGATGAGCTTGGGCTGCCCCCGACTGTCCAGTCCTCGTCGGACGAGGGAGGTGACGCCGGGGAGCTAGAGGCCACCGGCGGCGAGGTGGTGGTGCAGGCGGAGCCTGAGGCCGAGGCTGTCGGGTTCGGGCAGATCTGGGCGTTCGACGATGAGATCACCGGGTGCTATGATGGTCTGGAATTTGGGGTCATGCAGCAGGATGAGAGGGATGCTGCAGCAGCAGCGGCGGTGGCGGCCGCCGAGGAAGGCGTGGTGTTCGATGGCGGGCTCTTTGACTACCCGGACGTGCTCTGCGGGCCGTCCGACATCGCTGATTTATCGTGGCGGTCGGAATCTCTGCCGGCCGTCTGACGAGCCTTCCGGTGGTCTTTTCTAAATTTTTATTTTTTCTCTTTCTAGACTGGAGTTTGTAAATTTTAGACAAATGGAACAAAAGGAAAAGAAAGGCAGAAGCAAAAAAAAAAAAAAAAAAATTCAGACGTTAACATGGTCCTCCGTTCCTATTTCCCAGTGAATGTCGAAGCCATCAGAATCTTTTTACGGCTTTGTAAGAGAAAAAAAAAAAAAAACCCTTAAGAAGTTATGGAAGTGGGAGAAAACTAAAATATTTCAGAAATTATGGACGGACGAAATTAAATAAATGATGACAGTATCATTGATATTTAGACGATATGATTGTTTAGGTGGCTTTTTAGGACGTCATGGATGGCATTCATTTACGATTCTGCAAAGATCTAAGGCGAACGGTCGTGGACGATTTGGCCATCGTCGGATGCCTCTCTTGCTTTGGGTGGTTATTATTTTTATTATTTTTATTTTTATTATTTTTGTCTTGGTATACGTTTTCGTCCGAACTCGCTATACGAAACGAGACGTTGGCGAGGAACAAAGGCAAGGGCGTGGGACCACCTGGGACCTGGGTGGTGGTGGCCGTCGTGATGGGCACGAGGGTTTGGTGGTCCGTCCACAGCGTACGTCGTCGCGATTAGGTGGAAGCGCGCATGGTTTGGTTGTAGGCCGGCTTTTTAGGTGGGGGGAATACGATACGGAGAGCGCTTCTGATTGCCGTGGGAGAGAGGGGGGAAGGTGAAGCGAAATTGGAATTTTTTTTTTTTTAAAATCTTTTGTTTTTGGGCAGAATGAAATTCGAGAATTTGTGGGGACCAACGGTAACCATTCAGGGCATCTACACGTGTTGGCCTTGTGCACACGTGTGGTGGCTGCTGATATTTTACATGGGCCTACCCCACAGTTTTGAAGTCCTCAATAATTGAAGGTTTGATCGATGAATCCATGGGGGAGCACATGGAATGTGCGAATTGCCAATTAGTCAGAATTAGTTGGAGCTGATGTAGAATCTTTCTTTGATACCCGCTGTAATGGTGGCATCTCAAACGTTCAAAACATGTGTGGCAGTGACACGGCATCGTCTATATATATATATATATATACTCAGAAGCAGTTAACCATGGTTTTGATTAGAAAAAGAAAAAAAAAAAAAAAAAGCACAGGTATGATTAAAAATCAAGGTGATCGTCATGATCAGACATGGACCTGCGATCATAAAAGACCACCCAGGCTTCCTTAAAACTGAATGCAAGGACCGATTTTAGGTTGGAGGCCAATTTGATGCTGTCGTGCTGTCATATTTCAAATTCGATCAACAAAGCAACCGCTCCATATGGTATCCTATTCACAAGAATCTTGCAGGCCTCTGCAAGACGAGGATGTCCATGTTGCCTTTATGTCCAAAACACGTGGAGTTGTTTACATTATTGAGATTGGCATCCAGTTAGAATGTCCGCCTCGTCATTGAAAGAGTTGGGCCCTCGAATTAGAGCAGTGGAAATCATAATTTCGCAAGCAGACTGATAGTGAATGGTTGATCTAACGTTTGCAAAACATGTTTGCATTCAATCTTATACGCTAAAATGTTTTTTCTTTCCCTTCCTTTCAACGTAAGTAATGAGATGGAAATACCACAAGGGAATCTGCATCCAATGCCGACGATTGTTGGCGACTCCAACCAGCATTAAATCCCAGATTTTAGCGAGAGGTGGTATCATCCAAACTAAAGTAGGAGATGAAACAAACGGAAGATAGCCATGGGTGTATAATTTTGAAGGCGTGGCACCAGAGCATGATGCATCCATCATAATTAGTTGGCTTAACGTGGTTGCATATGGCCCATGCGCAGGAGTTGGCTTGATTTGCAGTAGAAGAAAAGAAGGTGGTGGTGGTGGGGGGTAAGAGATCTCACATGAATGGGACTACGTGCTTGTTCTAGAAGTCGAAGGTGCCGCTCGGGTGCTCCTGTAGCGGCTAAGACTAGAGCTCTTTTGGTCCTCAGCTGTAGCCAATTTAAGGGTTGAGAATTTTTTGGGGTAAAAGAGATTATTACAATCTCATGAAAATTGTTCCTCGAGGATATGCTCTCACAATCAAATTAAGCGGAGAAGGATAATTTGCATTTCAAAGCAATTGTTTCTTAAAAATGTGAGCTATACCTGCTCTAAAAATTTGTACAGCTTGGTTTCTCTTTCTAATAGGCATTTCCAATATTTGAAAAGATACTTTAACCTCAAATTAAGGGTTGAACTCTCCCATGTTAGTTGTCTGTGACCAGACATTGTGTGCACTTAATCTAAAGGTAGCTTGATTCAGTTTTGATTATGTTGAGGAGGTCGTGGTGGACTGCGGCGAAGAGTAGAAGAGGTGGATGGTGGACAGTAATAGGATCCAAGTTGAATGCAGAGAGCCGGATTTTTGAAAGTAAATCCAAGCAAAAGTGCAAAATTGGGGTCTTGTATCATTTAAGCCATCTTTAGACTAGCCGTTATAGCTTTTTCTTTTTCTTTTTCTTTTTTAACTACAAACAAGGAAGACAGGCTCCCTAATTTATTAATAGAAATTATTTACAAGGAAGAGTTTAGAATGTACAATAGAGATGACAATCAATTTGCAGTATCTTTAATCTTTTCAATAGAAATATAGTTTTAGGAGCTAAAAGAATAAAAGATTTTTTAGGGTAACAACCAATAAGGATGAGGGTTTAGAAGTAAAGATTTTATGATTTCTTTTTTTCCATAAATATCACCATGTAGGGAGAATCAATTAATCCCATGCTGGTCTCTATGAGCAGGAGATATTTCTTCCTCTAAGGAGTCCATATATGATGTAGGTTTCAAGGTTTTGAGTTAATATGAAAATGACAGTACAACAAACGATGACTTCTTATTAAAAAGACAAGTCAAAAGGATGTAAAACGTTATATCTAAAGAAGCATTATAAAAAAGTAACATGAATTAAGGGTCCATCTCTTCTTTGCAAGCATCTCACTTAAGCCTATTACAAAGGTCTAGCTAAGCAAAGATTTTTATTTTTTAAAAGATAGTTACTTTCTAAACTAGTTTATGAGAAGGCCAAAGAACACTACCCTATTTCACTAATTTAATTTTGAATGAGCCTTTGCTTAAAATCTTACAAGGAGTATCGGCAATCTTAAATGGGTGGACAAATAAGGGCAGATCTTCAAGGTTTAGAAGTTGATTATGTTGATCCATGTTGGGATGATGCAATTTGATGTTTTATTTTTCCATTATCTATTTCTAGAGGAAAAACATTGGAATATTCTTTTTAATAGTGCTATCATATAGATTAGGTAAAAGAGAACGAAGTGGAGTAGGGATTAGTTGAAGGTCTTCTTAAAATCCGATCCATTTTCCATTATTAAGCTTAAAAAAGGTGTAATTTTATAAACCTTTTGTATCTATAGTAATTCCTTTTCAAACAGAAGGAAAGGGAGACTTTTTTGATACTGATGCCAAATTTCCTTTTGAAATAGTATTATGCTTGATTTATAAGGTTTTTTTATGGGGTAGAAGAATCCAATGAGATTAATTTTCAAACCACTTGGTTAAGAAAGCTTTATTAAAGAAAGATACATCTTTAATTCCTTATCTCCTTTTTTTTTTTTTTTGATTTCCAAATTATCTCCCAATCCACCATATAGTTGAAGCTATTGATATGCTTTCCTTATATGATTGATTTTCTTATAAACCCATCGAGGCAATTTGAGTACAGGTAAATAATAAGATGACAAAGCAGTAAGCATAGAATTTATCAGAATGAGTTTTAAGCCTAATGAGAGGAACTTTTCTTTCCATGAAGGTAACCTAGCTTGCATTCGTTTCAAAAGGGAGAGCCTAGCTTGCTTGGGAAGATTCCAAATACAAAAAGGTTGGCCAAGATAAGAGAATGGCAAGGTACCCTTCTTATAATTTAGAATAAAAGCAAAACGTTCTTCTTCCATAATAGTAGTATTTTGGCATACAAAAAAAGCTTTTATAAAAATTTACTTTAAATCCTGCTTTACTCTTAAACCCTAATAAAATTGTTTTGAGGGCCATTAAAGAAGACTCTTTAATAGTACTGAAAAAAAGGGTGCTATTAGCAAATTGAACACTAGAAACATCTTTGAAGCATGGAAGATGACTTATCCTTTCTATAAGATCATGAGAGTAAATCTTTTTCAACATTCTGGAAAGTATATTTGCGATTAATATAAAGAAAGAAAGAAGAGAGGATTACCATGTATGAGAACTTTCATACGCTCGATCTATTTGTCTGGCTTGTCGTTAATTGTATGAGTAATGGAAGAGGAAGAAGAAAGAGCTCAGATCCATTTAATCTATCTGAGAAAAAAGCCTTTTGTTAGCAATAGTGAGAATAAAGAATCCTAGTTGATATTATCAAAAACTTTTTCAAAGTTTAGCTCATATACAACTCCTTTTATCCCAGCCTTTTCACAATGGGTAAGAATTTTTTGAGCTAATAAATAATGAAAGAGGAAGAAAAAAGAGCTTAAATCCATTTAATCTATCTGAGGGAAAATAAAAGCCTTTTGCCAGCAATAGTAAGAATAAAGAATCCTAGTTGGTATTATCAAAAGTTTTCTCAAAATTTAGCTTACATACAACTCCTTTTACCTCAATCTTCCTATAATGGGTAAGAATTTTATGATTGATCCGCTTTTGATAAAAGTTGACCGAGAGTCATCAGTTAAGGAGAAGGGGAAGGTAGCAAGTTTGAAAGCCAAAACTTTGGATAACATCTTATAAAGGTTGTTAAGGAGACTTATCGCTTGAAAGTTTCCAATAGATATCATACCATTTTTCTTGGGCAAAAGAGTAAAGTATATAAAGTTGAGCCTTGATAAATCAAGAGAACCTTCAAAAAAGTTTCCAAAGAAGGCAATGAGATCATCTTTAATGATGTTTCAAAGCTTTTGAAAAATAAAGGCGAGAGAAAAGCTATTTGAACTGGGTACCTTGAATCCACTTAGAAGGAAATTTGCATTTTTGATCTCTTCTATTAACACATGCTGTTACAAAGAGGAGGGGTTTGGAGATACCTTGAAGAAGCCACTCCAGTTTATCTCAATCACCAATCTATCAGATTTTCTTAAAAGCTCCTTAAAAAGGTCATGGAATGAGAAAACAAACTCAAATGGATTGGAAATCTCACCATTTTCCTTTGCTAGAAAAAATATTAGGTTTCTCTTTTTCTAATAGAAGCTATCCTTTGAGTTGCAAAGTTCTAGATCCTTATTTTCGATAAAGTTTCTCTTTTGAATATATGTACTCAAATGATTGTTTAAGAAATTTTCTTATCAAGGTTTTATGGTCGAAAAACTAAAAAGATTTTTCTTTCTTGTTGATAATGTCGATAATATCTTCTAAGAGTTTCTTCTTCAATGTTTTATTCGTAGCCACTATACTAGTTGACCACTTTTTTAAAGCTACAAAGATCCTTGTCGCTTAAGAGATTCTGCCAATTTATGGGAATCACATCTTTGGAGTTGGGCTCAGCCATCTTTAAAATATATTAAAAGACTTAAAGCTCAAACCCAATATTTAAAGTATAATAGGAGATCCAAATATATATAATTGCATATATTATTTTATATATTTAAAAATACATATTTAATAAAAATATAAAGATAATTTTACATTCGGAGGAAATAATCAAGTTTTAAGAATGGGCTTGAGCCCTAGAACCTAATAGATTCATAAAACATGAGTGAGAAATGTTTACGAGGCCCAACAGGTGCTGCTCACAGCATTCAAGCCTCGCCGGAGAATTTATGCCCACTGTGAGCACGTCAATGAACAGATTTCAGCTGGCATGGTTTGGTTTAAGTTAGGACTTCACTCATATTATAATGGAGGGTGGTTCCAAGAGCAACCCGTATTCTTGGATTACAGCCCTGTTTGCGGAAGTCTAAATTTTCACTCTTGCTGTTGCGGCTAATGCTGGTCGATGTTCGTTTAATCGATCGTGAAATATACGTTGGGTTGCAATACGACGTGATCCGACCTAATTGTTAAGTCCGATAATAGATCTAAGCTAGATCTGTGAGAAATTGGATCAGGACTGAGAAGAGCCTCCACCCAAGCGGATCCATTTGTAGAGGCCCATCATAACAAGCCCATAAATTTTGAGCGCCCAATGAGTTTAGGATAAATTGTACATTTTATCCCTACTGCTCGGAACGACATTCTACTGACATGATATAACATGGTATGATATGTGCATCGAAGCTTTTTCCTTTTCCTTAATTACGTCAGATTGCATGTTAAATTGGATTGATGTATTTATAAACTTGTAAAAATGCAATCAACTTTTTAGAGATGACGTCCGAGTGGACGGGACTCTTCTTTTACACATGGAATATTGCCAATGTTTCTCATGCATGCAACATAAATCTGAAAATAAAAAGGTAAAAGCGTTTTGTTTGTAACAACTCGAGTTGGTTTTTTTTTTTTTTTTAATAAAAAATATTATTTAAATTCCTTAAATCTAAATATAAGTATTAAAGATTTTCTTAATGCATCATGGACATGGCATTAAACATTTATTAGCATGAGTTTTTAAATTATTTTTTTAATTTTATTACTCTCATGTCAGGTAACTTTTGTAGAAAATAATTAGACACCAAACTTTTAGTCTTAGAAAATAAATTAGTGTAGTAAAGGAAATAGGATAAAATTGCTCATCAAAAGAAAGACAAGAATAAAATTTGCTAAATATTAGGATGTCAAAATCTAATATAATTATTATTTACATTCAAAATTAATCAATCATTAGCATGCATATTATATATATATATTAGATAGATTAAAATTTAGTTGATTAATTTATGATGAAATTTAGAAAGACTAGAGTTAGTCATTCACTGCTCAAATAAGAAATAAGTAGGAAAACATTATGTTGGAATTAACTTTCTAAACATATCGGTGGATAAGAGAAGAATATGTAAAAAATCATTGTAAATGTTATCTAAATAAAAAGTATAATTCAAAAAAATAATAAACTGTAATAACTCATCTTCCTCTTTCATATCCTTTCACAAGATCGTAAAAAATTTATGGACATCATAAAAAAATTTATGATGGTATCCATAAATTTTTTATATCTTAAAACTAGCTTTTTATTGGAGCAAAGTCATAATTTACTTTAAATCATATCTTAATTTTCATATAATGGAGACACATTCGAGTATTCTTACTTCTTATTTTTATTTTTATTTTTATTTTCAGCGCTCCACCTTATTTTATCCTCCTTTTCATTTATATATACTAAATGGATCAGTATTATATGAGTTTAAATTAGATAAAGATTGATTTGATTCTTTCATTTTATCCCATTTATATTTATTGTGAATCTTTGATTTTTTATTTTTTAATCAATCATTAACATAAAAATTCATTGCCTTAGCATGAAAATAAAAATACTAAAACGTGAAAGCAAGCGTATACCTTCTATGAACTCTAAATGAAAAGGGTGGCGGTTAGTGTAAATGGGAGCTGAGAACATGCGATCATGGCATAGTGTTTTCGACACCATACTTCCAGAAGAGTTCAAAGCATTTAGAATTATGACTATTTTGAGAAAGAAAATTCATAAAATTTATTAAAAAAAAAAAGAAGAATGAATTTACTCAAGATAGACTTGTATTTTCTAATATTCATGTTATACTAATTAGTATACTGCATGTGGAGTGCATGCAACGTTGGAGATACGTTCCACAGAATCCCTGTATATCTCGTGGCAAAGAAAGTGAAATGATATTTAGATAGTTCCTGCTAAAGCTAATTTCAAAGTTATGATGCTGAGAGGGACAAGGTACCTAAGTTGCTGACTCATGAATGATAATAAATTGCCATCTTTATAGACCAAAATAATTTGAAACATGATCTAACTTATGCCTAATATTATCTTAAATATAAATAAACTACTTAAATTTTTATATGTAGGTTTATCCAGTGAAAACCTAAACATGCTAAATATTGCCCTCATTTTCCTTCTTATTACTATTGCATAATGTATATTATTTTTTCAATGAGCCTAGAATATTTTTTATCGGCAAGCCCTATCGGTTAAGTTAATGTCTAAATAATGATGGAACGCTTGCTCCCATCGATGGTGTAGCAATTGGGCCCTGACCACCGTAATTGGGCTGGGCTTCTCCGCTACGAGACATGCCTACTGAGTTGCATCATCCAGCGCTGCAAATCATTAGACCTTCTTCTTCGCGTTGAGTTGGGTCGGTCACACGCAGACACCATCAAATATGACGCAACTTAAATTTTAGCATAAATAGATAAATTGATCTAGCAGAACGCATCATAGCAAAAGGCTATATGAGAATATTGACGGGAGGTCCAACCATTTAAGTCCTGCCCTTTCGCTGCTACGATGGTTTCGGTTGTATTTGTACTGATGCCATAGTTTTTGAAAAAGATAACGCGCACGTAGGTATGGAAAACCAAAAAGGTTGCACTGAATTATAGCTTGTTTTTAAAAGAAATAATATAGTAGTATTTCACGATGTAAGGCTGAGGTGGCATTTTAAGTGTGGGAGGAAAAATCAGCCATTTATGTGGCAATGAGAATACGGCGCTGTCTTTTATCAAGCGGACAAATTAAAGTTCTGTCACCCTGTGAGACTGGTAAAGGTTTTGCACACGCAAAAAAAAAAAAAAATTCCGTCGCCTCTGCCGATGAGAAACCCATCAATGTGCCCGCCCAACCTTTGATCCGGCCAACAAGGTAACGATTTGGATCCAAGATCCGGTCAAAAGATGCCGCTGCCGATCTAGCGGTGGTACATCTAGAATGCCAGCTTTTTTCCCCCCCAACCGTCTCGAACCGGTCGTACGCTCCGGTTCACATGCTGCGGTCCCGGAATCAAAATTCCGAGAAGGGACCCACGGGATTATTTGTTCGGCGTGGGGACAACGCCAACTGTAGATGGAAGCCGTGCCGTCTTTCCGGTCCAGGCCTTCTCTGCGGTGCGTTTCGACTGTCGCGAAGGACGGCAGTTTTGGCGGGGCGGAGACTTCCCGCGGGCTCCTCTGGTTCGAGATCCGCGCCTTTTGGCGCGAAACGGAGGTTCGCCTCCAGCATTTATTTATTTATTTTATTTATTTTTCTTTTCCCTCGTTTCACTTGATTTAGATTCGTGGGATACCCGCCGCGCGGGGTGAATGGATAGCAGAGGACATGGGGGGGCCCCTGTCTTATTAGCTGTTATCCTTCATCACCACGTACCATCGACACGTGTCCTCTCAGGTCTTTTTCTGGGAGGGATGAGGACTCCCAACTCGCACGTTAACGTTGTCTGGTTTATTAACAGCGGGCAATGTATCTTCTCCATCTCAAATGCAATTTTAACGAGGTGTGTGGTTTAGATCCGGAATACAGAGGGAATAAAGTGGGTTGGTTATTGTTAGATGGCGTGGGCCCGGTTTTCATTTCCAATGGGTTTGGAGAGGTCCACAGGTCGGAGAAAGAAATTGCCATCTCTGACTGGAACAGTGCATGAGAGACTGCGCCCTTCAAGTTGTCGTTGGTACAGCGGAGGGCTGGTGAAGGAGGGTTAAGCCGTAAACTGACCTTGAACTACCGTTTTTCAATCTCTTTCCTGACATAAGCCTAGGGGCTGGTTGACTCTCAAAAAGGCATTTTTGCTCTGATTAGTGGAAGCATCGTCCAATAATCATAGACTTAAAAGAGAGATATTGATGTTTATAAAAAAAATCTATTTTTAATTGCTCTTTTAAATGAATGAGTGCGGTAGGTTGACAAGCGCAGTAAGAGGTTGACTGAAAGTTTTGATTGATTAAAGATTTACAAAATAATAATAATAATAATAATATTTTTGCAAGTTTTATTAGAAGGTTAGGATCAATATTGCTCATACTAATATATATTATACTATATTGGTAAGCTACTAATTCTATATTGAGATTCAATTTATGATATGGCCGAATCTGCTTTCGCTGGAATCAAATTGAACAGAATTGTCCTGTATGGCTCGGCAACAATTTTGTACCTCATCCTCTCGAGAGAAAGCGGGTGCGAAAAGGAATATATATATATATACATACATATGAAGAATAGTTTGATTTTATTTAACTAATCTTTATTTTGAATAGTATTATTTAGCCATTTGAGCTAAGCTTTTGTTTGTATTTATTAGCTTATGTATACATTGATTTAAATTTTTTTTTTTTTCATTTAAAGAATAAAATTTTCTCAAGTCAAATCAAACCATCTAAAATAGATGATGAGATCTGGTTTGGAAGAATAGAAGAAAATAGAGAAGAAAAGAAAAGGAGAGGAATGAGGATTGTCGACTCCATTGTTTCACCTAAACCATCCAAGATGGATGATGGGATATAATTCAACTAACTAGAGGAACAAGGAAGAGGAGGAAAGAGAAGGAAAGAAAGAGGTAGTTCTCGACTTCGTTATTTCATCGGCAGCATTATGCTCATTCCGATAAACATGATCGTTTCATTGGTCATTATTGCTGATGCAACAATGGATCCATTATAGCAGGTGTTAAACTCATTGAGTGACGTCACATTACTGGCAACTCATATCTAGCACTGAAACTCATTTCACATCACCATGTACGTTGGTGCCACTTTCAAGGAATTTTGAGAAAATGACAACTATTTGATGTGTTTAGGATTGCTAGTGATGACAATGTGAGGCATAGTAATGGCGGCTTTATTGCTCATTCCAGCATTTGGTTTGGAAGAGACTTATTTTCCTGAGGGACTCTCTACAAAATTGTTTTTTGCATGAGCTGTGTTCCATGAAGTAGTAGTCGAACAAGAACATGAAGAAGAGAGCAGGGAGGAGACTAAATTCATCTATCCTTTCATCTTATATGTTTGGGTAAAATTAATTTTGGTTACAATGATAAAAAGCTTAAATACCAAATGATTTATTTGTAAGTCTCCTTCCACTGTATAGTTGAATTTAAGGTCTAGTTTCTGTCTATATATTTTAAAATAGCTAGAGATTAAGCAAAAGAATGAAAAAAATGAAGGAATTGTAAGAACACCATTTAATCATCGATCCTACCATAACATACGAATAATGAGTGATGGGACTTGAGAACCCTTTAGTTATTCTTGGTTCACTATCTTTTCTCTTTTATTTTATTTTTTTTACTATGAAATGAAAGTTCTTTAACAATGAAAAGGAGTAGCATAGATTAACAGAAAAAAGAGTATATTGATACTATATTTGACTGTTTAAATGGCCATGGTGAGGATTACATTGAAGCAATTACATCCAAATTCCATACGAGCATTCTATTAAATAGTTTACAACCATTATTAATTTAGCCATAAACATTAAACCTAGCTTCTTAAATTTGCAAATAGAGCCTCTTGTCTTATTTGAAAGATCGAACATCAATGTAAAATTAAAAAAGATAGCTAAATTCAATACATAAAATGGATTGAAACTTCTTTTTCTTACCTGCTTTACGAAAATTGACAATCAAATAGGAGTAAGAAGACATCGAAGAGCATAATAAAATCATGCTTAAATTAAGGTTGTTTAGATGGAAGCTCCCTTAGGTGGCTTTTTGGTTGAATTTTTTTTATTTGAAAAAAATCTTATAAAAATTAATTTTTAAATCATCCTTTTCATTCCTTCCATTTCATTCTTTCGTTTTTACTATTATTTTGAATTATACTAAGTATCCCGAGTTAAATGAATCCTCAAATGAATAAAAGATAGGTAGTGGATCTCAATAGGCACAGGCAAAAGGTTACTTCAGATAGGTTAAATAATACTTTCAAACCATAGATAAGCTAAGTAAAATCTGATTATATCTTAAATGAATAAAATATATTTATTTTAAAAAAATTAGAATCAATGTGAGATAGTTACTGTATCATAATGACACTGCTTTATTAAAACGGTAACATAATAATATGATTCCCGTTCTTAATTTTATGAATTTTGATTAAAATAAATTAGATAAATATATAATATATATGAAATTATGAATATATATTGATCTAAATATATAATGTATGCTATGACGTATAAAGCACGTGCTATCCATTAATAAGTTTATGCAATTTTGGGATGAAAGAAAAAGAAAAAAATACAGCAAGATGGCTTCCGTTGACGTTATCTTTGGTTGGCGATATTATTCAGATGTCGGAAAATATGGTGTAAAAATCTTGATGCTTATGTTTGGTATCCTCTGAAAATCTGATGTGGCAGGCATCCGGCTTCTTATCTCATAGGTCATAGCCAAATCATGCCATAAAAACGTCTCTTCTTTTTTTTGATTTTGGAAAAAAAATTAAAAAAAAAAAAATGAATCCATCACGTTGGTTCCAACAAAATATTTTTTTTATTTTAAATAAATAATTATAATTAATAATTATTTTATTTTATAAATTTTGATTTTAAAGAATAAAATTGAAAACTTAAATTGATTTTGATTTCAAAAATTAAATGAATTAAATAATAATAATAATAATAATAATAATAATTAATGTGAATTTAATTTTAACTTTTATATGAATTAAATAGATAGAAGGAATGGATATTTTTAATTTTATTTTTTGATTCTAATGGAATTCAATTCAATTCTGTTTATAATTTTGATTTAAGTTTTAATAATTTTTTTATTTTATTACTTTTTAAATTATTTTCTCTGTTGAGATTTTTTTTTTTTTTTTTTTTGGTAAAATAGCTGTTCGCCATTAAAAAGAAAAAAAAGAAAAAAACCTCGTCAATAACTAATCCAAAGAGGCTCACGGCGTGAGTCTCCTGTAAAGTGAGTGAATTAATAAATGCAGCATGTTAGATGGAAGCACGCGTGGTATTGACACGTGGAAGACATGGTCACGAGGGAGATGCATGTTTTCTTTAATGAGGTCTAGTGGGCGAGGCAATAAATAACTGGGCGAGGGACAGCGATACGTAGCGTCTCATTTAACTTGTCAGGTCGGTCAAGTGGCCGGCGTGGGTTCCAACTGGCTCTGCGATCATGGATAGAATTCTCCTTTTTCTTTCTGTTTTCTTTTTTTTTTTTTTCAAATAGAAATAGATGCACGCACAACGGCATTGGAATCTCCCCCGATCCAAAGTCAATAGACACATAGAATACTTCAGAGATACAGAGGGAAGGCGATGGAAAATATTAAGACGAGGAAGGCGATAGAAAATATTAAGAAGGGGAACATGGTTCACAATTACCCTTCGGTTTCTTCACTTTGTTGCTTTCATAGCCACGACACGGCTCGCCAATTATAACATCGTATTCCATCAGATGTGGACCATTGGAAAGCATCTCATCAGATTTATTTTCAGATTAACACACAAGTAGCTGATCCTTACCAGTGACATACTAAATTAGCTAAATTATTTTCAGATTTATTACCGGTGACACAAAAAAAAAAAATTAGCTAAGTATCACAGCTGAGAGATCCTAAGGGATCCTCCGAACCATCACGTGACATACTAAATTATTATTCTCACATGACCATTTCAAGCTTGTTTAAAATCTAAAAAGGACGTATTCTTCTTTTCAAGTTTATTATTCTCAAAAGACCTTTTCAAGTTCGTTTAAATTTTATAAAGCTTATTTTCTATCCGTGAGGTGAACAGTGGTCATGCGAGCGCTTTGCTCAGAAACAAAAGACAATGAAAGGACCCATACAAAATTTAAGGAATTCAACTTCAAGATTCTATATAATCTTCATCTATGTCTAATGACTCTAGGCGTTAGCTCGTACCTAGGGACTAGAAGTTACAACGTCTTTATAGGATGATTGGACCACTTTGACACACACACATGATGTGGCATTCATGCATTCCATGTAAAATTTGGAATATTCTTGTAAGACTAATTGTTCCTGCTAACAGTACATACATATAGATTCGCCTATGAATAGCTCAAGCTTTACCTGATAAGAGGCTCGTTTAATTTCATTTCTTGAGGAAACAAAATGAGCTCAAAAGCCTCGTTCAAAGCATAGCTTGTAGCCAAGCCAAACTAATGTGGTCAGGAACTCATGAAAATTAGTCAAAGCTCAATCAATCAACAAACAAACCTATTCCAAACATCTCCTCGAGACTCCAGACTCTTTTGCCGTCCAAGTAGAAAAGAAGCAAGAGGCCAAGATGTGATGCTCGCGACTTTTGGAAGAACGAGACAAGGACCTTCCAAGCTTTTCAAAAAGCGCCACCCGCCCGCCAGCGCAAACCTTCACGCCGTCTTTTATTTTATTTTATTTTATTTTTTAACCTTAAAGTCTTTGTTGCAAGCCTCAAAAAGTAACAGAGAACGCGAAACTGCATCGTGTTTTCCGTGTGGCCTCGTCCCCTTGCTCTATTATCTCCGAGAAGCATACCCCTGTAATAAAATACGCAGCATGCATAGAATCTATCAAAAACTTTGAGTCAATAAAACGGGTGTAAGAAAAAGAGAAGGGATCAACAGTGTCAAAGATAAGGACGGCAATATTAAATCTGACCCTTTTATCTTGCGAATATCCGATCTATTATAAATGGATTAGAATGAGGATTAAATAAGTTTGAATTATAAACAGATTGATCACTTTTGACTTATATATTAAGTGACTCAAATTTAGATTTTATATCGTTAACCTGTTTAATTTATTTAAATAACTAGTTAGATTGAATGAATTCAGATTGATCTATTTGCAACCCATTTATGTTACTGATTAATAGGTTAAACAACTTAATCAGATTGATATTGAATCTCTTTATTATTAATTAATAGGTTAAGTAAGTTAAGCAGATTAGATTAAATTGTCTATTTGTTAAATAAAACAGGTTTGAACCCTAATTAGAAGGGTTCTTGATCTAATGAGACCCTAATTAACCTAGTCAAACCTTAATTAGTCTAATTAAATTTTAACTTGAGGGTTAATTGGTCTAATTAAATTTAATTAGGTGGATAATCGGTCTAATTAAGCCTTAATTTGCCAAGTATTAGCCTAATTGAGCCTTAATTATTGGAATCCTAGCCTAATTAAATCCCAATTAGGTGAGTCTTAATCTAATTAGACTCTATTAAGTCGATCTAAGCCAAGACCTAAACCTAATTGATTAGAATTTGACCCAGTTGATTTAATTGAACCTTAATTTGATTTCAATTGACCTAATTAAACTAGAATGGTCCAAATATAACCCTAATTACTTATACTCAATTTGATTATATCTAATTTGAGTTCTGAAATTATTCTAACCGTATGAGCTAATTATATTGCAGATTAATTAAATAATAAATGATAAATTTAGGATTAATTATTGTAGGTGATTGCTCACATGAGAGTTACCAGAAGTTTAAAGCATGGATCGATACATTGATATTTATATGAAGGATTTGTGATGGATTATATTTGATTTTGTAGATTAAGGTTAGAGGTAAAAAACTTACTCACACTTTAGTAAATGTGCAAGAGCCTTATACATTTATGAGATATGAGTAGTTTTATTACATATATTTTTACTGCATAGATCATGATTTTATGCCTATTATTTTATCAACACATTTTGACTATGCATGGATATGATGTATGTTCAGTTATGATAGTATGATTTTGGGCTATATGTGGTTATGACATATCTTATATTTTGATAGGATGATTTTATGATGTTGATGATATAGTTAGAAATTATTTTGCATATTAAAATGTTAAAAAATATGTTAGGATGGATTAAGAAAAGGGCATGCGCACTAATCATAAGGATGTGCTGAGGTTGCACCAAATGAAGGACCGTAAGTTGGATGAGGCCCGGTATAGAATTAGTTTTAGCCTGGGTAATAGCCAAGCTAGGTTTTTAATATTTGGTACAGATTAGCGGATGATGTGTGACACTAGTTCAAGCCTGCCTTGACCTATGGTTGTCATCTAGCCTAGTTTAGATAT
This sequence comes from Metroxylon sagu, assembly GCA_017589505.3. NCBI lineage: Eukaryota > Viridiplantae > Streptophyta > Magnoliopsida > Arecales > Arecaceae > Metroxylon > Metroxylon sagu. The sequence continues at coordinate 57,805 of JACVBY030000578.1, read as the reverse complement.
GTGGCATCAATGGTAAGATTTATAGTTAGATAAGGCCCGATGTAGAACTATTTTTAGTTGGCAATGGCAATCGAATTAGATTTATAAGACATGGCACTTGTATGAGAATTAGCTTAGATATGAGGTGATAGTCAGATAAGATTTCTATGCATAAAGTAATGGTATGGCTTGATCGCTAGTATACATTTTTAGCACATCTTGATATACTGATACAATTGGATTGCAAGTATGTATCTACAAAGTGCATTAGTATTATTTGTATGGCTACATGGTCAATATTATTATCATGATGATTTTGAATGTGGCATTTGAGTAATGTATTCTAGTGCCATGAATAATAAAAGAACAAATCTTTCTTATATTTGATGCATAGTTTTATAATATGCTATTTATAATATTATTTTTTATTATATATATATATTAATATTGTATAAATATTTTACTATATATTTATATCTATTTGTGGAAGAATTATTGCTGAATTGTGAGCTCATATCATATTTATTATATTCTTTTCAAGCTTGAGAATTTGGTGACAAAGCTAGATTTGAGGCTGGTTGGGAGGGAGACTTTATAGCTAGATTCGATTGTATATTAGTATTTGTACAAATAATATCATACTTTTAAGGATAATAAATTACATGTTTATTTAGAATTATGATTTGAGTCATGGATGTATTAAGAATAAATATGCCTTTAAAATTTTTATATAAGGGCCCTTGACTTATATAGCATGTTCAAGGCGTGAAAAATAGCATGAAGAATTTATGAGCCCAAATATAGGAGCATTTATATATTTTTCTAATTGTAACATCAAACTCTTTCCCTCTTAGTTTCATTATAATGAAAATAAGGTAGAACAAGAAAGAGGAGCAAAAAAAAATCTTACAATATTGGGGGAGCTAAAAGGATTTAAAAATATAAAAAATAATTTTAAAAAATAAAACTTGATATTTAATCATTTATATAAAATAAAAGATTATGAAATAAAATCTAAAATGATTTATGCAATACTAACGAGGTATTAACTATTGAATATTTAAAAATAATAAATAAAATAAATATTTTAGAAAAAATATTATCATAGAAAATTAAAATGAAAAGATAAAAATATCAAAACAATATAAAATATAAAAAGAAAAATGGCTTTACTAACATCTGATCATATTTGATTCTAACTTTTCAAAATAATAATATCAAGCCGTAGATCTAAATTAATATTGCATTTCAAATCAAGGAATATATATTTCATTAAATTGGAAATAAAATTTATAAAAAATTTGGTGTCAATAAATTCAAGCTTTCTTTGATATCAATGACAAAGGATAAGCAATAATTATTTTGATAAGAGTGCATGAATCCAAACGGTAAGTACATTTATGTTGCCTTGGATTCTTTGGCTCTATCGGTTAAAATAACGTGGGATATCGGACGAGCGAGTAAATCCTTATCCTTTTTTTTTTTTTTTAATGATAAAAAAATGGTCATCGTGGTTAATTTATATTGTCCTCCCCTTGTTGATAAGAAAACACCCGTTAGGTTTATCGAGCGGAGATAAATTCCAATTGCACCAGCGCACCACCAAAGCCCAAAAATAACTTATTCTCGCCATATCAGCGAGAACCAGTGTTATTGGTGGATCCCAGTAACCCAAATCGGTAGTCATTTTGCGAGCCTAACGCCATGTCTCGTTAAGCTAATGGAACGGCGCAGGCCATCCTTCGCCACCTTCGCCTGCTTTCTTCCAGATCGGTGTCTTTTTCTTTTTTATATTATTAATTTGTTATTATATTTATATCGTTACGATATATTAAAATATTAAATATCCTGTCTTGGTGGGAGAGGGGTCTATATCACGCCACCGCGGGTATGGCCAGAGTCACTGCAATTGGGGCCAGCGGAGCTAATCACAGCCGTTGGTTTGTGATTCGATTGCTGCCACGGCCTCATCCTCATCTCCTCGTGGTTCGGTCGGACTCGCCATCGCTTTAAATAACCCCAAGTCTATCTTACGCCTCCTTTTCGCCTCCGTCTGGGGTTTAACGAGCCGAGGGAGAGAGAGAGAGAGAGAGAGAGAGAGGGAGAGCCGGCGAAGGGCATCGACGCCGAAGTAGAGAGAAGTTATCCAAGGATTTATGTCGTCTGGTTCCCTCGACTCAGGTGTCCTCTCTTTGTTGTTTACAGAAAGTCGAGCTCCAGCTCTTCGTCGAATCTCTTCTCTTCCTCGCTGTTCCTCGCTTGGCCTCGCTGTTCTTCTCTACTCCTCTCCCTCCCGTATGCGACGGAGGCCGGAGGGATCGAAGACGGCATCGATGCGATTGCGATTTCTTCGGTATCGATCTACTTCTAGTTTGCCCTCTTCCCCAATTTTTTCATCATTGATCTAACCCTTCTAAAATTTCATTTTTGCTTCTCGGCTTGCAGGGTCCGGTTTGGAGTGAAATACCTTGGATTCCAACATATAGAGAATTTTCTCTTGACAGGCTTATCTCACTTGACAAAGTTAATCGTGTTTTAATTGCTTATTTTTCGTTTTTTTTTTTCGATTTTTAGAGAGGAAAGAGAGAGAGAGAGAGAGAGAGAGAGAGAGAGAGGGGAAAGAATGCCGGGGCCTCAAAGGCATGTGTTGATGGTGAAGAGAAAAGAGGAGAAAAAGAGGATTAGCGAGAGATCCGAGCTCACTCCTCTCGAACAAAAACGGAAGCTGGTGAGAAAAATCCGGATCTATTTTGACGATCCGGAAGCCACGGACTCAAGCGACGAGGAGGAGGAGGAGAACGAGAGAGAGATGAATTCGAGGAGCAGACGTGTGACTCAGGAGTTCTCCGTCCATCCATTCGGCTCCTTTTCCTCCCTAGCCGACGCGTCCTCTCAAGAGAGCAGCAAGCGAAACATCAACATCCCCAAAGGTTCTCACAGGAAGGCCAAGGCCCCCGGCTCGACTAGCTGCTCGTCCACCACTTCGTCGTCGAGGCATAAGGGCGTCCGCCAGCGGCCGTGGGGGAAATGGGCGGCCGAGATCCGCGACCCCATCCGCGGGACTCGCCTCTGGCTCGGCACCTACGACACTGCCGAAGAGGCTGCTCGCGCCTACGATGCCGCCGCCAAGCGCCTCCAGGCGGAGAAGAGCTGCCTCTCCGCCGCCTCCGCTACTCCCACCGCCGCCTCCGGCTCTGCCTCCAACTCCTCCTCGTGCCTCTCCGTGGGCTGCTCCGAGGAGTCGGCGCCCTTCTCTGCTCCGTCGCCCTCCTCCGTCCTCGATGTGTCCGCCGCCAGCGCAGCGGCGGACGGCCGGGGCCCGCCGGCGAAGGAGGGGGCGGTTGAGGAGAAGTCCATCGCGGAGCTCTTCGCGGAGCAACCGGGGCTAATGGAACTGGATTTTGGGTTTGGATCCGACCCGTTCCTCCCTGTGACTGACTTCGGCTCGGTGGATGACATTTTCAGGCTCGGCGACCTTCCCAGCCACATCGACTGCGGTGATTTCGTAAACCTCGACGCCTGGGTGGACCTAGACGACGCCTGAGATCCTGGAAATTTTTTCACTTCAGTTAATATTTATTATTATCGTTATCTTATGTTCTAAGTTTGAGATGTAGCGAGAGAAGTTATGGGTTTGAGAAGAGGTCTTTTTTTTTTTTTTTTGTTTACTTTCAGTGAGATGAAGAACAGGTTGATGGGTTTTATTGTGTGATAGGCGTGGGAGAAAATTTCCTGGGTTTTTCCGAGTTGCAAGAGCCGTGCCCAATAAATTTTTGGTCTCCACTCCCACACCTAACCTAAAAATTATTGCCATCTCCTCTCTTCTTCTTACTCTCTCTTTTTACTTCATTTGCCGTATTTTTTACTTCATGTGCTGTTATGCACCATCTTTTGAGTCAGCATAATGTAAGAGGCTTGTCTTCACATCATGATGGTTGTGAATTGTGGTGCTTTTTCAGTTCTTTTGTTGAAAAAGGTGGTAGAAAAGGGGCTCTTGTTCAAATAAGCTTGGGTTTCACTGGGTCTATCCGAAATTATTGAAATGCCATGGCAAGTGGTTCTTCCATTAGTGGTGATGGAGGTCTCTTTCCCATCGTCGCTAGCAAGTCAATGATTCAGTGAGCACTTAGCATGCGAGATCTGTTCAACTTTGACCAAGAACGGCCAGTGAAGGCTACTTTGATTATTTAATGCTCGTATATTGTGACGTCCGAGGGATCCCTAGTTTTTATTTTTAGATGGGCCATGGTTCTTCGGTGTATCCATATCGAGTGTATCCATTGGTCTTGGTCCACAGTATCTGCAAAGATTCCCGTAAGGGATTGGCCGGGTGAAGCTTTAATTTAATGGAAACAATTGCCTCGAGATCTATGAAATTACGAGCCAATGGTAAAGAAGTACAATACCGACCGGTGCACGCTGCAGGCTTTCAATGTCCCTTTGGGGGGTCTTCCATGCCGCTTTGGCTCTTTATGTGGGTGTGTGCTTGCGTGCAGAGTTAATGCTGTGAAGACTCAAAATGTGCCTCAAAACTCTTCTGTTGACAACACCTAATCTTCCCATTGACGGCAGAAATGAGAGCCTGTTAGTTTCAAAGGCTTTGATAGAACGGGGTTAGAATTTTAGGGCAGGTATGAATGGGGTTCTGATTAAGAAGGCAATCATCAGAGGAGAACAAAGCTCGACGATAACTTGAGAAGCTATCTTCCTCCCATTATATTGACCTAATATTTTTTCCTGAAAACTATGTAACTCCAATTAACTACACTGAAGACAGCAGGGGCACGTCTGCTGTGCTAGTAATGAGAATTAAATTACAAGATCAGCATCTCGTGTTATGCCATGAAATGTTGTTAAGAGGTATGACAGAAGAGGGAGCATCATAACCTTTTTAGAAGGAAATAGAAATCCAACAAGGAGGAATTTAGGGTGTGCATGATTTTTCAGAACAAAATTTTCTTTTTTTTTTTAAATAAATTTTATAGAAAACAAAAATATTTATAAAAATATATTTGATGATTAAAAATAAAAATAATTTTATGAAAAATAGAGTCCAATAATTTTAAAAAATTAAAAATAGTTTAAAAATATTTTTACTGTTTTCTATTAAAACAAGAAAGAGAGCAGAAAATAAAGGCAAAAGAATTTGAAAATAGGGGAATAGATAATATTTTTTTAAAATATTTTTATTTATATTCCTAAAAGGTATCATTTATTATGAAAATAAAATATAAAATATAATTTTTAATTTTCACTTAACAAACATATTTTTTAGAGATTAAAAAATAGAAAATAAAAAATTATTTTTAGAAAATAAAAATGATAGGCATCCTTAAAAGCCAAACGTGGTCTTAAGTTCTTATCAAATCGTCAATACAGCATAGTGTTCATTGTCTCCAATTACCCAAGGGCTGATCTAAATTGGTTCGACAAGGATATGCACAAATATGCCATCATGAAATTTTATTTAAGCAGAAGGCCTGAAGCCTTTTCTTGGTGCCAGGTTTGGGTCCCAAAGCATTTTAGGATGGTAACTGGAACCATTCATGTCCGTTAAAAGTTAAAACCAATCACTTGCCAACCACTTAACAGCTAAGATTGAGATGAATTTTGAAACAAGGTAATGATAATGGGAAGGCAGGCACCGTTTAGCTTTGACCCACCAAGCTAGCTTTCAAGCATGAGGCTTTGGATATCAATCAGGGAAACTTGATTTTTTTAAGAGCATGACTCCAGCGATCTTGACTACTCGTTGAGAGCTAATGCTTCTCAAGTTGTGGACCTATCTATGTCTATCTATTGTCCAATATTTCCTAAGATTCTTGTAGACAAGGGCCGACAAAGGGATAAGACCGGATTGGGTACATTGACGCAAATTAAACCAGAGTCTCCGGATGAATGAGTTCCCATATGAGGGGTTAACCGACTCGCTTATGTCATGTGGCGTACGCATGACGTGATATTGGTAAATCTTTTATTCAAGCTGACTGGAGAAATCTTGTGAGAGTTCTGTCTTGCCCGAGCTCGAGCTTGACCAATCGTTCATGCTTGGCTCATTAAAAACTTGAAGAGCTGGCACATAAAGCCGAAGACTATAAATATACTTGCTTACGTGAAGAAGAGGGTTGCGAGGATCAACTTGTAGTGCCAAAGTGTTTCATCACTCTAGGTGAGCGTTAGGTATGCCTTTGAATCCCTTAATTTGACCTACTTCATAATTTAGTTTCGATAATGATGGAATCTAGTTGTGGGATCCTACATACTAACAAGATAGATTAAGAGGATGATGTTATGAAAATAAGATTGCGAGTAAGTCCTCTAATAAGAGTTGAGATGTTCATCGAGGTGACCTATGATGGCAGAGGAAGAGCATAAGAAAGGGTGCAGGGGTTTTTTTGATGGGAGCCCTCTGATACTTATATCAATGTGAGAGATAATGGGGACGACCAAGGGTAACTTTGTAGCCTTTTAGATTTGCTAAGAAAATGTTTCATTATTATGGGTGAGTGTTAAGTATGCCTTGAATTCTTTAATTCGATCAACTTCATAATTTAATACTAATGATGTTTGAATCCAATTGTGAGATCCCGCATACTAATAGGATAGATAAAGAGAATGATGATCTGAAAATAAAGTCGTTAGTAAGTCTAACAGCAAGAGTTGAGATGTTTGCTAAGGTGACCTATAATGGTGGAGGAAGAGTGAGAGAAAAAGATGCAGGGGTTTTTCTGGTGAGGACCCTCTGACGTTCCAAATAGTGGAGAGGGATGTGAGGGCGATCAAGGATGGACTTTATAACCTTTTAGGTTTGTTAGGAAAATAAGGTATCATAGAGAGAGAGTAGGGGGAGCAAGGGATGTATAGCCTTACTTCTTTGTAGATAAGTTGTCCCCTTTCGTTCCTCTTCAAGCCTTTCTTTTATAAACACGCAAGCAACATCTTACATAGGTCTTGTATCTTGAATGGAACTATATGAATCATTCAAATCATGAGCCATGTGCCTTGTCATGATAGGTCAATCTTTCTAGATGATACTGTATGGAGTACCATAGGTACCACACTTTACAACCGAACGCTTGTTCTCATCTTTTTGCTTAAAGATGTGCATTTGATAACTTGTTACGTGGGCATCACTTACTAACCTATCAAACATATGCCTCTAAATCGTCTTATCAATCGTATTGCTGATCGCGCTAATGCGGATCAAATTATTATGTTAACCTACTCGAGATTGAAGAATTTTATATTACTATTCTGTTAAATTTGATGTGTTTCATTTTTTCACACTATATATGCATGCGTGTATGTTTGTTTTATTTGAAAATAAACCACAAAGAGAGTAGGATGTGATTAAAATTTTGCAAAAGCCATCTTATTTTTTTATTTTTGTATTTAAACTATAATTTTTCTCCTCACCTTCGGCCTTTGGTATGGTTCGAAAGAGCCCAATCATGCAAGTCTTATTATCTTATATTTGATTTGCTATTTTCTTAGTCTTTGTTTGATGTTACACTGATCGCACGGAGTTCGTCAGAGCAGTGATCACGTTGGTGGATTAGAAATGATCATTAGACTAATGGGTCAAGCCATTCTTATGTGTTTTGTCTCAATATTAATGAGAGTAGAATATATTTCTTTCCTCTTCCAATAAAGACCTCGTTGCTTGGTTACGTTGGTAATTGTCAATGGGGGGCGCTTGATTTTCATGGTCCAAAATGCCTTCGGAGCTCCAACTTTTTCACAGCTGCGCTTATAGAACAGTTGAAGCAGAATAATGTTTGGTTTGCTCTCGTCCAGGTGCTGAGATTAGGCACAACAAACCTCTGTCATGAGTGGTTAGGTCCAGACCTGGTGATGACGAGTAGCTCTAAGGAATGTTATCCCAGTGCCCTGAATGGACTGAGACTAGAGAAAATAAGTGTGGCAGATGACAAGGGCTTATGCGTGCATATATTGGCTATGTGTTGCCTTACAACTATCGATATATATATTGTGATGCTTTAAATTTAGTTTCATATTAGATAAAAAAGAAATGTGTTGTATACTTGCTACTCATTAATTTTTACTTAAATTTTTAAATCATATGATTTTGACCTGCTAGAAGTTAATTGGATTGTAGGTAAGCTTGGGGTGTTACAAATGATATCAGAACCGATCCAAATATGCGAAAATTGAGAGAGTCCCGCCATGGTGTGGAGCCGTTCTTGCAGCACTCATGATCCAGCTCAGAAGTAGATTCTGTCTAGCTTATAGCATACGTTGTATTATAAGAAGGAAAGATTGTAATATTCTAAATTTAGTGATACATTAGATAGAAAAGAAATGTGTTATATACTTATAATTCAAATCTATTTACTATCTATTAATTTTCACTTAAGTTTTTGATTCACGTGATTTTAATTTGTTAGAAGTTAATTGAGTTATAAATAAACTTAAGACATTACATATATTCATGCCTTTTTCTTTAGCAACGCACCTGCATCACAATTTTTCCCGACCAAGAGAAGCATCTAATATATCAAGACTCCAAAATGTGATCATTGTCTTAGCAGCAAGCACATCCAAAACCTGCTGATGATGCGCCTTCAACTAATGAAGTGGGAATTAATCTGGATAAAAGGTACATGTTTACATCATAGTTTGATGCAGACTTCTAGCTCATCTGAATTATTTCTTTTTTTTTATTTTAGGCTTTCTCCACTAACAATTTACAATTAGCAAAGTCACTCCCTGATGTTGGGAGAAATTCCCCACCATCATCGCATCACTGTCAAGCCTCGTTACCAAAAACTAATATACCACCTTGCATTGACGGATGCAATGAACCTACACCAGGAACAAGGATAAAGGCCTGCTGTCTATGTTTTTATATTAAATTTGTTTTGATTGCAGGCTGACCGTTTTACATGTCATATGTGCATTAACTTAAATTATATTAGGGTGCATCACACACACACACACACACGCACGCACGCACGCACACCATATTACTCAAGACAAGGTGATGAAATTTACAACTTTAGTGACGTAGTAAAAGCCAGCGAATACCTCTTGTCCTCATCCTTCTAGTTGCTGTGCTTCTACACCCAAGCCGGAAGGATACAAGCCAACAAGAAAGCTTATTATATAAAGGACACAAAGGGATAAGGTAGAGATAAGAACAAGAGTACAAGAAGGTGGGTGTAGCCGAAGCAAAGGGCAAGGATCTCGTGATTGGGAAGGAGGAAGAAAGCTTCAGAAGAGACCCACCCATATACCAAGTAATGTCACATGAAACGCTCTTACTATATCACTGTATCAGCCCCCCCCTGTGACCCATGACTAATACAATTATTTCTCACAACCTGTATATTAACTGGTGCTCCAAGAGTTAATGCTGAACATTCCGTTCAGCTGTTGCTTGCAAGTGTGGTCTCTCAATCTGTGAACAATAAATCAACAATCGAGTGAGAATTAGTCGATTAAAAGATCAAGATTTGCATGTAACATGATGATTTATTTTTTCATGAAATAGGATTTTTAAGTAGCCCAAGATATGACCAAGATTGAGTACCTTGAAGGTTGCACCACACATCTCCTCCTCCATTGCTGGTACTGCGGTGACCTTTTCTTTGGATGCTCATAGCTTCGAAGTCCGGTGTTTGTCGAGAAGAAGCACCCTTGTTGTAAATTCCAGTATTAATAAAATTTTGGTTAGAAGCTATAGCCTTACTCTAATTTAAATTGATCGTCCAAGCAGTAACCACATGAAGGATAACAAAAAGCGCCAAACTTTTTGCATATCTCAACGTAACTTGATGCAGAGCGCTAACATATGGGAGGTAAAGTCGAGTACTAAGAGAGAGGAGGAATCACCTGGAGGAAATGATGCCAATGATTTCCCACATGCGCCTCTAAGAATCTCAGCATCATTGGAGAAAGCTAGATATCCATCAGCCGTTATTCCTAAGAACAAGGGAACCTTGCCATCTTGGTCCTATCCAATTTATGCGAAATAGATCAATAGTGTTCGATGAAACTACATGCATAGTTGTGTTCTTTTATACCTCGTTATGCTTGTGCTTACCGATGCGACGAAAATGCTAGACGTGGACCTGTCAAAGATGATGAAGGCAAAATTGCCAACAAGGTGTGAGAGCATGTGGAAGGTCGAATAAGGAGATCGATCCCTTAGGGCCCGATACGCCTCCATCGCCAAGACAACTTCGTTCGCATTCTTCCCTAGCCCGTATTGCTGCCTAAGGCTCGTGAGGTTCTCCAAAGCCCCCTCAAACAAGCAAAAGATCTCATCCTTCACAGCAAATGACCTGTGCCAATGAACATAGGATCTTACTGCTTTCCTTGGGCAAAAATTAATATTTGTGCCTCGTGATCATGAGAGACACGCATGAATTACCATTTAACGGCAAAGAATAGGATCGACCACACTTGCCTTGGTTGCATCAATGATTCGGTTTCATGTGTGTAGGAAATTCGCACGAGAGGGTCGATGTTAACTGCAACTGTCGAAGAGAACTTGTGGACAAAGGCGTCGAAGAGTTTGTTTGCCGACTTCTTCGGTGTGGGGGTGCGGTTGCTGGCTTGGACGAGCTCTTCGGGAGCCCTTACAACTGCACCACTGAAGATGGCAAGCATCTTTGTTTTGAGGGGAGGGGAACAAGGACTGACACCGCTCAAAATATAGAGGATTGACACAACCAGGCTGCTCCAAAGTTGGACATGTAGCTTATATAAGCATTAATGGTGGCCATTTTTTTAAAAAAATTTTTATCTTTCCCCTCTTCACGGTGGAGAGGGCGACAAGGAGCTATGGAAAAGGAAGTCTCCTGGAGACAATTCTCATGAGAGACAAGGGGCTCTTGGGCATTGGCTGTATCGAAAAGGAGGGTGACAGTGGGTACCTTTTGGCAGGGCTCCAACAAGCGTGACAGCCGACGGGAGGAGCAAGTCCAAGCGATAGAATTTGGGAAGAGGCTCCTCTTGACGCATGGAAGCCTGAGCTGCGTCGAGGGATGGATGTCGCATTCCAATCAGGTTGCCATGTGCCTTGGTAAACAATAAAATAAAACAAAGTTGCCATCTCAGAGAGAAAGAGAGAGGGGGAGTCCAAAGATGGGAGAGCAGAGGTGAAATTTAGGTCGGATCATTTTGAGTTTGCATTATTTTCATATGCCATCACTTCCAGGATTGGTTTATTGGAGTTAAATTCTAGCTCTAAATGTAAGTCAGATTGGATCACCCTGCATTTGAATTTTTTTTTTTTTTTTGGATACAACCACTTTTGAGTTTGGTTTAGTGGAGTAAGTCCTAATTCTAAATGTTTGGATTAGAACCAATCCACCGGTCATTCAAAACTACTTAGTATTATTTTTTTAAGAATTAAATGCATATTTTTTATTAATGATTGATTCCATCTTTTTTTTTTTTCTTTTATAGAGTAGATAGATACAAAATTATAACATCCTCATACATTAAAAAAAATAACAGTTATAAACTTATAAAATATAAAAATAATATATTAAGCATAAAAATATACTTTTAAAATGAAATAAATATTCATGTCAAATTATTAATAAGATTACAAAATAAAATGAATAAATATTAAAATATGCTTAATCTTATAAATAAAAAAAAGAGTAAAGTCATGCATAATTCTACCTATTCTTTTATCTCTTCAAGGATGTTTGAAGCTATTGATGTTAATCCTACAATAATACTTAATTTAGAAAAGTGCACTTCTATCCCATCATTTATTGAGTCACACTAGTATTAACTATATTATATATTAAAGAATATAAAATATTAAAATATTAACATGTTAAAAATTTAATTGATAATTCATAAAATTATATAATGTCATCTAGATAAAATTATAAAGTTTAAAATAAATAAAACTAAAAATATATCTTATCCTCATATTTAAAAAATTGATTAAGAGTTGATTCAAAGCTTATACATCTTGACAAATACCATTTTTGAGTCATTTTGAGTTACCCATGGCTCGATCGGATCCTAAAATTTTTGGGTTATTTTAGGTGTAGGTCAAAAAAAAAAAATCTTATTTTTTTTTATATGGATTTGAATTAGGTTTGTGGGTCACGTCAGAATTTTGCCACCTTTAGAAGAAAATGAGGCCGGTTCTCGATCAAGCATGTCCTCGATCTATCTTGAATTAGCTTTTGCCCAGTGTTGGTCAGGATTACATAAAGATTGGGTTTGAGCTCATTCACAATTGATATCATCTTATCTTTAGGGGGCTGGAAAGGGTCAGAAGTGGGAGTGAAACCAGTGAAGCAATTTCCACAAAGACTGTACCATCCAAGAATGGACACAAGTTTTATCATTCAATCCATATTTCTATTTCCATCTACTAAAGAAAAAGTGGATTTTCAAATGGATACTGATGATGCCAAAATTCAATGAAGGATCTTGAGCATCAACAAGAATGATGAACTTAGAACTAAGACAATGCTTGATTTGCTTAGTCTTGCAAGGAAGAGCTCAACACTTGGACCGATGCTTGTGTAAGGATAGAAGAAGAGCATGAAGATGTTGGGGGCTACTTAATTACGGCCCTCCGATGCTTAATGGGGGAAAAAAGATGGAGGTTAAGTATATATCTTGTAGCCTTCCTATTTGAAGGAAATGAAAGAGAATGAAGGGTTCTAGGGCTTACAACTAATGGATGCGAAGAGGAAAAAGAGGTAAGGAAGGAAAAAAAAGCCTCCTCACCTTTAGGTGAGGTCATTTCTTATAGGCAGGTTCAGGTCTGAGTGCTAAATCTTGCCCATACTGTGGTAGCATTCCTTATCATGGTAGTGAGGTTGGTCAATGAAAGGAATCACTTCACCTACCATGAACTATATCCTCTTCAAAGTTGCAAATGGGTTGGGTTGACTCATGACCCGCGACTCAGTCCCAACCCAGTTAGACCCAACTCAGTCCATATTTAGACCCGTAGGTTGGGTCAGGTTCAAAAAGTGAACCCGATCTAAATTCCGAATCAAATTCAAGTTTTATATTTTTTAACCTTACCCGAATCTGATTTTCCCTTATCTATAAATATTAAATATATAAATCTTTTTTTTACTCTAATTATCTTTATAAATTCATTAAATAAACTTTAATTTAAACTAATTCTCCTTTGTAACAACTAAATCTCCTCCTATTTTCTTTCTCTAATTATATCTAAATATTTATATTTTATTATTTATTTTATTGGATTCTTATTTATAACATCTTTAAGTATATCAATAAATATTTTAAATATTATAATTTATAAACTTAAAGACAATCATTTACTTGGATAGAATTAAAAGTTTTTGAATAAAAATTTAGATTTAAGTTAATTCTTTTTAATCTCATTTAAATTTTTTAATTCATATATATTTGATTATCAATTATTAGATTTTAGCAATAAAATAATAGTTAGATGCTTGACTCAAATACAAAATTTTAGATTGAATCCGAATAGACCTAGATGATTTATTGGGTCTAAAATTCACTTCATAAATCCGACCCAATCAGCAGTTGGGTTGGATCCGACTTTAAAATTAAGACTTGATATAAAGCTAGATTGGATCGGAATCAAGCATAACCTGATCTGTTTGTAGCCCTAACCTTCTAACACGAATGTGTGGATGTGATTGTCATCTTTTGCGTCTGCAGTTTTGCTGGATGAAATGGTTAGGAGCTCCATGACTCATTCTTTTGATACCATCTAGCCATGACAAATATCGGTAATGTGGCATAAGGGCTACATGCCCTTTTGATAAGATGCCAATATAGTGCCAACTTAATTTGACTCTATCGCATGCCCTCAATTATCGAGGTTGAGGTGATTTGTTTGGATGAGAGAGTAAGTTTGAGTGAGCATCAGGTTCAACTAAAATGAGATGGTTCCCTTTGGCCTTTTGAGCCCCTTCCTATGCTTTGAGTGTTAGGCCTATGAGTTCTCTATGAAGGTTGAGAAGAGGGCTTTTATAAGCTTTAATATTCCTTTTATGAGAGAGTTCTTTTGAATTGCTAGTCTTGCTCCGTCTCTTGCATTAATAGGCTAGCATGTAGGTGTTTGTCAAGCCCAGCGATTGGCTGCCAAGCTCTGGGCATTGAGAAAGCATTTTCTCAGCTTTCAGCTACAATGATGGTATTGTATTAAATGTGGTAGCCATGTGTCATCTTTTGGACCCTTTTGGCAAGCTTAGGCTTCGCACATCTCTTCTTTGCCTTGAGATAAGATAAGCATCGCAACCCTAAATCTGGTACAAAATTGGTGGCTAACAAGAAATGATTCGTTCGTGCTTTAAGAACAAACACCCTAACCCTTCATTTGCCTTTTCACCGCACTTGCTCTTGGTGCTTCTAGTACTCTTAGTTTTTTTTTTGATTTCTTTAGCTTCTTTATCTTTTGGCGCTTCATGGGTTTCCTCTTTTTTTAAAAATGAATTATCCTCAATTTACATTGTTGCAAATTAAGAAGCATGCTGTTAGGCAGTAGCAATAAAGGAGGCTTAATGAAGAGAAACTAATTGGCAAAGATGCAATGCCATCAAGCTTTCCATCTCTACCATCCAAAAAGACGGTGCTTCATATGATAAAACCATCCTCGATCCCTACAAGAATTGTGTTCGCTTGTGTGGTCCCTTTTGTTTTGTTGCCTAAGCACTGAAGGTTACCTCTTTCTACGAGCCTTCAAACTCCTATGAGTTTAAGTGATCTTTCCCTGCTCTATCTTTCCTACCCTTGAGTCAAAACGTTGCATCCTCGACTTCTAGCAAACCAAGTCCTAGCTCAGGTGGGCCCATGTCCAAAACAGAGTACCCTGAGGTTCTCTTAAATTGGGAGCGAGCGAATACCACTTTTCCACTTTCTATTGAATGCATGATATTCCTTTCAAGAGGAATTGCCAAATAAAAGACTCCTCACTAAAGATTGATGGACTAAGAAAAAGGCTTGAGGATCTTCAATGAGAAGCCAAGAGGGCTAAGGTAGTGTCCATGGTGGAAGTGAAGAGATTGAAGGATAAGACAAAAAATCTTGTAGTAAAGCTGATAGAGATGGAGGCCACACCGGCAAGTTCTAAAACAAAGATGGTCAAAGCAGAAGCTAAGATTGCCGATATGAAAGCGAGAACTATATCTTCCAATTCAAACATAACTACCAAATGAGCGCTAATATCACCAATAATATTGTGCTCTGTAAATATTTATGTAAACTGAGCTTATTGTTCCATACAACAGGCATGTAAGCATCACGAGTTGATTAACATCCTAACATTTTTTGAACCCTGTACTGATTTGAATGATGATACGAATAATATCTGATTTTTAGGAATATGACTAAAATTCCTCATGTTTCCTTAAGCAAAGGCAAGATAAGCCACCAAATGGTACATGTTAATGAATAAACTGCCAGACAGAACATTAAGAGAAAAAAAAGAAGCTAAAGTTCATTCAGAAAAAGAGCGGCACTTGAAAACCCAAAAAGAGCTGGAATCTCCTACTTTCATCACTCGTTAGTGCTGTTAGATGTCATCAACCTCAACCCCAAGTTTTAGTTTTTACAGATTACATCATCAATAATGCCACCAAGCATCAATTTATCACATTAAAAAAAAATACCGAATTTAACCAACACCAAAGTAATTCAAGAAGAGACAGAGACAGAGAGAGAGAGAGAGAGAAAGAGAGAGAGAGTCCAGCATAATCCTGTGAGACACAATGGTTTTCCTGCAATATTTGGTTTTAAATATTTTGCTGATTTCCTAAGCAGTTCTGCAAATGTATTCAATTAAAATTTCTTAGGTTCAGATACAATTGTAGGCACCATTTATGTAAAATAAAAATCCTTGCAATCAAAACTTACTGCAGAAAATGCTCTGGTATAATCACATCCCAAAGTCTCATCCCGGACAGAATCTAAATACCTACCATTAAAACAAGATGGTGAAGGATCTTCATCACTATGCCACATAAAAAATTTAATGGCTATGCCATAGAAATAGACGTCCCACTTTGTACTGTAGTCATCTTGACTTCTTCCCTGAGTGTTTAACTTGATGGAAAACAATTTCTTTGAAATCGTCGGTCTTAGGTACTGAATGTGTCTATTTAAATATTTTGATAGCTAGGCCAGCTTCTTCACTACTGCTACATGTCTTCCTACTTGGTTAATATCACAAATAATTTACATGTTGACAGCTGCCCTAGCAATAACATGTTAATGCAGAAACCACTAGTAATTAATGTCAGATAAAAAAAAAATATTTGAATACACTTTTAAAATGCAAAAAATCAATAATCATAGAAAATGGAAGCCAAAAGATGCCTTCATTGAACGTCTCAATTCTCAAAAAAGACTCGAGATACTTAACCAAGGGAAAAAAGATGGCAGTTCAAGATAATGAATGAGACATCCCTATGTATTTGACTTTACCTAAAATATCTAGCCAACCAGAATCTAAAATCCTACAATATCTACAGCTGCAGTTCATCTAAATTAACTTCATCCATGAGCTTCAGGACATCAAAAGAAGAAGATAACTGACCATGAAATTCCTGATGCACTTTCACACTAAGCTTACAAAAAAATGTCAAAAGCAGGAAAATCATCCTTGGATGCAAAATATAAATTTCTGTGAAATCTGTAGGTCTCACTGAAATTCTTTTTATTTTTAGACATAAGATAGATATGTGTTGCAATGGGTTCAGAATGTCAACAAGATAGAAATGAAATGCCAGAAAGCATGCAAATGTACTTGCAAATAATTCATTTTCATTATGATCCCTTAAAATAGCAAGATCATCTCAAAAAATCACTCATTGCAGAAAAGAAAATCTTTACCTGTTCATGCTTATAACGAATCATGTGGAGTATTACTGTAGTTGGCATCATCAACAAATGCAAATTTGCAAACCAAAGCAAGATGATCACTACCCCATTTCTGCAAAAAGACAATAATTCATCTTGAAGAGTTGGAAGGAAAACAAAAAGGAAGATGAAATGGAAACATGAATTGATGATTTGAAATAGAGGCATGAGTCAAGACTTTCGTTTATTCAAATTAAGGTCACGAGGCACAACCCATTGAAAGAATAAGAAAACAAAGAATAACTCAGAAAAAGAAGTTTCGTACTCATCAAATAGCTAGACATTTATCCAATTCTTTGATCGTAAAATATAAATGTTGGTGAAGTTGGAGCAATAGAATACTTACAACAACAACAATAATAAATCCTTAATTTTAAACTAGTTGAGATTAACCACATGAATCCTTTTTTCTATTCCACTCGGTATAGAGTCATATATTTTTTGTAAGAAACGAAGATATTAAATCTTTATTTACTACTCTCTCTCATATAATTTTCAATCTATTTCTACCTCTTTTTTCTTTTACATGTATCAAATTAATCTTTCCTACTAATACATCCCTAGATTTATGTTGCAAATGTCCAAACCATTCAGGTTATTTTTCTTTCAATTTATCCTTAATTGATGCTACCTTTACTTCTCTACGAATACCTTCATTTCTTATTCTATCTTTTCTTATATTACTATACATCCATCTCAACATTCTCATTTTAAGCATATTCATATTGTAAACATGTAATTTTTTAACTGCAACAATGGAATATTTATATGACATTTTTATCAGATCTATAGAAGCATCAATAATCTACCAGCAAGGTGTTTCAAATTACCTTCCAATGTTTGAAAAATGAAACTTTAAGATAATCAGCCAATAATAAGTTAGCAAAAAATGGAACACTCTATCAATTTTATAAAGATAAGACATCTTAACATATTGCATTTTTAATATTTTAAATTCTAGAATAATAAAAAATTAGTACATATATAATAAACTAACCTTTGTTGTTGCTGTTTTTTTTTTTTAACAAAAACTGTGTCCCATATCTTATATTTCCCTCTGGCTGAATCAAATATTTAGATAGCCATCCACATCCAACTCTCATGTTTATGTCAAACCTAATTTAATAAATAATGGTTTTATTTGTATTGCATATATTACATCAAAGGTAACCCTAGAGAGGACACTTGGTAAGAAAGGATTCATATAGCCAGCTCTGAATATCTAGTTATAATTACTGATTAAAATTTAATATCATCCTCAACTCCCTGATCTTCTATGTATTAATCCAGGGTTGCAAAATAATGCCTCTAGATGTCCACTGCTAATCAATAGTATGGCCTCCATAGCATTCTCATTCCCACCAGACTTGCGATCTGTATTCTCTTCCAATTTAATCATATTCAGACCTGTTTCCTCCAAAATTTCAGAACTCAAGCCAAGAATTCAATCATATCCTAGTTAATCAAGTATTATCTAAAGAATTAATCACCCATACACTACAAATCCACCTACACATCAGTCATATCATTTATGGAACATAAGAACAAAGAGCTTCAAGTTGACCATTGTTTAAGAAATCACTTCCTGGAATCATTTACATTGGCCAGTGTTACCTATAAATATGATCTGTGCTTAATGTTCATGTTCTTCAACAAACTTCTTCCTACATGCCCACCAAAGTGCCTGTACCTTATCTATGCTGGCTCCAAGTCAATAAGAAAGAAATCTCAATTCTCCTTTCTTCTAATCGTCCATGCCTAGTGATAATTAGCCAACAGCCATCATGTATTCATGTCCATAAACCAAATTAGTTCTCAAAGACACTTCCAATTGTTACGGTGTAAAGGCAATGTCTTTTTCTCATAATTTTTATTCCACAACTGTACTTGTTATAACCTATGTTACCTGGATACTTGCATCTAAATCCAAAAATCCATGTTGCACATATGTCCAAGTTAGATATGTAATGGACATTTGGATACTTATAAAGTTCTTTGGTAGCCACTTTTTAAAATTAGAATAGAGTTGAACTCTCCCAACAATGAGTTTGATCCTTTACTTTGATTTTAAAAGTGAGTATTTGTTCTTTTTAGAGATTGATCATGGATATAGGTATTCGAAATAAGTTTGCAAAATATTATTTCTCTTATATCCTTAAGTTAATTGGGAAGTTTGAATGCGAATATGTATATTGAAAAATATCTTAACAAGCAATATCTTTGTTAACATTTTAAACAATGTTTAAAGGTAATAAAGATATAACTTAGTTAAAATTATATTTTATCTTACATATCCTCGTATCTCCTTTTTTTTTTTTTTTCCTCTTGCCAAGTCAAACACTTGGATACAGATCCAACTCTGATTTTTAGCTCTATGTCCTTGCAAAACTGCTTATAAGATAACTGACCATTATGATTCATAATTTTGTTTGTTGCACTTTTGTAAATTACCTTTATTCTTGCTACCAAGTACTTTTCTACTCTAACCATTTGATGCTTTCTTTTTTTCAAGATCCCATTACTCCCTAAAGAACCAAATCTTTTCCACATATTCCTAATGCTTTTTGGTGTTTAATTTGAAACTGAAGTCTTATCCTCTTTCTTTGGTTGAACAAACCTAAAACAAAGTGAACAGAAAAACACATGCATTCTAACAAAAAGCCATTATGTCTAAGAATTTGTTCTATTAATATACTTCGGTCAAATTTCAGTACTATCTTCACTTGCCAATATCCATAGAAAACCTCATACCCATAAGTTCAATGCATTTAGCATGGTTTCAAATCCCAATAAGACATCCCGTAGGATATTGAGACGGGTTACCATCCCAAGTATTTGGACGGGACCGTCCCACCATTATCTTAGCATCCTAATCAGTGCATTTTGGGATATGCCTTATCCCAAGTGTGAGGATGAATCGGGACAACAGCATGTCCCATTCCGTCAAATATTGTATGAGTAAATCAAATACCATCAAATACTGTCATTACATTTTTCAAGTGAATCTGGAAATGTTACGGTATGAGTAAATCACACTGTCAGTCTGCAAAAAATAAAAGCACAAGAAGAATTCATAATGTGTTCAAAACATCGCATTTACCCTTTTTTTTTTGGGTTAGGGAGAACCTCTTAGTAACTGAGATGGAAGAAAAAATACAGGGTATAAAATATATGCATTAGTGAAGATGTGGTCTAGATAATAACAGAAAAGGGAGCATACCTCATTAGGAAGACCTCCCAATCTTTTTAAAACATTGATTGGCAAGGTTTCAACAACCCCTACAGGAACAAGTGCAGAAGAATGCCTGAACAAACCTCAACAAAAGTCAGGTAAGAGACATCCTGGATTCTAACAATCGAAAGCTTTTACTTGGTACAAAATCATGTTACCAAATATAGTCAACAGTTCCCATAAACTTGGAATGATAAGAAGTTGCCAAAGGCTCGCCTTTGTCGTCTCTGGTACTATCATGTCCCTGGTTCATTGTCTCAGAGAAAAGACATCATGAATAAAGAAATGCCAATGTTTATCAATGCAGTAATAAAAGTCTAATAAACCTAGGCAAATAGGTTGTCAGAATTGCTATGATAATGCCATTGTACAAACTGCTGGAAGTTCTGGTGCCTATTTGGTTGCTGCCTAATGCTTCTAGAACCTAACAAGCAATACATAGTTTATGCAAGTCTTGCATGCCCAGATGATACTCTTGTGCCATTTGCCCATCTTGCATAAAATGTCATAAAGGGTAGCCACTTTAACCAGTAGTCAAAATTTTTCAGCATTTCTGAGAATTATCAACATGAAGTCCAACCACACAGGTTGGAGTGATCCATCACAGCATAAAATACTGTTGCAACCGTCAATCCAAAACTAACCTTTCTAAATAGTACCAAATTGTTAATGTTAGATGTCTGATTAACAAAATTCACTCATTAATACACCTCCCAAACTATTTTTAAAATACCAAAAAGAAAGTAAGCAAAGTAAGTAATAAAGAAGAAAACCAAAAAGAAGTTTTAAAATACTGACTGTTGAGCTGAACATTCTCTTTTTCCCTCCCTATGCCCATTTTGGTGATTAGACTTTTAGCTTCACAAACTAACTGCTTAATTTCAGATTTTTAGTTTGTCAATAATTCAACTAAACTAAACTAAGCTTCAATGCCAAAATAGTTGTAGTTCGCTATATGAATCCTTTTCCTCCATTCCGCTTAGTGTAATGCTATGCTTTTTGAGAGATGCTGAAATATCAATTCCTTTTTTACTACTTTATCCCATATAATTTTTAGTCAACCTCTACGTCACTTTTCTCCTACATGTATCAAATAGATGCATCCCTCTAGCTATGTTGTACATGTTTAAACCATCTAAATGAAAATTATTAAATTCTTTTACAAATTCAGAACTCAAAGCACTTAATTTTTTTGTTAATTTTTAGTAAAGAAATTCATATCAATTTTTTTGTTCAAAATTAGATTAAAAAGAAAAGTATTGCCTTTCTTGAATTTATGTACAAATGGCTTTTTATTGCGGGCTAAAGCTTCCAGGGTTTCACTTACATGTTTCAGTAAGCAATGGGCACTTATAGATTGTCTAGCTTCTTAGACAACATTGTTTGCCATTTATTACAAGTTGTACTTATAAAGGAATATGCTTACATGACTCATGGAGAAGAGAAAATAATGAATGTACAAATATTGTCTCATGGGAACTAGAATGCCCTTCAGCCCATGTGAGGTAATCATAGCCAATAAGCCTTTCGAGAATTTAAAAACAAAAACTCCTGAGTTATTTTGCAAGATAAGAAAATATCCTGTCACTTAAAAGTGAAAGCAAATATATACATCAATAAAAGACCAGAAGCTGTTTAGTACAGAATTTTGGGTGGTATAATATAATTAGAATTCCTAGTCAAATAAGTGCTTGATACAGCACAGAAACAGTTAAGACAAATAGCATAGAATGGAGAGAGAGAAATAAAGAGGCAAAGACAAAGAAAAATTACGGGAACTCCTTGATATGCACTGCAGAGTTTTAGAGGGTTCTGAAGATGGGTGCATCCTCTTCTTCCAGCTGCAAGGCATATCTCTTCTTCAGTCCATTTATACTTCATCTGATATGACATGCACTTTGGTGTCCTGCAGCTCAAATAGGAAGCCTTTGCTCAATTAAGAGCAAGTAGATATACTGCAGTAATGCAATTATATAACCAAACAATAATTTTTTGAAAAAATAAAATATCAATGCAAGAATAAGGACCTCAATGCATCATTCCGGGCAATAAAGCGCATCTGTCCTACTGGAAAATCTATTTGACCAGAAATTTTCTTGCGATCATAAGCAAGAATATCTAACTGCATCAATCAAATGCCAAAAGATATAAGACTACTGCGGTTAAGGTTTTCCACAAGTTGGTTTTAATTTTGAAATTAAAATACTCACCTCAGATGAAGTAAAAAACTGATAAATTGCACTCTGGATCATCAAGATAGATGCATAGCTCTCATCAGCAAGAAATGATGAAAAATTTCCAGTGTATAATATCATTTTTTTTTTATGTAAGGCCCAATGTAAGGTAATTTGGAAAATATATTAACATTAGAAGATAACCACCTGTGGTATGCTATTTAAATCACCAGAAATCACAATGGGACTGTTGCCATATTCTTGTGATAATGTATTTGCTCTCTCTAGTAACATGCGGATCTAGAAAAGCAAGAAAAAAGAACAGAACTATAAACCATGTTTTTTAAACATAAAATAGAGCAATTCAAGAAGATGATATATCATAAAGCATGTCTATAAAATGTGATAACCCTCAAAGTCTTCTTCATTTATTTTAGGTCAGCTGGCATGTTCATCAAATCAATTCAAAATAAATTAGACTGTAAGTATCAGAATAAAAGAACGGTTACTGCTAAAACAATGATAGGTTGCCTGGCAATAGGTGGCTGCAAGACAGAAGATAACTACTGTAGTCCACATCAGGAATTTCCATGTATGCAATGTTTTAAAGAATTCCATCATATATATCAAAAGTGTTAACTGGATAATATCAACGTGTTCTTGATCATGCATGGCATCACAAATGACATAAATATGTACATCCCTGTAATTTTCTGGTAACTTGCCAACGTCGTATGTAATGTACGGTATAGATGGGCACTTTATGCCATGGCACTGATAAAGAACTAATCAGAATATTCATAACCCGAATTTTGGCATAGCATGCCATAAAGGCAGCTCAACCGCCAAATAAGTGACCATCTTACAATTGAGGAATAAGAATTATAAGTGGGAATAGAATCAGCTTACCTGCCCCAGTTTAATATCTCCGCGATTGGGGTTGAACAACACATGGATGTTGCCAACAAGTAAAGTCCGACAGGACGAAGGCCTATGGATATTGCATCTACATTAGACTTCAAATTAAGAAATGCGACTAAATTGCAGTAACTGCTTTAAGATATTCAAGATAATTAATTTTAACTGCTCAGTCAAATATCAGCCACAACCCCACATCCAAAATAATTGAAGTTGGCAATTGATTAGGCAATGCGCATAAATAAATAGCAGATTAACACTAGTACAATATACATGAATTAATAGCAGATTGACTCTACATTTGCATTCTATAGATCATCACCAAGTCTTGCTCCAACTAAAACACCACATTCACAATACAGGTGTGGAAAAACTTACTCAGCTATCTGACAATTTGCTTCTTTAACTTTTGACACATTTGAATGGCTATGAGACACCTGCACAAAGTAATTTTTAAAAATGAATCTAGAGAATATTAACAAGGCAGAAGTCCCCTTTCCAACCAGAAGAGGAAGCTGCAAACATTTTCTTCAAGATTTTAAGTGCATTAATTAATGCACCACAGCTCAAACAAAACTCAATTAATGCACTGAAAATCTTGGATAAAAGTAGCAAAAAGAGGCCAAATTATTTAACTGTTAAAGAGCCATGTGATGCTTCATATAGAACCCCAAAAACAAATCTAAACCAAATAAAACTCCATTAGCATTTAGATTTGATTACGATTTGGATCCAAGTATGGATCTTTTATCCTTTATTAAATTGGAGAAACAGGATCCAACATGGATCTAACCTAAGTCCCCTCATTCAGACCCATGGTTCCAGCATAGCATGAATGGTCTAGAAGGATTATTACAAATTTGATGCTGCTATTTGATGTAACTTTTCAGAAAAATAAATTTCCAAGAATTTAATTAGACATTCAAGCAAGATTTACCATCTCAATATTGAACTTCATACTAATACCACACTATTACAGTGTCAGCACGTCTGGTACATAGATTAGCTCAACATACCGAAACTCAGTACACATCAATACTGAATCTCGGTTCGGTACTGATATGATACAATAGGCCTAGCACAGGATTGTATGATTGGTACGGCATACTATGCATGCAAGATATAGGTTCTAGTCTTGGCAGATAGCTCCATCAAACAGGACTTATTATAACTGTTGAAAGAGCCACATGCATGGACCAAATGAATGACATCAGATATGCAATACAGACAATTTGCTTAAGAGCCACCAGATATCAGTACAAGCAGGAAAGTTTGCACCTATATACGGCCATAATTTGAGAATATCACAGCCAAGGCATCCTCAGAACAAATAACAATATATAAGAACTGTAAGCAAATTACAATAAACAAGCAAAGATAAGCATATAGTAACTCACAGCATAGTGGAACTAAACAAGTCAGCTTCACTTTGAAGCATGTGTAATACAGTTTAGCTTTATTGCAAACAAAAGCATTTTTTCCAGTTCATATTAGGAGCTTGATAAGACTACAATGTCTTCCAAGAAGGTGAAGAAAGAACTTAGTCCAAAATTCAAATGCATTAAAATCAAAATCAAGATAAAATCTGCATAAGTATGGTCAAGTATCTTCTATACCTTAAAAAGGCAAAGTTGTGCAACATTGTCTCGAAGACCGAACTTCCGAAATTCTATATCTTCTTGATGTATAAGAGTAAATCTGCTCTCAGAAAAGAGAGAAAGAAAGAGAGAGAGAGAGAGAGAGAGAGAGAGAGAGAGATTATTAAGTTCCAAATTACAGAGCAATACAGGAAGATTATTACAACAAAATCTAGATAAAATAATGGAGCTAAAACTAGTGGTCATATATCAGAAAAACAAAAACTGTCAACAAATAAAAGAAAATTCATTTTGTGTGCCTCTGCGTGGACACATGTATGCATGCATGACTAGTCAATTGCTTCAAAAGAAAAAATTTGGAGCAGAAAATCAAAAGAAAGGCGGTTGGTGCTACATCTGCTCTGATGGTCAGATTACCTGCAAATCAATGACTGCCCAATTTGAAACTAGAGACTTAAAAGATGCATTGGGCATTACCATATGCTATTAGGTAGATAGCCAGGGTAATCAGACAGTCATAGAACCTTCCCTTTTTTTTTGGGTGGGGTGGGGGGGGGGGGGGGGTGTAAACAAGTATTTCTCATCAGAAGGCTCACTTCCTATTATTGATTACATGATTCAAGAGGGGAAAGAAATGTATTTAGGCATAATATTTAAGTACTTTCACCACCATTCACCTGATTACTATACTCTCCTAATTCATAAAAATAAACTGCATTATTGATAAAAGAATAAGACAATCGTATCGTTTGAAAACTAACATTTTTGGTAAAAGCAAGATATAAAAGATAACTACATCATCAAAATCTATGGTCATGTCGCCAACTCCTCAAAGTTACACAAAGTCACTAGTGATCCTAGTTATAAGGCACATTGATAACTTAAGTAACCCATGGATGAGTGGATTAACCAGAATAGGCGCTTCTCTCATGCACAAAGGTCTTTGCCATAAAATGTCTTAAGAGTAAGCTTTCAGGTGTAGTTTTAAAATTACCATGTTCCTTTTATAACATAATTTTCTTGCCGAGTTTCCAAAAACTTACTCTTCCTCTTTCCAGAATATAGCACATCCATCAGTTGCTTCTCCTGTGCGTCCCTAAAACTCCAAAATGCAAGTTTTACTGAAAACAAAACAAATATCTTAAAATCAACCATTAAAAACCAAAATAATACCTTATAAACACCAACAAATCCATCTTTTTGAAGAAGATCGGCCAAATCGTTAAATCTGTCAACTTCCTGCTAACAAATGATAATTGTCAAATACAAGAGTTATTCAATACCAGTTGTGATTAGTTGTTTTCAAGCCTGACCGGTAGCTGGCTAAATGAATGAATGGTTAAAATCAAGTAACATATGGTGTCACTGGTAAGGGTAGGATGGAAGAATTTAATGGCAATGCTGGAGCAGATCCCAGTAAAAATGTCAAGCAAATGTAAACGGTGCCCAATTTGGCATGGTAAGACTGGCCTCTATATGAACAAAGATAGCATCATGTATAATAAAACGCATACTGGAAGTGTTACTTGATTTCCAGAACTCGATAAGATGATACAAAGAACTTCTTAACTAGGAGGAAAACTCTAGCTGTTGGCTCACAAATAACATCATTCATGAGATGATAACCAAGGAATAAAGTACTGTCTGAAGCATAGCAGTACTGCTTGGTGCATACTATCCCAGAGAAGGAATGGAACATGGCACCCCGAAGGGACAGTGCCACAGACAAACTGATCCACACCACCCCTGATAACCCAAACCTCTTTTGGTACACTTTCTTTTCTTTTGCTCATTTGAACTGACCTCATAGCAGCCTGTGCTGACCTTCTACCATAGCACATACTGGACCAACAATAAACTACACTGGTCGGTTCCTTGATTTTTAAATCCTAGATAAGAACTTTATGTTTTTTTGTGTGCCATTAGGAATAAATAATGCAATAAAACTAAAGATACGAAATATAAATCACATATAATTATTTTCTCATGCACCACAGATGCCATAAGAAATACATGTTGGCAATCCAACTCTAGGTATTATCTCAAGTACTCTGCATCATCATGATGATTATAATCACCACTGTAAGTAGGGCCGCAAATGGATTGGATTGACCCACCAACCTAAAAATAAATCAGTCCAATCTGTACTACATATATTTGGATCAGTCTTGGAAGGGAAAAGAGAATCTGTCACAATGGTAATATTAGCTATGTGAAACATAACATGCTGGACTTCAACTCCAAGTTTTCATAACTTTGTCCTTCACAGATAGCCAAATCATCCATGTTCGAAGTAAAAGTGACATTGTCCAATCATTATGACTTTCTTAAAGAATGAAGCTCCACTAATCAGTCTTCAGAAATGTCTCAACCTCAAGTGATCCATGACCATGCCACCTTCATCAGAATTCATGATTGGATAGCTTATATTTTTAACAACTGTACTGTTTTGGATGCCCTTATTTATATTTCAGAAGTTAAATTTGTATGACATGGTGACCTCAAAACACACAAACTTAGACCAATAACACAACGCTTGAAAAATATGACCTCAAAATACATCTTCCTCATCTGCTATAAAATAGAGATGAGGTAAAGTTTATTGTTCAACGTGCCCTTGGTCATCTAGGTCTCACTTCCCTGCATAAAAATCTGCATACACATATAAATAAAATACACAAGAGGGTATTTCTAGAGCACATCAATATAACAGTATCTATACTAAAACTAAGCCTGAATAAGGAGGACAATTATGTTAGCCAACTTTGAAAAGAAAAAAAAGAGGTAAAACAACATGTATTGCAATATATTCTTGAAAAGCACATGTAACCACACCAAAAATGCATGTTAGCAAGATAAAAAGATAGAAATAAATAGGCAAGCTTGACAAAAAATAAAACAATTAAACCTCTATGTGCACACATATGCATGCTCACTTACCTGGAAGCATAAAATGCTTGGATTATAGCAACTTAACTCCTTGTGTATCTGCTTCTTCCGTTTGTCCCAACTTAGATGCTGTGGATTGATTTTGTGATATAGATCAAGATGTTTTGAAACATTTTCAACACCCAATATGTTGTATGAGACAATTACAAACCTTTCTGCAAAATTCAAGGCTTTCTTTAGCTAGACTGGCGAATTGGAATGAATTATTCAGTAAAATAGCATCAGACAAATCCATCAATTTGAATAAGTCACAATAGAAAAATATAGAAATATTGGCATGACTAGCTCACAACTCAACATCAAACCTCCACCCTTCTCATGTGGGCTTGAGACCTAGGACCAGCCACGACAGTGTTTACTATGATAAAGATCAAAATGAAAATTAAAAGGACATAAAAATTAATCTCAAATTCATGTTCTAACAAACTTCACGGCTTTAGCTATCCTCACTAAACAGATTTAGTAATATAACTGTTAGTTTATGAGTCTAACTCTGGTAGATATTAGGTGGGCAACTCTTCACAAAGAAATGATACACTGTGTCAGAAATATTTGCTATTTACAAAGCTCAGGAGAAATTTTGGCTAGTGTCCAAAACAATCATGACCAAAATTGGACAGAAATTTATAACAAGGTGGATGTGCAAAGGTAGTTTAGTAATTGCTTCGATACGCAAAAATAACATTGTGTAAACATCCACAAAACTAGGGATTCAGAATGATACTATTATTTCTTTCAATTTCATGTGTGTGAATGCAACAGGCGCTTCTAATTCAGTACCAGTCTTAAAAGTAAAACTGTAGTGTAAACGGAATTTAGAAAATTAAGTTATTGGCTTTGAAATTGAATTCTTGCTCATCAAGATTGTGCTTTTTTGTCAAGACATAGTTAACTGAACCTATAATGGGTTAATTACTAGCATTTCACATGTATATATGGGGTGAGTCTTACAGTAAAAACAAAGGCATGGTAAAACTGCACATTTTGTGGTAAGGGCAACTTAGAATAACTAGGTCAAGACATATCGATCCACAATCAATTCAAATATACAAGATTCTTTAGTATCTACAATTTCCCGCATGTTCCACGTACAGAATTACATCGTACACCTCGTACGATACCACAACCATAACAACAACCATCCAGCCTTGTCACAACTAAATGAATTGAGCTTTATTAATCCTCATTCACCAATCATTCCTGTTAAGTGTTGCAAACTTTCCCAAATTTTCCGACAAATATTCCGGAACCTCTCCTTGCCAGAGTTCCTCAGGTCTAGTTGTACTTTTATTTTCAATGGAACACTATTTTCTCAACAATTTTTTTCTAAAGAATACCAATGTGGAAATAACTTAAAACTCAAAAATTCTCAATGAGAAAACCAAAGGAAAATACTGCCGAATGACTAACCTAAATATAATAATAGCTCGGTATAAAACTCAAAAATATTTTGACAAAATTCATATTTCAGTGATGTTTGAGAGGGCAATTGAGTAAGAGAACAAGAACCACTAGAAGAAGGGCAACCTCCTACCCCGAAAAGAAGAGAGGTCGCGAGGAGAGAAGGCCCATCGGCGACTCCCATAAACGTCTCGGCCTCCTTCTCCACCTCCGGTTCTCCTCCTCTTCGCTCTCCGAGACGGATCGTGGCGGCTGCCGGCGGCCGAGCGACAGGAGTCCGGGTCGCGCTTCCGCTTCCAGTTACCGGAACCGAAGCGCTCGGAGACGAGAGAGCGATCACGTTTCCGCTCGTGGGTCGAGCGCGGAGGGTCTTCGGCGTCCGCCGTTCTCATGGCGGCGAGAAGTTTTGAACGCCGGCGAGCCCCGCGACGTGACCTATGGCGAACCGGAAGCGCAAACGTCGTCCTTCACGGTGGCGACCCTGTTGAGCTGATGCGGATGGTTTCGGTGTGGCTGGTTACATAGGGCTGGTTTGGTTTTGCGCTGTTTAAGGCCCGCAGTATTGGTCGAATTTGAGCTAGTCTGACCCAGGTGCTGCTTTGCTTTTCAAGAGAGTCTTTTTAAAAAATGATCGTCGAATAATAACTTTTTTTTAAAAAAAAAAAAAATATAACAGTGTAACAAACAATTATGAATATGAAAAATATGGTGAGAAGCGAAAGGTTAATAAAATATCAGGGAAGTTATATTGATAAAATAGATAATATACTTCAACAGGTAAGCTTACGTGTCTCAATAAATTTTTTTCTGTCTTACTCGTTGCATTATAAAATATAAATCTAACCCCGAGAACATTTTTATTCTCTGATTTTTTCATGTTCACTTGAGAATAAAGAAAAAATTATGAGTGAGGTTTACACATTTTTTTCGTTTGATCAAAAAATAAATATTATAAAGAAAGTAATATTTATTTTCTCGTCCTCTTGTTCTTTTTCTTCTTTCTTTCTATGAAAATATTTTTGTAAAAAATAGCACTAAAAAATGCTGAGTCAAGAGCTCTACTTAATTAAAAGCAATCGAGTAATGAGCGTACATGAAAATTTGCTTTGTATGCTTAGGAGGACCTAACGGTCATAAGCATACCCATCTTCCATGAAGAAAAAGAACTGGTTAGCCTTTAAATCAAGATAATGTTCAGAAGATTTTAGTAGAAATCGAGGTACCTCTTCACTAATCTGCATACTAATAATATATGCTTCAAGGAGGTAAAAGGCTATATACTACCTTCTGAGTCCAATATTGGCCTCACTCACTTTTTTTGCTAATTAATCAACGAGCCAATAAAAGTAAAAGCAAAAGTGGGTGCCAAAGAACTCCATAAGAAGCTAGGGTTTTGGATCTCAAGTAATTTCGAGAGAAAGAAGGGGAAATAAGGGGAAAATCAGTTTGATTACAAAGTATAGCAAAAATATGAAGGTGGTGTGGATTTGAAGGAGCCCTTTGATTGTCAATCTTGTAGAACAAAGAAGAGAAAGGGTCATCTTCTTCCTTTAGTCTCAAAGAGGGTGAAGTTAGGAAGGAATTTTTAGTGTTCTAGAGAGATGAATTTAAAGGTAAGGTGGTGCTAGACAAGGGACTAGAAAGAAGTGGATAAGGGTTAAGGATTCAGCTAGGCTATCTTTTGAAAGAGAATAGGGAAATAGAGGGTTGGTTGAAGGGAGCTCCAACCTACCATTGTATACCATAGCTAACCATTTTTTTAATAAAAAAAAATGGAGCGTGGTAGGTCTTTTATCTCTTATGGAGAAACACAATCCTTTATGCTTTAATGTGATTGAGGCTTTCAGACCTCTCAATAGAGTTGTAAAGCAAGGATAAGATCTTAAGACTGACTTCTTATGCTGATGACTTATTATTTTTAGATGATCGAACTAAAAATATAATCAAAACTAGTTTTATTAAGATTTGTATTCGTGTAGGTATATATAAAATGATATGTCCTAGGGTAAATGTGCCCATTAAAGAAATACCAGGTGATAGAAATTCTTCTATGAAGAGTTGCTAGAAATGAATTATTTATGTGGTTTTTTAGGCTATTTACAGGAGGTTTTAGCCTTTATATAATCCTTAGATTAGGACGTCTCAGGTTCTAGTCACACCTAATCCTTCAAGCAATGCAGGGGCAAAATGTGTGCAACCACAAGCTTGAGCAACCTTGGATAAGCAAATTGGTTGAAGTAATTTGAATTCAATAGGTTACAATTATCATAAAGTTGGTCTACTTAAGCCTCTTCAAGATAATATAGATTATTGTATTTATCATATGTATTGCGAAGTTCTTATATGCTTATTGGTCCGTTTATCTTCTTTTTTTAAGGTAGAGCCTCCCTCAATATATCTAGAAAAAAACAAAGGAAGAAACTTCATCTGCTGCTTTTTTTCAGGGAGATAATGGAACTCTGTCTAGTTGTGAGCTCGATGCTAGCTTCATAAGGTAATCATGGGATTTAGTGGCCAAGGGTAGTGTCAGGACTGACAAACATCAATTTTTGGTAGAATGTTGTCTATAAAAATATGGACATAATTTATTTTGATTGTGGCCATATCAAATACTAAGACGAGCGCACTTTCTCGAAAAGACAGATTGAAAAAAATTTATCTAAGGAACATCATGACTGAAGAAGCCAAGTTCCTTACAGGGCAACGAAGGAGGGTCATCAGTCTCGACAATGTTAGCTCCTCACATAGTGCCAATACCTCCTAGCCAGAAGCCTTTGGTCGGAACTTGTCTAGCCACTATGCAGCATTCGGTTTGGCAAACTTAAGCTCCTTCACTTGACCTATGCTTTGATTGCCATACATACATGCTTGATGCATGCATGCATATATACATGCATACATACATACATACATAATACATACATACATACATATATATATATATATATATATATATAATGTAAATTATAATTTTTATTTATTGAATATATAAGCAACGCATAAATTAAATATTGCCATATAAAATGATTTTTTTGATAATAAATAGTTTAAAAATAATAGATCAAAATTAACAATCCTAGATGATGGACTTTCAATCGCTCAGTCAAAATTGACCTCATTTAAGTTTTTTTTTTGGATTCTCATTTATTAACTTTAGTGAATTTCATCATAATTTTTCTCATAAACCAGTGGAGAAAATGAAATGATCATGTTCCATTGTACTCGAATGATGAGAGTACATATAAAAATAAAGCTTTGTAATATATTGGGTTTATCTTCATTTATCTCAAAATTAATATCCAAATGTATCAAACTATTGGTTAGAATAAATTAGTCAAATTATCTTGTTAATATTATTGGAAGTCATTATAAACTTTCTAAAAATTAAGGATTAGTTTTAATCCTAACAAACTTTGTGTTTAGTGAATAGGAGTCGACTTCTAATCCTTATGCGACATAAACTTTAATCTTTGTAGGACAGCTAATCTCTTCTCTATACAAGAATATATAGCTCTGATCTTGAAGTCTCATCATCATGCATCATTAGTAAGAGCTTAAGAGCGATGAAGAGTTTAGGAAAGGTGTTTTAATTTTTATTGGGTGTAAATAGGCCTCGATTGTATGTGAGAGAGTTAAGAGAGAAAGAAAGTAAATCAAGCATAGGCTGTTATCTTGTTATTATTTTTAATATATATTTTTCTCTTTATTCAACATTTTTTTCTTTCACTATTGTTACTTATTTTACATTGGTGCTGTTTAAATCTTAAGTTAGTATGTTTCATCTACATCGAAAATGTGTCTTTCTACAAATACAACTCTGTCTCTTAAACTAGAACATATATCTTTTTTATTAATAGAGAAAATAACTAATTTAGATCTCTAATAATATAATATAATCTTGCAATATTTTGATACCACATAATATAATATCAAAACATTATATTATAATGTAACAACATAATATAATATTGTTATATATAATATATTATTTAATACTATAAAGTGATAATATTTGAAAGTTAAATTTGTCTAATTGTATTTAAAAAAATATTTTTTGATCTATTTATTTTCAAGTAACATCCAAATGTATTTCATATCCCTTCTCAACATCCAAATGTATTAAGAAAATAACTACAATCATTACTTCATATAATATCATATTTTCTAATTAAAATTAAAATTTATATCTATATATTGATATAAATTAATATTTTTAATATAATTCTTTATGAAAGCACTTATACTCAATGCAAATGAAGCTTTAGAGCAAACTAAATTAAATACAAGTTCGAGATGATGCAACCAAGTAGAACCAAATGAATATTTGAATTATTTAGGATTCAGCTATTATACTTGTTCATCAATTTGCCAAAAATAGAGCTACAACTTTAACTATTAAATTCTAACATGCAACGTCTTCATGCTCTATACAACGGTCATGCCCTTTGAAGTTGTCATTATTGTTTGTATGACACCATCCATGAACAGCATCATAGAATTTGCCAGACATGATGCTCGTTTCATCAGTCGCTTGAGGATTTCAGGGAGCACGCTCGGCCGATGATATTAGGGAACCGCAAGCCGTGGATCGCGCGAACTGGATTCAGTGTCCTCTTCGCCACTTCATTGCACGGGAGTCCAGTGTGTATTTGGATTGGTGCCACATGAACAAATCATGAATCGGATGGCTCTTATTGTCCCAACTTGACGGAGGCGTCACGGGGCGTCAAAGAAACTGAACCGATGGGTCTCTCCCGTCTCCTCCTCCCTCCTCCGACCCTCTCCACGGCGTCCGCATCGTAGCTCGACAAGAGGATCCGACGAACCCCGCAGGTTGGATACCAAATACCACTGTCGAGCCGAAAGCTCTCTGTCTCTGTTTTTTTTCTGACGTTGGGCGTGAAAGAACGATGCATTCGTTCGTGTACCGGTTGAACACCCTGGTCACCTTCGCCGCCGTCCTCCTCGCGGTGCTGTGCGGCGCCGCCTCCTTCCTCGACTCCTGTTTCCATTTTCTTTTCTTGGCTATAGCACTAGACTTTGATTCCAATACCCAGTTGAAATATTTTTATGACGATTTTTTTTTGTCGTAGTGGAAAGAGGAGTGCTAATTGCTACCCCTGTTTCCTTCTATGGCGAGGATTTCTAAGTCTATGATGAATTATGGAATTGCTGCCGTTGTTGTTCTTGTAGATTGCCTTCATATCTGTCGGAACATCAGAATGTATTGTTATTTTACATATTTTAAAATTAAAACGCGTGCGCCCCCCTGCCCTACAACTATGGTGATTTTGATTAGATAGTGGAAATTCCCAAAATCCAATAAGTCATGGAATTGGAACGCTAATTTATCATCCTCTTTTTCCCTTTTTTTTTATTCCCCCCCTTTTTTTTTTTTCTTTATTTTTTGTGTGTACCTTTGAACTTCATCAATTGAACAAGAGCACATCTCCTCTGAACTCCCAAAACATGGATATGTCAATTTAACGAATGGTAGAACATGATTTTGAAATTAAAATCATTCAAAAATAGCCACTAATACTGTTAAAGAGCTGTATTTTTTGTCGCATCAGTGGGATGTGGGTTTGCTCTACTTCAAAGTGGAAAGGAGAGTTGTCCAATAAATCTTAACAGAATACTCCTAGACTTTATAATAAAGGACATAAATTCAATACAGCTTGGAAAGTCCCATTTGACTCAAGATGCTCACAAATCCTAATAATTGGGTGTTTTGCATCCATGCCCATGGAAAGAATAACTATTTCATCAGCCTATTTTAGCTAGCATGAATAATTATAGGGATGATTAGTTTGGTTCCTTAGTGATTGTTTAGATTGTGGGTGTTATTTTGGATGCCCATCTACACTATATGCTATATTTTGCTCATGGGTGTAGACCGTAGTCCTTTGATTTAAACGAGGGGTGGTTGCAAATGAAATAAACAGCATGGAGGACTTGGGATGCCATTGATTCTACAATATCAGGATTTTTGTATACTAAAAATCATCTTTTCGAGGGCAGATCTTAGTATAATGGTAAGATTGCCTCATTGTTATTACGGATTCGAAATACATTCTCCATATGTGTGGGTAACGTTACATACATTTGATCCTACCTAGACCTTGCAATGGTGGGAGCCTTGTGCATTGGGCCACTCTTCTACAAATCATTTTTTCAAATGGACTATCATATCTTATATGTGGATGTTGCATAGCAAAGAGAAGAAAGGGCATGATAGAGAGGAGATAAATGAGAATAGAAATGTTGATTTTTCATGGGTTGCATGGTCTTATGCAATAGCCAGTCCACATATTTAAGTGCACCAATCATGTCTAATTACAATAATCCCTGATATCATCAATCCTTAATCACAATCAGCATGCGTATGTTTGAATCTAAACCTCTGGTAGTTCTTTTATGGTTCTTATATGCAATGTTTTTCACTTTTTCTTTTGGTTCAATTACTTCCCTGGAGGATAAGCATTCTTCATTTTAGATGACGAAGATGCTAAATCTTACAATTGATGAGTATGTAATCATCTCTTGTTCCTTTTTCAGGTCATCAAGGTTAATCGATTTTGAAAACAGTTGAGTGGAAATGATGAGGTTAGGCTGTTTTTCCATTTGATGACCTATTGCTATCTCTTTCACAGAAATAAGTGAGAAGAACATATCTTTCATCTGAAATTAGATTCTCTTCAACTGGATGACGTGTTTATTGCCTATTTTGTCTGCTTTTTGTTTTTTTTTGTCACTAGAAGGGCATAGAAGATCATAATATCTGTTACCTATTTATCTAGTGTACGCTGATACCTGTATTTATTTGTCTAAGATAGTCTCACAATAATATGCTTGCTCATCTGGGACCTTTTGCTGTGTTCCTATAACTAATGATCATATGTAATACATACATGCATGCATGCATGCATATGTACTAGTGTATGTATCTACGTACATACATTCCTATGTATGTACCTATATGCCTACCTATCTACCTACATATATGCATACATACATGAATGCTTCATTAACTTGTTTTGGTAAATGTCTGTCAAATTTTGGCCCCCTTTTTGTTGCATTTATTAACATGCAGAGATCCAAGTTGTTTTTGTTCAAGATACTTGGTACTTCAGAACACAATTTCCTGTATTTTTCTGAAAGTAATTTGTGATAAATATGCATTAAATAATCTTTTTGTCATGGTTGTATGTAGTCTTATGTTCCATTTTACCTACTTTGACTGCAAGATTCTCATCTTTCTCCTATTATAGACATGTCTCCTTTCAAACACTTAAATCACAAATAAAATACCATCTCCCTTGCACTGGTCTATTCAACTTAAGGTTCAAAATTTATCTCTTGACAGATCAAATTTTTTCGCACTTCTTTTACTTGCCATCCTTTGCCAGTAATACTTTCAGCCTGCTCCTCTGATGTTCTGCAAACAGGAAAAAAATTCTCTTAAATTAATATTGAAATTCATTTTCTGCTAGAAAACTTTAAGGATATTCATGATGCATATTCTTTTATACCTCTGCTATCCTTATTCTTCTTTGCTTGAAAATAACACTGCAAAAATAAGAAGCAAAGGTGAAGAAGGTAATAAACAATAAATAAAAAATGAATGAATAAATAAATAAATGATTGCAACCATTACATTCTAGCATGGAGACATCTAATACAATGGGAACATATCCTTTGGGAGAATACTGCCCTTGTGCTCATTTACCCATGCTTCCATGTGAGGTGAGCGCAAGTGAATCACCTAGCATTTCCAAGGTGGTGTATAACATGTTTCTTCCTAAGCTTCAGGTGAAGTACCACACCTGTGGGTATTATATGATGGGGAAGCTTGATGGATGTCTTTCATAATGTATACTTAATGTTCTTGGGTGAAGGAACAGCATTTGGGTGAAGGAACAGCATTATGCATTAACAAGATATCAAATGCCAAGCCAAATAATTAATTTCATAATCGAAAAGTTAAAAAAAGAAATCCTGTCATTATCTAATTCTAGCTAGTTCGATGTTTTCATAGCATAAAACTATTTTCTATATAATCTGATTGTCTATGCATGTTTGTTGCATACAGTTAATGTCTAGTAGAAGGAAGACATTTAAAGAGCCCCCTGGTTCTCTACCTTTATGCCCCTCTGAATTGTATGCAGTCTTGTAAAAGTTTATCTGCTAAAATTAGAGGCTACAATTGGCTCAATATGTGACTCCATGACTTCTACATTGTATTCTGTCCTCATGGAAATGCTGAGATTATTTAACAAATCAATCTTGATCTTGAACATGCATTTTGGAAGTCTCTCTCTGTATATGTGCGTGCCACTCTATGTATAATTCTAATATTATGTTGCCTTAGTTTATATCTTATCTTCTCTATTATTCAGCCAGATACATAGAGACATGAATATGAGATGCACAGGAAGTAATATACTGATAAGGTCACTATCTGGCAGGTCAGCTTGACCTTGAACATTTCTATGGACTTGAGATCATTGTTTACATGGAACACAAAGCAGGTATTTTGCAAGTTGATCTTGCTGTTTCACTGCTTCTGTATCACATAGATTCAAGATTCATCATTTAAATAGACAATTCAATATCTATAGGTAGTGGTATACGTACATTTTATAACATTCTTATGCTAGTCTACACCTTTCATGTATAAATAGATTAAATTTAAAAGTTTTGTCTGTTTGGCTCCTTCGTCTGTTAATTCCAATGACCATAAGCATGATGTATGCCTCCATGTATCCTTTATAATTTTATGCCTTTAATAGTCTTCTGTTCATAGGTTGACTTTGAGCTTGTATCTTTATGCCTTTATGATGGTAAGTGGTAACATATAGTCCATTATTTGCTTTGAAATCAGCTTAGCTGTGCCTAAATTTGCTTTTACTAAAAGCTATAAATTGCTATAGATGTACCATCACCATTGGTCCTTAATCTTCTAGAGGCTCCAAGTTTTGAATCTCCTTCAATTCGAGAATAGTGTTTGAGATTTTAGAGGTTCCTAGCGGAAAAAAAAATATTGGAGGAAATTTGAATGGACATATGAAAAAATATAATATAGATTTTGAAAGAGTACATGAATGTTATAATTTTGAAAATAGAAATGAAGAGAAAAATATCATTTTAGAATTTGTAATAACATATGATTTAGTATCAATCAACGCATATTTTTAAAAATGACTCATTTAATAATTATTAAAAATAGATATAATGCTAGTCAAATAAATTTTTTTCTTATCAGAAAGATTGATCGAGTTTTTTTGGTAAAAATTGTAATATTATACCAAGTGAAAGTTTAATCATGCAACAAAAAATGATGGTTAAAGATGCATGTATTTGAAAATGGAGAAGGGATAAAGAATATGAGAATCTAAGGATCAGGTGGTAGAATTTAAAAAAAGAGAAACTAATAGCTTTTAAGGATAGAATAATGAAGAAAAATGGAGTCAAGATAGAAAAATTAATATACTATATTAGAAGAGATGGCTAATATTATTTAAAAAGTTGCTATAGAGGTTTTAGGAGAGTTGAAAATGAAAAGTCGTATGATAAAGAAACTTGGTGATGGTATAAGAAAGTTCAATTAGCAATTAAGACTAAAATAGAGTACTATAGAAAATTGTTTAATTGTAAAAATGGAGAAATATAAAAAAACTATGAGATGACTTATAAAGAAGTTAAAAAGACAGTATAAAAGACTAGATTCAAAACATATAAAGAATTATATCACAAGATAGAAACTAATAATGAAGAAAAAGCTATATATATAGAAATGCAAAACTGAGAGAAAGAAAAACTAGAGAAATGAATTAGGTTAATTGCATCAAAGATAATAATTAAAAAGTTTTGGATAAGAAGAACGAGATCAAAGAAAGATGAAGAAGCTCTTTGAATAAATTATTAAATGAAAATGATGTAAATAATTTAGGATGCTTTATTAGTTCCATTGAGGATAAAAATATGATATATCGTAAAATTAAGATATCTGACGAAAAAAAGGGTTATGAAAAAGATGCAAGTAGGAAAAGTAGTGGGATCTAACAAAATTTTCATTAAGTCTTGAAAATGTTCGAGTGATGTAGGAGTAACTTGGATGATAAATTTATTTAATAAAATTTTAGAGATTAGAAAGATGCCTGATAAATGAAGAGCACTATAATATCGATTTATAAGAAAAAAAATATTTAAAACTGCTCTAACTATCACGGTATTAAACTCATGAATCATATTATGAAACTTGAGGAAAGAATAATTGAATATAGGTTAAGATGTAATGCAAAAATATCAGAGAATCAATTTAATTTTATGCTAGAAAAATCGACTATAGAAGCTATTTTGTGAAAAAAAGAGGTAAGATCTTCAAATGGCTTTTATTGTTTTAGATAAAGCATATGATACAGTCCCTATAAAAATCTTATGATGGGTGTTAGAATAGAAAGGAATTTTCATTAGATATTATTAACATAATAAAATACATGTATGATGGAGTACTTACTAGTGTTAGAATTGCCGATAATAATACCAGGACTCTACTCTGAGTCTTTACTTGTTTATGTTAGTTATGGATGAGCTTATTAGGCATATTCAGGATGATATTTCATAATGCATGTTATTTGCAAATACTATATTATTGATGGATGAAACTAAAGACAAAATTAATCATAAGTTAGAATTATGGAGAAATACCTTAGAATCTAAAGGTTTTAAGTCAAGTATAATAAAGATGGAATGCGTAGAATATAGTTTTAGTACAATTAGAAATAAGATGAATGTAGAGTAAAAATTGAGGACAATGAAGTTTCTAAAAGTGAATCATTTTCAATATTTAAAATTAACTATTCATAAGAAAGGAGAGATTAACAATAATGTTGTTTATAGAATTAAAGCATATTGGATGGAATAGAATAGTGCAAATAGAATATTATGTGATCATACAATACCTACCAAGTTGAAAAGAAAATTTTATAAGACAGTCATAAGACCGATTATGTTTTATGATATGGAATATTAGGCAATTAGAAAATTACATGCATACAAGATGAATGTGACTGAAGTGAGAATGTTGATATGGATGTCTGATAATACAGAAAAAGATAGATTAAAAAATAAAGTCATTTGTAAAAATATGAAAGTAGCACTAATTGAGGACAAATCAAAGGAAAGATAGCTTAGATGGTTTGGACATTTGCAACGTAAGCTTGGAGATGCATCGGTGTGAAGGAGTGATTTGATATATGTAGAAAGAAAGAGGTAGACTGAAAGTTACATGGAAGTGATAAAAAAAATTTAATATTTTTGCTTCGTATAAAATTATAGCTCTCAACTAAACAGAATGGAGAAAAAGGATTCATATAACCGACCTCAACTAGTTTGGGATTAAGGCTTTATTGTTGTTGTCGTATTGTTTGAGATTTTTATTTATTCTTTTCTTTAGAGATCTATCACACCGTAAAAGCCGCATATAGATAACTTCAACATCACAATTAGTTCATAGGTAACATGTTTTTGAGGATTGTAACTTGAAGAACAAGTATTAGAAAGATGTAATGAAGCAATTTACTTCTAACTGACTATAAACACAATATACAACTACGATTGTCAATCAGGTTGTATCTATATAACACATGATTTTTGAGTCCATGGTGTGCATACATGGACCATACAGTTGTTTCATGCAGTTCATGTTTGTCAAATGGAAGTCCTAGTAGACTTTAGAAATATGATGTAGCATGGGTCTTCATGATAAAGTGTACAAGCAAAGTTTGTGTCTAAGGAAGCAACCAAGCATTTGATAGTTATATTAAAGATGTAGCAGCTGATCATTATGTTCTTTGCTCATGAAAATATTAGTTATTTGCTATTTATGTGACATTCTAATAAGGCGTACCCAGTTATGATCTTGACAATCTGGGTATTGGTGGGGGGGGTGAATGGGGATAGACCTAAACTTTGGCCATTTTTTTTGCGCAAGCTACGCCAAGACTGGAAGCCATACTGCAACACTTGTCAGCCCAAGCTTTTATCATTACTCGAAGCAATGGCCCGTATAAAAAACATAGAAACAACTTTGGCGCAATGATTAAGTTGCTCCATTATGACTTGGGTGTCGTAGGTTTGAAACATAGAAACGATCTCTCTTCTCATAGGATTAAAGCAGTGGTAAGAGTCTTGTGCATTAGAATGTCCTTTTATGATATTCTGATAAGCACATAGGAGAGTGATGATTGAGAGGCTTATGGTATGAGGAAAGGGCTGGCTGACAATAGCCCAAGTTTCTAGGTAAAGGTGCTTCCAATTGTGAGAGTACCAGATAAGTTATACAAGTTGAACAATTGATCAGATAATATGAATGAGACTATTGGTCTTAATAATATTCGATGATATCTGATCTTGTTTTGTTCGTGTTTCAAGGTTCTTAGCTGATATTTGTTAGGCTTGTTGTGATGGCACTTACCTAAAGCGGTAAACATTCTGTTATGGCTGGGAAACCATAAGGGTATCCTGGTCAATCAGCCATCTGTTAGTATTTCCCTGATAGGACATGGATACGATAGAAAGCTGCATGATGGAGGAATCAGATCACACCAGGCATCTGCTTTCTTTTCTTTCTTCTGCTTTCTTCTGCGCCATTTCATCCTTCCATTACATAACTATTCTTACTTTCTGTTTTGTTCTTTCAGTCTTTGAGAAACATGCTCTTGCTTATTTCTTTATTGTTGTGGATGCCATGACCTAAGCCATCTTTAAACATTTAGCCATATTCTAGTTTAAGCTATCCCAAGCTGTTAACCATATGGTTCTTATACAGTTTTGTGACAGGCTACTTCTGATCACCAATTTATTTTTATTTATATGCAGGTTTTTATCTTTCTAGCTGCTGAGTATGAAACTTCAAAAAATTCTCTGAATCAGGTAGACTGTGAATTACTGCTCTTGCAGCAATTTCTGTTCGCTTTAATATTGTTGTTCACTTTTATGGTTTGCTTGTCAATCTATCATATGTTAGGAAATTTGTGATGTCAATATACTTAGAGGTGTGTCTGGCCAGGTATTGATAGTGATACATGAGGATCATAATCTTGGAAATATCTCTCTTTTTTAAGCAGTTTCTGGACTCTGTACATACATATTAGTTTTCTACTGTCCCCAACAATAATATCAGACTGCTGCCACCCCTCCATTGCAGTTAGCATGGTAAAAGAGCTTTTATAGTTGTGATGGGAATTCTAGAATTATTCCTGGCTTGATTGCTAGAATCTCTGGAGCAGCAAGTATAACTGTAGTCAACTGGGCATGTTTCGTTGAACCAGCCAGTTCTCTGTTTGTTCTTTATTGATTAATAACAGCCATTTTGGTCACGATCAACCAAAAATCTGAAACTTTTCTGGCTCCTGCTCTCTTCTTTGAGTCTATTACTAGAATTCTTGTGTTCCAAGGTATGTTTGGTAAATGGTACCAAAATATTACCATTTTCCTTTGAATCTCCGCTAGCAAAGCAAGGATCTGAATTCGTGTTTGTTTCTAATTTTTGTTCAATATCCTTGGTCTAACCTAAATCATGGACTAGTCAATAAGTGTGATTCGCAATACACCAACTGTGCTCCATTTGCACGTTTCACTCACTCATTTGAAAAAAGCAGACACCTTGTTGCAGTCAGCCGAGAAGATTACCGAACAAGTTTCTGTCCTCTTCACTTCCAGCTGACATATGAGCTGACAACATAATGGGTGTGACTTGTCAGACTCCTTCACAGAGTCTGGCAAGTTGAGCATGGATCAAGTCAGGAGAAATCTAATGATTTAAAAAGTTGGGAAATACAGCTGCTTTTATAGTGTTGTGATGCGGAAACTGCATGTTTGTAGATTCAGTTGTCGAGGCCAATAGTTTGCTTTATAATGGTAGAGGTGTTATCATGGCAATGTTGAATCTGTGTCGTTACATAATTAGATCACTTTGCACTGTCGTCAGCACCATAATTTTTATAGAGGTGCTTGCTATATTGATTTTTCTTTTGTTATTTCTTCAGATTTCACTATTGTATTATATAATCCCTGATACGGACCACTCAAAATTCCAAGCACGGGTCACCAACAAATATCCCCTGATTGATCAGGTAAGGTTTTTTAGAATCCATACCTCCTTCA
Source organism: Metroxylon sagu (assembly GCA_017589505.3). NCBI lineage: Eukaryota > Viridiplantae > Streptophyta > Magnoliopsida > Arecales > Arecaceae > Metroxylon > Metroxylon sagu. The sequence goes on along the minus strand of JACVBY030000578.1, from coordinate 14,516 downwards.
GTACTCATAGTGCAAAATATAAACAAGAAAGTATATTTCAAACTCATACTTAGTTCATTACCTGTCTTTTGATATTGCAATTTAGAACTTTAGAAAAAGAGAGGTCTCTCTTGATTTAAAAGAAAGATATCATCAAAATGCAATGGTCAGATTTCTTAGACTAATTCATCATACTTAAAATCATAAGACTGTCTATGAAGAAACTAATGGTTTGTGTTTATTCCGTTCAGGCCAACCTTCATGGTAAGAAAGTTGAACTTGTTGTCCACTGGCATGTTATGCCCAAGACTTGTAGAATGATTCGAGATAAGATGGCCGTGTCCCAATTTCTATTTACCTGAGGCTTATACATAGTTACAACATGTCCCATTGCTCACTGATTGTGAGTGAGAGTTCATGGGTACTATAGTCAAATCTTATTTGAACTTCTGTTTATGTGTAATCTTTCTGGATGACAATTGTTTTCTTTCTCAAAATCAATTTTGTTGCATCCCTCAAAATCAATTTTGTTGCATCCCTCGAGTAGAAACATTAATGATTATCAATGGGATCTCGTATTACATCAAAGTTGGGTGTTTTAATTCCTTTTTAATTCATGTTAGCGTGTGCTCATGTTATAGCCTCATTTCACTTGATGCTCATAATTCCCAGAGGCTTTATCAAGTGTGAGTTTTTCCCTTAATTGCATGTGTTACTAAACATTCTGCCAAAGGTTAAGACTTTTTTTTTAGAGGTGGTTAAAATCTAAATAAACTGATCCCACTCTCAGAAGTTTGTTTAATATACTGCAAGTGCAAGTACAAGTACATATTTATCTGTCATGGTACTATTCATGAATCAAAGCAGATCTCCAACCGAAAAAGTTGATGGCCTTCTACGGTTGTTTGTATCACGAGGCCCATCATCTCGTTAGTGAAAGAAAAGGTAATAAAAGAAAAGTTTGATGCCTTCTACTTGTGATTGTGCTTGACAAACCCAATCTAACTTTCATTGTCTTGAATCAGATCTTTTTCTTGCTTCTTCTGATACCACTTGTTTGTGACCCCATAATCAGTTCATGCTTGTTACACACCAGAGTTCCCTCATAACTGACTTTGGGCTAAAACTCTGAACTCTCGATATTGCACAAATTCTATACAAATTTCATGGTAGGGGTTTTGGCCTATTTCTATTTGCGCTTCCATGCACAGTTGCGTAAGTTGATATTTCTTGGAAATTTATTTGCAACTACTTGTGGACCAGATGAAGACTTTGGTAGCCATCATTTTTCTCTGAAATGGAATTACCACCCACCATTGGGCTTGATGGGAACCAATTTCGATACAATCACCATTCTTGCAATAAAGGTGAAAGGGATAAATTTTTTGTCCAGACCCACCAAAGTCTTAAATGTGATTTGATATTAGACTTCAATGTAACACTGAATCTGGAGACTATCTTGTTGAATCTTCTTTGAGATCATTATTCAACTACCTGTCAAGAAGGATTGGTAGAGTTGTAAAGGGACTTCATGTGTTCACAATTGACTGGTAGAGCCAAGTCCCATTTTCTTTCTACTTGGCCAATCAATTAACATGTGGAGATTCTGATTGCAATATTCTTCCACGGAATCTGGATAGGGATGAAAAGCTCTTAAGCTTTTCATCCTAAAGTTGGAAATAGATAATTCTGTCAAAATAGCTTTTCATCCTAAAGTTGGAAATAGATAATTCTGTTAGCAATTTTGAATGCAATTTTGTGTCTGAAACTGAGGCAAATGTTCTGCAAAACTAAGTACTAATCTGAAAAAAATGTTGGCAGGGGTAAAGCAAGGGGATAGTACAGTGCCTGCATCGAGTGTTACATAGAGAGATGCCATGAAGTATTAGTCCACCCACTTGTGTTACACAGAGAGATTCCATGAAGTATTGGTCCCCCTGGTTATCGTCTCTGAATGGTTTGGTCTATCCTTCAACCATGTGCCAGTCTGAAAAGCCAAATTTAGCTCTTTTGGTTAGGTGAGTTTTTATTCCCATCCGCCTTCTCTTTTCTGGATGTGCCGGTTGTCTGTCAAACTTTGTTTTACCCGAAGAAAAATGATCAGTTTTTGTTTTTTTAACTTTGCCCTTTTTTTTCAAAATGAGGAAAAGGAAAAATTATTTAAAAAAAAAAAGATTATAAACGTGTCAGTGAGAAGCAACTGTAATAAGCTACGACCTCAATCATTTGCTTCTCTGTTGCTTTTTATACTGCATGGTTTATGGTGGTTCTTTCCATACCCGTGCTGCACTTTTAAAACCTTTGAATTATGTCATTGGTACTTCTTAATCTTCACATATTATGGAGAGAAGCATTTGGAAACTTTTGTTCAAAAATTAGTGCAGGGATTATCGCCATTCCGGAGCCACCAATGTTCTCAAAGATCCAAAACATTTGCTCTCTCTTTTTTAAAAAAAGAAATATTTTAGAAAGAAGGCATTTCCTCTACTTTGGAAATATCTGGGGATTTAGTCTCAAGCTCAAATTTTGCTTTCCAAAACAGCCAGTGCACCAAGAATCCTGACACAGTCTGGGACTTGTGAGATCATAAGTTCCAGCACACCTTTCTTCTCTGGCCTCTGGAGCTATTAAGGAGATAAATGCATCTTTTAATCACAATGATAATGAATACTTGGGAACATAAAAAAATCTTAAATTGATATAGATGTAGCCTATACTGCTGTTCTAGAGTGTTGGATGCCTGTAATGAATGCCATTCAACAATGAAGAGCTTCATACGTTCTCTAGACTTTTGAAGTCGTCGAACATCAGGGCAATAGTTTTGAAAGGCAGCAACAGCAAGTCCCTGATCTTAGTGGTATCGAGGAAGTGGGTTGTCAATTCCTTTTGCATGCCATATCTAATTTTTCCACGTGGATAAGCCTATCATGTTCTGAAGAAGAATGTCACAGTGCAAGAAAGGAAAAACGCCAAGAACAAAAGGGGATTCTCACTTGTTGGAGATCGGATGGTATGGATATTTGGCTCTCAGCATCTTCACTTCAGCTCCGCTTGTTGTTCTTGAATTGAAGAATTTTTATTATTAAAAGAATTTACTAGACCCTGATGATTCTTTGAACTCATTGTACGCTACTACCATTTTTTATTTTTAATTTTTTGAAAAACTACCGAGCAGGTTGCTTTTGCTAACCAGTATGCAAATTCCTCACTGACTTGATTGATATGATGAATGGATGGTTTCACAATTGTATTTGCAAGTGTTTAATATTGGCCAAAACGAACTCGCCAGATAATATGAGTTTGGTTTAAGCCCTCAGAAGCTGAGTGCCTGAGATTAAATGAGCCGAACTTCCCATTTAAATGCTTCAAATATTTGCAACATGTAAAGCTCTAAATAAGGCTCTCTCTTCGTTTTCCGCTACATATTCTGCCATTGTTGCTTTTGAAGATGCAATGCGTTACTTGTGTGAAATTTTCAATTTGTCCTCCTGTGAAATCAGTTTTTCTCAACAAAAAAAAAAAAAAAAAAAAGAGAAAGAAAAAGGAGTCGGATCTTATTTCATTGATCTGATGCTGAATTTTTTATGATCAGGAACATGGCTTAGGGAATGTTTATTTACATATCAAGTCAAACCATTCGCATGTTGATAATGAAATAAGTTGAAATACTAGTGAATTTTTTTCAATTTAACAGAGATTCTAGTATATATTGCTGTTTTCAAGTGCAGGATCGTTCTTATGGTGGCTTTCAATGTTCTCACAGAAATCCTCTCTCTTGGAAACTCTTGATGCAGTCATCAAACATCTGGGGAATTGTCTTGAAAGGTGGCAACCCTAACTCCCTGATCTTAGTGGTATCCATGCTGTGTGGGATCCTAACTCCTTTCTCATTGCCACACCTAATATTTTTCCACATGGATGCACATCATGTTAGGAAGAAGAATATCATATCACCAGAAAGAATTCGGAAGAAGATTACAAAATGGATCCTCACTTGTTGGGGATTGGATAGGTTGGGTATTTGGCTCTCAGCATCTCCACAATCTCAGACCAATGAGCTACGCTAGCCGAACAAATGAGCCTCCCTGATGCTCTGGGCTCCTCCATTGCAAGAATGTGGCCGAGTACCACATCATCAATGTGCACGAATCCAGACGTCCTGTTAGGATAATTAGGGCGCTCTCCTGCAACCGCATTGATGGTCAAAATGGTTTCATCGAGTCAATAAGATAACTGCACATATATGTAGATGCTTTCAATTTGGATTTTATGCTTAACCTTTTACTATGGAGAGTATCATTTGGAGAGTACTTCTTGGCTGTGGTGTGAGCAATGGCCCTACAACACAAGATGGAATCACAACTACGAGATCAATGCCATATTCCCTCGCTAGTCGCCATGCCTCTTCCTCAGCCAATACCTTAGCGTAGGGATACCACAGCTGCCATTCAATCCAAATTAAAGTTCTATTGGCAAAGAGAGAAGCAATTCCTACTCTACTAGTAAAGCGAAAGCAATAAAAGCTTCACTAATTTTCCATCTCCTCCGTCTCCTCATCTCCCAGCATGAAGTTAGTTAGTAGAGTGATGACTACGGAACTCATTGAAGGTACCCAAGGGAATGGGAGAAGGATTACATCGTATCTTTTGCAGTACTCAAGATCACTCCAGTGCGACTCATTCAGTGGCGAGACCAGAGTTGCATCTTGTCGACACCTGACAGCAGTACTGGAAGAGGTGAGCACGACACGCCGGACGGAGCTTGCTTTAGAGCATGATCTCAACACGTTTGCTGTGCCTCTTATGGCTGGATCAATCAAAGTTTCCTGCAAAAGATTTTAACGTAATGAACAACAAAGTAATCAAAGATGGTTGCAATCACCGAGCACATCGTATGTTTATTTAAATCGTTCCTGAATATGGAAAGGTCTGGTCATATAATTTACGAAAAAATGGAGAGAGAAAGAGAGAGTTATTATTCTGTGAGAAACAAGAGTATGTACTTATGCTACTGCTTAGCTTTCTTGTTCTCGGTTGATCTTGTATCAACCTAGTTGTATCTGCTGCTTTAATTATCTCAATGAAATTGGGGGGTTTTTACCTTCCCTCTATTATTTTTTTTTTTTTCCCCCAAAAAAAACCTATGATGAAAAAATATACGTTGAAGTAAAATGGCCCGTGTCATGTGCGTATGAAGCCCTAACCGATCAAAATGAAACCTCGAAGATCACAGAACTCAACAAGGCTACAGTTGCTCCGCCTGTGGAACACTACCTGAGGGTTTTGGTCAGGGGGAACAAAGACTGGGGACGCCATGTGGAAAACGCCATCGGCGCCGTCCACGGCCTCATCAAAGCTTCCCTCCACCATCAGATCCGCCTTCACCAACCTGAGCCTCTCCTTGGCTCCATCCAGGTTCCACAGGAAGCCAACCTTGGCCTCATCCCCTTGAGAACAAAAACAAAGAAAACTACCCTTTCTTAGGCCTTCAAACGGAGGAGAAAGAGATTAACTTGAGCGAGAGACAAAGCTTAAGCACTACCTGGATCTCTGACGGTGGCCCGAACGGTGTGGCCTCCGGCCAGCAGAGATCTAATGAGGTGGGCGGCTAAGAGGCCCGTCCCGCCGGTCACACAGTATTCCGGCATTATCCCACCGACCCTCGCCGCTTTCCTCTTTGCCCCTGTCCGCAAGCGTGGGTGCGTGCTGTTTGGGGGCTCGACTCAACTAGCGCCAAATCCTCTCCCTCGGAATAAGTGTCATTTTTGTCCATGATCAAGGACAGCACCTGCGCACGAGCCTTGATGATGGATCCGAACCCAAAAAAAAGTATTCAATAATTCATTTGGCTGGTCCTGGTTAGATGTTGGAACTCTAGAAGCTTGACTTTATCCTGCATTGTAAGTTGAAGGGTCACGGGGGCTCAACTCGTATCTGTGAATTTTATATCCTGATCTCACATTGAATGTTTAGGATTGCTGTGACTATTCATCCGTACTTTTATGCACTCTTATGAGCAAACAATTTAGATCAAATTAATCGTTGCATCAATTTGCAGTTGGTGATACGCTTTGGAGTTTTAACAAACCAACTTGTCAATGTGGGTGTCAGTTAACTCAATTGAAAAGGCCCTTCGAAGTTGTCACTAATGACCTAAGTACTGTGTCCTGTCTACGGCATTATAAAATTTACTATCTTAATATTAAGGAAGATTTGAAAACTTTCTTTATTTATTTTAAATTATTAATTATATTTTTTTCTTTTCAAGCAATTTTTGAAATTCATTGATTTTTTTTAAAATTTTTTATTACTCCAACTTTTAAATTCAATTTAGTTGGTTGAAGATAACCAAGTATCTAGATGAATACCAAGAATCTTTATCCCGAAAGAATTCCAGGAATTCGAGTGAAATTTTGCAACATAAATTACTCAATGCTCAAATCTTTAATCTCTCAGTGGAGGAGCATGAGTACTAAGATAAATATACGACACATTTGCCAACTAGAATTGCTACAAAACCAATCCACTTCCTTCAAATATGTTAAAAAATAAAAAAAAAACTCATCATTTTAGTCAAGAAAACAGTAGAAAGAATTAGCTCGCAGTGTGAAGTAAGATATCATTACTCCACTTCGAGCTTCCAATGTATGTTAAAGACTAGTTGATTAGGGCCAATCAAGGCCTTCAGCTCCTCTTCCAATAACAAGTTCTTTCATTTCATCACTCATGACATCAGCTATTGCAATCTTATTCAAGACCGCTCCTTCTCCCATTTTTTGGCCCCTTTTCTTAGTGTAGCCTCATATTTTATTTGATCATGCCACGTCAAGGATAAAATCCAGTTAAGAAAAGATTTCCAGCATGCGAGGACATTAAGTGGAGGCCAGCTTCTGCAGCTCTAAAGAAACGATGAAGTGGGACCACTTTCAGTTTTTCATTGCTGCCTCGGCTAGGCGTTAAGGTTTCCACTTCACTAATTGCTCCACGAATTATTTTACAAAGTTTAGTTATAAATGAGGCATTAAAAAAATTTGGCATCTCATAAATTGGTTCTCATGCATTCAACCACAATAATATAAACTTCTCTTCCATTCAGCGAAATGTAGTCGGGACTGACAAGGATTGCAACATGTATCGAGGCATCTTATAAAAAGTTAAGATTAAAATATAAATTATTATTATATAATTTAAGTATTATTAAATTATGCTCATGTAGTTTAAAATATTATATTTAATTACTATATATTTTAAGTTTTATTAAATTACATTCACTTAATTTGGCATGTTATGATTAACTACCACATATTTTAGACATCATTAAATTATATGCATGTAAAAGTTTGGATACACTAAGTAAAGCTTGAATAGATTTAAAACATATAAATAGTTAAGCGTAATATTTCAAACTATATGAATGTAATTTGATAACATTTAAAATACATAATAATTAAGTATAATATATCATACTATATGGATGTAATTTGATAAAATTTAAAATACATAATAGTTAAGTGTAACATTTTAAACCGAATGGGTGTAATTTAATAATGCTTAAATCACAAGATGATAATCTATAATTTACCTAAAAATTAAAATGAGCTAAGACTATAATATTGCCTCGGTAAAAACTAGCATGACAACTACTTTTTTTTATTTTAAATAAAAACTGGCATGACAACTACTTTTTGTTATTTTAGAATAAAGATGCTGCCATATTTATGGATTCTAGAGGAACTATTCATAGCAAAACTCTTCTATAACAAACCTCTTTAAGAAGAGTGTATGTAAAAACCCATGCAGGTGAATGTTTAGTTTCACATCAATTATGTACTATACAAAGCTTGGGTACTTATATAGAATCAAAGAGCCTAAATAAAACTTTTTGACTAGCTTATTTGAGTAAAGTCCCAAATTGTTATAAATGGTATCAAAGCAAACCTAATTTATGGCTCACATAAACTAAAGGACACCATAAATGAACTTTAAATGTTTATGATTGGATTTAGATGTAAATTTTGATTTGTACTTTTAACCTAAGAGGATGCTAGGCTTGAATGAGAAGAGTAGAATCCATTCTAGTCAGTGTTTAGTCTCGCTTTATATATATACCGAAAGAATCTTGGATGCTAATATAAAATTAAGAAGCCTAAGTAATACTTTTTAACTAATTTTTTTAGGTGAGGTCCTTAATTGTAATGGTGTAAATTTAATTTTTATAGCAGATAGGGTTCAATTTTTTGAACTGGAGGGAAGAAACTTTTTTTTTAATTGTCATAAAAAGATTTATTATTAGATTGCGAACATTCTAGGAGGTAGTAAGGGAGGCAAAGAATGTCCCATTTATTTTACCATTAAAAATAATTTCTATGGGAAGCTTTGCTCAAATATTCATATTGTCTCCACCCGCATGCGCAGCGCGCATCCAACAGCCCCTCCCGAGTGAAATCTTCGTCCTTGGGGACGTCCTAATGGCGAGACTGGCGGAGCCATTGGCCGCGTCACAATTTCGAGTGAAACGTCCTTCTGATGTTGCTGGCATCTCATTTGGAATCACATGGAATGGTAGTTGTGCGGCAACACGCTAGTCAAGTAGCAGCAGCTGGCAAGAGAATAATAAACATATCTAGAAAATTTTTTTTAAAAGATGGCCAGTGCCTACAGCCATCTTCCAGAGCTGACTTCCCTCGGTTCATTCACCCAAAGTAGCAGTCGACTTAATTAAAGTGGATGTCTGTATGTGAATCCAATGCTGCGTCACAATGTTAGAATTTCCACAGCATGTCATTGTCGCCAATTAATCCACATGTAATATTAAAGCAAGCATTTGGAAATTTTCTTTGGGAAGTTGGTGTAGACATTACAATGACCCAAACTTACCAGTCTTCTGCGTCAGTCATCTCCACGCTAATTAGCGTAGAAATTGCGCTGACCCAAACTTACCAGTCTTCTCTCCCACGTTTCTCTTTCCTCAGTGTTGGTAGTATTTGGCCCGAAGCTAACCCCGTCCAACTACCTACCTTAACACGAGTTTTGGCAGAGAGTTCAAATTTTGGCTTCATATAGGAAGTCCATCAAGATTCCTAGTATAACAGCATCTAGATTGATGTGATCATGGGTTTCATGTAATTATATTCCCAAACCTTCTTCTTGATCGACCTCTGGGAGATCATTAAATCAAACCAAACTCATAATAATAATTGTGCTAGAAAAATATCTAAAAATTGACATATATTGTTGTTCTTAGATGCAGGATGCTCTTGATAGGCGGCCTTCAATAACCTCACAGAAATTTCTTCTCTTGGAAACTCTTAACGCAGTCATCAAACATCTGGGGAATAGTTTTGAACGGCGGAAACCCCAGTTCTCTTATCTTGCTGGTGTCCATGCTGTGTGGGTTGCTATCTCCTTGCTGATCGCCGCACCTAATTTTTCCACATCAAGACACACCAACATCAATTTAGGAAGAGAATCTCGCAGCACTGGAAGAAAAAAAGGACTTGGATGAGGAAAACCGAAGAGGAGTCTCACTTGATGGGGATTGGATAGCATGGATATTTGGCTCTGAGCATCTCCATTATCTCAGACCAGTGAGCGACGCTACTCGAACAAACGAGCCTTCCTGATGCTCTGCTGTCCTCCATTGCCAGAATGTGGCTAAGGACCACATCGTCGATGTGAACAAATCCTATTGTCGTGTTTGGATAATTGGGGTATGCTCCTGGACGTTGGCGATCAAATTAGAATGAATGAGATAAACAAGTTGATCATTTGTTTAGGACATCATTAAACCAATAAGAACACGATATCTGAACATGTACATAGATGCTTTGAACTAGATTTATATGTGCTTAACCTTTTAACAATGAGAGTATCACATAGAGGGTGCTTGTGGGTTGCGGTGCAAGCAATGGTCCAACGACAAAAGACGGGTTCACAACCACCAGATCGATTCGGAAATCCTTTGCTAGCTTCCAGGCCTCTCTCTCAGCGAGCGTCTTCGCATAAGCATACCACAACTGCCATTCAAAGATATACATATCAAATAATCCAATTTGAATGGAGAAGGGACAACGTTTAATCTAAGTGATGACCCACAGAGTCAGCAATTAAAGTTGCATCCAAAGTCATCCTATTCTAGCAGTAACACAGAATGGAATTTCCACTCTATTCCATCTTTCTTCAATGTAGTGCATGAAGTGTGGAGGTCAAGGGTGAAGCATTCTACCATCAGATACTAGTAGAGACTGATAAATAAATTCATTGCAGGCCAAAATACTCAAAGGAAGATAAAAGCATTACGCTGTATCTCTTGCAGTACTCTATGTCGCTCCAGCTCGACTCATTGAGTGGGGAAGCCTGAGTCGCATCGTCTCGATACCTGATGGACGAGCATGAAGAGGTGAGCACAACACGGCGCACGGAACCCGCTTTAGAGCAGGATTTGAGCACATTTGCCGTGCCTTTTATGGCCGGGTTGATTAGCTTTTCCTGCAAACAATTTTGGCACGATAAATCGTAACGAAGCAATCAAAATAATAGTATGCAGCAGTATCATATCCACATTTAAGTGCTGAGACACTTCATGCACACTTAGACTATTTCAGAATAGTTAATATAATTTATGAGTTTTTTACACTCTTATAAATTGGAAAATATTGTAAGAAGGATGCAATATATATCCTATCTAAATGCCACAGAGCACAATTCTCAAATAGGTTGTAGGCGTGCCAAAAAAAAAAGGCCAAGGTTATATTTCAGATATACAATAATTCGTCAAGACTGCATAAAACGGACGCTGACAAATCATTGATGATACGTAGCAAGGGGACAACTCAGAGTATAATGGAAAATTTAGATACGGCCATTTGGGCCTCGTTTGGTACCCTTGGACTTACATCGATGTTTTGGTCTTGGGAAACGAAAACAGGGCACGCCGTGTGGAAGACTCCATCAGCGCCGTTCACGGCGTCATCAAAACTTCCCTCCACTAGAAGATCAGCCTTCGCCAGCTTGAGCCTCTCCTTGGCTCCATCCAAACTCCAAAGGAACCCAACCTTGGCCTCATCATCTGACAAGAGAACTCTTGAAAGCTTCAGTTCAATGGGGCAAAAAAATAAATCCAAAGTTTAAGGTATCCAAGGACTTGAGTACCTGGATCTCTGACCGTAGTCCGAACGGTGTGGCCTCTGGCCAGCAGTTCTTTGACGAGGTAACCGGCTACGAAGCCAGTCCCTCCGGTCACACAGTATTCCGGCATACTCTCGCCAATTCCCGTCGATTGCGTCCCTATTTTGTCGCACGCCCTCCCACCTTCATTGTGAAGCTCTCTATTTACTTATAGTTAGCTGCAGGGGCTCAAAACCTTTATTTATATTGACATGCTTTTCTCGTTTGGTCTGAGTTGGGTCTGGATGCAGATAGGTCATGTGTGGAGTGGTGCTGCCATTCTGAGCCTCACGCTTTCTGTGTGGATTTTAAAATTGGGACGTGGATCATCATGTGTTTGGATGTATGATCAATCATTAAGATTTAATTTGTGCCCTGAAGATTAGGAGCAGAGAGAAGGTTGGTAATGTGATGGTCCAAGGTGGGTAGAGTGATAGGTTTAGGTGCCATTGGAAAGTTAGTGCTAGAACATATCTATTTCCTGAGTTGGGATCCTTCCTCAAATTTGGCCATCTCTTGAGCTGAGATCCTTCCTCAAACTTCACCATCTGATTTCATAATCATGGCTGTTTTGCAATGCTTGATATATCGCGGCCATCCCATAATTTGTAATCAGGCTACTTGAGGGACTAAGCCTATAAGGATCTGGACTCTTGTTCATTCATTTTTAATCAACTACATCTAAGGTAATTGATTAAGTGTTACCTAATTAGCTCATGTTAGTATTTTTTAAGTTTCACTGCAGTGCCCCTTTATTTTTTAAAAAAAATATTAATAAATCAAAACCATTGATACAATAAAAGATTTCTAGCTATTTAACTTACCAACTAAACTACATAAAGCTCAAATTCTCTTTTCACACTGACACTGTTTTGATTAGAGCTGTCATATCCTTCATCACTACCGTTCTTTTATTTTTCTATTAAAATTATTTATTTTTTTAAAATTATTATTTACTATTAGTTCGCAACAAAGCCTTTACCTCCTTCGCCTCTTCAATGCACTCGATGCCAATCGTGGTCCATCATGCTAACGCAAGAGCACGCGTGGTTAGGAATGATGTAGCATAGCAAACTGAAGCACTCTTGTTTTTAGTATGGAATTCAACTTTTTTTTTTTATATTTTTATTGCAGTGGTGAAGTGACGTATGTACTGTTTGATCATCACTAAAATATCTATATTTTTTGAAATAAAATTAAATAAATAATATTTTTAATATTTCAAATATAAAGAACTATCGGTAGCAATTTTTTTTTAAATTTAATGAGAGATAAAAATCTATTTATATTTAGTTTAATTCAGGTTAGTGCCGATTCTCCATCTATAAAATATTTTTTTTGGCATGAATTCAAATTCCGACAGACGCGTCAGGGAACGTTGGGATGGATAATCATTTCATAATCATCTCAACACTGGAATCGATGAATCTGGGAAAATCTTTCGCCATAAGTATCGGGACACGGATGGAGTGCGTCGACTCTGCAGAAGATTCGAGACGATTATATTTTATGAAATTTAAAATTTTAATCTTTTAGATTTCATATTCGGTCCGTATGATATGATGACTCAATATCTAAGTTTATAATAAATGCTTTTATTTTTATATTTTTTCATTCGTATTCTTTTGCCCTATCACAGCATTAGATTCTAGTACGATAGAAAGGGTGGGGCATGGAAAAAAAAAAAAAAAAAAGCCCTTCTCTCTAGCACGTGAAAGGATGGGCATGGAGTTCCTCCCATCGTGCACAAGGGGAGGGGGCCACCTTATCTCAAAAGCTGGGCAAAAAGATATGCCTTCAAGGAAGGACTGGCGAAGGAGCCAAGAAAACGGGTAAAAAGTCCACTGGGGGAGGTCCCTCCCACGCGTTTCCTTCAAAAAGAACAGGTAAAAACTATGCCCTCAGGCGAAGGCTTCATTTCATTGGCTGACCGCGCGAGTGACGCAAGGCGACAGGCAAGGCGCGGTAACAGCGAGCGTGGAGCCAAGGAAAGCTATGGCCAATGAGGTGCCGCTTGGTCGCCCTCTACCTATATCGTACTTTGGGGGTGCTGACATGGTGATGCATAGGTGCTGCCATAGTCAATGAATACGTACGTATTGGGCGGCTAGAAAGGTGGCACTTTGCGGCAGCTAAACAGTCCCGAAACTCCATTATGGTGCTGTGGGTCCAATCCAATGGTTGTTGTGAACTACGGTACGTATGAGTTGAGAAGGGCGTATGGTCCAATCCATGGAGGCTCTGAAGCATGTATTTTGTATACACTCACTCATGATTTCATCTGTCCGAATCATACAATTAGATAGATATTGACTTGACATCCATAAAAACTCTTTTTTTTTTTAACAAAACACATGCATAAAAGAATTTACGCAGCTAGAGCTGTCAAATGAAAGAATCATTCATAAGCATGTTCATGAATCTGATTGACTTTCAATCTTATCTAATTGGACCATATTTAGCTTGATTAAATTATAAATGTAAATAAATAATCATCATTATTATTATTTTTAGTTATTTTATAAAATAATTTCAGCTTTATGTTTATTTTTTAGATGTTAATGTAAATATCTTTCAGCTATAATTAAATTGCGATCTAACACTAAAAAATAGCTTCAAGTATTTATATTAAAATTTTGGAGGATATCAGGCTTTCAATAAATCACTTAAATAAGATGTTTGAAAAAAAGTCGGGCTTGATTTGAGTGTAAATCAAGTTGTGTTTGAGCTTGATCTTGCTTACTTAAGCTTGACTTTTCTATACTCTTAAATGTAATATTCTTGATCTTATTTATGTTTTTCAAAGATAATATTGAAGTGATACCAATTAGTTAGGTTAATTTATACAATCGATAAGATAATTACTCATATTAGATGCTAAGGAAAAATCTTCAAAAGATAGGTCAAGTGCAACCACTAGAACCTAAGCTACATCCTAGTATATATATTATGGGCCTGATGTTCTCATTAGACATGATTTGGAATTTTATGGAACATTTGGGTTCTAGTGCCAAATCTTTTCCTTGTTATAGAAAATCTACACCAATGCTTTTGAAGTCTAATATGTGGGTCATCTTTATATGAGGCAGATGCCAACATGCATGGAGATTCCCAATTATTTTTATTAAGCTGGAAGGCTAGAAAATTAGAAAAGAACCTAATTTGAGACATTGATTAATAGATAAGATACTTAAGTGCTATTTTCCATGTTAAAATAGAAACAAATTATTATTATTATTATCAGACATTGTTTTGCTATTCAATAATTAAAAAAATATTTAAGATTGTATGAAAAAGGTTGGAAAATATTCATACAACATAATAACAAATGGCAGATATCTTGAGATCATATTGATGATGAATAGTGGTCGA